>CM028347.1:45367276-46006666 GCA_016618105.1 Dendrobium huoshanense
CACACCATTAAGGACATTAGTATCTCTAGACCTTTAGAAAGTCCTTCACATGGATTTGTTTGGACCCATTAGCACTGTCAGCTTGGGAGGGAAAGTCTTTGGTTTCATAATTGTTGATGACTACTTGAGGTTCACTTGGACTAGATTTCTTTCACACAAAAATGAGTTTTTTGAGGAGTTTATAACCTTTTTTACTTGGATTCAGAAAAAGCTAGGTTGTGAGATCTTGACCATCCATAGTGACCATGGGGGAGAGTTTGAAAATGAAAGGTTTTGAGATTTTTGTGAGGACAAGGGGATTAGCCACAACTTCTTAGCTCCTATGACCCCTCAGCAGAACAGGGTAGCTGAAAGGAAGAACTGGACCTTAGTGGAAGCCGCTAGAGCCACGCTTGCTGAGTATTCACTTTCAAAATACTTTAGGGCTGAAGCGGTTAACACAGCTTGTTATATGTTGAAAAGGTTGAATGTTAGAGCCAAACTAGATAAGACATCCTATGAGATCCTTAAGGGTAGGACACCCAATCTTTTCCACCTTCATGTCTTTGGTTGTATGGTTTTCATTCACAACAATGGGAAGTTTCACTTAGAAAAATTTGATCCAAAATCTGATTAAGGAGTGTTCTTGGGATATTCTTATATTGGGAAGTCTTTTAGGGTGTTTAATAATAGAACTTTGATGGTGGAAGAAACTACACATGTAGTGTTTGATGAGTCTGATCCTAAAAAGCCCAGAGTTAAGGATGATGATGATGATGGGGAGATTATCACTAGAGTAGAAAATTTAGAGAAGGGAGTAGAACACCAAAACACTGAAGGAGTAGGAGATGTTACCCAAAGAGTAGAAAATGTAGATCTGGAGGAAAGGGTTGGACCTTCACACACCTTGCCTAGAGATTGGAGATACTCTACAAGTCACCCCAAAGATTTGATCTTAGGAGACCCTTTTATTGGAGTTAGGACTAGACATAGACTTAAGAAGGAGGTGAACCACTCTACCTTTATCTCAATGATTGAACCAACCAACATAAACCAAGCCCTTTCTGATGAGTTTTGGATTTTAGCCATGCAGGAGGAGTTGAACCAATTTTTTAGGAATGATGTTTGGGAGCTTGTAGAAAGACCTAAGGAATAAAGTGTAGTTGGAACCAAGTGGGTCTTTAAGAATAAGGTGAATGATCTTGGAGTGGTGGTTAGGAATAAAGCAAGATTAGTGGCTAAGGGGTACAACCAAATAGAAGGGATAGATTTTGAGTAGACTTTTTCCCCTGTAGCTAGATTGGAAGCCATTAGAGTGCTATTAGCCTTTGTCTATTATAAAGGATTTAAGCTTTTTCAAATGGATGTTAAGAGTGACTTTTTAAATGGGGAAATAAAAGAAGATGTGTTTGTAGAACAATCCCCAGGTTTTGAGAGTTCCCAATTTCCAAATCATATTTTTAAATTAAAAAAGGTCGTATATGGTTTAAAGAAGAAAACCAGAGCTTGGTATGAGAGGCTTAGCATATTCTTACTAGAAAGGGAGTTTGTTAAGGGGAGCGTAGACATCACCCTTTTTCTTAGAAAAGTTGGAGATGATTTGCTTATTATTCAAATTTATGTGGATGACATACTTTTTGAATCTTCTGATAAGAAACTTTGTGATGAATTCTCTAAAACAATGAGTAGAGAGTTTGAGATGAGTATGATGGGAAAGTTGTCCTATTTTTTAGTGTTTAGCATAAAATAATTAGATGATGGAACCTTTCTAAATCAATCAAAATACATAAAGGACATTTTGAATAAGTATGAGATGGATAAAGCTAAGTCAATTAATACTCCCTTGACTTCTAGTGCTCCGTTGGATAAGGACCCAAGTGATAAGTTTGATGATCAGAAGAAGTACATAGGCATGATTGGATCCTTACTTTACTTGACTGCTAGCCAACCTGATATAATGTTTAGTGTTTGCCTTTGTGTTTGATTTCAAGCTGACCCTAAGGAATCCCACCTAACTGCAGCTAAGAGAATTTTTAGATACCTTTTGGGGACCCAAAGCTTAGGAATTTAGTACCCTATGCACATCACTTCTTTTGAGATTATTGGATTTTCTGATTCTAATTTTGCAGGATGTAAGGTGGATAGAAAGAGCACTTATGGAACTTGCTAATTCATAGGACAATTTTTAGTCTCATGGTCTAGTAGAAAGCAAAACGCTGTTGCACTTTCCACTGCTGAAGCTGAGTACATTGCTTTAGGAAGTTGTGTGGCCCAAGTCCTTTGGTTAAAACAATAGGTATTGAATTTTGGATTACCTGTAGGCACCATCTCAATTTTCTATAACAACACTAGTGCCATCTGCATCTCTAAGAATCCTATCCAACATTCAAGGACTAAGCACATTGATATTAGACATCACTTTATTAGAGACCATGTGACAAAGGGGGACATTGAGTTACACCAAGTGACAACTGAGAATCAACTGGTTGACATCTTTACCAAACCACTGGCCTTCGACACTTTCAGCTCTTTAAGGACCAAATTGGGTGTGATTGACATAAATGCATGAACTTGATTTTTATTTACTTTTCTTTTTCCTTCTTTTTTCTTTGCTTTTCTTCTTCCTTCTTCTCTTCTTCATTTATTGCTTTATATTTTTATTTGTTGCTTTGTTTTTTTATGCCTTTTTAATCATTGCTGAAATGATATCATATACCTTGTTATTACTTTTAAAAATTTGTAGTCAATATTTTACATCTCTTAATCCATTAAAGGGTAAAAATATACCGTTGATTGTGTCTCTTTCTCTAACATATTTTAGTGGCACAGTTTTCTTTCCTAATCAATATTCTATCTCAAATTAATAAATGGAGTATGCAATTAAGATCTTTTCTAACTTTGCTACAGCAAATCTATCTTGTATGTATAATGATCAAAAAGTTTTTTTTGTCACATCAAGAATTCTTCGTTACTCTTATCGTTGCATTTATTCATACGATTATTGATTCTCTTTTATGGATTGTTCTTCTCTATATTAGAGAGTGAGTTCTTATTCTCTAATATCTAGAAGATATACTCACAACTAAGATTATTTAAGAGTTTTTTTTTTTAAGATAATTTAGCTTGCAAAAATAAAAAAAGAAGTGGTAAATGATGCCAAAATCAAAAGATGCACAATGACGCCAAATTAAAAATAAATATATACACAAAGTGTTTCAAAAAAAAGCGCAAAGTGCCATGACAATAAAAGAAAAATCTTTTGATGAAGCCCAACTTATCATGGATAATATTTATAAACTTTTTGATAATGGACTTACTGACAATAAAAGAAAAAAATGTGGCCTTATGACATCTAGCTGCCTATATCTTAGAGAAAAAAGTACAACATAATCTATCCTAATCCACCCATTGAACTTCCTATTTTATTTACAGATGCCTCATTTTAGGTACTCTTTGGGTGGAATCAAGGTTTTGAGGGAGATGATTCTGAGGAAGGAGTAGTTCCAGTACCTGTACCTAGACCTGACAATAATTTTTAACAAAAAATGGTCTAACACTTCGACAGAATGGAAACTCATTTTAATCAACGCTTTGATCAAATTAAGAATCACCTAAATTAGTAGGATGCTAGATACAACGAGGATATGGGTTGGATTCAAGGCCAATTTGACTCGATTAACATGAATGTAGCTATGATTAGTATTAAATTTTCAATGTTCAACCAACCACCTCCTCCAGATTAAGGCACCTCTAATTATTAGTTATACTTATATGTTGTAGTTGCTGATGAGTTTATGTATTTATTATTGAGATGTTTTTTAATGATTTTAGTGATTTCATGTGTTAGTGTATTCATATATTGTTCTTGCATTTAGAATGATGTGATCTTAAATGGAAAAAGGTGCTTGTATCTATTTTGGATGATAAATGAAAACATGAAATGTTGTGTTGACATGCATTGAATGTTTACTTCTTCAAATATTTATTTTTCTTTAGATAAATCATATGTGGTTGATCTCTTGAATAGAATTTTAAATTATTTTATTCAACAAATTAATTTCCTTATAAAATTTAATCTTTTAAATTTAAATTTAAATTATGACTAAATATAGATTAGAAGATCAATTTCATGTTTGTATAGACAAGTATTATTTATATATAATTATTCAAAAATAGATGTCTTATTTATTTTATTTTCTTTTTCAATGTGTTTATTTTTGTTATTATTGGAATTTGAATTAAGATTATTGATATTAAGAATATTGAAAAAGTTTTAAAAAAGGATGCACAAAACATGCAAAAATTGAAAAGATGCATAATGTTCATAAAGTGAAACGTGGCATAAAGTTAGCCCGAGTAAAAAAGATGCATAAAGTGTGCCACAATCAATTGAAATGATGTGCAATGTTACTAATTGAAAATTCATATTATTCTTTCAATTATCATTCTATCTCCAATCCAAATCCATACAATCGACAATCATCTTCACTATTGAATTAGAAATTAATTAATCTTTATTTCATCATTTTTATAATAATCACATTTATTTAATTTGTCTAGAATGAACAGTGAACCTGGTTGACCTTTCTTATATTTATTATTCTTTGATTTAAAATTTGAAATTTTCTTTTTAGCAATAAGAAGTTACTCTTATATTTGCAATTAGTTTAAAATCTTCTTCTTTATCAACTACTTTGATTTATCCATAAAAATTTATCATTTCAAGAGATTCTTCTCTATTTGTTATTGTTAAAAGGGGGAGTCATAATATTATTTAATGTTGATGTAATGTATTGTTTGTATTTTTTTTTTTTTTTGAAGAAATGCAAAGGTGCATTAAATTAAAAGAAAGTACAACCTAATACAAACTAGGTAAAAGAAGCTAATGGTTCCTTTTTCAACATGAAAAAGGAAACTTATTGAAAATAAATTTGTTAAATTAAACTTATTATAAATGATATGAAACCCACTATTTCCTATTTTGAAACTGTTGAGTTGCAGGCGATACCAAAATATTAAACAACCCGAGGGTTGGTTAGTAACCCAGAGTTCCCATCTAGTTAGAGAATAAGACTTAGTAATGATCCCATAATCAAATAGAAAAAGTTTAAAATGACAAACTAAAAGAAAAAAGAAGAAACAAAAGCTAAAAAAGAAAATACAATTCAATAATGATTTGCAAAAATCACTTAAGAATATCATTGAAAGATATTCCATAAGCTTTATCCAACTTCCAAAGTTAGAATTCAATGAAATAATTATGCCAAACTCTTTGATAATTTGCTCCATCTTCAAGTATATATCCACTTTGTTGCTGTCAACGGGATAACCATCTTGCATTTTATTGAGATAACAGAGAAGAAGAACTCATTTTGAGTTCAGCCATCTTCCTTCTAGGTACATCTTTCACCGGTCCTAAGGCTTGAAGTTCTTTGAACAATGTGTGCTTAGAGCCGGGTGAGTCACTATACTTGGGAAAAAAGCTCTTGTCTTTTTTAAGAATAGTTTTTTAAAAGTTCAAATTGGTTTCCGAAGGAGGAGAAATCTCTTTTAATCTGCCAATATTGTTTTTTAATATAGGAAGTATTGTTGAATTAATAACAGGATCAGGATCAGCACATACTCTAGACTCAGTCGCAACTACCAATTCTGTTATCGAATTAATAGCTTCATTTCCTTTCTCCTGAAAACTTGAATATTTAAATTCCAAATCTTGTTTGTGAGCTCCCAGATTTTCAGCAACATGAGTTAAATTGGTAGAGCCTGTTTTAAGTGAATCTATACAAACTCCTTCCTTAATAACTTCCACAATTTCATCAATTTTGAATTTAGGATTTGAATTCAAATTATTACTGAATTTATTATCTGATCAATTAGCTCCCATTAGATCAGCATCTACCAAAGGAAAATTGTAATCAGCACCCACGGAATCAGCCACAATAATAGGGAATTCATAATTCAATTTCTGAATATTCTGAATTTGTTCCTCATTTAAATCAGAAGACTTATTAGTCTCCTTAATCTCCTCCATACTTTGTGGGATTTCAATTTGTAATTTTTCAGCAATTACTGGATTATTGAATGAACATCCTTCTCCTTGTCTAACAGCCATTTCTTCTCCTTCCTTCATTTCAGCAACAACTAGAGTTGCCAAAGGATCAACAATTCTGTAATTTGGCAATTAAAATCTGAAATCTTCAATGAATCGGCCTTCAATTGATCAACTAATACTGAATCTTTTAGAAGATCTACCATTGGATCGGCTACCAAATTGCTATCTTCGGAATTATGATTTACAAATTGATCAACATTTCTTGCTTCTATCAAAGGCTCGGGCACCAACTTTTGATCTTTAGAAATCACTGAAACTGCTTCTTAAAGAAGAAGCCTCCTTGTCATTTGCTCCAGAGATAATAGCCGATGTAGGTGCTTTTGGTATTTTTTCAAACACCGAAATTACCTCTTTCCCTTTACCTGACTCCAGCAAAGGCTTGTGTTTAGAACTCAAACCTCCCTCTTTGATGACAAGAGGAGATTCAAAAACCTAAAGATTGTGAGAGGAGATGCGTTTGAAGAAGAATCTATCTTTTGAATCCAACATAATTGGACTCGCGGTAGAAATAAAGGATTTGGAGTTCCGGTCATCCATAGATGACCGGCCACCTTCTTCCATCTCCAACTTTGGCACCCAAAATCTTCAAATGCTCCTTCAAAATCCTCCTAATTTTGTGGAGCTTCTCTCTCTTCTCTCTTGGCCATACAAGCCCTGCCTTATCTTTATCTTTATTCAAGTTCATGTATTATTTGTTTGATGTTTGATGTTTGTTATGATTTTTGTGATATTTCTGTGATGTGTGTGTATGATTGTGTTAGTGTGTTGTTTATATATATATTTTTTTTAATTTTTGGGTTTTTTATTTAGTAGTTGTATTTTTTTTTTCATTGGACTCCCTTATTTTAAATTGGTCATTCATTTAAGGGGAGCTAAGGAGAAAATTTGCTTTAAATATTAATTCAAATAATAATTATTTTATCATTATCAAAAAGGGGGAGATTGTTAAAACTTAGCTAATAAAATTATATTTTTATACCATGTGAGTTTTTTATGATTCCAAAATATTATTGTGTTGATTATTATTTCTCCTAACATATATTAAAAAAATGTATTAGTATTATTTATGTGTGATAATATTTTAGAGAAATCATACTCTAGACTACTGAAGATATCAAGACAAATTAAATTATGAATTATTATAATTAAAGTTTGTATTTTTTCTATTTTTCTTAAGTCTGAGATAGTGTAATTGTAATTGGGTAACCATACACACATAGTACGGAAGTAAGTCAAAACTTGTAGTTTGTAAAACTAATCGTACTATACGATTTTGGAATCATACTGGATGATTTGACCTATATGTTCCTCAAGAAAGAATTTAATTGGATCATACCTTAAAAATTTTTCTTGTACTGTTCGTATTGTACGTACAGACGACATCCAGAGTATGAAATAGATACGTACCAGTTCATCTTGAAGGAACTCACCATTTTTTATATTGATCGTACTGTATGAAATAAGTTTTGTACAAATGATGTCTAGAGTACGAAATGGATGCATTCCAGTTTGTCCCATATGGACAGGTAAATTTTTTGAACTATTCATATTGTATGAACTTAGGTTCATACAGACGACATCAAGAGTATGAAATGGACTCATCCATTTTTATACCAAACAAAGCATGATTTTGTTAAACTAATTGCACTGTACGAAAATAAATTGCATATAGTACGCCAACCATAGTACAAAATGCATTCATACAGAATCGTACCTGATGAACTTGTTTATTTTTTAAACTATTTATACAGTATGATGTCAATTCATACATACGACCGACAGAGTATAAAAATAGGTTCGTATCAAGATTTTTGAATTGTTCGTATGTACAAAGTACGATCGTACTGTACGACCCAAGATGGTTAAATTGAAATTTTTAATTTTTTGGATAATTTTTCTTGTTTTTTCAACATAAGGTCCTAAAAATAGAATGACTATAAAACTTCTACTATGAATTTCTTTTGAGAGTGTACTTAGAGAGTATTTGGGAGAGTTTCTTGGGATTGGAGAGTGAGAGATATTTTAAGAGGGATTTGTGAGGGGATTCACAAGGTTTCCCAATGGTGAGGATCTCTTACTTATTCTTCAAAGTTCTTCCCTACTTTCTTGAAGACTCTTGAAAGAAGATTTTCAAAGGAACACTGATACTTTGCCGACACTAGGAGGTGCAAAAGGATGACAGTTATCTACCGACACCAGGAGGGTGTGAAAGGACATTAATTATCTACCATCACCATGAGGGTGAGAAAGGATGATGATACATACTCTGCCAACACCACGAGGGTGTGAAAGGATGATGGTTCTCTACCGACATCAGGAGGGTGTGAAAGGATGCCAATTCTCTGTCGTTACCAGAAGGGTGAGAAAGGATGAAAGTACTTTATCGCACCGAGGATTGGTAGAAGAGAGGGTAATTGTAAGGGCTTATCAGCCTTGCTGTGAGAGGAAAAGGAGAGTCACTTTAGTATAGTGCAATACATGAAGAGGGAGTCTTAAGGAAGTGGACGTAGGTCTTGTTAGACTGAACCACTATAAAATTTTGTGTTCTTTGTCTTTACTATTTACTATTTTTATTTTCTGCAATTTACTGTTTATGGTTGAAAATTTTATTTTGAAAAAACTTTTCATGTAGCTTAAAACTTAAATTGATTTTCTAAAATTTCCAAAACATTTTTTAAATTGCCAATTCACCCCCTCTCTTGGTTAGCCATGGGACAAATTTAATTGGTCTAACAACCTATTCGAAGTTTCATCAGATTCCTTTAAATAAATTGATTTTCTAAAATTTCCAAAACATTTTTTAAATTGCCAATTCACCCACTGATGCAGAACTACTTAGATGAGATGCTTATGGATTCATTTAGGCATTGCACAACTCTTAGATTAGAATAAATTTGGAATTAAATTACTCGCAATTATCAACGAAGAGTAAAACAATCAAGGAGATATTTTGCATAGGCTAAAGTACATGCTCCGAGCTTTGAACTTTCAAGATAAATAAGAAAAATAAAACAATGCGAATTAGTAGTTTTCAAGTTAATCCCTAATCTAACAACGAGATCTAGGATGCAAAGAAAGTACACTCAATTCCTATGAATTTACTAAGCTTAGCAAGAGCACTTGGAGGAGACTTTCGCAACTTCAATCACATCAATGAGAACTTAGATTTAGAAGAAATTAGATGCAATATAAAGAAGAAACTTTGCTAAGGAGACGTGGAGATCCTCCACTCGATGCCTTCAAAATGCTCATCAATGGCTTCTATCAACGCGAACAAGATACGATCCACGTATTCTTCGATTGTGTGGTCAATCTCTGGATTCACGTCGAAGGATGTGGAATAGAGGATGTCGGTGAAACCGTCGTCATCCCAAGTGAGGCCGTACTCAGTCTCCGGATCCGCCATTCATAGGTGCTAGTCGACAAAGTCCTCACAGGGAGTTGCTTTCTTCAATAATGAGTCAAGAAAGAAGTTTCTCGTCTTTGTAGAATAGATGAAAGGTAAGAGCAACTATCTAGTCAAAGCTGAAATTGTATTTCATATTTTTGAAAACCTATTAAAGAGGATTCAATAGGGGAAACTCAAATTCAGTTATTTGGAGCCAGTGGATGATGGGAATTAGAATTCCTTCCTTCCTAATTATTCTCCTGATGGAAAATAATTAACGGTGATAGGATGCAAGATGAGGGGTGGCAGTAAAGGAAGAAAAAAATCCTTGATTTAAATCTCTGAGGGAGGTATTCCTTTTAAGAACAAATCAAGCCTTTATTCATGCAGATTTTGGTCACGGGAGACAACAGGAAGATTAGGAATTATTTCCTCAGGGAGGCCGGCGGCAAGCAGGAACCATGGGGAGTTTTAATTGGGATAAATTTAAGACTCCATAAATTAGGGAAGGGATTTAGGAAAGTATGATCTTAAATCAAATTTGAATTTCAAATTTAATTAGATAAGAATGGAAACTTTCCTAAAATAGATCTAATTAAATAAGGACAGATTTTGAAATTTCTAAGGTTTAATTTTGAATTTCAAATCTACCCGCATTCAATTCCATCTAAAATAGGAAACAAGCTTGGATAGGGGAGGAGGAGAGTGGATCGGTGGCTAGGGGATGGAAGCCGGCGACATGGGGTTGATCAGGGGTTTGACCATGGGCTTGAAGGAAATTTGTGGAGGGGAGGAATCAGATGCTAGGGGATCCGGCGGCTAGGTGATGAGGGAGAAGGTATGGGAGAGGCAACAGGAAAAGAAGGGAACGAGAAAAACGAATGAAACCACGAACCCGACTTATCTAGGTTGGTGGGTATTGCGCCAAACTTCTTCCTCTCCTAGGAAGATCTCCCCATTAGAACTCTCAAGCACACAAGGCTCATGCAAGAAGAAATTTTAATAAGCAATCATTCATTAACTCAAAACAAAGGAAATGAGGCTATAAATAGCCGGGTACAAAGACTCAAGAAAATAAAAGACCAACTTGCCCTTTGGGCTTACATGCGACCACTCCCATGAAAGGGGTACAAGGGAAAATAATAACGACACCTAACAAATAAGAAAATGCATAAATAAACAAAATACAATCATGACTCAAAAATACAAGGACTCGATCGTGGCCGTAGATCGGCGGCCACGTCTCTGATAAACCTTCCATGCTGATCTGATGTCCCCATCAACCACATTTTAGATCTTTTGGAAAACACTTCAAGCCCTATTGAGTAAGTAAATTACTTCATCTTCCGAAGATTTTTCTCTCTTTTTATATTCATTACATATTTTTGGGTTCAAGCCTCTTCAACTTGCTTGCAAGTAAAATCAGGTATCTTTAAATTTGAATCTAACACTTAATATTACATTTTGTTGCGAGTTTATACCAACCACCATTGATGCATATGAGATAATGAAATGATGGATACCTTAAAGGTCCTATTTATTTAAGGACCAAATAATTGAAACGTGCCTGAGTTGAATTGATAAATTTGATTTTGGACCTATTATATGGCCTTTCAAGTTTACTTCATTTCCATAAATTCATAACAAAATATATCTTATTCAGGAAATTATTTAGGGACTAAACCAAGCAAACATGAGCTGTACCCTTAGCTAATGAAAGTGACTCTCAAACCACATTGCAAGGCTAGAGGAAGGGGTGGATCCAGCTTCTTTTTTCAAGGTGGGCAAAAATTTTTTTTTTGTTGGGGATGGAAAAAAACGCTTACGATTGATAAAATTAGGGCAAAAAAGATTTTTGAGGGAAGCAAAATACCCAAAATATCCCCTCTGAATATTTAATATTTTTTTTAGGGAATGCCCACCCTAAGTACATGGGGGATCCGCCCATGGCTAGAGGAGAAAGTTGTCTCTAGGAGCAAATGGCAAGAGGAGGCTGCACCACATGATTAGTCATTTCTATTGTCATTCGCATGGAACTAATCGCCACTGGATTGACATTCCTACGAAAATCGTGTGGTCCAGTTATATTTGCTTCTTTTCTTCATAAGTTTATGCTGAACTTCATTTCCTTAAGGAGCTTATTCCCAAAATTTTAGCAAAACCTGCCAGTCAATTTTAATTATTTGCAGATGGCATGGCACCAAAGTGATAACATTTCGTGACTATAGAAGGATATATTATCAATCTTGACTTGTTAATATGAATCAGGAAAGCAGTATGGCTATACGAACATATCATCAATCTATTAATTATCTTCCGGCTTAAAGCATCAAATGCTATATGGGCTCTAAAAATGGTCTGTAAGCTCAGCAATTTGGCTGACATTTTGGAAGTTCCCAATTGTATAGTATTGAAGATTGTGATGATTTTGATTTGTAATTTTGATACTTCATGTCGATTTGTTTATCTGTCAAAATTAAGAAAAAAAAATATACTAAAAAAAATGTCTTTTTGATCAATTTCATAATTAAAAATAATGCTTTAGATATAAAATGTTTTTTGTCAATTATAACATGCTGATTTTTGTACTAATAATGTCAAAATATGTTGGTGGCATCAACGTCTATATATGCTTTAATCGATGCTTTGTGATCAATAAGATAAATCTTTTTTTTTTTTTAATCCTTTATATAATGTGAATATATTTAAAAATAATATTTCCCATTCTACGATTTATCATACATTTCATAAACAAGCAGATCGCGATCGAACAAAATGTACCCACTCCATTTGGACTCTCCTTTTGGAGGTTTTTTTAATTTACTCTTATAGATCAAATTAATAATATCGTGATCGGTGAAGTATTTATCTTTAAAAATCCATACATTACTAAAAATTGTCTTTATCAAACGCGAATCACTGAGTATATTCAAGTAGAAAATTTCCAAAATAAAGTTTAAGGCCATCAAAACTCAAATTTTAGCAATCTTAGTCAAATTTAAAGTCTTGAAGAGGCGAACCAACAACACTAAAATTGGTCCAATCCGAGTCCTCCATAGGTCTCTTTTTCATCACCTCAACACTATTATATATTAATTAAATACTATTATTAACAATGTGACATAATATAAATAATAAATTATGATTACATTAGTAGCACCTTTAAATTATAAAAATATCTTTTATTTATATTGTATAAAATTTCATGAGATGATGATGTATCATGATAAATATCTTTTAATATCAAAAGGTAAAGATGATGATGTGTCATTAAAAGATATATATGATGATGTGTCATGATAATTATCATTTTAATTTAAAAAGATGCAACATGATTTTCAAAAAGATGCTTTTGAAAAAAGTTGTCCAAATTAAAAAGATGTGAGCTTTTCTCATAAAAGAATGAATCAAGTTCTATATGAAAGAGGGGATATGATAGATAAGACAAATTATTCTCTTAGTTTTTTTTCTTTTTGAAGAATAAAATTGTGTTGAGAATACAAATTGCATTTAGAAAAAGAGTTTTTATTAATAATTGATTGATGGTGCCCACTCGGTAAAATATATTTGGTGAGGTGATTATAAGAGGAAGACTTACGATCTGAATGAACGTTTCAAAGAAGAAGATTTACGATCTCAATCAATATTTCGGTAAGTTTTCATCATTACATATTTTTTTGTAATGAAGAAAACTTACTAAAATATGTAATATATTTTCTGTTGAAATAAATATTTAAGGACAAGTTTAGCATGTACATATATTATCATTTGATATAATATTTTCTTATTATATTTATTCCATGATTATTTATGTAACCATAACTCAGTATATAATTATATACATGAGGATTGAATTATGGATAATAATCTAAATAAAGTTTATAACTATTAATTATAGTTGGAATCTAAAATTAAATATTTTTAGTATGATCCATTAATATTTAATAAATAAATATAATATAAGATATTTATATATTTTTTTATTAATTGATAAAGTATCAATTTAATGTTATAATAATATGACTTACCTACGACAGTATATTATTGATAAAATTAGTATAATTATCGCATTAATAAATAGTTTCATAATTTGTTTGAGGCATAGATTATTAACTATGAATCATGTTGATATGTACTAAATATAATTGATATGTCATGCTATTTTTTTTTTTTAAAACATATTTATTTATTTATATTAGTTATCATGATGAATTTTATTCTCACAATCTTATCAAATTAAAACTTAAAAAAATAATTGTGAAATAAAAAAGTAACATGAACATTGAACTAATTTGTGAAAATCACAAATTTATTTTGACTTAAGAATGTCCTCCACCTCCTGCTACTAATGCTTCTCGTCCTATATGGGATGCCTGTGATAAATGGATTGAATCAAAGATTTACGATCTCAATCAATATTTCGGTAAGTTTTTGTCATTTCATTTTTTTTTAAACCATATCATATATTGATAAAAAGAAGTTACAGCAGATAATATCAAAGGCCAAAAACAAAATAAAAGGCCAAAAACAAAATAAACAACACATACAAAAAGTGATCAAAGAGATCAAAATGCGGGCTCAGTAAACGGACGAGGCTTCCAGCATCCTCGAGTACACGCCCGGACCATCCAAACTGGCTAAATATCCGCTCCAATCGATCAATCCAAGAGAAAAAATCACCAATGGTTGCCACAGGCAATGACGTCAAGGATACGAGCCCCAGCCACATCATTGCCTAAAAGAAACAGAAATCATCGAAGGTTCAAAACCACCAACCCGAAAGTAGTAGTGACTCATCACAAGAAAGTGAAAGACCTATCTACCTCTCCTACCCCTTCCACGGAACCTTCCGCGAGAGGGGACAGAGATAATAGGTCTATCTCGAACTAGTTTATAATCAAGGCCAGGGTTGAAGCCACCACAGTAATCCGAAGAATAGTCGGAGTCAGATTCAAATTCAGACGTACCATGCATCCAGTCATGATTATTCCTAACATCCATCCCTAAAAAATTACCCACTTGAAGCACCAGTGCTTGATTATCAATCATTTTCATACGGACATCAACAAAAGAATTAGAAGATTCTAACAAACCAGTCCCCGCATCAACACCACCTTCTACCATATTAGAATTACCACTTTTCTGATCAATAGCAGCATGAGGAGAAATACCTCCACATTCCTCATTAATACAGACCCGATTATCCAGAACTGTAGGAACCGCCCCATCAAGCACATCCACTGAGTTAATACCCACATCCACAGCATCTTTCATAGCCTCCGGTAAACCCGATTCCAAACTCACTGCAATAACCCCCAAACCATTTTCAACACAATTTACAATAGTAACAGGGGCCACGGCATTTGCAACACCCTCAACACACCCATTATTCGCATGGATAACATTCTCAGCAGACGGCAAAATAGAAGAGGAAGAAGGAAAAACAACAGGACTAGATGGATTTGAAATAGCAACCACAGCTAACCCATCACAAACAAGTGAAACCACAGGAACAGATGGAGCCACAACAGGACCGACCACAGCTACCCCCCCCCCCCCCCCCCCCCATAGAGGTGGAAGAAGGGACAAGATTAGGATGAAGAATTTAACAACCCGCTTTAGAGTGCCCCAAAGAAGAGCAATGCACACAATACTCAGAAAAATCTTCAAACGCCATAAATTGCACATAACCTGTGCTTTCCGGACCAATCCAAATTTTATCAGGAAATTGTTTAGATACATCAAATTCAACCAAAACTCTCACAACAGATGGGCGGGAACCAGTAGAAGTAGTATTACCAATTTTTAAAGGTTTGCCAAAAATCATTCCAAGGCCATGACGAATTCGCGGAGCATACAAATGTGGCCGAAGGTTTGGAAAAGAAATCTAGATAGGGATAACATGAGACTCAATCTCTATATCCAAGGTAGGAGACCACTTAATCAGTTTCATAAAATAGTTATTCACGAAATAAGATCTATGAGCAAAAATCCTACAATAATCCACATCATTGAAGAGCTTAATCAAGACATTTCGCTAATTAAGAACAACAACTAAAACATCCCCATTAAGCTTTAGATTAAAGAAAAAATTCCTAATGGCATCCAGAGAGGGCCGACGGACAAAAAATTTTCCTACAAGGAAGGCATGCCTCTAAACGAAGAAACTTTAAGCTCAGGAAAACCAACAGAGGAGGAAGAAGAACTAGAGAGCGCATTTTTAAACGAAAGAGGCAAAGAACCAAGTAAAAAATTGGGATCGCGAAGCCGAGAAGAAGCCATAAAAATAGAAACACATAAACAAAAGGAAGAAAAAACTTCCCTTGAGCACGAGGACGCACGAAGCCCGCAGGGTGGAGGCGGCCGCCGGGAGGAAACTAGGGCGATGCCCTAGTTCCCAGAGCTCGAGGGAGAGCTGAGACTTACTAAAAACATAAATGTTTAATTTTTTTTTTCATATTTTAAGAATAATTATTTATTAAGAAAATTAAAATTGAGAAAGTCTCAATGTAATTTTCTAGATTCTAATTTTTGTTTCTGCTTTTATAAATGAATTTAAAGATCTAACAATAGATATCATATCCTATGTTTAATTTTATATGTTGATTTGAATTTTATAATTTATTAAATTTCTTGTTATATATGATAAAATTAAGTCAACATATTAATAGTTTTATCTATATGATGAAAATGATTAAATATTATATATATGCTAGTTATGTAATTGTTACAATAAAGCATTGTTTAAATTTTTGAAAAAAAAATATTTCTTGAGTGCTATTTCAAATAAAATGCAAGCGTTATTTACATAAAAGATATTTGAAAAGAGTTTATGAATCAATTTTTATGAGCCAAGTAAATCTTGAATTAACTTTAGTGTAAAAAAGTTATAATTTGCACTTTTCAATAAAAATTGTTTCTTCTTATAAATTAAAAAGTAATTAGTGATTTAGTATTTAATTAAAAATTTTCATGATATAATTATTAACCATAAAATTTTATTTTATGTTTTATAAGATAATAAATAATGAGTAGGAGCAAATATTATGACAATAAAATTCTTGATCTCTATTATTAATTCAACACCATGACTTTTAAGTGGCGCCTAACAACACAGATTTAGTTCTCCTACAAAAAATGTCCATTTAATTTAATAACAATGTTAATTTCTTATAGAAAATTTTTCTAAGACATATTTTAAAATTTACCTTCCCTACGTTGGCAATTTTAATTTTAATTTTAGAAAATTAAAATGATGGATCACACTCATGAAGATATTTATTAATAGTGTTAATTATATCTTAACCAAATAAATTGTTGTTAATAAATAAAAATAATTTATTTATTAATTGATAAAGTACCAATTTAATTTTATAATAATGTGACTTACCTTACCGCAGTATATTATTAATAAAAATTAGTACAATTGCGGTATTAACAAATAATTTCATAATTTGATTAAGGCATAGATTACTTGTGAATTATGCTGGTATATGCTAAATATAAATAATATATCATGCTAATTTTTTTTTTTTAAATATGTTTATTTATTTATTTCAATTATCATGATGAATCACGTACTCACAATCTTATCAAATGAAAATTTAATCGGGAAAATTTTTGTGAAATAAAAAAGCAATATGAATATTGTACTAATTTGTTTAAATCACAAATTTGTTTTGACTGAGGAATGTCCTCCACCTCATGTTGTTAGTGCTTCTCGTATTGTATGAGATGCCTATGATAAATGGATTGAATCAAATAATAAAGCAACGAATTATCTCCTTGAGCATGTCTGGCGTGCTAAGATCGCAACTTGAAAATATGATGATTGCATATGAGATTACGATATCTCTCCAATCCATGTTTAGGCAACCTTCTGAAAAAGCTCATCATAAAGCTATCAAAACAATTATGAATTCCAAAACGAAATAGAATACCTCAGTTCGAGTACGGGATCTCAAAATGATAAATTATATTCATGAAGTTGAAATTAATGGAACAATCATTTATGAGAGAACTCAAGTTGGGAGGATTTTAGAAACTCTATCCTCACAATTTCTACAATTCAATAGTAATTACTTTATGAACTGTCTGAATTATATTCTGATTGAATAGTTAAATGAGCTTTAAATGTTTGAATCAATTTTAAAAGAAAAAGAGTTAGAATCTAATGTTGCTAAGGTTTATCCTTCTTCTAGTTATAAGAGTAATAAAAGAAAGAAGATAAAAATATACATTTTCTAAAAGGAGGCAATGGTATCAAGAATAAAAGCAATAAAAAAAACAAAAACTCTAAAAAGAAACCTAAAGGAAAATGTTTTCATTATGGGATCGAAGGGATGCAATTTCAATAAGTATCTTGTGGAGCTAAGAGAAAAGAAGAAGGAAAAGAAAGGTGAATTTTATTTACTAGTTCTTGAAACATGTTTAGTTGAAAATAATACGTCAACCTAGATAGTTAATTCAGGTGCAACTAATCATGTAAGTCCTTCATTGTAAATGTTTAGTTCTTTGAGGAGGCTTGCTAATTGGGAATATGTTATGAGAGTGGGGACAAGAAGTATAATATCAACTCAAGTAGAGGGAGCCTTTAAGCTTGAATTTGAAAATAAACATATAGTATTGAATAATGTTTATTTATTTCTGAGTTTTCTAGAAATATTGTATCTATTTCTAAATTATTTTGAATAATATTTTGGACCATTTTTTTATGAAAATGAGATTATTATTTTTAAAAATGATTTGAATATTTGTTCTAGAATAATTGAAAATGTACTTTTTATGTTAAAGTCCAATGGAAACACACTGCTTATACTAAAAAAATCAAAATTGAGAAATCTAACTAAAAAGGATAAAAGATTTCATATGAAGATAATACATATATGTGGCATCTTAAACTAGTCATATCAACTTAAATAAGATTGAAAGACTAGTAAAGGATGATCTTTTAAGAGAATTAACAGTCAAAACTCTATTAGTATGTGAATCTTGTTTAGAAGGAAAAAAGGACTAAGAGAACTTTTTTTTGGAAAATGTGAAAGAGCAAAAGAAACCCTAAAAATATACATTTCGATGTTTATGGTCCATTTAATACACTACAGGAAAATCATCATTTACCGGCAATAATTTCAGCGGTCATATAACCACTAGATTTATCGACGATTAAGCTGGTTGTCTGACCGCCAGTATTAACCGGCGGCGTTTAATAATACACCACCGAAATTATCGGCGATATAATAACCCTCGGCTAGGACACCGGTTTTCTATTTTCGTGGCACCTTTAACGGCGACCAAGATGACGGTATTAAGTAATTTTTTCTAGTGGTCAAAACCACCAAAAATTGCCTTAATATTGGCCAAACCGAACTTTCCTCTTCATTTGTTCGTGTATCCTTTTCCCCAGAAGTTCACGCTCGCGATCGCACCTCTGACTGCCTCTGTAGGAATCCGACCGCCAACACCCTATCTCTAGCCGACAATCTCTCCCTCACTCCGGCCACCAATCTCGCCCGTATTCTGACACTGAAAGCCATCGATTGAGCACTCAGGCAATGACCTGAACCGAAGGTTTACATTTTCTTTCTTTTACTAATGTGACATACTTTAAAATTGTGGTAAAGAGTTATGAAGCATAGATTGCGGCGTGATGCTAATGTTTAGCAAAATCAATTCTACATATGAGATTTATTGATTTAATGAAAGTATATGAGAAAGTTTCAAGAGAAGCACTATAGAGAGTTATAGAAAAGAAAGGGATTAATAATGCTTTTATTCAAGTCATTAAGGATATGTATGCAAGAGTTATTACTTGTTGGATTACGTCAAGGATCGGCCTTAAGTCCATATCTTTTTGCTTTAGTCATGGATGTTCTCACTAGAAATTTTCAAGAGGTTATACCCTGGTGTATGCTTTTTGTTTAAGATATTCTTTTCATTTGAGTATATATTTTAAATAATAGTTACTCTGAAGGGATTGCAACCTTGAGTGATCAAGTCATTAATAAAATTATGTATTTTAAATATATTCAGTCTATTATTTTGAGTAATGGTGAAATAGATAGGGTTATTAATATTAGAATTCAAGTTGGATGGTAAAATTGAGGAATGTTTCGGACTTGTTGTGTGATAGAAAAGGCCCCCTCAAACTTAAGGAAAAATTCTATAAGATGGTGGTTAGACCTTCAATGCTTAAATATCTTGTTCAAACGTAGGTATCGAACCTCTCTATCCTTTTCCTAATTGTATAACCTGGGAGGGGTACTATTGTTGGATGGTTGGTGAATACATTCTAATTCAAGTAAAGCACACTGGTTCAAACTTAGGTATCAAGCCTTTGTCCCACTATGTGGGGTTGGCTACATAAATCTAATAAAGAAATATTATTTCTAATATTTTCTAACCAAGTCAAAATCAGTGTAAAAACAACCCATAACAACAAATTGACATCTAACTAAGCATGATATAAAGAAAATTGAACGAAAAGAAATTGACATCTAACAAAAACATGAGTTCTCCAAATCGACTAAGCATGATACAAATCGACATCTAACAAAAACATCCCGAAATTTGATTATGACACTCGTACTACGCTCAAATCGACATCTAAAAAAGCATGCATAAAGTTAAAAAAAAACTGAAGTTTTATTAAACCAAGAACTATATCCAAAATACATATCTCATATTATCTATTTATAAACATCTCATTTACTATTTCATTAAGTCAAACATGAGTTCTCAAACCATTCAATTTCAATGATCATAATGAATTATTACTATAATGTGGATAAATGCTAAAGCCAAAATATGGAACAACGCATAACAACAAATCCAAAAATTTTCACATGCTAATTTTATTGAATGATTTTCATTAAAGAAATCATGAGTAAAATTATATTTTAAATAGGACTTTTATGCCATTCGATCATCATTAAAATTTTCATGCTAAATAAATGATTAAATCATAAACAATTTATGAAACTTAATCCCCATATAATCTTATATAAGAGATGGAAATCAATGATGCAACCCTAAGTTTAAAAATTGAATGAAGTGGTAGATGCAAAAACTATTTTAGAAGCAAAATAAGAATTCTCCTCCTGGGAGAAATCTCTCTCTCTCTCTCTCTCTCTCTCTCTCTCTCTCTCTCTCTCTCTCTCTCTCTCTCTCTCTCTCTCTCTCTCTCTCTCTCTCTCTCTCTCTCTCTTTCACTCTCTCTCTATATATATATATATACACAATTTATATTTGTGTAGAAAAAATTGACATTAAATGTCTCATAATCTTCATATTAGGACAAGTATGCTATTTATATTTTTGAATAAATATGCCTCAAAGTTCATTTTAGACAAAAATATTTTTATAATTATATTATGAGGGAGAGTCCCTAGCTCATGCATGCATGAAGCTTTGAATGTCTGTCTTGCTCTAACTTTCTTGTGCCAAGCAACTTCTCTGTCATAGTGATCAACATTCGAAGCCTTGGAATTATCTCCTCTTCGAAGATAATTTTTTAATCTATGCTTTACTTGAATTGGAATGCATTCACCAACCATTCAACAAGAGTACCCCTGCTAGGTTATACAATAAGGAAAAGGAAATAGATGTTTGATAACTACGTTTGAATACATAAAATGGTTGCATTCTGATAACCCGGTTAGGAGAGTAAATAATATTTCTTTCTTAGATTTAAATGAGATTTAAGGCTGCATATCTTCTAATAATTGATTTTACAACTATATAGGAAACATTTGCTTTAACATCCAAATAACTATCCAAGAAGAGAGATATTGGATGTATAACAAATTGTTACTGAGTCAAAGAGGATTGATAGATGAATTTATACAAGGAGTTGAGACTTTTATTCAAGTTGCATCTCAACCAAGGTTTAAAATTGCGTATTCGGGTATTGAGGCGTTTTTCGTTCGTGAGGCGAGGCGTAAGCCTCAAGGCGATTTGAGGCGTAAGCCTCAAAATAAAAAAATTGTGTAAACATAAAATAATAAATTTTGTATATACTAATGAGAAAATAATATATAAAACATAAAAATGCTACATACCACATCTTTGAGAATAAATAAGGGAGACATCACATAAGAACTCACTAGTCATCAGCACTGTCCATCACTCATCAGTCACTAAGGGGGTCTTCATTTGAATCATCATTATGATGAACTGCTCTCTCCTCTTCCCCCTCTCCTATAGAGTCCAATATCTCACAATCAGCTTCTTCTTCCTCATTATTAGTTATCTTCCTCTTCCCTAAATATTTTTGAATAATATCATAATGAATAATAGTGAAATACATTAATAAAAATCTAAGAAAAGAAAACTATATTATTTATATACCTTTTTTGATTTGTTCTTGAGTTGTTGTGGATGTGGATGATTTAAGACCATCAAAGAAATCAACATTTAAATCTTCATCTTGTAATTCAGACGGCCTCACTTCAACTTCATTATCTACAAACCACTCATCATCAGATGCCACATCATCGCAAAGCGATTTCTATCTTTGAGTCTCCTATTGTACATAATGTACACCAGTGAGTTCATCCTCAATGTCGACAAGCGATTTCTCCTCTTTGTATGTACTTGGTTGTAGGTACTCCAATTTCTTTCACAACCAGATGAAGAGCATGTCAAGCCCAAAACTTTTACAGTAAAACGCTGTAATTCTGGAGTCCCATCACTAAATTGAATCCACCACTCAACTGGAGATCGTTTGGTAATTATATCTTTTGCTTGTTGTAATCCAAAAAAACCCTTTTTGTTCCTAAAAGATACTAATTGCAAGTCAGCATTTGATCTTTCAGTTGCATCACTTATTAGACGATCCATGCAATGATATAATCCCAACTTTATTTCAGGGTTTGTAGACTTGTTCTCTGCATATTGATACTGAGGGTTTAGGTAGTAGCCAGTGGCATGCAAGTGTCGGTACAGCTGTAGTTCCCACCTATCATCAATAATATTCCAAATTTCCCTAAAGCTTCCCTCACTGCCTCCTAAGTTGGAGGCAATCATCTCTTTGGCTTCATCCATAGCATTGTAGATGAAACCCATTGCAGGCTTCTTCTCAGCATCCACCATCCTTAAAACATGAACCAAAGGTCTAGTAGTTGTAATGGCATATAAGACACTTTGCCAAAATCTGTCATTTAAAATAATCTTTCTAATCTCTTTTCCCTCAGCCTTCTTCGCCCAAGCACAACTCAACCACTGTGTAGCCTCTAAAGGTTGTCTGGCATCCAGCATGCTCTCTAAGGTCAAGTATGCGGTGGCAAATCTTGTTGCGGCTGGCCTTAGAATTTCTTTCTTCGAAAACTTTCTCATAAGAGCTAGAACCCAAGAGTGGTTGTAAATAAACTTGGTTATTTTTTGGCTTTAGTGAGTGCATTTTTATGTTGAGGTAGATCCCCAAGCTTCTCAAGAATCAGATCTATGCAATGTGCAGCACATGGAGTCCAATACAAATGTTTCCTCTTCTTCATAAGTTTATTACCTGCAGCCTTATAAGAACTTGCATTATCTGTCACAATTTGTACAACCAAATGTTCTCCAACCTCATCAACAATGCTATCTAATAATCTAAATATGAACTCAGCATCTTTGACCTGGTTAGATGCTTCAATTGACCTTAAAAACACAGTACCATATGGATTATTAATAAGGATGTTGATCAGACTTCTATGTTTGATATCAGACCACCCATCTGACATAATTGTTACTCCTGTTTGGGCCCAAGTCTTCTTAATTTTTTCAATGCTTTTATCAGTGCTTTCCAACTCCTCCTTCAAAATCCATGTTCTTAAATCATACATGGTTGGAGGTTTGAACCCTCTCCCAAATGCTCCAACTGAACGAATCATGTTGTAATAAGCATGTGATGTTGCTACATTAAATGTAATAGCATTTTCGTAGAAAAATCTGCCTATATCCTTACACACTCTTCTCCGCGCCTCTCTTGCATTTTTTGGGGCCATCTTCTGTGTAGTAGAAGGCCTATCTTCTGATGTGTCAACCATGTAATGATCCATAGGCCCTCTAGCACACCTAAATGAAATGGGCTTCATAGAAGAAGATGAATACCTAACGCTGCGCTCACTCCCGTAGTAAGATCCAGCATCAACTCTATCTTCAAATTGCTTCTATGCAAGATGTTTTGATGTGGTAGACTTATTCATGTATGACTTTATCTCATCCCTTACAGCATCAGGAACTTTGGAGCATGGAGCAACATTCTTGTGAGAGCCTGAAAGGTGTTCCTTCATCCTAGTCACACGACCTTTCACAACTTTATCACAGTAATTGCATTTCAGATAGACATATGTTTTATCACTTCCTCCTACATCCACCTGAGTGCTATATTTCCATGCTGGATCTTTTTTATGACCTGATGCAGCCTTATCCTTATTTTTGACCATCCTGATTGAGAGAAATAAGAAGCAAACGAGTTCTTACTAATCTTTTATATGACCTGATGCAGGTCGGAGGAGACAGCAGCCTCGGAGGCTCAGACTAAAGCGTACGCTGGTCGGACGGAGAAGATAGCAACCCAACTCGCAGTCTCGCAGTAGATGAAACCTCCAAGCAAATAAGTTTAGGGTTTAATATGCATCCTGGATGTGTTCAATATTATATAATGTCGAGCCGTCGATAAAGCAGAACACTGCGTACTCTATGCATATTTATGCGTATTCTGTGCGTACAATCTACATGAACATTGCGTGTTTTGGAGCAGATATAATTTAATGTATGATTTTGTATTAATAGTTAATAAAACATGATTTTCTGGGTATAGTTTGAGTACTGGGAGTGTTAATTATTTTATTGTGCGTATATTATGCGTATCCTATGCGTTATATATGAGTATAATATGTGTTCACTATGCGTGTTCTATGCGTGCTCTCTGCGTCAACATTGCGTATTTTTTAAAATATAAAAATACAAAAAAAGAATATTTAATGACTATGTACAATATAAAAAATATAAGAATAAATTAAAAGAACATTTATAACAAATACAGTTTTACAAGAGAACCTAATGTACATCTTCAACAAGACAACAACATCAACTTTCCTACAGGAATTATGATTGATGTATTGTCCAATATAAATCATCTTGACAACCAAGCCTTCCCTTCATCACTGCGATACTTATCCTCCTCCCATGTTCCTGATGCCAATAACTTGTTAACATAAACCTGATCACGATAGAGATGTTTATGTTTACTAGTTATTGGCATCAATTTCATGGGAGGAGGATAAGTATCGTAGTAATGAATGGAAGGCTTGGTTGTCAAAGATGATTTATATTGGACAATAAAATCAATCATTCTATTAAAGATATTAAACCAAAATAATTACAAGAGAAGTAATGCAGGCATAACAGAAGGTAAGGCGTAATAAAATCATACCTTCTGTCAAGCCTGTATTACATCTGTTTGAAAAAACCATGTGTTACCATAAGGCAAGTGTTCCCACATTTTATAGTGAAAATTTTAATGTTGAGCAATAGTAAGTAATAAATTATAAATAATGGCTCATAAAAATTCAACCCACCCTTCCAACCATATCTGCCACCCGTCAGTCCACACTAAATGAAAGTAACCAAAATTATTATTCATGTCACGGCCCCTCAGTCCATACTCCATACTAAATGAAAGTAACCAAAAATCTTTAATAGAATGTGTGCGTATTTTATGCGTATTATATGCGCACGATGTGCTTTTTTTGTGCGTGTATTATGCGTACGTTGTGCGTATTTTGTGCGTTCGTTGTGCGTATTATTTAAAAAATATTTCAAAATCATTTATAAAATTATTATTTTTTTGCTTTAAAACAAATAAGAAATTCAAACACTAATATTTGAACGCAATTGCTAAACACAATCTTTCAAACATCATATTCCTTATTTCTCTTCCTTAATTACAATCCAACAAGAGCCATAAACCCTTTGTACTTGTTCAAGTATCATATTCAAGACTAGAAAATGAAATCATAAAAATCCAACAAGAGCCATAAACATCATATTCCTTATTTCTTCACCATTTTAATGTAAAGTAACTTACAAACAAAGATATATATTAATTAAAATATTTAATAGAATTTTATAAATAAAATTTACTTATTATGTGTGTGTATGTCATGCGTGCGTTATGCGTACGCTATGCGTTCGTTGTACGTCATTTGTGCGTTCGTAATGTGTATTTTATGAGTTCGTTGTGCGTACTATGCTTAATGTATGCGTATTATCATTTAATATGTAATTTTTTACTCAAACCAATATAAATAATATTTATACACAGAATTGAAAGATATATTCTTTAGTGGTTACATCATGAGTTACACTTTTCTTTAAGTGGTTTCACATTATATAGTAGAAATATGAATGTTGAACAATAGTAAGTAATAAAGGCTCATAAAAAATCAACCTACCCTCTTATCCTCCTAACCATATCTGTCTAAAGGCTCATAAAATATTTAATAGAATTTTATAAATAAAATTTACTGCTTATGTGTGCGTGTGTCATGCGTGCGTTATGCGTACTCTATGATTTCGTTGTGCGTCATTTGTGCGTTCGTAATGCGTATTTTATGAGTTCGTTGTGCGTACTATGCTTAATGTATGCGTATTATCATTTAATATGTAATTTTTTACTCAAAGCAATGTAAATAACATTTATACAAAGATAAATATTTATACATATAATCAGAATGAAAAATATTAATACACAGAAACATTTATACACAGAAACATTTATATACAATGAAAAACTGTTATTTTGGCAACGTTTTACAAAATATTTCATATGCAAGTTCTGCCCTATACTTTGGCATGTCTCCTTTCCAATTTGTACTATCAGTCCAATCAGTGTTGCCTTCAAGACATATTCTTTCCATATATTTACAGACATACATTCCACAATCAAAAGAGTTTTCCTGTTTTGGTATACCTTTACTGGTAGAAAGCTTCCATTTTCTGATATCACTATCAAACGCTCCTTTCATGTCAGAATATAGGGCTTTAAGCTGAAATATACGTAGAGCAAGGATTAGTTCAGTATTTTTTAAAAAAAATTTAAGAGTTCATATTCATCTAAGTATCTAACAGACTAACACTTACAATTTTTGGAACAATAAGTCTATGCTCTTTGACGCGGCGGTCCAATGAGTCATAAAATTTCCACTTGTGTTCTTTCAACAAACCAACCAGAAGGGTAATATGATCGGAATCAATGATTGGTTGTAATAAAATGTTGTTTGAAGTAACAGAAAGCTCGGTTATATGGTCGACTTGCAATTTGGATAATTTTTCCCTTCATTTGTTATTCTGCAAGTGCAAGTAGTAAATGTAAGAACTTAGAATGGATACTAAGTTACTAATCCAATAGTTAAATTGATAAATTGAATACTAAGTTACTAACCCAATAGATTGGAGAGATGTATAGAAATTTATGGTACTTGTCTGGCATAAGGTTACACTTCTCATCTAAGAGATAGGCAAAAATATCTAAATGTTCATTGCCTAACCAACTGTCACTTAATAACTCATCAATCTCAGATCTGGAAATAAGAATGTTAATAACAAACAAGATACCATCATCCCTGCAAAAAAAATATTAAATACGCATTTCGTACGCATATCACACGCATAACACACGCATAATACACGCATATCATACGCATATCACAAGCATAACACACGCATATTATACGCATACCACACGCATATCATACGCATACAGATCTGCAAACAAAAAATAAAGTTGCAATTTTTTACCTTTTAGAGAACTTCTTCAAACATTCTAGCACAAAATTTCTCTTCTCAGAAGTCAAACACAGAAGACCTCTGTAATTTTCTATTTCAACTGCATGAACATAAGTTACAGGTTTTATTTGAATGTTATCTACAGGTATTGGTTCATTTGGATTTGTATATTGAACAAGTTGCGTTTCTGCTGGGATTGGCTCATTTGTTGGGATTGGATCTTTTGGTGGGATTGGCTCATTTGGTTCATTGAGGCTGTGGGGTGGGATATCTGATCTCTGTCTCTTATTGGAAGATGAAGAGTAGCTAACAGATCTTTTCTGAGGAACTTCTTTGCTCTGATCAATGAAATTATTGAGCTTGACCTCAATAACTCCAACTCTCTCAGTGAGATCTTCAAACTTTGTGCTCAGTCTGTCTTCAAATTCTCGAAAAAGTTTTGTACATGTTTCTTGGCAGGATTTCATTATTGTTTCTTGTATAGACTGAAGTGCTTCTGCAGAAAAACTTAAATGTGGTTGCTGAGGAGATTGGTGGGGGTCTTGCTGAGGAGGTGGGGTATGATGGGGAGATTGGTGGGGGTCTTGCTGAGGTGGGGCATGATGGGAAGATTGGGGGGTTGTTTTGATGTGTGGATATGTCATGAGGGGAATCAGGGGATGTAGGGCTGTCTGGTGGATATTTCTCAATATTAACCATATCCATTTCAGCTTGGAAAACTGCCTGTAGGACATTACAAATCTGACTTTTCATTATATTAGCAAATAAGTTAGTTATCACCTCTGTAGTATATACAATATCATCGGCCCATCGAAGAAAACGGGGCCTTCTGTCAGCATACATAGGAGCATGAATAGTAGTATGCTCCAGGAACCAAATCTGTATAAGATGAAAGAAAATTTTAACACTCACATTGAGCCAATAAAATTTTGAATGAATTTAACAGTTAGCACTCACAATTAGCAGAGGTACAAAACCGTTGATGTAACCTGCTGGCTTCTTATTTGAAATCTTGGAGGATGCCTTATTAAACTCTCCAACTAAAAACTCCCTAATTGAACTAGCCCAGTTTATTGACAAAAATTCATCTGGATTATTTGCTATTCTTTGAATCAACCGGGGGGGTTTTGAAGTTGTTAAGTTAAAAAAGTAAATTTGAACATAAATACATGATAAACATTCTTAACATAGTCTCCGGGGGGTTTTCTTGTTCAACTCCGTCATGGCATTCCTTATTTCCGTTGATGTAACTGAAGTATGTGCTAAGGAATGCCAGGATATTTCTTCTCCTTTATTTGGCAGACAAGTAAGAAGGGCCACTTCATCAGCAGTGAAAGGAATGAGTTGACCTTTTATAACAAAGCATTGTTTTGAAATGTCCCACCTTGAGATCATCTCATAAATAAGAGGGACATTTTGCTCAAACCCAGGAAATTCCAAAAATTGTATCATCTTTAAATGTTTCAATTTGTCCTTGACTTCAGGAGTAATTTGCCGAGCAAAGTTATCACAGTTTGTTCGGAACGAAGAAATATAGCATCTATAGGTAATTAAACGAACATATATCTGAAAATTGTAAAAAATTATAGATTAAAAATAAGTAAATGAGATACGCACAAAAAACGCACAACATACGCAGACTATAAGCAACGGTCACGCACAGTGTACGCATACTACACGCATATATTACGCACATCACACGCACAGTATAGGAAACATACAACAAATTATACGCATGCATAAAGTACGCACAACATACGTAGACTATAAGCAACGGTCACGCACAGTGTACGCATACTACACGCATATATTACGCACATCACACGCACAGTACAGGAAACATACAACAAATTATACGCACACATAAAGTACGCACAATATAAGCATGGAGTAAGCAACGTGCACGCATAGAGTACGCACAAAAGACGCATTGCGTACGCACAGCCTACGCATATTTACTAGATGTTTAAAATTTGGTTAGGTTTTATGTTTCAAATTTCAACATAAATTTATCATAAACCCTGAATGCAGAGAAAACACGATGGCATCACAGTATCAAACATTTAAAAAGTTCGGAGAAGCCATGCATACGCATAGAATAAGCATAAAATTGGAGAGTCTTGAACGCCAACGCATAGCATAACCATAAAATATGCATTACAAAACAGAAAACATAGCATTAAGTTACCTTTTTCTTTGGGGGTGATGCCATCTTAAAAGAAACTAAGTGAAGAATGCTTGAAATTCCTCCGGGCGAATGCTTGAAAGTTTGAAAGTTTACTATAACTTGAAAATCGAAACGTCGACTCCGCCATTCGACCTTTACAAGGGTTTAAATGTTGATGCCACGTCGACATTTCACTAGGCGCGCCACGTCGGTAACTGGGTATAGTTTGAGACTGAAAAAAAAATTTAGGTTAAGTTTTAAAAAGGCGACGCCTTAAATAAATGAGGCGAGGCGCGCCTTATGATGCCGCCTCAGTAAACTTGAGGCGTAAGCCTCATAAACTAAACTTATTGCGTAGGCTTTGAGGCTTAATTGGACGAAATTGCGCAAAGGCGCGCCTTTCATTGCGCAATTTTAAATGTTGATCTCAACTACCTTCCTTTAAGTTTGATGAAATGTTTAGATGACCATATTCGAAGCATAAAAATTAAACATTCTTCAAGCCTGATGATGTGAAGGTTGATTTATATTGTAAGGGATTTGTTCCAGACTATTAGATTTGGACCGCACATGGAGAGTACGAGCCATATAAAGATACCCATGTCGATCCATACACAGCTTTTGAAACATTTAATGTAGATCAAATAATTAGAATGTATGAAGAATTTATTTTGATGTAGCAACTCCTAATTTAAGGGCTAGTGTGGAAGAGCCACCAAATATAGAAATAAAAAAATTCTTTAAGTTACTACATGCAGCTCAAAAAATAATTTGGGATGATTATAAAACTCATTAAGAATTATCGATTGTGGTGAGAATGCTAAGTATCAAAACTAAATATAATATTCCTCATGATTATTTCAATGACTTCATTGGTCTTCGCAAGGAAACAAATCCAACGGATAATTTAATCCACTTAAATTTGTACCAAACAAAGAAATTTTTATTCAAGTTGGGTCTCACTACTATAAAAATTGATCGTTATATCAATGGAAGTATGTTATATTATAATGATGATGCAACAAAAGTTTACTATCACACTTGCAATGCACCTCAGTTTAAACCAAACTCAATAAAATAACATCGCCAAAAGAAAGATGTTTTATATTCTCATTTATTTTATTTATCGATCATTTCAAAACTTTAGTGGTTATATGGATCAATGAGTTCAATAGGTCATATGAGATGGCATAAGGAGAAATTAGCAAATAATGGTGTTCTTTCTCATCGATCAGATGCTGAAGCATGTAAACATTTTAATCGAATTTTTACTGAACCACGCAACATAATATTGGGATTATGTGCTGATAGTTTTACTCCATATAGTCAATCAGCTTCACCGTACTCTTGTTGGATAGTTATACTAACACCATACAACCTTCCACCAAAGATGTGTATGATTATCTCGTATATGTTCTTAACACTTATAATACTTGGACAACATAATCTAAAAGAAAAAATTGATATTTTTTTGCAACCATTAATTGATGATCTCAAGTTATTATGGGAAGAATGTGTCATCACATATGACATCTCAACCAAACAAAATTATCTCCTTAGAGTTGCATTGCTTTAGACAATTAGTAATTTTCTAGCTTATGATATGTTGTCTGGTTGGAGCACAGCAGGAAAATTAGCTTGCCTTTACTGGATGGAGAATATTAAAGCTTTCACACTAAAATATGGAGGAAAAAATATATGGTTTGATTGTAATCGTATATTCCTACATGTTGATCATCCGTTTAGGAGGAATAAGGAAGCATTCATTAAAAACAAAGTTGAGAGGTCACCTCCTCCACCCAGATTAAGTGGAGATGATGTACTATAGAGACTTTCTAACTTTTTATCAATTATTGATTTTTTAATATTATCAAAGTCTTAATTTTTGGGATATGGTGTTTAATATAATTGGATTAAAAAATATATTTTCTAGATATTACCATATTGAAGAACAAATTTGATAAGGTATTATATGGATATTATGTATATTGAGAAGAACTTCCTGGATAATATTTTTAATATAATTATGGATATTAAAGCTAAGTGTAAGGATCAAAGCTAGAATGGACATTAAATAATACTGCCGGCAAAGAAATCTAGAGTTAGTAACAACCAATGATGGCAAAATAGTGAAGCCCAAAGCACCTTACTCTTTCATGTTATAGCAAAAAAGATCAATATGTTAGTGGTTTAAAGGTTTAAAAATGCCTAATGACTATGAATCAAACATAAGCCGATGTGTAAACCTTAAATCTAATAGGTTATTTAGACTAAAAAGTCATGATTGTCACATTATTATAGAGGTTCTCCTTCTGATCATAGTACGTATGTTACCAAATTATATATCGAATCGGTTGACTGAGCTTAGCATTTTCTTTAAAGATCTATGTTCATCTAAATTAAACAAAGATTCTTTATAGATGAGCAATGAGAACATACCAATCATCTTATGCAAGTTAGAAAAAAAATTTACCCTGAGATTTTTTTATTCATTAGAACATCTTTTAGTCTATCTACCTTATAAAGCTAGAGTTAGTGGACCTGTACAATATTATTGGATGTACCCTTTTGAGAGGTGAAACATATTTTTATTAAATTATCTTAAATATTTTTGAACAAGTTAAAAAATATATATTTTCTAACTTGATAATTATAATCGTTTAATAGATATTTGAACAAGTTGAAAAAATATGTTAAAAATAAAACACGATCAGAAGGATCGATATGTGAAGCATATTTATCTCAAGAAACCGCTCACTTTTACTCCTACTACTTTGAGCCCCCTGTAAGGAGTACAAGAATAAAGATTGGTCGTAACATGGACTTTGATGTATAAGAATAATCATAGGTTGCACTATCAATTTTTAAAAGTCATGGAAAGCCCAGTGACAAATTTGTTAAAAGATTCCTCAATGATTTAGAAAATAAAACAATGATTTCATATATGCTACTGAACTTTGAAGAAATCTAACTAACCTTAGAGTAAGTTCTTCTATATTGTGTAGGAGTAATATTTATTTGAAATACTAAAGTCTTATTTGGATGATTTATCATCAAGTATTTCATAAACAATTTACCTCAAATAAATACTATGGATTTTGAGTAAGTTGTTGAAAATGAATTCTCAATTTGGGTTAGATCTTATGTGACCCTTAAATTTTAAAATTTTTATTTGAACTACATCTTATTTAAAACTAAAAATCCTGACATTTAAAAATTTTCTTAGGTACATAACCCTGATAATAAGTATTTTGATAAAGGTCCATAAGCACTAGTATGGGGCCCAATACGAAAAGTAAAGACCTGACCAATATATATATAATAAATAGGTTTAGATTTCATTTCAAGTCGTGGAGTGAAGGAAGAAAAACTAAAAAATTATGAAGTACGTATTAAAGGAAATACTCATAAAGAAGATGAGTGTGATTATTATGATATTCTGAATGAGATTCTTGAGCTGGAGTACCCAGACAAAGATGAGAACTTTATATATTTATTTAACTGTTAATGGTATGATCCAGGATAGAATAAAGGCACATGGGTTCATCCTGTGTATGATTTAGTAGACGTAAAATATAGTAGAATATACAAGAAGTTTGATCCATTTATATTAGTAAGTTAAGTTGTTCATGTTTATTTCAACAAATATCCTAATGACCATAGGGATAAACAAGATTGGCTAGCTGTCATAAAATTAAAAACATCGAGGATAATTGATCAATAATACGTAATAGTAACTACACATCAAGAGGATGAGATGTCAAATTATAGGTATATTGACATTGAGGAGATGTCACTTACAACCCATAATACAGAAATACAATTAAAAGATATGAATAGTTTAACTAGCTCATCAAGTGAGACTGAGGATGAAAGTGAATATACTCTAGAGAGCAATGAAATATTTCTGATTCTAAATAGTTCTTGTAATTTAAGTGACTACATTTATTTTAATATACTTATTAAATTGCATTTTTTTTGAAATCAAGTTAATAAATATATATTGTTAAATGTCTATTATCAAATCCTATTTATATATTAATCATTATTGTGTATTTTATAATTCTTTATATTTGTTATAATTATTATCTACATTCTTTTTTTTAATTTCTACTCATTCAAATATCTAGAACACTTATAACTTAATTTTTTTATATGTTACACTGATTTACTAATTATTTTTTTAATACATATGGTTTCAGGCTACGATCCTCCTTGTAGATCCTTCACTTCAAAGTTTTCTTGTAAGAAACATTTGAGTGTTGGAGCTAGCAGACATAGATAGGGTGGGGTAGAGATCAGTTCCACCAGTGATACAATCACCACCACCACCAAGAAGTCAGCAGTAGTCCCCTAGTGAGCAGGGTCAAGGTGAGTCAGATCCATCTATTGTTGGAGTACCACCATCCTTTCCTAAGTACTACCCTCATACATCGGTGAGTCCTCGATTTCCCTCTCCAAATCAGACACATGCAGCTCCATTTTATCCATATTATCATCCACCAACATCACAAACTGATCCATCCACCATCCCTTACCCTCCTTATCGCCACCCCTATTATTACCCATATATGGACCATCTACACAAGTAGAGGTTGGTGTTAGGGATCCTACAACTGCAAGATATAAGCGTCTATACATTGAGCCTGAGGGAAATACGTAAGTTCATTTTATTTTGTAAAGTTATTGTAATTTGATATATTATATATTATTGATCAAAACTTTAACATGCATCTTCAATCCCTTAAGGCCATCTATCCATAAGATTCGGGATATCATATAGAGCAAATATGATGCTTCTTACTTATCATGGAAGAAGATCCCAAAGAAAATTAGGGACATGTGGTTTATAAAATTTTAGGTATATTTATTTGGCATGAATTAAAATATTTGATTTAATTTGTATTAATATAATTTATTATTCCTATATTTTTTTACAAAAAATTTTAGGTGGTTGCTTGAGCATGACACGAGGATTAGAACAAATTTTGAGAGGGGAGGACCGACCTATCTTAGGGACATGTAGCTTCAAAATCAGTGCATAAGACACCTTTAGAGTTATGGAGTGGGCGTAACCCTAATTTACGACACATCTAAGTATGGGAATGCCCAACATATATAGTGAAGGTAAAAACAAATAGTTGGAATCACGTTTAGAAGTATTTTTATCGATAAAAAATTGTTATATGAAAGATTTCAAACCTCGGTGTTAGGTATTGCTCAAAAAATTGCTAAATGCATCAATCACAAAAAGAAACAAAAATTATTGTTGAAAGTCAATAAAAAGAAACCACCACCCTAAATCAGGAACCTTTAATACCTCGATGTAGTGGAAGAGTTATTAGATTACTCTCTCGATATAAAATTGATAGAGAATCATATTTTATTGCATCGGATGATGATAATGATGATCCATTAACATATAAACAAGTATTAGAGGATCCTAATAAAGAGAAATAGCTAGAAGCCATGAAACTTGAAATAGATTTAATGTATTTCAATTTCGTTTGGGAACTTGTAGACCTTCCTAGCGAGGTAAGACCTAAATTGATCTATAAAAGAAAAAGAGATGCTAATAGAAAAGTTAAGACTTATAAAGCCATGCTTATGGCAAAGGGATGCACTCAAAAGGAGGGAATTAATTATGATGAAACTCTCTTAAATTTCTATGCTTAAATTCATACATATAATTTTATCGATTGCTGCATATTATGACTATAAGATTTGGCAAATGGATGTTAAGATGGCTTTTTTGAATGGCCATTTTGAAAAAAAAAAGAATTTATATAAAATCAGAGGGTTTCACAATAGAAGTTCAAGAGCAAAAAGGTTTGCAAACAACAAAGATCAATATATGGACTTAAGCAAGTTTCAATGTCATGGAATATAAGATTTGATGAAGCAATTAAATCATATGGAGTTGATCAAAGCATAAATGAATCTTATGTTTACAAGTATTTTCAAAAATAAGATAGTGGTATTCTTAATTTTTTGCGTAAATGATATTCTACTTATTGGAACTAATATTGAATTATTGTTTAACGTGAAGAAATTGCTAACTAAATAATTTCAAATGAAAGATTTGGGAGAGGCAAGTTTTGTACTTGGGATAAAGTTAATAAGAAATCATGAGAACAAAATATTAACACTATCACAAGCATCCTATATAGAGAAAATTATTATAATATTTGGGATGCAAAATTCCAAGAAATGGGACTTGTACTCGAACACAGCAAGTGAAAGATGATATGTTACAGGTGCATTGTGCATCAGCAATTGGTAGTCTAATGTATGCAATGTTGTGTACAAGACCTAACATTTGTTATGTTGTAGGCATAGTCAGTAGATATCAATCCAACCTAGGAAGGTTTCATTGGGTGGTGGTTAAACATATACTTAAATATGCCAAAAGAACTATATATATATATATATATATATATATATATATATATATATATATATATATATATATATATATATATATATATATATATATATATATATATATATATATATGCTTGTGTATTCTAGAAGTAATTTGATCCAAAAGGTTACATTGATGTTGACTTTCAATCAGATAGAGATGAAAGCAAATTCACATCTAGCTCAATATTTGTTTTAGGAGGTGACATAATTTGGAGAAGTATAACACAATCATGTATTTCTAACTTAACTATGGAAGCTGAATAAGTGGCTACTATAGAAGCAGCTAAAGAGGCAGTTCGATACTGTAATTTTCTAATAGAGTTGAAAATTATTCCAAATGTAGAAAAACCTATAACAGTAATTTGTGATAATAATGCAGCTATATCAAATACAAAAGAAGTAAAAAATCATAAAAGAGCAAAGCGTATAGATAAAAAATATCATTTGATAAGAGATTATGAAAGAGTATAATATATCAGTATAGAAGATAGCGTCACAAGAGAATATTATTGATCCATTTACTAAGATAATGCCTGAAAGTATTTTTTCGAAACATGTACAAGCAATGTGATTAAGGAAGATGTCTCATTTGTTTTAGGGCAATTGGGAGTTTGTTAGGCAATGTGTCCTAAAATAATATTATTATAATATTTTTTTGTTGAAATAATTTTTTTAAAACAATTTTAGCATATACGAACATTATCATTTGATATAATATTGTATTATTATATTATTCCATAATATATATGTAATCATAATTCAATATATAATTATAAACAAGAGGATTGAATTATGAATAATAATATAAACAAGTTCAAAATTATTAATTATAATTGAAATCTTTAATTAAATATTATTGGTACAATCCATCAACATTAAGAATAGAATAGTCTTATCCAAATTATTCAATATAGATACATTAAGGACGGATGTACTTTATATAGCATAATTATATAGAATTGAACCAACTAAATTTTAAATTCTTTAATAATTTCTATTTTAACTGTAGTGATTTTAAAATTAATCATTAAGATGATCATACATAAAACAATCTTAATCCTAAGTTACTAAAAAACTCCTAATTGTGACATTTAGTTTTTTTTACTTACTCGAAAATAATTTGGAAGATGTAAATTCATTCATTGTATCTTAGAAAAATAATGAAATAAATGACTGGAAATATTAAAAATTAAAAAACAAATTTCTTTTAAATATGAATCCATTTTTTTTAATTTTAAAAGTTAAAAAATTAATTTCCTTAAATAATTAATTCAAAATTTGAACAATTGAATGCTCAAATTTTGTGATAAGGTAACAAATTTTATTATTCATTAGAAAATTAATTGGAAGTCAATGATCAAGATGTAATTAATGAGGTGACATAATTACCTAACTCAAATTATGAATTTTTTATAAAGAAGTATTTTATATGTAATGATTAAATCAATGGACAATTCAATCTTTTAAATTGAGTAAATTACATTATAAATTCAAGAGTGGAATTTCATGTTTATAATGAATAATATTATAATGAATAATTTTGATTTATTAGTTTAAGAGTTAAATTAATGATCAAATTTATTAAACCTTAAATTATAAGTCCATAGGTTCATTCATCATCACCTTAGTACTATTATATATTAATTCAACACTATTTTTAAGAATATGACATAATATAAATGTTAAATTATGATTATATTAATAACACTTTTATATTATAAAAACACATTTTTATTTACATTATATAATACTTCATGAGATGATGATGTGTCATGATTATATCTTTTAATATGAAAAGATAAAGATGAAGATGTATCATTAAAAAATAAAGATGGTAATGTATCATGATAATTATCATTTTAATTTAAAAGGATGTTTCGTGAATTAAAAAAAGTGCTTATGAAAAGAGGTGTCCAATTTAAAAAGATGAACTTTTCTTATAAGGAAATGAATTAAGTTCTACATGAAAGACGGAATATGATAGATGAGAAAAATTACTCTTAATTTTTTGTTTCTGAAGAATGAAATTATGTTAAGAATTGCATTCAAAAGAAAGACTGTTAATCAATAATTAATTAAAGGTGTTCACTCACTATAATATATTTGGAGAGGTGATTAGAAGAAGACTTACAATCTCAATTAACGTTTTGAATAATAAGATTTATGATCTCAATCAATATTGCGATATATTTTCTTTATTACATATTTTAAGAATAATTATTTATTAAAAAAATGAAAATTGAGAAAATCTCAATTTAATTTTTGAAATCATAATTTTTGTTTCTGCTTTAATAAATGGATATAAATATCCAACACCAATGCTTTCCCCCTAAGAGCGAAATCATTTGTAATCAATGAGAAACACAAGTGGAATCATTTTAATTGAGCCAAATCACATGATTTTTCCCTTTTTTTTTATAGATTTCCATATAAAATTTTTGATATCTCATATAACTTTTGTATCATTCTTTCTTATATGTTAGTGTACTGAATTTTCGTATAAAACTATGAAGTTGAACACTCCATTTCCCTACTACCACAAATATTCTAACACGTAATAATAACAACAACGATAATAATAATACAACTTCCCTTCCATTCTCATTATTTGAGAGCACGATCAGCATCAGACTTCTAGCAAAGCACATTTTCTTTCTCAAACATGCACCTTTGCAGTACACACAAGAAATGTTTTTTTTTTTTTCCTAATAGAGCTTAGGGGAACTCCCACTAGTGAAGTTGACTTATTGGCAACCTTCTTGTTATCATGTTTTACATCACTCATTACGTCATTTTCATGTAGTAACATAACGGATTTACACCCAACTAATTGAAGTGCAGCCCGCGCTCTCCATTCATAACAAGCTACTTGTACTACTCTTTCAAAATTAGCTCAGAATGCGGCATAAGGGTTATTTCATCGACATGGCAGCTACATTATCGGCTATAGCGTAATTGTCAATTCTAACATATAAATAGGGGACGAGCGAAGGGCACAGGTATCAAAAAAGAAGTGTCTTAGTTGAAACATTAGTTCTTTGTTTTATCTCCATCTCTCTTAACTCTTAAGAGCTTTGTGAATCTCATCCAACCCATACTCGGGAGGGTTAGATTAGCCTCTCATCCAACTCAGTCTAATAACCATTCTCATCCCTAAATTTGGTTCATAGCCTTTATAATTCGTTTTGCTTCAAATGAAGTTTTTAGATCCAGAAGGAATAATAATATAGCTTAATCCTAAAAAGCAAGCACCTGAAATGATGAGACATAAAGAAGCCAATTGGCTGTCTTAAAAAACATGGCAGTGCATAATGGATTCTAAAGGGCTTCAAATAATGCAAGCACTCAAACACAGAGTAGAATTAGACATGACAATAGCTAGGATTAAAACGCCTAAAAGTTCTCACACACAAAAAGAATACTAGTACGTCTGCTCTTTAGCTAGCTTTTGCCTCCACAAGCTTTTCAATCAAATCAGCAGCATCCTGCACCGTGGTGATGCTCTGAGCATTTTCTTCCTCTACGTTGATGCCAAAGGCTTCTTCAAGGCCCATCACAATCTCAACCTGAAAATAAAACTCACAAGTTAATTGAGTTTGAGGAGAAAAGCTCAATAGGCATGAATGGTTACAGTGAAAAAGCTTTGGGTTAAAAATAGCCTAAACAATAGTAGGAAAAGGTGCATTTCAAGGCATATAGATGAAGCAGCAATTCAAAATCGTTTGCCAATTCATGGAATAATGAAACCACGATTAAATTATTCCAATTGGAGGTAAACTCCTTGACATCTGACAGTGCCAAATGCTTGAGGTTTCCGCCAATGCAGAAATTGAGAAAAGGCTCCTGTGCACGACCTTATATATACATAGCAAATAGACTGTCACCAGGAATGACCTCGTGGTCACAGGGGAGGAAACCCAATTATGTGGTCCGCCCTCTAAATTCTGTTATCTCTGATAGAAAATAAAAAAGATGCAACATTGTTACCGTGTCAAGAGAATCAGCCCCGAGTGCAGAAAATGTTGATTCACCAGTAACAGAGGTACCCTCTGGGAGAGCCAGCTGCTCCTTCACTATCTTACAGACCTTTTCCAGCGTCTCAGTTTTGGCCTGCCCAAAGCAGCTTAAATTATGGATATGAAGTTCCAGAAAAGGAAGATGGCATCGGGAATATGGTCTAATGAAGTAGAAGGATAAAATAATGTCTGCGATGAATCTAACAGAAGTATTAATTATTGAAATGCTTTGGTAAATCATATAATTATTTTTGTTTTTCATCTAGCTGCACAAATGGAAGAGTAAAGTTGATATACCCTATTAATCTATAATGTCATGGCATTTCCATAAGCATTATTTCAATAAATTTTACCTAAATTTTCTTTTTTTTTTATTTACTACTAATCTTAATATTATTGGTCTTCTCAAACATTACTATGCAAAATTCGTCTAAATTTATGGTCGTACAATGAAGGTAAACATTATTATCACTCCAAGCGTAAATACAACAACCTCAATATATGTGAACAGTCGGTTGTTGTTCAAATCATGCCTAACTTGTCATCAAAATAATTATAAAATAGCTACTTAAGTATTGGTTTTACACAAACATTCACTAGAATTTATGCCATTTTTAGCAAATTCCCGTAACGCTTAACAATGCATTAAACTTTATGAAATGATTCTTCCTTAAGAGGCATCCAGAATCAAATCAGTTGCAATAATATCTTGTGCGTGCAACACTTTAAGTTAAATTGATAAATTTCATACAATTTATCATGTGAATATGACTTTTGTTCTTGCTTCTACAACTACTCCAGGACAGTTGTTTAATGTGCTTTAATTTTAGTAGAGAGGATAGGGTAAAAACGTGGGATGAGGATTCCTTTCCTTCCAGCTGCCCCCTTCAAAACATATATGTAAACATACACAACATGAAATCAAGAATAGCTGTCATAAGTTATTATGTAATTCCAGTGCAAATCTTCAGTATGGTTGAGCATATTTATTCAATCATATTATAAGAAATTAAGAACAAAGGGATGCTAAGAAAAATTAACGGAGTTGCTAGTCATGGCAATAGAGGAATAAATAATGGTTCTTGTATTACCTATTGAAACAAAAAAAAATTAAGCATAAGATTCATCGTTGGCAGCAATTCAGAACAATAATCATATATGCTACTGCTTGGTACATAATAGAGGCCTGATCTTAAGACATACCGCACATGAAATACGAAACTGAGGAGCTGACTGTGACCGCAGTGATGGAAAATTTTTGCTTTGTCCGAAGAATGAAACTGACTTCAAGCCTGATATTCCATTAACTACCTGTAGATCAGAAAGTCATTAGAATATAGCTTAGCCGATCTGATCTTGTGTGACATGTTCAGGCATAAGGTTTTCTGACATTAAGAAAAGTAACAAGCTGAAGGATAAATACTCCTAAAATACAAATCAGTTGAGCTTCAGAACTCCTTCCAATTCTTCACCTCATTGGTAGAATGTGGCTTACCAATAGTTAGAAAGCAATCTTTGTATTTTATCAAACCACGGCATTCAGTTCATGAAAAATATGCGTTGCTATTACACAGAAACCAGAAGAATGAATACTCCAGAAATGCAAAACCCTTGAGCATAGGAACCCCTTCCCGTCCTTCCACTTCTTTTTGCAAGAATGTCGCTTACAAATAATTAAATTAGAAAGTTTTCATAATTTTTTTCAAACCTTTCAGTCCATGAAACTTGTGCGTTGCTACAACAAAAATCAAAAGGTAAAGATATATAGAAGCATCCAAGCTAATTTTACAATCATGAAACGAAACAGGAACTCATAAAAGTTCAACAAGCAAAAAAGAAGTTTCAAACAGATACCAGTTTTTATTTTTTTTTTCACCAACCAAATCTATAGACCATCTTTTTAGGTGTTGTTTTCCCAAGGCGTTGACATCACTAAGAATAACCTTCTGCAAGGTCCTCCAATAACATCTAAGCCGTCTTAGTAACTGTTTTTTATGTTAATTGAATAAAAACAAGGCATCGAAAGCCATAACTCAATCATCCACCATCAAAATAGCTGTATATACAGTCACTAGATGAATGTGATAGTTAACAATGCTCCAGTGTTACCTAGAGGTTACAATTTGAATGGGGGAAGCAACCTCTCCACAGAAACCTATTGTACACCATGATAGCCTCCTCATGTGACAAGACCCTTTTTTTAGTCTGTAACCCAACTTAATAGAAACATAGAAAATAAAGGTGCATCCCCACCGCATGACATTGGCTAAGAGAAATACTTCTTTCAAAAATTGGAAAAGAATGTTTGCTCAAATCCTAATTTCTAATGTTTTTTTTTTTTTTTTCTTAAATAAACAGAAGTCAACTATAACACATAAGTTTAAATCAAATGTTCGCTTAACATAGAGTTTAAATCAAATGTTCGCTTAACATAGAGTGGTATGTTTCAAAGCTGACAAAGATTCATGCATTTATTTGAAAGAAACTATAAAGCAGGCAGGTATAACTACTATTAAAGTCCTAAAATGAAAGTCAAATCTTTAATTTTTGATGTCCTAGACTTTAAGAGTCACGACTTAAAACAATATGATGAGCATATTATAGATTAGAAAAGCAAAATGAAGTTAGCTATGAAAAAAAAAAAAAAAAAAAACATAAAGGTAAGGTTAAGGGTTTATATGAGATATATATTACAATTTAGAGAGTTATTGGGGATAATATAGTAAATTTGATTAATAAATTTTTTCAATGAAATATTGAATATGAAGAGGAAATCAAATGATAAGAAAAGAATTATTTTGATACCAATATTTACAGAAAAAGGTGATGTTGTGTTAACTATAACAAAATTTATAATTAATACAAGCAAGCTATGGAAAACAATAATGAAACATAGGCTACAACAACAACAACAACATCAAGCCTTTATCCCACTACGTGGGGTCGGCTACATGAATTCTTTTTCTCCATTGTGTCCGGTTAAGAGTCAAAATCTCATTTGGATCTAATAAAGAAAGGTCATTTATAATATTTTTTAACCAAGTCTTTTTAGGTCTACCTCTACCTTTCCTAACATAGGATAAATCTAATATATCTACTCTCCTAACCGGGTCATCGGAGAGCTGCCGTTTTATGTGACTAAGCCTTCTAAGGAGACTAACTCTCTCTAATCTTATCTGCTGTTGGAGCTACTCCAACCCTTTCACATATATGCTAATTTTGTATCCAATCTCTAAGAGTAAATCCACTCATCCACCTGAGCATCCTCATCTCTGCAACACTTAACTTAATCTTATGCTTCTCTTTTAATGACCAATATTATGCGTCATAAAGCATTACAAGTCTAACCACCATCTTATAGAATTTTTCCTTTAAGTTTGAGTGGTACTTTTATATCACACAACAAGCCCGATGTATTCCTCCTCTTCATCCATCCAACTTGAATTCTACTAATAATATCCTCATCTATTTCACCACCACTCTGAACAATACACCCAAGATATCTAAAATATATACTCTTATTAATGACTTGATCGCTCAAAGTCACAAATCCCCCACTAAATCTATTAATACTAAAATTATACTCCATGCAATCGATTTTAGATCTACTCAAACAAAAATCTTTAGACTCAAAGGTTGACCTCCATAATTCAAGTTTACCTTCAACTCCCTCTTTAGTCTTATCAATAAGAAGAATATCATCAGCAAAAAGCATTCACCAGGGAATTCCTCTTGCAAATCTCTAGTAAGAACATCCACGACTAAAGCAAAAAGATATGGCCTTAAGGCTGATCCTTGATGTAATCCAACTAAAATTAGGAAATACTTGGTCAAACCACTTTGTGTTTGAACACAAGTACCAGCTCTAGCATACATATCTCGAATGACTTGAACATAAGCACTATTAATCCCTTTCTTTTTTAGAACTCTCCATAACACTTCTCTTGAAACTTTATCATATGATTTCTCTAAATCAATAAATATCAAATGAAGATCTTCCTCTGTCTCTATACTTCTCCATCAAACCTCTCAATAAATATATGGCTTCCATAGTAGACCTACCCGGCATGAATCCAAATTAATTTTAAGAAACATTAGTATCACGTTGTAACCTATGCTCCATAACTCTCTCCCATAGTTTTAAAATATGAAACATCAACTTAATTTATCTATAATTTGCACTCTTATGCATCACATTTATTCCTAAAGATAGGAATCAACACAGTCATTCTCCACACATCTGACATCTTTTGTCTTCAAAATAATATTAAAAAGTTTAGTAAGCTAAGAATTTCCTTCATCTACTAAGCATTTCCAAACCTCTATTGGAATATCATCATGTCCGAAATTGTTCCCACACTTCATTTCTTTAAAACCTCTCTAACTTCAACTTTAGTAATACGTCGATAAAAATAAAAATATTTATTTTCATTTAGAGTGTTAAAATCACTAAAGTCAATTGTATTTTCACAATCTTCATTGAAAAGCTTAACAAAATATCTCATCAACCTTTGTTGAATATCCTCTTCTAGAAAAAATACTTTTTGATCTTCATCCTTAATGCACTTCACTTGAATTAAATCATTCCTATCTCTTTGTTAGGTTAGCTCATACATATATCTTTCTATTATATAAATCATTAAATCTAAAGTCTTTCCATCGCAAAATAATTTATTAGACTCCTAACGGACAACTTTATATCTTTGTCAATTTTCAAAAAATTTACATCTAAACTAATTTTTATAATAGAGCTTCTTATTTTTTATCTTTTCTTACATATTTTAATTCCACCACCAACTATTTTTACTATTAGAAGCTTTCTTTTTTATACTCCAAGCACATCCTTTACAACATTCTTAATATTACAAGCTATTATTTCCTACATAACATTAGCTTCCTCATGCACCGACAAAATCATAAGATCGTGAATCTTACTTTCAAGGATATTTTTGTTAGAGTTTTTTAAATGCCACCATCTAATTCTAGAATAATGATATATTATATTTTTATTACTCTGCCCCTTCATTTTAAAGTCCAAAACTTATAAGAAGTGTTGAGTACATAGACTTTCGCTACGAATAATTTTATAATCTCTATAATCTAAATGATATATTTTTTCTACAAGAAAATAATCAATATGAGTTTTACTAAATTCATTTTTTTATAAGTGATGAGATGCTAATCTCCTTTCTTAAATAAGGTATTAACAATAGCAAAATTATAGCTAGAGCAAAATTTAATATAGTCTTATCACCTTCATTAGTCGCTCCAAACCAATAGCAACCATGAATGCTTTTAAAATCCTTTACCTCTCTACTAACATATCTATTTAAATTTTCCTCTATAAAAACTCTTTCTTCAAGAGATATCTTTTACATTAATTCTTCTAAGTGATTTCAAAATTTTAATTTTGAGCACATATCCAAACGTACTTTAGGAGCATAAGCACTTATAATATTAATAATTTTATCATCAACAATAATCTTTAAAGCTATAATTCGATCTCCAATTAAATCTATTTTTACAACATTATCTTTAAAATTCTTATCTATAATCACACCTACATCATTCTAGTACGACTCCTACCAAAATACCAAAGTTTAAACCCTAAACTATCATTCTCCTTAGCCTTTTCGCCCACCCAATTAGTTTCTTGAATGCATAGAATATTTATCTTCATATGAATCATAATATCAATTAACTCCATTAATTTGTCTGTAAAGGAACTTATATTCTATGATCCTAACCTAATTTTAGTTTCATGGATTAGCTTATTTTTCCACATTCGTCCATGATGTAAGAACTCTTGTCTATTTAACACTATATCCAGACGCCAATGCAATGATCTTGCACACTTCTCACTATATTCAGGTCATACAACGCGTCGCTTTCAGGAAACGCCCTATCATTAATATAATGTATTAATCAATTCATGTCATGATTATTCGACAAGTTTTATGTTGTTTGTTGACTACCTAACGCAACCCTCCACTTTTCTCATCAGGAACTTGGGATCTGACAATGACAATATTTAATGAAATATTGCCTGAAAAAAAATTAAATAAATTTTAAAGAATCAATTTGGTTTTATGATAAGATGATATACTATAGAAGTAATTGAGTTAAGATAATTAATGGCGAAGCATCATATAATTTTTTTATATTTATTTATCTTGAGAAAGTTTATGAATTAATATCATTAGTATTAATTTAATATTTTAGACAACATATGTTCATGTTATCAAAGAAATATATGAATGAGCAATGACTAGTATTAAAAGTAGTTGTAGAGTGACACAATAGTTTCTAATTACAATAAGTCTGCAAGATACATCAATACAATTCAAAGCATTTATACAATTCAAAGTGAAATGCTTGATGTATGCTTTTATATATGATATAAATTATAATTAGTTGGGCATCCAATGAAAAAAGTGAAAAATTGGAAATATTAAAAAAACTATGTATAATTTAAAGACTTTAAAATTAGCATTATAAAGATTGAGCATACAACAACAACAGGCCTTTATCCCACTACGTGGGGTCGGCTACATGAATCCTTTTCTCCATTGTGTCATATTAAAAGTCAAATTCTTGTTTAAATCTAATAAAAGAAAGATCATTTCTAATATTTTCTAACCAAGACTTTTTAGGTCTGCATCTCCCTTTCTTAACATAAGTCAAATCTAATACATCCACTTTCCTAACCGGGTCATCGGAAGGCCGCGTTTTATCTGACCAAACCATCTAAGGCGACTCTAATCTTATCTTCTACTAGAGCTACTCCAACCCTCTGTTTAAAATTGCGCAATTAGAGGCATGCCTCAAGGCGCGCCTTTGCGCAATTTGACCAAAAAACGCCTCGAGGCTTACGCAATTCTTCACCTGGCTGAGGCGTACGCCTCACCTGGACTGAGGCGCGCCTCAGAGGCGTAATTGCGCAATTCTGGGTGTGAGCGAAACTGGAGTACATATAGTCAAGTGCAAACAAAGAGAAGAAATCGACTATCTACACTCAGAATGAACTCCCTCGTATATATAATGCACAACAAGAGGTTAAGAGATAGGAGGTTGAGGAATAAGGGGTTGAAGGATGATGAGGACTCGTTGGTGTTTGATGATGTGTCGTCTGATAATGAGTGATTCATAGATTATAAGGCAGATTTGCCATTATCAGACTTATAGCTAGAAGATCTAAATGTGGATGTATTGAGGGGCGAAGCAGATCAAGTGGGTACATCCACTAGTACCATACCACACACATCCACTAGCTCTGCAGCACAACAATCAAGTAAAGGTATTCTACAACTTTTTATATGCTATTGCATTACATTTATATCAAGTGAGCAATTAACATGCTAATGATCTTTTCTTTTATTGAAGAGGGAAGAGAAAAGTGAATCATATTGAAGATGATGATGACATGGCATTCATAGATACAATTGGAGAAGAAGATTCACTTGAAGACCCATTTAGTGATGTGATATGATTGCATTTTATATGTTTTTTGTACTTTGGGAGTTTTATTGAACTAATATTTTGTGATTTTGTACTTTGGGACATGATTTTATTGCATCTATTTTCTTATTTTCCACTATTTCCATATATTATTTAGATGTTTTTATTGTAAGGTACAATATTGCTATTATTTTCCTGCTAAAACCCTTAATTTTTCATTTACGTAATTCTGTGTCCGTGAGGCTTACGCCTCAGACCGCCTCGAGGCTTACGCCTCGCCTCACGGACGAAAACTGCCTCAAGGTTTAATTACGCAATTTTAAACCTTGCTCCAACCTTTTCACGTATATGCTCATTTCGTATTCTATCTCTAAGGGTAAAGCCATTCATCCACCTGATCATCCTCATCTCTGCCACACTTTACTTAGTAGTATGCTTCTTTTAGTGGCAAACATTCGGCACCATAAAGCATTGCAGGCCTCACCACCATCTTATAGAATTTTCCCTTAAGTTTGAGGGGTACTTTTCTATCACACAACAAGCCCAATGCATTCCTCCACTTCAACCATCCAACTTGAATTCTGCTGAATATATCCCCATCTATTTCACCATCACTCTGAACAATAGATCCAAGGTATCGAAAACGTGTACTTTTATTAATGACTTGATCACCCAAAGTTACAATCAAATAAAGATTGAGCATATGATAGATAATTTTAGTAGTATGTTATTTAATAATTACAATCCAATATTGCTAGAACATAAAGTAATACCACGTGTGGTAAATTAAGAAATTTGACTTTATTATACAAAAGAAAAGAAATATAGCTTATGAAGTAAATTCGAAAGTTCCGGATGAATGGTTAAAATCAGAAAGATTCTTGGGATTTTTGTATGACAAGAGGACAAGACTAATAATATGTATAGTAAATGCAAGATAAAGATCATAAACGCAACAAAAATATTAACTTGATAATATAATGTGATCACTATTTAACAATATTTGGTAGTTAATTAAATTTGAGTAAGAAAATGGATTACTTGTAATGCCCCACACCAAAATAAAAAACCTTCTTTGCAGTGTTTTCGAAATTGGAGCTATTGAAATTATTCTTCACGTTGTATTATATATGCTAGAATAAATTTACTTATTTTAAATACTTCTTCATAAAATTGTTGAATCATTTTATGTTGCTTTCTCGCGCCTCCATTAGGGTGTTGCAATCACATGCATGACACATGACCAACTCATCTTAAAATCAAGAAATTTGATGCCCTAATGTTCTCCATGGTGTGGATTAAGATCAGTGATCATGAATTTAAAAAAAAATGATCAGTGATCATGATTTGCCACTTGAATATGATTAAAAACAATTTATTTAATGAAATTTAATGTCTTGTTACTGTTTTATAGTGTAGATTAAGATCAACAGCCATGAATTGCAAATTGAATGTTGTTTGATTAAAAAAGCAAGCTAAACTAAAATAACATTAAAAATTGTTAACAACTGCTTGTTGGAGATGTCAGTTTAAGAACAAAAAATAAACGAAAAACAGCATTTTATTTATTTATTTATTTTTATTACTCAAGTAGCATCTACCAAATCCAAAAAAAATCAGATAAATTTTTTTTTTGATGGAATATACTCATTATTTATGTTCAACAAGTTTATAGCCTCTTACTTATTTTGTTTCCTCTGAATAAAGATCTTTATGATGAAAATATAAATTTATCTGCTAAACATTGGGAACCCACTCAACCCAAAGCAGAAGCCAATAAAGTATAGTCACGGTTAACTTTTATATTCTAAACAGAAGACTTTCAAGTGGAGGCGCAGTATAATACATCAAATCTTGCAATGTTGCCACTCAATCAAAGGGTAGGTGGTATTGCGATGAAAATTGTAGTTTTGTATATTACGAGGTTTATCAAGAGTTGAGCTTGAGACTTCTGATTTGAATTCCAAGTTAAACACTACTAACCAATTAAAATACAAACTTAAGCATGTAATCAACCTACGGCCTATAAGTAGCTTTAAATTATTAACATAACATTTCTTTAGAGAAAAAACAAATAAAGGTAATCTAGTATTGCACAAGGGGGTATTCTCACAAATCCCAAATTACAAAGACACATATCATTGTTATCATATCTAGCCTATATGATATAAAATAGTAGTCTAATTGCTTATCATTCATTTGCTCTTTTAAACAGTATTCTATCTCGAGAAAAACGCCTTTATTAAAGTAAAACTGAGGTGCACAACGGATTTTTTTTTTTAATCCCTTTGATAATAACATAAAATGTTTGGTACAAGCAATAATTTTTGTGTGTGTGTGTGTATATATATATATATGATTAAAGCCCAGTCAAATTTGAATCATTAATCATAAGCTCATCAGATTCATCAAAATGCCCATGATACTGAAACATATCAAATCAAATGCATTTATTGTTGCTGAATACAGATTTCAAATTAATGACAATGCTCTTAGATTCAAACAAACTTAAAAAATCATTAGTAATCCACATTGAATTTAAGAGAATATTAAAGTAAAACTACTATGAGACTCATAATAAGAAAGGTTAGCTTTCTCACACGCTGTAGGTAAAATGTCATTGGCGATACAAATAAGTGGAGGTGACTTCTAATTATGTGAATTTGATCATCAGTTTCTTTGGGATGTATTGGTTTTCACGTTCACTTTTACCTATCTTCCCAATAACTTAATATTATTTTATGAGTAAAATTAAGGTTACAATCCATCATTCATTTGGGTATTTCAGAAATTTTTGTTATTACAAAAGAAAAGGTATTGGAATGCGACTTTCAAAACCTCATTGTTTTCATTTCTTCTTTACGGTTGATGGAAGATAGCGTTTAATGGTGCCACATCCAAATACTACCTCCAAAAGTGTGGGGAGGTGCAATCTCTTTAATTATAGGATTCTACTAGCTTGATTAAGAGATACTCCATTAGTGAGTGATTAAAAAGTACCACTTATCCAATAAAATATGACCACAACCAATTTAAACCAGTGATGGATAACCAAAGAAGATGTCGAACATGTGTTACTTGATTGGAATCCTAAAGGCCAGAAGCTCTACAAGTATTCATAGGTTTACTTGCCAAAGAGGATTAATCCGTCAAGGACTTGAACTACTCTAAATGATCAAGGTTGATTATGTGATGCAAGTCGAGCTTCCGGGTCAATTTCAATAGATGCAATGAATATGTCGAGTCCCGCTAAAATTAACAAAACCATAGCCTGGAGCTTCTATCTATAAGACTAAGAAAACAAATCTAGCTTTTCAAGATATAATATTAAGAATGATCAACAATATAACATCAAGCAAGATAGCTCTAACTCTAATAACAAACACAATTATTGCAAAGCATAACAAGAAGGGTCACCAATATCATTAATGCTCCTAACTCTAAAAGAAAACATACTCATGATCTCCTTACCATTTTGATGTGTTTAATCATTTCAAAATCAGAACTAAAGGGATTAGCATCCTCAAAAAACGTAGAGATACCCATTCAAGTTAAATTAAGATTACCCTAAAGATTCTTACCCCAATGAAAAGCAAGACTATAGCAAGTTATAACCAAAATGATTACCAATATTATTAAAGCTCCCAACATCAAAGAAAATGTGCTCTAGAGATTTTCATCTTGATGATCAATTTGATAAGTGTGAAATCATAATTTGTAGGGGTAACCATCAGCCAAAGAAATACAACCCCCGTTTAAAGATAAATTAAGTCTACACTAAAGACTCTTAGCCCAATGACTAGCATGATAATTCAAAGATCATAAATGTAGTGCTCATCAACCATATATATCTTAAGTAATCAAATGCAAAGCCATCTAGGTTTAATCCCTCCAACTGGTCAAAACTCTTTAATAACCAAATAACGAGAACTTCAAGCCTCACAAAACATCAACACACCAGTTGAATGCCAAGCAAAGAAAATATTGGAATGAACAAGGCCAAATATGATTGAGTTGCTTACCAACCAGCATGGAAAAGGATGCTTGTGTAGGGAAAGTTCCCATTCAACAAGCCTAACAACTGAATTGATGTTTCGTAGCTTACCCCTAGTTTTCTGGCACCCTAATGATGGCTCAATTATCAGAACATCATAGCTGAAATGATATGCGGAGGAATCCACTAAAAGAAAATTATTCTTATTTCAATATATTATGTATTGTTGGACTTTGATCATCAATGGTTGGTGGAGTCCCAATAGATCATCACTAGAGGGGCCTATCTATAGGCAGAATGCCTAATCAAATAGCAAATGCTTGAAAACAATCTTAACCATAATAACGAGCACGGCTATCAAAATAAAATAATAATTTGACGGTGCATTGGCACCATCTTCACTGCTTTATGCATTCCCCTCAAATGATGGGCTATGAAAATGGCTCAAGATGTAAAGCCTGGCCTAATGAAAACTCCGCATTATGAAGGTCTCAAGATGCGAAGCTATGCTTTATGCATCTATCAAGAATTCCCTTCAGTTTCCACAAAACTGCTAAATATAACCGACAAAAAAAAAATCCAATATTTTCTCTTACCTAAATACGGCGAGCAAATCAAGCTCTCTCTAGCTAATGCAACTGCATTCCCTGAAAGAATGAGAGCATTTTACGTACGCATTCTCCAGATCAGCACAGATTTGTTTAGTACTTAAAATATGTGCATAACACCACTACAAACTATAAGAGTTTTGCAAATATACCGTCTCTTCAGTTCTGTATCAGGTTAATGCAAAATATATATATATATCAAAAGATAAAATATGCTACTCTAATCCAGGCATCAGGAATATGGAAAAAAAATGAAAAGAACGGAAGTAAATAACAGTTGCAGAGTCACATCACCTTCCGATTGGTACAGATTATTCAATATCAAACAAAATAAAAGCGGAAAATACATAGGAGCTGCAGATCAAAGACGAGGAAAGAAGCGAAATACACTGATTTCCAATGACATGTTACCTTGCTATGCCTGCAGCTCAGCGGCCGCGCGGAAATAAAGAACCCCGCCCTTGCGATCGAAGCCATCCGTTGAGTAAGTGCGAGAGGGAGGGGGGGCGCGAGGAGAAAGACGATAAGAATAACACGTCAAGAACGGAAGAAGATCGAGAAAACATTGCTTATACCCATCGTCTGTCGGAAGTATCGGACGGTCGTGGAAAAAGCAATAGACGCGTTAGATCTCGCTTGGGCCTACCGAGGAGCTACCCTTGTAGGGCGACCGGGGATTCTTAATTAGGAATTTTTATGGACTCATGTTATTTGACGCAACGATACGTTCGGTAGAGCTTAAAAATGTGATACCTGGCAGCTGTCTTTACCCGTAATGATCAGACGCAGCCTATACGTTTTAGCACGTTTTTTAAATTATTTCGGGTCGGCCCGTCGTCGCATTGTATATGAATTGGACGGGAAAACTAAAAAAGTACAATGTTATACAGTCTTTAGGGTTCATATAATTCTCATATACCTCACGTAAAGATATCGTGAAGTGTTTGAGGAGATGGAAGAATCGAATGTATGTTTGCCTTCGGACGACTTCGTTGATTTCGAGGAAACTCCCACGTTAAGCTTTGATCAAGCGTTTTCTGATTTAATACAAGTCATTAGCTTTATTGTTAGGATTTTTTTTCTTTTTGTTGTTTCATTACTGGCTATCAATGTAAAATCATAAAAATCCATTAGATTTACTCGGTACAGTGTTTGACTTACCTCGGTAATGATCGGTACTAGATAGTGAAAGTTGGTATGAACTTTTTTGCACGCAACTTTCTAGAGATCAAACATTGGTTGTAATAGTATCGATCATTACAGTTGTTAAGTATCGCTCGGTATAAGATAGTACTGATCATTACATGCAACCGATCATTTTATTACTACGGTATAAGCTCGATATTGATTATTATAGCTCGGTATAAGATCGATACTATTTTTAATAGCTCGGTATTAACTCCATGCACATTTGTACCGAGCTAATAAATATTAATAAGTCGTAGTGCACATTTTGTATCGATTGTATAAATACTAGCTCGGTATAAGGTTGGTATTAATATTTAGATATAAAGCTAAACTGGATATATGAATATTTCATAGGGTGTTTACAATTATGAGAATGAAGCATATGAAAAATATTGTCATTACGCGCATTCAACTGGATTCAGTGTTCGGAAAGATCATCATCATTTCTGGCAAAATTCAAAGAAAATCAAATCAAAGGATTTTGTGTGTTCTAAAGCTGGTTTCAAGAAGGATACTGAGAGTGGTACAAAGGTAAAATATCGAAGATCATGTACAAGAACAGGATGTCCAGCCATGGTTAGATTTTCTGTGAGTCAAGATGGGGTTTGGGGAGTGAGTAAAGCTATAGAGAGTCACAATCATGAACTAGCTAGGTCAGATGATCAACATTTGCTCAGGTCAGCTAGGAGCATTAGTGATGAGAATGCAGCTGTTTTAAAATCTATATCAGAAGCAGGGATAAGAATTGTCGATGCATTTACATACCTATCTGATGAAGTTGGAGGCGTGGGTAATCTGGGTTTCACGAAGCAGAATGCATATAACTACATCCAAAAAGAAAGGATAGCTATTTTGGGGACGTGATTATATTTGATATAAGTTATCGTTTAAATAAATATAACTTAGCTTGTGCCCCAATTGTTGGAATTAATAATTACTGGCAAAATATTCTATTAGGAGTTGCATTTTTATCTGATGAGACTATTGATTTTTTTACCTGGCTTTTTAGAACATTTCTTAAAATTATGGTAACAAACATCCCATTACTATTTTTACTGATCAGGATCAAGCCATGGCCCGGGCAATAGAGATTGCATTGTCAAATACACGGCATCGATTGTGCCAATGACATCTGTATAAGAAGACACCTTCAAAGGTTTGATGCTTTAACAGCAACAACAGAGTTAAATTCTTATTTTTTTTTACTATTTCAAGCAATGTGATTCTGTGGAGGAATTTGAGAGAAAATGGACTGAAATGATCTCAGAAGGAAACCTGCAAAACCATCAATGATTGAATGATCTCTACAAAATCAAGGAGAAGTGGTCAACTGCATTCAACAAAGATTGTTTTAACCTTGGCATTTTATCAACCCAACGTAGTGAGTCAACCAATCATGTATGCCATGGTTATTCCAAGCCAACAAGTACTATCACAGAGTGTTTCCTTGGTTTGGAAAAGGTGATGAGGACTTGGCGTCGAAATGAATAAGATGAAGAATTCAGATGTAGTCAAACAGATATAGAGCCATATATGAAAAGTAGCCCAATATTAAAGCAAGCTGCAAAATTTTATTCAAAAAAGTTGTATTCATTTTTTGAAGAGGAGTTCTTACATGGACTTGGTGGATTAAACATTGAACATTCCTCATCAGATTTATCAAGGTTTTGTGTAACGAACATAGAGAACTCCACTGATTCACACAATTGGATTGTTAATTTTAATTCATTAGAAGGTACCATTGAATGCAGTTGTGCAAAGTTAGAAATGATGGGTATATTATGTTTTCATTGCATGAGAGTTATGAGACAGTTAGATATTGTTAATATTCCCATTAAATATTTACTTCCAAGGTGGTTTGCCAATGCTCGAAAAGATTTATATTCTAGTGGAAAAATCTCATGTCTCGGCATCAATGCTTCCCAACCTATTGAGCCCACCAACATGATGTTCAGAAATTATATATGCCGTTTTGCATATAAAATTAGCACAAAAGCACAAAGTAATGAGGATGCTGAATTGTGTGTCATAGATAGTCTGAGAACATTAGCTGAAAAAGTGCATTCCATCAAGCTTGGCAGAAAGAACAAACCAATTTGTGGAGCAGGTAATGAAACTATTAAGGATCCCAAGAAGTGCAGGCCAAAGGGCGTATCAAATGCTAGATTGAAGGATCACTGAGACAAAAGGAAGACCAAAAAACAAAAACAAACAGCGAGGAATCCTCCAACAATCATACACTTTATAAATCCAGAACCAGGTAGTCAATCGTCATTCATGTAATCTCTGATGTTGGAGATATTTCTATTTTGAATATGACATTCTCATTGTTTATGTGGAGTTCACATTTTTTGGGTCTTCCTAGTAATGGTAAAAATTGGTAGTATTATTATAATACCAAGCTTACAACTAATACCGAGTTATACCGATTTGTTTTCAAATATGGTCGGTATTAGTCCTTTTCATTACTCGGTACTTGATTACAAAAGTCCATATTGCTCCGTATTCGTACCATACTGAACTGCACTAACTCGGTACTGAGCAAATTTCAACATATACCGAGCAGTACCTTTCAAATAACTTGGTACCGAGCATATTTCAACTAATACCAAGCAGTACCTATCAAATAACTTGGTACCGAGAATATTTTAACTAATATCGAGCAGTACCTATCAAATAACTTGGTACCAAGCATATTTCAACTAATACTGAGTAATACCGCTCTATTTTCTTTTTACTTGATTTTTGTACAATTTACTACTCGGTACGCATCAAATATTAATTGGTAATGCTTTTAATTTTTGTTAACAAAACCAAATTATCAATTTACATTAACAATGCACAAGAAATATACAAATTAACACACCATTTATAGAGTAATCTAATAAATTTTAGTACATAACAGGGCATATGCTAGTTCTACCCTGAATAATAGCATTCTAGATTGCCAGTCTTTATAAAGATACCATTGCACAGGTTTCTGCTATATAACAACTTCCATATATTTACAAATAAACATGCCGCAGTCCACGTTGTTACTTTGCCTTGGGACATTTCTAAATCCCTTGATCGACCATTTCATTATATTGTAGTCGAAAGCATGCTTTGCATCGTTGTAGAAATGAGAAATCTAAAAATTTTAAAATATATTAACAAACAATGTTGTTACTACTAAAATAAAAATTAAAGGTGAGTATTACTTACAACTTCTGGGAGTACGCCTTTGTGTTTTTTATTCAGTAATGAATCATAGAACTCCCATCGTTTCGTTTTCAAATTACATACAAGCAGTGTCCAATATTTTTCATTTATTATTGGAACAAGGAACAAATTTACATTCCTAATAACGGTTCTATTAATATGAGATACGAAGCTAGTTGTAATTATCTCTTTATTTTATACGTAGTAACCCTGGAGTAGATAAAATACTACTGCTGATTAAAACCGTATACTAAACATGTTTAGAACTAATAATTACAAATGGCATATTAACCCAATGGAAATTTGAAACATAAAGAAATGGCTGATTAAGCCCTAGACAAAGTTCATTTTTCTGGAAAAGTAAATGAGCAAAAGCATCCACATGATTGTTGTCAAGCTCCTCGCACAGCAATAACTTGTCCAATTGACTTCTAAAAATTGTTATATTTTCAAATTCGGAAATAGTATCATTCCTGGATAATTCAAAAAATATAAATTAAAAAGGATAATAAAAACAAAATACAATATATTAAATTACGGTATTACTCGGTATTGCTCAGTATAATGCAATAAAATAACAATAAATTTACTATAAATCATATGATTGATATAGTACCATGTAGATTAGACATAATACCGAGTGCAACCGATCATTAAAGCTCGATATTACTCGGTACTTGCTCGGTATAATGCCAGAAATTATAGTAAATTTGCTTTAAATCATATGATTGATACAGTACCGAGTAGATTAGATATAATACCGACTAGAACCGATCATTAAAGCTCGATATTGCTCGATATAATGCCTAAAATAATATTAAAGTTACTATAAATCATATGATTGATATAGTACCGAGTAGATTAGGCATAATACCGACTAGAACCGATCATTAAAGTTCGGTATTGCTCAATATAATGCCTGAAATAATAGTAAAGTTACTATAAATCATATGATTGATATAGTACCGAGTAGTTTAGACATAATATCGAATAGAACCGATCATTCAATAACATAATACTTGGTATAACTCGGTATTGACACACGTTTTGGTCGGTATAAGCATTTTACTCACTTATCCTTTAATTGTTTTAGGCAATTATCAATGTATATACATTTGTCTTCAGTCAATAGTGATCGACCAGGGTAGTCTAAATCTTCAGGTGTAGGACGCTTTTCAATCTCTTTTGTATCATCTACTTCATAAACAATTATAGATTTATCGTGACCCGTAGTTGATTCATCCATTGGAGCTGGAGGATCAGGTACACGTGCAGGTTCAGGCTCTGAAATATGTGTAGGAGTTGGTGAAACTAGTCCAGAAACTTCAATCGCAATAGGTGGTTCAGCAGCAGTAACAGGAGCATTTTGATGTGCTGGTGGAGGAGCAGGACCAGGTTCAGGGGACTGGACTGGAACATCACTTGGAATTTTCTTACATAAATTCATTGTGGATGATGAATCTTGTTTAATTTTTTTTCTTCCTAACTCCGGTTGTGAATGGGGTAGACACAACTTTCCTCTTTATATCATTTCTTAGCTGAACTCTTCTTGCTATGCCGGTCTCCACAATTGGATTGAATTCCACATCCTCACTCAGACTGCCATCTTTATAAACAATTTTCTCATTTTCAGTAGTAGCTGATGAAGATTCACCAGACATTTCATTCTTGTACATTTTAACATAAGAAGGAAATTGATCTTTGAAGAACCGTAACATAACACGGTCTTTTCTTTTGATCTCTTCTTTCAAATCAAAATTCTCTGTTTTCAACTCCAAAATAGATTGCTCCAAGTTCAAAACCCGATTTTCAAGTTTTCTATTTATTGCTTTCACCGAAGCTACCTTCTTCTTCAAAAATTTGTCTTTCTTAAATAACTTGTATATAGCTTGATTTAATATCTTGAGGTTTCTTTCATCTGTTATTGGCCTCGAATCAGGGGGAGTATTTGCAGATGTTTCAATATTTCTTTGGCTTGCAACCTTGACTAGACTAGCTGGAGGGAGGTTGAGATGAATCATGTTGAGGTACACGAGTTGGGCTAGCCACCCAAATAGGACTTGGTACCCTAAGTGGACTTTCAACCATAACGAGATTGGCTGGACTATGTGGAGATGGACTGGACGACTTAGATGAAATTTTTGAAGGTCCATGAAATAAAACTTTCTCATCATCTGTTATTCCGCTTAAATGTGGGAGAATCTATTATTTCAAGTTTTCATCTAAGTTAAACATTAAAACATATCTTTTTTGCAGAGATTTAAATGAAAAAATGTATTGAAGGTACCTCATGATCCTGAAGGTCAGCAAATATACTATTTACATCTTTTTCACTGTACATAAAATTACCATCCCAATGAGTAAAACGTGGTCGAGATAGTTCATCCTCCACGGCATGAATGGTTGTATGTTCAAGAAACAAATCTGCCAAAATTAAGACACTTTAATTTTGTTATAGAAATTAGAAATTAGTAATGATCCTTTGAATAAAATAACAATACTCACAATTAGAATCATGATGAAACCATTTACATATCCCAATGCGGATCCGTTAGCTTGTTTAGTAGCAACATTGTTGAATTCATTTACTAGGAAACTCCTGATTGATTCTGGCCAGTTGTACGTTATAAAACTATATACATTTTCGATAAGTTCCAATATAGATGATGTTATGCGGCAGTTAGCCATTGGATAAAATATGTTGGATAGTAGGTAAAGGATGAAGCCTTTCACTAGATCTTCCATTAGAGTGGTATTATCCATCATCTCAATGTCATGGCAAATGTCATTTGAAGTTTTGCCACTGGATCTGGCACTGCTAATGTCAAAAATAATACCCCTATTCGGCATGCCTATAAGTAATACAACTTCATCAGATGTGAACTGTAGACTTTGTCCTTTAATATAAAACTTTCAGTCTTCATATCCCACTTCGATAGTAGCATGTATATAAGCGGAACTTTCTGAGGCATTAGGGGTACCCTCAGGACTTGGCTAATTTGCAGCAGCCTTAGTCTTTCAACAAAGGGTTCTTCAAATCTCCGAATAAGTACATTACAAACTTCTCTAAAAGTCGAAGTTCGACATCTAAAATGAATCTTTGGAGCATATCCCTGCATAACAAATAATGAATATTAAAGACAATTCATTCAGAGTATTACCGAGCAGTACCGACCAACTAACCAAGGCTACACTGTGCTAATACCAATCATTTATCTGCCAAAATCACTCGGTACCGAGCAATACCGAGTGTATATAACCAAGTAATATATCAATAAAATATTTTTTATTTTTACCTAAGCTTATACCGACCAATACTCGCAAATACCGAGCATTACTGTGTGTTAGTAATGCTCGCTACTGCTCGGTACCAAGCAATAACGACTGTTAGTAATGCTCGGTACTACTCGGTACCGAGCAGTTAGCTAAGCTTATACCGACCAATATTGGAAAATATCGAGCAGTACCGAGTGTTAGTAAAGCTCGGTACTGCTCGGTACAGAGCAGTACCGAGCTGTTAGCTAAGCTTATACAGAATATTAATGGCCAGTACCGAGTTATACCGAGTATTCGTAATACTCGGTACTGCTCGGTACCGAGTAGTCAGAGTTTTTACCTAAGCTTATACCGACCATTAATGGCCAATACCAAGCAATAACGACTGTTAGTAATGCTTGGTACCGCTCGGTAATGAGTGTTTATAACTGCTGGAGCAGGTATAGAACTTTAACTTGGTAAAACCTAACCCTAAACATTTAAAAGGAATAAGAGGAGGCATTGTTTATAAAAAAAAAACTAACCTGTGGCATTGTAAACACAAATAGGGAGAGCTTAGAACTTGGAAGAAGATGAAAATACAAAGACCTTGAAACTTGAAAGAAGAAGAAGAATCACAAGAAGAAGAAATGCCGGTGGAAGAAGATGAAGTATATGCAACAAAATGATGACTGAAGTGAAAGACGGTAATCTTTGTTTGAAAATTATACGTCATTTTTGGGTCCGCGGGATATTTTTCTGCTCCGCTGCTCAGGCCATCAAATTTAAATTTCGCACGTGCAATATACCCAATCTTCACCGGGTCAGGTTACGGGTAAAAGCGGCTGCCAGGTATCGCGTTTTTAAGCTCTACCTTAATTAGGTTAGCAATTTGTCACTCATTGAGTAGTCATGAACAATCGTTCTCTCCCATGCAGATCAACTTTTCCTGATAGTTTTTGAAAGGCGTAGGACCCTCAGCCTAGCCTACCCCATCATGACCATCATACTTAGTTCTCCACTTGCCCCTCTCTCCTCTGGTGGTCTGACATTCTTACACAAGTCACTGATAAAGTCAGCAAACACGCCAGCTAATAGGCTCCATTCATCAATACTCGCCCACAGGTCTCTATACAAACTCGCCACTACTGAACTCGTCAATTCATAGTTAGCACTGCTAAACTTGTCCAAAGACTAATCATTATAGCTCTACAGGCCTTGCTCTCCCCCAACCAATCATAAAGAGACATTTGTTTAGGGTAATGTGTAGCATTATATTAGTATTTTATATAGCATTATATTTTTTATTTTTTCTTTGTACCGCCTTTCATGTAGCCCTCATAACCATCTAAATAAAAGGTTATGAAGAATATTTTAGGGATCTTTTTTTTTACTCAGTGGATCTTCGTCAGCTTGAGACCTACAGTATTTTGAGGATTCTGTAGCATTCCATTCTCATTGGTCCTAGCTCACTAGGTTAACTTACTAGTAAAGTTGGGTGTTATCCACAAATAAATTTGGATCCAAATTTCTCTCATGTCTTGTGAGTGTGGATTGATGCAATTGACAAGAATATAAACCCAAACAAATAAGCAAGTTCAACAAGAGCCTTTCGTGAACATGGAGAATGTCAAATATATCATTTTTTGAGACCTATAGGAAATGGATGTAAGGATTATAAAGATGATCCAAGATGCCCTGGTCGGTATCCAAGAGAGGTGTTAGGTGACAGTGCCCTTGAAGATTTTTTTTTTTAACTCGGTAGATTGCCACAATTGGCCATAAGATAGAGCATTGACCTCAACACCATTACCCAATTACACTCACATGTTAAGAAGTTGAGAATTGTATAACCTGATGACTTAGCAAGTCATAAGGAAAGAACCTGAACTTACCAATTCCTTCTCTAGGGAAATCATCTAGACCAAACCACCTTCAAAGTTCAAAGTTCCATAATTAGAACCCTATTGAGGGAAGACTAATCCAAGGTAAGATAACACCCTTAAGTGTTACATCTTCTTTACAACAATTAAGTAGTTGATGCTTAAGTCATTTTCTTACTTGGCATTGAGAGTGACCATTTTATTTAATTCAAAAGGATATTTATCACTACGTTTGTCAGTGCTTAGATGCTCTATAAGTGTCCACAAGCTTGGTTGAAGATGAGGTAGAAGCCGGGAGAGTCACTAAATAACTAAGGAGTTTCATTGTGAGGTTTCAGAAAGAAATGGTAGATTTGAAGAACCAATAGCTAGTAATTGCTCACAAAGGGATTGAGAGAGGGTTCTTTTAAATATGCAATTTACTTGTTGTAGCCAAAGATGCTAGCAAAATTGTTAGAATTGGCCAATAGCCATGTAAATGTTAAAGAATACAATTTAGTGGCTAAGTCATTACTAGCCACTGTTCCTTATGAATTTGTTACAAGAATAGTGTGGCGACGAGTAATGTGCAATAACTTAAGGAATCCTTAACATGTTTGGTCACCTTCATAAGCATTGGGCGCCGAAAGAATTCTTTATTTTGGATGGCCTCAACTAGCCATGGAGACTCTTAACAAAGTGTAAATAGGGTAAGTAGATGATTGATGGGTGACTTAATTATTGAAGGGACAATTTGCATGAGGAATCTCTTCCATCATTAGCATTAGTGGCTCAATAAGTCTTAGTGCTTTTGGTTGAAGGAGCACCATAGAGTGCTCAGGGCAATGGTTATCTCACAATGGATTTGGTCTTTTATCCCTTCATGGCCATGAGTGATACAATTTATGAAGCATTATGGAGGATCTCATTAAGGCTATGAAATTGAAGGAATTTGTACTCACCAACTCATGTCAACACTCATAAAAGGAAAGGATAAGATAAAATCAACATGAATGAACCAATTTATGTTTTCTCTTTAAACATCACTAAATTAGTTTCTTCCATTATGGGTGGTGGGAAAATAGAGTCATTATTAAATGTGAAGAAGATATAGGTGGTAAAAGTGAATTATTTATCTACTCATGAGTTCTATAAATTTAATTTTTTAAATTTCTATTAAAAAATGAAATTATTTGCTTCCGAGGTCACCCCTACTAAAGGATGGCTTTATAGCTTCTTTGGTGAGAGTGGGAAAAATAAGGAGTACTTGTATTACCCTTCACTTGGGGCAAGGGTCGCCACCAGTACACTATATTGGTTGACTTCATTATAGTCATTATTCCATCAACTTAAAATATCATCTTCAGCAAGCCTCTGATGAACACCTTTATAGTAGTGGCATCCACTTATCACGTAAATGTGAAATTCCTACTTGAAGCGAGAGAGATAATGGTGAGAGGTGACCTCCCTCAATTATATATGTGCTACCTACGAGTAGTGGAAAAGGTGGTGACTTCCTTAGAGGAAGTTTTGCAGCAAGATTTAGAGCAAGGTCTAGGCTTATGATTATAAAGGTTGTTAAGGAGGTGTCAGTAATTGAAGGTAAGTTTAATTGATCCCTATGAATGAGTGTTTCCTTCCACAAGGAGCATCAAGGAAATTTGATCAAGGCCCTCGGAGGTAACCTTAATGTCTTTTTTTTGGGCAACAATAAAGATGCCATAAATTGATAAAGAAGTTGTCTATCATAAGCTCAATGTGAGAAAGGATGCTAATCCCTTTAATTAAAAACATTAAGAAGATGATTGTTATACTCAAAAAGACCATAAGGGAGAAAGTGTAGAAGCTAGTAGAAGCCAACTTTGTTAGAGAGGTATAATATCTAGACTTAATCTCCAATGTAGTTTTGGTACAAAAGGGGACTAAAAAGTGGAGGATATATGTATACTTTATTAAAATGACTTGATAAGCCCCAAAGACAAATACCCACTACAAAGAATAGATGTTCTAGTCAATTTGGTAATGGGCTTTATTATGAGCTTCTTCAATGCATTCTTAGGCTATCATCTGATTAAGATAAACTCAAGTGAAAATGAGAAGATAACCTTCATCACTTAAATAATGTAAGGGAAACTTACTAGAGAATTATGGATAAGGTCTTTAAGAACTAAAGAAAAGATTGTGGAAGTGTACATTAGCCACCTCTTATTAAAGATTAAGTTACTCATCCAACACATTGAGGATCTGAATGAGACATTCACTACCCTCATTTATAATTTGAGATTGAACACATTGAAATGTACCTTTGGTGCTATTTTTGAGATGCTCTAAAGGTTCCTCCTCATACTTGATGACTTTAAAGTGAATCTAGCCAAGACGATTATGGAGATTTTTTTTTGTTTGAAGATGCAAACCATTTGCATTAAAGGAAAAAAAAAACTATTACAACCTACATAGCATTATTATCATATTACTCCTTTAATAAACTAATAAATGAAGGAGGAACCTTATTCATACTAATATCATCCCAAAGAAAATTAGAAAAAAGAGCATAGTTAGCACACAAATCCACTAACTTATTACAATCCCTATCTATACAATTAAAAATAACATGGTTGAAATAATTGAGAAAAGCAAAATCCTCCATCCACTGATCGCCCTTCTACACTGATTTATGAAGAAAATTGATAATGTTAGAGTTATCACCTTTGATGATAATCCCCTTATAATTCAACATCCAATCTTTAATAACATCCCAGAGAGATTGAATAGTTAAAAGCTCCAAGAGAGAAACATCCCAATGAATACAATTATATCCAAAAGCCATAAGAAATCTTCCTTTATTCTCATGGAAGACACCACCAATACTAGCTTTATAAGAAGGTAATAAAGAAGCATTAACGTTAACTTTTATCCAATTCGGAGGAGGATGCCAATGATTCATGAACAATCTGATTGGCTGATTATCACCCAGTAACCTGAACTAAATTTACCATAAGATGCAGAAATCGAAGAATAACTTATTGATTGAGCAGAAATGACCATTGAGTTTTCTTTAATACCTTCATGAATAAACTTTTTCCTAGCTTCCCATTACAGGTAAATTGAATTGCAATAAATATTAACTAACAACACATTCTGTGTACTAAGAAGGAGCAACCACTTACAACATTCTTGAAATATGTTGAAAGATGGGACCCCGTATCCCCATCTATTTAAGTAATTAAAACCTTCCATTAGCTTCACACACTTGGTTCACATGATCAATATCTTCAATTACATTGCAGCCTCTACGACAAGGATTACCATCTTGCAATCTCCTGTACGATAGAAATAAAAATATTGGAATAGCATTGTTAAATAAATGCCACCAGAAAATCTCAACCTATGGTATGAGCTTAGAATTTTAGATCAATTTCCAATAAAAAGAATTAGATAGAACTTGCACCGAAGTTTCAAAAGCCCAAGCTGAAATAGATTTACCAGAATTTTGATAAATAAGTTCCAAATGATCATCATATAACTATGGTTTAATCTGAATTTGACAGATCAAATTCATAAGCTCCTTCCCGAAGAATTCACTAAGTTCGTTAACATTCCAACATCCTCCTTCAATGAATTTTTCTACAGTTAAGTCAATGCTTTCAAGAGTTGCCACAAATGTAGGCCATTTATTGATACATTTATCTAATATTTAAATATCCTTGTAATCATTAATTAAATTACCAGATGCAATCTTCCAACTAATTATAGAATTAAGAAATCTTCCACCATCAGAAAATAATTTTCCAAAAAGATGAACCTCCCTTATTTGATCCAAAATCATCACACCAAGAGCCAATTATTGGTCCAAAAGTTTTATGCAACAAAGAATCTTTATCCTATATAAATTTCCAAGCTTGCTTTGCCATCAAAGGCCCATTTTTTCTTGAACAAGAGTGTAATCCTTGCCCACCCCACTTCACCGGCTTACACAACACATTCCAAATAACATAATGAAGCCCAAACCTTCCATTTGGCTTATTCCATAAAAACTTTTTACACATTTTATCAAGTTCATCAAGTATACCTTTAGGAATAAGAGAGTATGTACAGTGAAATGTAAGATATGAATGCATTATTAATTTAATAAGAGTAAACTTCCGAGCTAAGGAGATAAACTTACTTCCCAAAACATTCAACCTTCTCAAAGCTTTATCAATAATGAACTGAAAATTAGCCCCTACAAGCCTTCTCAAAAAAATTTTCACACCAAGATAATAGAACTCCTTAACTAATTTAAAACCTATAATCCTAGTTATAACTTTCTTTTTCCTCCTCTTAACAAATTTGCCAAAAAGAATAGCATATTTGTTAATATTTACCCTTCCAACTACAAAAATCCATTAAAATACCTTTGATCTTCTTCACAATCTTAGTGTTAGCTTCAGAAAAAATGATAATATCATCTGCATACAATAAATGAGAAATGTTTAAACCATTTGAACAAATTCAAATACTAAATGAATCACCTTTTCTAATAAAGGCATTTGATATAAGTTGCGAATAAAGAATAAATAAGGTGATAAAGGACAACCTTGATGGAACCCGCTCCTAGCATTGATCCAATTGGAAGAAAACTACCATTGATCTGCAAAGAGAACCTTGGATCTTCAACAAATTCCATAATCGGTCTAGAATACTTTAGTGGGAACCCAAAATACTCCAAGACTTTCTTCAAACTGAAAGTTTTGTTAGGGATGGTAAGACCTTGTGAACTAGCCAAAGGCTAACCAAGAGGGGGGGGAGGGGGGGGGGTGAATTGTTATTTTAAAAACTTCTCAAATAAAAATACAATCTTAAACCAAACAAATAATCACCACAAGAAAATAAAAGTGCATAAATTTAATGCAAAAAAGTAGTAAGAAAGAACACACAAAAATTTATAGTGGTTCGGTCAACTTAACCAACATCCACTCTCTGGAGCCTCTCCTTTGGGTATTGCACTAAACTCATTGACTCTCCTTTTGCTCCAACAGAAAGGTGGAGAAGCCTATACAAACCTCATTTCCACCGACACCGATGAGGCAGAGAATCCAACTCCTTTTGTTTCCTCTTGAAGTAGGGAAAAAACCCAACTCCTTTCACTTCCTCCTGAAGCAGGCAGAGAACCTTGATTAATTATTGAAGTAGACCTTTCTCAAACCTCCAAGGAACTAGGGATGATAACTGGAGAAGATAATTTGGATCCTTGCTTGGAGTAACCTTTGTGAAACCCCTCATAAACTCTCCCTCACAAGATCCTCTCTCTCTCTCCCCCTTACTCTCCTTCTCCTCTTATCTCTCTCAAGTCAAGACAACAACAAATAATACAATCTTGGGTAAATAAGAGGTCTTATATAGAAGAGCTTTGAATTTGCTCTTAAGTATAATAAACTGACATAATTATCCAGGATGATTGTATGATTAGTTCAAATCATTAAGTATCATCTAGAACATTTCCTTGAATATATGTCTGGATGATGGAAAAGTAAACTGATCATCTAGGATGATTTTATGATCGTCCCAGATGATTAGTTCAAAATGATAAATACATCGCCCTGAATGCATGTTTGGACGATGGAAAAATAATTAATTGTTTAGGCCAATTTGGGATCATCCCGGACAATTAGTGCAAAAAAATAGACATCATCCAGAACATCATTTTGGTTGTCCAGTAAGAAACTATGGTTTGTTTTACTGATCGTCTTGAACGATCCTGTGATCCACCTGGATGATATGATCATTCAATCAAACTTTAATTTCTTTCCTTAATTACCACACTAATTTAGGCATAATGACACTTCATCGTCCAGGACGATGTCCTAGATGATGTCCAAAAAAAACATGACTAAACAAATCTGACAGCTGATTCTTTTTTATTTGAGTGTATTGTCCCAGATGATGCTAATATCATTCAAGACGATGTGCTTAATTGCGGTTGCCTTAATAAGGATACCCCAATTTGGGTTTCTATTTTTAACAAATTGTTTAGAAAAAATTTAGGATCATCCTGGATGATGTGATAAAAAATAGAAACTCTAAAAAATTGACAGAATTTTTCCTTGAGAGTGTGTGTGTAAGGTTACTTAGGAATAAGTCCCACATTATTATAATTGACTCAAGAAAAGGTAAAAAAAACTTAAGGATGGTTTATAATTTGACTCAGTCCTAATCTACCCAATCTAGAGCTGACTTGATTTGCAATTAATCTTGTGGACCTGAAATATTAGTAGGCAAGGCAGTCGTAAAAAAATAGAATTGTCAGAAATATTTAATATCATCAAAATTAAAATTCCTGAAATCAGATTCGTAACAATCTCCCCCTTTTTTATGATGACAAACAAAAATAATTTAAGCAGTTCAACACTAAAATTCAAATTTTATTAAAAAGCAAATTAATGATACAAACAAACACTAAACATAAATAGATAACAAAACAACATACGACTTCCCCTTTTGACATTACAAAAAGGAGGAGGGAACTATAAAAAAAGCATAACATAAAACTAAAAAAGAAATAAACTATAACACAGAAAAAATAATACAAGAAAAAATAAAATATGAAAAAGATAATAAAAATGATAAAAGGAACAAAAAACAAAGTTTTTTTTATCAAAACATGAATATGATAACTTCTTCATGTGATTTAAAAATTTATAAGAATCAATGAGTTAACATCATTTAAATTCAAAAAAATGATGGAAGAACCGATCCTGTTAGCCCTAGCTCGGACTTCGCACAGGGCAAATCATCTTTTGAAAATAAAGATCTAACTTAAAAAAAAATCAATTGGATAAGAAAAATAGACCCGTTTAAAACTTGGTTCCAAAAAAAATATCTTATAGAATAATATCAAAGTAATTAGTCACAATCATGAATTTCAAGCCCAAGCCTTTGAAAATATCAAGTGATATATGAATTCCTCTAAGATTTAAGGGTTTGAAAGAGAAGGAAGCTTGCTTTTTGTGAGTTCATTTTATGCCTCTTATCAATTGACTGACGCATTTTACACATCTTTTAATTTTTATTACACTTTTTGTATCTTTCAATTTTTTGGTGGTCATGGTGCATCTTTTTAGTTTTTCTTCTTTTTGGCTCATTTTATGCCCGTCTTTCATCATTTTGTTTTGCAAGCTAGATCCCTTTCAAAACTTTTAAATACTCTCAGTTGTGAGAATATATTCTAGATATTAGAGAATAAAAACTTACTCTCTAATATAAAGAATAATAAATCACAAAGTAGAATCAAATTCATATGATAAATGTAACGACAAGATTACGAAAGCTTGAAAGTGATTTAATGACTTTGAATATTATTTATATAAGATAGATTACTGTAGTAAGATAGAAAAAATCTTAATCGTAAAGTCCAGTTGTTAATTTGAGATAGACTTTTATTTAGAAAAGAAAATTACACCATTAAAAGAAGTTAGAGGAAGGAAAACAATCAATGGTATTTCTCCCTTTAACTAATTTTGGGATGTTAAACATTGACTATAAATTTTCAAAAACAAAAACAAGGCACAAAATATCTTTTCAGCAGTGATCAAAGAAAAAAGAAGTAAATTAAAACTATAGAAATGAAAACCCAAAAAGAATAATAAAATAAATAAATAAAGCTAAAGACAACCAAAAGAAAAGAAAGCAACAATAAAAAAATAGAAAAAAAGATTTAAAAAAATTTAGAATTTCAGAAAGCATCAAGTTTATGCATTTATGTTAATCACACCCATCTGGTCCTTAAGATGCTGAAAGTGTCGAAGACCAATGGTTTTGTAAAGATGTCAGCTAGTTGTTTCTCAGTTATCATATGATATAGCTCAATATCTCCTTTAGTCACATGGTCTCTAATAAAGTGATGTCTTATGTTAATGTGTTTAGTCCTTGAATGTTAGATAGGATTCTTAGAGTTGTAGATGGCACTAGTATTGTCACAAAGGATTAAAATTGTGCCTATAGGTAATCCTAAATCTAGATTTTGTTGCTTCAACCAAAGAACTTGGGACACATAACTCCCTAAGGTAATGTACTCAGCTTCAACAATGGAAAGTACAATAGAGTTTTATTTTCTACTGGACCATGAGACTAAAGACTGTCTTATGAATTGGAATGCCCCATAAGTGCTCTTTATATATGTTGAAACTTATTAAATATGAGTTAGGTTATTAGACTTAAGTTTTTATCCCAACGGCTAACCAAAGGGGGGGGGGGGGGGGGTGAATTGGTAATTTTAAAAATTTCATTTTTTTTTTAATTTTGAAAAACTGATGAAGTTGTTTTTGAAAATTATAAAAGAAAATTTTCAACCATAGATAATAACAACATAGAAAAAATAAAAAGCAACAAAAAGTAAAAGACACAAGATTTATAGTGGTTCGGTCAAGCATGACCTACATTGACTCCCTGAAGTCTCCCACTTCAGGTATTGCACTATTACCACTAGTGTCTCTCCTTTTGCCCCCACAGTAAGGTGGATAAGTCTTCACAAAAACTCTCTTTCACCACTACCCGGTACGGTAGAGAACTGTCATCCTTTTATACCCTCCAAGTGTAAGCAGAGAACCTTTTGCTGTTCACACTCTCCAAGTGTAGGCAGAGAACCTTCCACTGTTCACACTCTCCAAGTGTAGGCAGAGAATCTTTCGTTGTTCACACTCACCAAGTGTAGGCAGAGAACCTTCTGCTGTTCACACTCACGAAGTGTAGATAGAGAACCTGATCTTCTTGAAAGAGCTTTTCACCAAAAATCTAGAAGGACAAGAGAAAAGAGTGAAGTAATCACAAATTACAAACTGAGATCCTTACCTTTGAGTAACTTAAGTGAACCCTTCATACTCTAATAGTAAGAACTCTCCTTTAAACACTCTCTCTCACTCTCTCCTTCAATTCCCTTTAGTATGCACGAAGACTTAAATGACAAAAAGATTTTAAGTCAGTCTAACTTGGACCTTTTATAGAAAAGACATGAAACATTGTCCAAAAACTATATTTTTCAATTTCAGACAGTCCACGATCATCTCGTACAATCCAATTTCATACATACAAACAGTGTAAAAATTGTTGTGTATGAACTTAATATGAACTACTACCAACTGCCTTCATACCCGATAATCATCCCGTATGAATTTTATTCATCTGGTACAAACATTTATTCTTAAAGTTTATTAGTACAAAAAAGCATGATGAATTTTAAGTTTTCAGAACATAGAATATCATCCTGGGATGAACGGTAAATATTGTCTAGACGAATAGTTTATTTTGGCAAATCTAGAGCCCATCGTCCTAGGATGAATGATAAATATCATCTCGATGAACACATCCAGAGAGCATCGTCTAGGGATGAACAATAAATATCATATAGACGAATGCGTACAGTGAGCATCGTCCTAGGATGAATGAGAAATATTTTCTAGATGAACACGTACAGAGAGCATCATCCTGGGATGAATGATAAATATTGTCTGGACGAACGCGTATAGAGAGCATCATCCTGGGATGAATGTTAAGTATCATTTGAATGAACACAACCAGAGAGCAACATCTTGGGACGAACATAAATATCATCTAAACGAATGCATCCAGAGAGCATCATCCTGGGATGAACCATAAATATCATCTAGACGATCCACACTTAGAAAAAAAATTTTCCTACTCTATTCGTTCCATTGCTCGTTTGGGAGTATAATTGACAAGATCATCCCGTACGAACATGGTTCGTATTGTACGATCAATTTTTAAAAAATTTTGAATTTTAAAGCTCTCCCCCGGTGTGTATGTGCTAAGTTACTCAATTACAATCACACTTTCTTAGACTTTAAATAAAATGAGAAAATACAAACTCCAATGTTATAAAAACATTCTAATCAGATCTTGAATTGAAGTCTTCAATAATCTGGAGTATAATTTTCCTGAAATGTTAGTACACACAAGAGCAAATACAAATATTCCAAAATGTATTAGGAGAAAATAATAATAAAAACAAAAATATTTGGAATCATCAAAAACATATAAGTTACAAGAGTGTAAAACATGCAAAGCTAAGTAGCAACTTCCTCATCAATTTCCCCCTTTTTTATGATGGTAAAATAATTATTATTTGTATAAATTTGAAAGTCCTAAGTTTCTCCTAAGCTCCCCCTGAATGAATAAACATGTGAGAATAAGGGGCATTTAATTTCAAATGTTTAAATAAATACCAGACACAGAAATGCCAAAATAAATGCTAAAAAGGAACAAACAAGATAAATAGCAAAAAGAAAAACCAAAAAGTCACAAACAAAATAAGTAAATTGCAAATAATATTTCTCCCCCTTTTTGGCAAAAACAAAAAGAGAAGAAGAAATGAAAAAACATAGAAATGAAAGAAGTCATATGAGAAGCCTTTGATAATTGATCCTGAAAGTGATTAATTTATATTTACAATAAAAAAGATAAATGCCATTAGAGAAAAAGAATAATTCATATGATTTAAGTGTATATATAACATAGATAAGAAAAAAATTATCAAGGTCATGAATCAGTGTAGACTTTGAGATAAGAAGAATTATTGCAAAGTAGATGAAATGAAAATTTATGTACTTCAAATTTCAATAAAAATAAAATTTAACAAAAGATTCATTTGAATTTAAAGATTAAAAGATAGAGGAAAGAATATAAACTTATGGCACTTTGCTCATCTTTTTAATATTCGTGGCATACTTTGTGCATCTTTTTCTATTCGTGGGCTAATTTTGTGCCTCATTACCAATTTACGAACCATTGTGCATTCTTTTAATTTTTTTTACATTTGTACATTTTTCTAATTTTTAACTGATCTTTCCAAAATTGATAATATAAAATCTCAAATTTCTCTAAGTTCAAAGATATTTATATTGAAAAGAGTAATAAAAAAAATTTAAAAATATCAAACTTGTAATAATAATATTAAATTATGTTAGTCTAACAAAAGACATGAGTTTGATATCCTTAACTTGATCGAGTTATAACACAACTTAAATTATTGAAAAATTAGATTTTCTAATGAATTTAAAAAAAAAAATTATTGCATTTCAAAGTATTCCTCTTGTTAGATCAATTAGTCAGGAAAATCATATAGGCTAACAAATATTTTAAAAACATGACAAATAATTTTTTTTATTGATATCATGGTGAATGATAATACATTAAGTATGATAGATATTAATACACAAAGATTTCAAAAAGACATAAAACATAAAAACTAGCAACACATCATATCACATCACATCACCACTAGTAGAGAAAATCATAAAATATATACAGTGATCATTCAGAGGTTCCTTAATCTGGAGGAGGTGCCTAGTTGAAGAATTTAAAATAGCTACTCATCATAGCCATATTTGAGTTGATAGAGTCAAATTGACTTCTAATCAAATTGACTCTCGAGTTGATTAAAGAGAAGAACCAACTCGTGAAGATTTGGTCCACCAGCAGTCGTAGGTGCAAGTCCTCTCTCCTCTCCCTCAGTGTCAGCACCTTCATCTTATTTTGCAAAGATAGCTCAGAATGAACCATCATTGTAGTATAAAGGCTCTTCAAGATGAGACACATCAGGATGAACTAATTCATACTTCTAAAGAATATAAGCCACAAGGTGTCCTAGAGAAATGTTCTTCTTTCTCTTATGGGATACATGGCCAATTTTAGAAAGCCCATAATGGTAGTCAAGAATGAGTTGGGCTTTATCAATGGGTTGACCAGTAATGATCAGATAAGTGATAAGGGAAAGAAGATGAGTGATATTAATTCTATCACCAGCTTTTGGAATGATGAAAGTTCTAAGCACACGCTGGATGATTCTAGCATCTTAGTGTAAAGTGTTTATCTTAGGCAAATGGCATTCTTGTCTAATCCCTCTAAGTACTCAATTAATCTCAGTCCAATCAAAAATTGTAGAAGAAGTCAAAGTGTGGGCTCTTATTCCTTCAGTCCTTAAGTTTAAGAAAACTTCCAAATCCTCCATGGTTATTTCTACATTTTTCCCTAAAACATAAGATTTAATCCTATCTTGGTCAGAGTTAAAAGTCATGTTTGCTAGAAAATAATGAAATGTAGAAATGTTGAATGAGTAAATTAGAGTAAGGATAAACTCAAATTGAGTAGAAGCAAAGAGTGGCAGTATCTGATAGATTATATTATCTTGAATCAAAAGTCTGGAAGGGGTCATTTTCACAGATACAAACCTAGGAAAGGATTCCTCATTTGCATTGGACAAGAAGTTCTCGTGGGTATTCCTAGAGAAAGGTCCCCTAGTCAGTTCCTTAGCGTGCCTAACCCTCTTTCTTGAACTCGCCATAGAAAAAAATTAAAAAGAATAAAAGATTGAAAAGGCTTTTGAAGTGAATGAAGTTTGAGTTCTAAACCCTTTCAATTTAAAGAAAACGTGATATTTTGTATAGATGAAATTTTGTTCGTCCCGTATGATGCATGGGTTTGTATGTACGAAGCAACATTTTGTATGTACGAATGAATATGGTTAAAATGAAATGACTTTTCATAATCATATGAGTTATGAGGCATCCTTTCGTATAGACTTTTTAACCAAACGATCGTACAGATGAATAGGTGTTCGTCCAGGGCGATCCATTATTTAAGATCATTTTTATGATAGTTTGAATCGTCCCCCATTCAGAATGACACGTGGTTTATATGTATGAATTCCAAGTTCATACGTACAATCGAGAATAATAAATGATTTTATTTGTATAACCATCTAGATGTATACATACGATTGAATACACATCATCCAAATAATTGTGACGATCGTACATACAAATTATATTAAAAACTGAAAACTATACGCATTCTATTATATCTAATCAATCAATATGCTATAGGATTCGTCCAGTACAAAATTAATTTCGCAGAGACAAAATTCACACAAGGAAATTCATATGATTGCTTGAAAATCATGATTTTGAATGTGAAAATATTTTGAAAACACACCTAACACACGAACAAAAATAACAAAAGCAAACATGCACGAAAACTGAAAAACACATAAGGAAAAATATAAAACCAAAAACACACTCACAAAAATACATATCAATGTTGCATAAACATTTAATTAAGCATTCAAATCAATCACACCAAGCTTTGTTCTTAATGTACTGAAAGTATCAAAGGCTAATGGTTTAGTAAAAATGTCTGCAAGTTGATTTTTAATTGAAACATGATTGAGTTCAATTTCTCTTTTGAATACATGATCCCTTATGAAATGATGCCTGATATCAATATGTATGGTTGTTGAATGTTGAATAGAATTTTTAGAAATGCAAATGAAACTAGTATTACCATAATAAATTGAAATTGTGCGTATTGTTAATCCTAAATCAATAAACTATTATTTCAATCAAAGTACTTGTGCCACACAACTTCCTAAGGCAATGTATTCAGCTTCAACATTAGATAGGGCTATGGAATTCTATTTTATACTGGACCAAGTGACTAAAGAATTTTCAATAAATTGACATGTTCCAGAAGTACTCTTTCTATCAACCCTACAACATGCAAAGTCAGAATCTGAATATCCAATTATTTCAAATGAAGAGCTAAACTTAGGATACCAAATTCCTAAGTTCTAAGTTCCCAAGAGATATCTCAAAATTCTTTTCACTGTTGTCAAATGTGATTCATTTGGATCTGATTGAAACACACAAATAAACGCTAAACATAATATCAGGTCTGCTAGCCTTCAAGTAAAGCAAAGATCCAGTAATTTCCCTAAATTTTTTTTGATTAACAGATTTTTCCTTAGGGTCCTTATCCAACTGAACTGAGGAACTCATAGGTGTACTAATAGGTTTAACATTATCCATTTCATACTTTTTGAGGATGTCTTTAATATATTTCGACTAACTAAGAAATGTTCTTTCCTCAAGTTGCTTAATTCTAAAACCTAGAAAGTAATTCAAATCTCCTATTAGACTCATCTCAAATTCACTACTCATTATTTTAGAAAAAATCATCATAAAGATTTTTATTAGTAGATCCGAAGATAATATCATCAACATAAATTTGTACAATAAGTATGTCATCTTCTAATTTCTTCAAAAATAGAATTGTGTCCACACTTCTTTTTTTAAAAGATCTCTTAAGTAGGAAGGTGCTCAACCTCTCATACCAAGCTCTAGGTATCTGTTTCAATCCGTAGAACACCTCTTTCAACTTAAGCACATGATTTGATTATTTTGAATTTTCAAAGCATGGAGGTTATTCTATAAATACATCCTCTTGGATTAACCCATTTAAGAAGGCACTTTTAACATCCATTTGATACAACTTAAATTCTCTAAAACAGGCAAAGGATAATAAAATCCTAATTTCTTCAAGTCTAGCTACAAGGGTAAAAGTCTCCTCAAAATCAATCCCTTCAATCTGATTATACCCCTTAGCCACCAATCTAGCATTATTTCTAATAACTACTTCTGAGTCATTTATTTTATTCTTGAATACCCACTTAGTCCCAACTACACTTTGGTCATTGGCCTTGCAATTAATTCCCATACTTTATTACCTACAAATTAATTTAATTCTTATTGCATTGCCAAAATCTAAAATTCATCCGAAAGTGCGTGATCAATATTTGTGGGTTCTATGGTAGAAATAATAGTTGAATGATTTACTTCTTTGTTTAATCCATGTCTAGTCCTAACACCCTCACTAGGTTTACCTATAATCAATTCTTTTGGGTGATTTTTAGAAAATCTCAAGTCTCTAGACAACTTGTTTTCTATCTCCAAATTTATTTTCTCAATCTTTTGGGAGTCAATTTCTATCTCATCCTCTTCAACAATTGGCTCTTTCAAAATACCAGATTCATCAAATATAATATGTGTTGTCTCTTCAATTATCAAAGTTTTTTTATTGAATATTCTATAAGATTTTTCAACACTAGAGTATTCTAAAAAAATTTCTTCATCTGATTTTCAATCAAATTTTTCTAAGGCAAAATTTTCATTATTATATATGAACACCTTACATCTAAAGACATACAAATGTGATAAATTAGGTGTTCCCCCCTTAAGTAACTCATAGGGTGTTTTATTCAAACTCGATCCAATGTTCACCCTATTTAGAACATAACATGTAATGCTAACCGTTTCAGCCCAAAATATTTAGGAAGTGAATATTCTGTCAACATGACTCAAGTGGCTTCTATTAATGTTATATTTTTTCTTTCGACTACCCCATTCTGCTGAAGGGTTCTAGGTGCAGAGAAATTTTGATCAATCCCTTTCTCCTTATAAAAATTCTTAAATTTTTCATTTTCAAATTCTCCTCCATGATCACTTTGAATTGTCAAAATCTCACATCCTAATTTCCTTTTAATTCAAGTAAAAAAATTTCTAAACTTCTCAAATGATTCACACATATGATATAGAAATCTAACCCATGTGAATCTAGAGAAATCATTCACAATAACAATTATGTATACCTTTCCTCCAAGACTTATAGTTCATATTGGTCCAAAAAGGTGCATATGCAAAATCTCCAATGGTTTACAAGTTCTAAGATACTTATTAGATTGAAAAGAGGACTTCACCTATTTTTTTAATTGACATGCATCACAAAGGTGATCCTTAGTAAAGTTTAATTTTGGTATACCTCTCACTAAGTTCTTTTTGATAATCCTCCTAAGATTTTTCATGCTAGAGTGACAAAGTCTCATATGCCATAGCCATGACTCATAAGAAATTATTTTTAAATAAAAAACAATAGGAGTTTTGATAAAATTCAAATCTATCATATAACATTGTTTACCTGTATACCATACAAAACATCATTACCATTCAGGCTTAATATGAAGCTAGTGGGAAAAAAATTAATACAATAACCTTCATCACATAGCTGACTACTACTTAAAAGATCATATTTTAAGCCTTCTACTAATAGAACATTTCAATAAAAAAGTTTTTCAAGTTCACTATCATACCTGATCCTACCACCTTCCTTGTGGTGTTATCTCCATGTGTAATCTTGCCTCCACTCCTAGTTTCCAGCGATATGAATTATGTAGTATCTCCAATCATATATTTTGAGCAACTACTGTCCAGGTATCATATACTCTCACGAGGCCTTGTGTGAGAGCTATCCTGCAAAATTATCAAACGTTAGACTTGGGAACCCAAACAAGTTTGGGTTCACCTCTTGGCAAATTTTAAACAGATGCATGTATGTTATGTCTAGGTTTATGCATCTTAGGCTTCCACACCAAATGAGTTTTTTTATTCAAAGTATAAATGTGTGCTATGTGTCTAAACATGCCACAATTAAAACATTTAACTCCAAGAAATAGATTTCTGAATCTTCTATAATTATTCTGTTTCCTTCTGAAATTTAAAAATTTTGGATATAAAATAGGATTTATAAAATCTTCAAGTGTTGGGGGTTTCTTATTTTTCTTAAGAGCTTTAACTTCCAATTTTAGAAATGCATTTACATCTTCCAATACATGATTGGTATACTCTAATCGATATTCTTTTCTATCTGATTCAACCTTAAGATCCTTAAACTCTTTTTCTAATTTTATATAGGTTGATTTTAAATTTTCATGGTTCTTATTTAAATTATCAAACTCATCAAGTGATTTCGTGTGGTTATTATCAATTAATGCATAATCTTTCCTAAGGATTTCTTATTCTCTTTGCAGTTTTTATAACTCTAAGTTTAGACTAGCATGTATTTTCTTTAACTTCCTATATCCATCATGTATGTGTTCATAGACTTCTAAAAGTTCATTATAAGTTAAGTCACATACCTCTTCTTGATATGATTAATCAAGATTATCGGCCATCAAGCACAGATTGGTGACTTCCTCTTCCTTTTTAGTCTCTAATGAATCTGAAGCTGAGTCCACCCATAAAGCTCTTTGGAATTTCTTATTGCCCTTCTTTATAATTGGTTTCTCCTCTACCTTCTCCTTACTAAGAGTGGCCTTGAGTTTTGGGCAGTCTAACTTAATGTGTCCAGGTTTTCTACACTCATAGCAAATCACATCATTTAAAACCTTAACATTCCTATTGAACTTACCTCGATTCCATTGCTGGTGTCTCTTTTGCTTCCTCTTCAGAAAGCTTTTGAACTGTCTAGTCATCAATATAATGTCATCCTCATCCTCAGGTTATGATAGATCACTCTCCGACTCCTCAACTTTCAGTGGTATATTCTTCTCCATTCGTTATTCACCTACATCAATCTTTATTTGACTCACTCCTTGCTTGTAAGAAATTAATGATCCAAGAAGATTGTCAATAGAGTAAACATTTAAATCTTTAGACTATAATATAGCAGTAATTTTTGCATCATAAGCAGTAAGCAAATAATGGAGAATCTTATTTACAATTTCAACATTTGTTAATTCTCTACCTAGTGCATGCAAAGAAGTGACTATCTGAGTGAATCTTGTGTATATGTCACAAATGGATTCATTTGGTTTCATGCGAAAAAATTCATAGTCATGCAACAATATGTTTAATCTAGACTGTTTAACTTTATTAGTCCCTTTATAAGTTATATAGAGTCTATCCCATAAATCCTTTCCACTCTTGCAAGTTGCATGTAGTCCTCTGACTTATGTGAACAGAAGAAACTATTTAAATATTTAGCATTAAGTTGTGCTAAGTCACATTCTTCTATAGTCCAATCCACAAAGGGTGTTTCTACTTTAATGCCATCAACTAGTCTAGTTGGTTTTGTATACCCTTATTGTACTAAGATCCACATGCGATAATCAAGTGACTGTAATAATGTAGACATACGTGTTTTCCAAAAAATAAAAGGGATATTATCAAACAAATGAGGTCTAGTGATCAAATACCCTTTAGGTGTGTTTCATTTTTCGAATGTAGCCATAGTTATTAATAAAACGTAGTCTAAACTTATAGTTTTGAAACTAAGCTCTGATACCACTTATTGAAACTTGTTAAATATGAGTTAGGTTATTAGACCTAAGTTTTTGTCCCAATGACTAACCAAGAGGGGGGGGGGGGGTGATTTGGTAATTTTAAAAATTTCCTCTTATTTTAATTTTGAATAACCGATGAAGTTTTTTTTGAAAATTATAAAAGAAAATTTTTAACGACAGATAATAATAACACAGAAAAAAAGTAGCGGAAAATAAAAAACATAAGATTTATAGTGGTTCGATGAAACACAACCTACATCCACTCCCTGAAGTCTTTCACTTCAGGTATTGCAATATTACCACTAGTGTCTTCCTTTTGCCCCCACTGCAAGGCGGAGAAGCCTTCATAAAAACTCTTTTTCACCACTACCCGGTGCGGCAGAGAACCGTCATTCTTTTGCACCCTCCAAGTGTAGGCAGAGAACCTTTAACTGTTCACACTCTCCAAGTGTAGGTAGAGAACCTTTCGCTGTTCACACTCTCCAAGTGTAGGCAGAGAACCTTCCGCTGTTCAAACTCACCAAGTGTAGGCAGAGAACCTTCCACTGTTCACACTCACCAAGTATAGGAAAAGAACCTGATCTTCTTAAAAGACCTTCTCACAAGAAATCTAGAAGGACAAGAGAAAAGAATGAAGTAATCACAAATTACAAACTGATATCCTTATCTTTGAGTAACTTAAGTGAATCCTTCACACTCCAGTAGTAAGAAATCTCCTTTAAGTACTCTCTCTCACTCTCTCCTTCAAATTTCCTTTAGTATGCACGAAGACCAAAATGATAAAAAGATTTTAAGTAAGTCTAATTTAGACCTTTTATAGAAAGACACAAAAAATCATCCAAAAACTGCATTTTTCAATTTCAGATCGTCCACGATTGTCCCATACGATCCAATTTTGTTCGTATCAATATTATAAAAATTGTTGTGTAGGAACTTAATGTGAACTGGTATGAACCGCCTTCATACCCGATCATCCCATACGAATTTTGTTCGTCTGGTATGAACAATTATTCTCAAAGTTTGTTGGTATGAAAAAACATGACAAATTTTATGTTTCCAAAATAGAGAATATCATCCTGGGATGAATTGTAAATATCATCTAGACGAATAATTCATTTTGGCAAATCTAGAGCCCATCGTTCTGGGATGAATGATAAATATCATCTGGATGAACGCATCTAGAGAGCATCATCTGGGGACGAACAATAAATATCGTCTGGATGAATGCGTACAGTGAGCATCGTCCTAGGATGAATGTTAAATACCTTCTGGACGAACACGTACAGAGAGTATCATCCTGGGATGAATGATAAATATCGTCTTGATAAATGCGTACAGAGAGCTTCGTCTTGGGATGAATGATAAATAGAATTTGAATGAACACATCCAAAGAGCATCGTTCTGGGATGAACATAAATATCATCTGAATGAACACATCAAGAGCATCATCCTGGGATGAACCATAAATATCGTCTAGATGATCCACATTTAGAAAAAAAATTTCCTCTCTGATCGTTCCATTGCTAGTTTGGGAGTATAATCGATAAGATCGTCCTGTACGAACATGGTTCGTACTATACGATCAGTTTTAAAAAATTGTGAATTTTAAAGCTCTCCCCTGGTATGTATGTGCTAAGTTACTTAATTACATTCACACTCTCTCAGACTTTAAATAAAATGAGAAAATATAGACTCCAATGTTACAAAAACATTCTAAGCAGATCTTGAATTGAAGTCTTCAATAATCTGGAGTATGATTTCCCTAAAATGTTAGTACACACATGAGCAAATAAAAATATTCCAAAATGTGATAGGAGAAAATAATAATAAAAATAATAATATTTGGAATCATTAAAAATATATAAGTTGCAAGAATTTAAAACATGTAAAGTTAAGTAGCAACTCCCTTAACACTATCCACCATACATCTTGTAAAATTAGAATCAAATATCAAATAATCTTAGAAGAAGTGTTGTGCCTCAGATACCAAATTCTTAAGTTTTATGTCCCTAAGATATTTCTAAGGATTCTCTTAACTTCAGTCAAGTGAGATTCTTTAGGATCAGCTTGAAACTAGCACAGAGAAAATACTATATCAGGTTGGCTAGCAGTCAGGTAAAGCAGTGATCCAATCATTCATATATACTTGTCAATAAATTTTCCATTTGGGTCCTTATCCAACTGAATACTGGAGGTCATGGGAGTATTTATTGGCTTGGCTTTATCAAATTCATATTTCTTCAAAATATCTTTAATGTACTTTAATTGATTTAGAAAGGTTCCATCATCCAATTGTCTTATGCTAAATCCCAAAAAGTGTGACAACTCTCCCATCATACTCATCTCAAACTCATTACTCATTATTTTAGAAAATTATCACATGACTTTTTATCAGAAGATCCAAAAAGTATATCATTAATATAGATCTGAATAATGAGTAACTCATCTTCTACTTTCCTTAAAAAAGGGTGGTGTCAACACTCCCCTTAACAAACTCCCTTTCTAATAAGAATGTGCTAAGCCTATCATACAAAGCTGTAGGTGCCTATTTTAATTCATATAAGGCCTTTTTTAATTTGTAAACATGATTTGGAAATTGGAAACTCTCAAAAAATAGGGGTTGCTCTACAAACACATCCTCTTTTATTATCTCATTTAAAAAGACACTCTTGACGTCCATTTAGAAAAGCTTAAATCCCTTATAACAAACAAAATTTAGTAGCACTATAATGGCTTCCAATCTAACTACAGGGGCAAAGGTCTACTCAAAATCAATTTCTTATATTTGGTTATACCCCTTAGCCACTAATCTCGTCTTATTCCTAACCACCACACCAGAATAATTCATCTTATTCTTAAAGCACTATTTGGTTCCAACTACACTTTGTCCTTTTGGTCTTTCTATAAGCTCACAAATATTATTCCTAATAAATTTATTTAATTCATCTTGCATGGCAAAGATAAAAAATTCATCAGACAGGGCTTGATTTATGTTGGTGGGTTCAATCATTGAGATAAAGGAAGATGATTCACTTCCTTCCTAAGTCCATGCCTAGTCTTAATACTTTCAGAAGGGTCTTCTAAGATCAGTTCTTTAGGATGACTCAAATAATATCTCCAATCTCTAGGTAAAGTGTGTCTAGGTTCTACTCTTTTTTCCAGATTTGTATTTTTTACTCATTGGGTAATCTCACCTACTCCTTAAGTGTTTTGGTGCTCTACCCTCTTCTCAAAATTTTTAACACTTTGGGTAATTTATTTAACTTCATCTTCATCCTTAACTCTAAACTTCTTCGGATCAGATTCATCAAGCACTACATGAGTAGTCTCATCCACCACCAATATCCTTTTATTAAACACCCTAAAGAATTTCCCAATATTTGAATATCCTAAGAACATTCCTTCATCAAATTTTGGGTCAAATTTTCATAAGTGTGACTTCCCATTATTAAGAATGAAAACTTTATAACTAAAGACATGGAAGTGGGAAAGGTTGGGTTTCCTACCCTTAAGAATCTCATATGGTGTCTTATCTAGTTTGGCTCTAACATTCATCCTATTCAACACATAACAAGCTGTATTTACAGCTTCAGTCCAAAAGTATTTTGAAAGTGAATACTCAATAAGTATGGCTCCAGCGATCTCAACTAAGGTCCTGTTCTTCCTTTCAGCTAACCCATTCAGCTGAGGGGTCCTAGGAGCAGAGAAGTTATATCTAATCCTTTTATCCTCATAAAAGTCTCCAAATATTTCATTTTCAAATTCTCTCTCATGGTCACTATAGATGGTCAAGATCTCACAATCTAGCTTTTTTTGAATCCAAGTCAAAAGGGATCTAAACTCATCAAAAGACTCTCTTATGAGATAGAAATTTAATCCGAGTGAACCTTGAGTAGTCATCGATAATCACAAATCCATAGGCTTTCCCTCTTAAGCTGGCAGTGCTAATGGGTACAAACAAATCAATATGAAGGACTTCTAAAGGTCTAGAGGTGCTATTGTCCTTAATGAAAAAGAAAGAGGATTTGACTTGCTTCCCTAGTTAGCAGGCATCACACATTTGATCTTTAGAGAACTTAAGCTTGGGGACACCTCTAACTAGGTCATTTTGGGTCACTTTCATAAGGGTTTTCTTACTGGCATGACATAACCTTTTGTGTCACAACCATGACTCATCAACTACTATTTTTAAGCAAAATAAAATAGCGTATTCAATGTTATTTAAATCAAGCATGTAAATATTATTGATCCGCTTTCTCTATAAAACTATATTGTTATTCAAACTAATAATGCATATATTTGCCAAAACATCTATAATGAAGCCCTTATCACATAGCTGACTGATGCTTAGCAAGTTGTGTTTCAGTTCATCTATAAGCAAAATATTTTTAATCAAAAGGTTCTTAGAGTTATTTATTATACATGTGCCCACCACTCTTCTGGTGGTATTATCTTCAAGAGTAACCTTACCTCTAGCCCTGGCCTCCAGCAAAATGAATTGGTTGGTATCTCAAATTATAAGTCGTGAGCATCCACTATCTAGGTACCACATGCTCTAACAAGGTCTTTTATGAGAGCACACCTACAAAATGATTTAGGACCCCAAATAAGTTTGGGTCCCTTCTTATGGAAAGAAGAATGTAGTGCATGTGTGTTATGCTGTGAATCATGTAATTTGAGTCTCCATACCCAATATGTACTATGGTGAACAGTGCAAGTATGTAAAATGTGACCTAACATGCCACATGAAAAACATTTAACACCAAGAAAAGGGTTAACTAATATACTTGGGTGGTGATGCTTCTTCTTAAAGTTATATGATGCATGTAATATTGGTTTATCATTTTCAAATGCTTTGAATTTTCTAATTTCTTAAGCTCTTTTTTTAACTCAACATGAGATGACTTCAAGGAATCATGTGCATTTGATAATTCAATATACTTTTTATTTAATGCCTCAAACTCATTAAGTAATGACATATGATTGCTATCAATTGTAGAGTGATCTTTAAGTAAAATTTTATACTCTTTTTATAAATTTAAAAACTCTAATTTCAAACTAGCATGTGATTTCCTAAGTTTCCTATATGATGCATGAATTTATTTAGAAACTTCAAGTAATTGATTGTAAGTTAGTTCATATACCTCTTCTTAGTTAGACTGGCCAAGATAATCATTCGCCATCAAGCACAAGTTTGTTGTCTCCTTTTCAGCTTCAGTCTCAGAAGAGTCAGATGGAGAATCCACCTAGAATGCCTTTTAAAATGGCTTATTATCCTTGTGCTTTCTGAACTTAGGTTTCTCCTCACCCTTCTCCTTGCTTGGGAGTGTAGGATAATCAGCTTGTATATGTCCTAGCTTCCTGCATTCAAAGTAAATCATGTTAGAAAAACTTTTAAAATTTTTGCTACCCTTACCTTTATTCCACTTTTAATGGTGCTTTTCCTTCTTCCTTAGAAAGCTTTTAAATTGTCTAGTGTTTTGATTGAAAAAGTATAAGTTAGTTTTGAAAAAGGATTAATTTCCTTTAGGAATAATTTGAATTTTAATTCTAAAATCAAACATCCATTAATGATAATATATCACCTTGAAAGGTAATTCCCAAAGATAATTAATTAGAGGTTTTGAAAACTTGAATTTGAAAATCATGTATGGGTTTCTAAATCTCCTACGAGCGCAAGCCCTCATAGTTAATTACATCATAGGAAACTAGAATTTCCTATGAATAATCTCGATTAAAATAGCAGTGAAATTTTATTTAGATTTTCAAAGATGAATGTCAAAGGAGGTAAAGGTTGGAATTTCAAATGGGATTGGATCGAAGTTGAGCACTTATTTCTGGAGTCAAAGGAAAAAGGGTAGGAGATGTTTTGAGATTCTGAATTACTTCAGAAACACCTCAGCCTATCCTAAGTGTTGGATTTGAATTTGATTGAAAGAGATTTTTAAGTTAAATGGTCAATTTTCTTAGAAAATTGGGATTCAATATCCGGAGGGTGATGTCTTATGGCCCAAGCCTGCCTCGAAACCTAAGTCTAAATTGGGCACTTAAAATATGCCCGAACTAACTAGTGCAATGCAAATCTGGTCTTACCCTGGCCTGGATTGGGGAGCCAGCTAAACCACCTAGGCGCTTTTAAAATTATGAGTCTGGTCAATTTATGTAGAGTGGTAGGAACGTTAATTAGATTGAGTTTGAAGAGTTGGGGCCGACATTTAGAGCGGATCCTAATTGACCCCTTAGACTTACGTTGGTTATTTGATGCTTAAGCTAAAAATGCAATTAAAAGTTTTAGAAATTTAATTTGTTATTAATCTAATGCATGCTAATCGACTCAATTAAATATTTGAATTTGAATGAAGGCTATGAAATGAGAACTCCCGGCGGTTCTGGACTTATTCTTAAAACGTTAGAGTTTCTATATGATCTTAAATGTTTTAATTTTATTTAAGTAGAAATAGTTTTGAATGAGTCCTTAAGAGCCTAAAATCGAATTCCAGGTCAAATCAAAATTGGCATGCAGGTAAAAAGACTAAAAAATAGGTAGTTCTACTGCACAATCAATTAAATAAATCAATCAAATTAAATGCTTGAAATGAGAGTCCATATGGCAAGTGCCACTTATTATTATATCACATAATTTGTAGAAAAGTAAAGTGGCCGTTAAGGATGTCTTCTCCTCTTTGGAATTCAAGTTGGTTTTAAACATCCCAACTCAAATCACTTTGAAAATTTACAACTATATCAAATCAAATTTACATTAAGCAAAATGAAAAGTCTAGACTCGATCTTACAAGGTTATCCTAATAATCAATAGTTATATGTAATCCCAAGAAGTTAATATTTGAAATTTGAAATGCTCAATTACTTACAACACAGAGTACAGAAAAGTAAGTAAACAAACACAGGAATTCTAAGCTAGCAACCAGCATGCAGTGAAAGCTCGAAAACTCGGCACACAGCGGAAAAGTAAACACCGGCCTAGCCTAACACTAGAGTTGGTTATCTTAGCAAATCATCTAAAGTATGTGAGGTAGGTCATGTGGTATTGATATGTCCTAAGTAGGATCATTAGATTGAAGTTACTTAAGGTTCTGGTTGGTCGAAAGGCTTAAGGGAAATTTAATTAAAGTTTAAATATTAATGCTTTGAATTTGATTTTAAAATTTATTTGATTATTTGTTGGATACCACCTTTTTTTCACACCGAGGTCATGAATTTTATTTCACCTTCCATGGGGCTAAGCTAATAGCCTCGTATGCCTAGGTTACCTAGTGGTACCCGGTATGATTAAGTGTTTTGATTTAATTAAGGTTTAAGTGTTAATAAAATTTAGTTTAAGTTGGTTGATTACTGATTTTTGAGGTTAATTAAGGATTTCTGGAGTTTTAGAGTGATTTTCAAGTTATTGGAATTTTTTGGATTATTTTAATCATTTAATTAAAGGGTTGAAAATTGATTTTTAAATTAAGCTCAAATTTTGAAAAGTTTGTATTTTATTAAAATACTAGACTTTAATATGATCAGTTAGACTATAAGTAAGTTGGAATCAGATTTTTCTACATTTTATTGTGAAGGTTTGAAGTTTTGATTTAATTTTGACTTAAAGTTGACCGGTTTGTTGACTTTTTGAATTTAATGCTTTTCTAGAATTTTGATATTTTTAATAAATATTAGACATTATTATGAGTTGAATTCAAGTGAGTTCGGTCAATTTGAATTTTTCTAGAATTAGTTATGAAATTTTGAAGTTTAATGTATTTAATGAATTTTTGAAATTGGTTAATTAGAAAGGGGTTTTTATAATTTGGCTCTAAATGAGTTCCCAACTCCTTGAAATCAACTCCGAAGGTCAGGAATGACCTAAGGAGAGATTCTCAAGTGTTTGGGAATTTATTGGAATTTTTAATATTGTTAATTAATTAAATTAATAAATATTGATTTTACTTAAAATTAAATTAAGGTTTAATTTGCTGTCAAATTAAAGGGGTTTTAATTTTTATTGATTAAGGGCTTGATTCTGGTCAGTTAGAAGTCTTACTCATATTCTTTGGGTTTAATCCTGATTTATAACATTTTCTGGAAGTTTTAATGGCTTAATTAAAGGTTTAAACTTAATTAGGTTGATTGAGGGACTTAATGATTTCTAAAGCCAGTGAAAATTTTTTCGAAGGCTGAGAGTGTCACTAAGTTTAAATGTTCAAAGTTTGAAGTCAAGAGGATATATATCCTAATTTCTAGAATTATTCTAAGTTTTCTAGCAAGTCCTTAATTATTGTCCTTAATGACACTAAGTTTGAATGGGTTCAAATCGAAGTTTTGAATAACCCTTGACTAAACATGGAATGAACACACAATATCAATCCATTCCTAGATCTAGGAGAGCCTTAAACTATGTGCAAGTGTGTGTACCCTAAACATGCAAGGATTAACATAAAAAAATATAACTAAAGAAAAATAAGATTAATGAATAATCAAGGAATGATTATTCACTAATCATCCCCATTAGTTCTACTCAAACATGTTTAATCCTCATTTAAAATTTCAAGGAGATCTCCCAAGGTTTTTAAAGATTTAAATATATATATAATTTCAAAATAGTTTTAAAGTATATATATATATAAAACCATATATATAAATATATATTTTTAACTAAAATAATTCAAAATATTATCAAAAATAATTTATGAATGGTTGAGAGATCCACTGATTTCAAAGTTATTTGAAAATAATTTTCTAATTAAAAAAATAATTAATTTAATATTTAATTAAATATTAATTAAATATTAAGATATTTAAATAATTCAAATTAATCAAAATAAATTAAGTTTTAAAACCTAAAAATAGTTTTAAATTAAAATTCTTAATTTTCTAAAAGATTTGATATATTATTTGAATTTTAATGATTTAAAATGAATTTATTTGAAATTTTAAATTTTAGGTTATTTAAAACATTTAAATTAATTTGAAATTGATTAGTAATTAGAATACTTTTAAATCAAGTTGAATAAAGTATTAAATGTTTTCTGAAATTTTTAATTTACTTAAAATAGTTTTCTTTGAATTTTTAAGATTATTTGAATATAATTTCAATTAAATATTTTAACTTAATTGATATTAATTATTAATCAAAACTTAAGTTAAAATAATTAAACAAAATATACTAAGTTAATATTAATTTCAAAATATTTATTCTAATATTATTTAAGGGATTTTAGAATATCTTAAACTTTAGGATATAATATTTGATTACCTCAAAATATTTAAACATATTTAAATAAAATTTAATTTTAATATGCTTAATATTTAATATTTAAATAATTTTAAATAAAAGTAATATTTTAAATTGATATCAATTTTAAAATATAGTAATTAATTTATGAAAATTTTAGTGTATAATATATATATATATATATATATATATATATATATATATATATATATATATATATATATATATATATATATATATATATATATTTTCTATTATTTTTTTAACTTAAAATGATTTAAAAGAGAATGTTTAAATCATTTTAAATCAAGTGGAGGCCACGAATGCCACGTGGCGCACAGTCACTGGGCCAACAGTGTGCAGCCAATGATTGGCTGTTTAACAGATGGCGGCGGCTGGGGTCCACGCGACTTCCACTTATCCGCATCAGCAACGGGATCAAGCCGTCCGATCCTCATGGGTTCCATCCAACGACAGGGATCAAATCCCACCGTTGGATCTCAGTTAATGAGATTGAATGGCGGGGAGCTTATCCCGTGATCTCAGATGGATGGTTGAGATCACAATGGGCAGGATAGGGTTGATCGCGCGGTCAGACAGAGCCAGAAAGGATCAATCTGGATTGTTGATCATGGAATCAACGGTCCAGAAAACGTGCAGCTCATGCATGTTATGAACCAGAGCCCTAACCAAATAAATGGCTCATTCTCTCGATATAGTCATTGAAATAACTTGAGATTTTAAACATTGCAAGCTTAGCTGAACAAAAATCATGGGGTATTCAATTTATGGCTTAAAAAGTGTTTTTAGAGAAGCTAATTTTCACTAAGTGCCCTCAACTAGGGTTCAAGAGTTTACCCAATTTAACAGACGGTTTTACCCATTTTTGGATTCTCTGAGTTTATAGTTTGTCCACGCAACTTTTTGTAGAAGACTGCTTGGCCTGATAGCGCCTGGATCAACAGCAAATAAACCTTGGAAGGGTTTAAGCTTAGCTCGTCGAGAAACCTACCGCCGGTAAGCTTTGATCGGCTAGTTTGGCCTTGGATTAAGTGCAGAGAAACCTATAGAGCTTTAACAAACTGGGATTTCGACTGGAGGGAGCTTGAGTAGTGAAAGAAGGCTAGGTTTTGACTTGGAAAGTTATTGAGGTGGTGGTGGCCAGAGGCTCGTCACCTGCGGCTCCGACCAATTGGATTCGACTTAGGGGAGCATGAGGAACCTCTGAGAGGCTTGAACTGAAATTCCAGAAGGACTCGATATGTTTTGAATGGTGAGAGCGTGTGGCTTGAGGGAATCAGGCTCATTTTAAGGTTTTGACCTATTCTAACTATTCCAGAGCAAATGGATGGTTGAGACTAGCTGGGAGAGTTTCAGGATGGCTTCCAAGTGTCCTAGGGAAGTTAGGAGCAGGTGGCAAGGATGCTTGGAAGGACAATGAGGTGGAAAGCTTCTCTTGGTCCCCACTTGAGCACATGGGAGGATTAAGAGCCACTTGATCAAGATTCAAGGGCTAAGGTGAACTCTAGGAAGCCTCTAGAGTTGTTTGAAACGGATGGAAAGAGCTGGAATGAATGGAGTGCCATGTCATCCATGGTTTGGGCCATTTAAAAGCTCCCTTGACCATTTGTTGACAGGTTTGACTAGTCAATAGGTCCACTCAGCTTACATGGCATGCCAAGAGACTAAGTGAGCTGATGGGAGGCCTTGGAGGGGATTGATGTTTGAAGATTGAAATTTGAATGAATAAGAAAGGATTTCAAAAAGGTTTGACCATTCAAAGCTCTATTCAAAAAATTCGTTGACTATTTGAGTGGTCAAATAGTCAACCTATGCCTAGGTGGACATGGGGAGAGCTTTGTGGTTGATTGAAATGATCTCAAGGCCTTAAAATGTCATGCTTAAAATGTGGAGAGGGGGGTTTGAAAAAGTTTGACCAAATCTTAGAGTTGACTTGGTCAACTTTATTTGGATTTGGTTGGCCAAGTATCAAGGCATGATTAGGCCATAGTTTGAAGTTGATTTGATGCTTGAAAAGGGTTTAATATGTTAAATGGGTTGAAATGGCCCATTTAAAACCTTAAGGGGTATTTGGGTCAACATAGGTTGACTGGGTCTGTTAGGAAAGTTGCTATTTGCATGTTTTACATTCTTACAACTTGTATAGTTTTGATGATATCAAATATTATTGTTTAATGTGTTGTTATCTCATAACAATTATTGGAAGATTTGTTTTTCTTGTGTGTAATAATATTTCAGGAAAATCGAACCCCAGACTATGAAGACTTCAAATCAGATTCAGCATGAGATACTTTAAGATTTAAAGCTTGTACTTTTTATTTGAATTAAATTTGAGAGGGAGTGATTGTAATTGAGTGAATAAATTTACACACACTTAAAGGAGATCTTGAAAAAAATTTTGTACTGATCGTATGGGACGAACATTGTTCGTACGGGACGATCAGATCAATTATCTCCTTGTAAGAGCAATGGAACGGACATGAACTAAACTGGAAAATTTTTTCTAAGGACTGATCGTCCAGATGAAATCATTTTTCATCTCAGGACGAGTTTCTCACTGTAATAATTTCGTCCAGACGAATTCCAGTTCGTCCAGGACGATGGGAACCGACTATGGCAGTTTCTGGCAATGTTCTGCAGTTTTCGGAACCAACTTTTGATATAACTGTTCGCACCGGACGAAATGTTTCGTCCCGGGACGAACCAATTTCGTCCTGGACGAAATTGGTTTGTACAGATGAACAAATGGTTCGTACGGGACGATCTGGTGCGCAGAAAAACATATTTTTAGTAGTTTTTTGAGCGGTTTTTCATGTCCTTTCTATATAAGGAGTCCTAGAAACTATTACAAGTGCCTTTGGAGTTGTTTTCTCTTGAGAGGGATCACTGAGAGTGAGAGTTTGGGAGAGATTGTAAGAGTGAAGAGTGAGAGATCAAATGAGGGGTTTGTGAGGGATTCACAAGGTTACTTGAAGAAGAAGATCTCTTTGTTTCTTCTCATCTCTTTTGAAGGCTCTCAAGTGAAGTTCAACAACATTGGTCCAGTTCTCTGCTGACACTTGGAGAGTGTAAAAGGACGACAAAGTGTATCTTTGACAGTCATTGTGTCTTCGTTCTTTGGGAGAAAACTAGAAGAGAGAACTTGAAAGGGAGAGAGGAAAGGGTGGAATTTGAGAGGGAGAAGATCCTTGGAGGGGATTTCAAGGGAGTGTGAAGGGGATATTCACACGGTTGCTCCGGCGAACTTGCACTTCAGTACCATCGGATTCAAGGGTCGTCTTGAGGGAAGTTTTGGTGAGAAGAAGATCTCTTTGGTGTCAAAGAACCCGGCTACTCCGCCGCACTGGGCAAGGTGAAAGTGATTTTGTACAGGCTTCTCCGCCTTGCTGTGGGGGCAAAAGGAGAGTCACTTTATGGTATTAGTGCAACACTCGGAGGGTGCCTCCGGGGAGTGGACGTAGGTCAAGATTTGACCGAACCACTATAAATCTGGTGTGTTCTTTCTTATTTTTCTTCCGCATTTAATTTCATTGCAAGTTGTTTACTCTGGTTGAAAAGTTTATTTTTTAAACTTTAAATTTAACTTGCATTAATAATTAAAAAGGTTTTCTAAAAATCCAAGAGTAGAAGTATAATTTTTTAAATTACCAATTCACCCCCTCTTAGTTAGCCTTGGGAATTTAATTAGGCTTAACAACCTAATTACTATATCCAACAAGTGGTATCAGAGCTTTGTTTAAAAATCATAAGTTTAGACTACTTTTTGAAAAATGAGTATGGCTAATTTTAGAAACTGTAAAACATTAGAAGGATATTCGATTGTTAGACCACCTTTATTTGAAAATATTTCTTTTGATTTTTGGAAAATTCGAATGTCTACTTTCTTGCAATCAATAGATTATCGAATGTGGCATATGATTCAAAATGGTTATTCTGTACTGTCACGTATTATAAATGGAATCAAAACTGATACCCCTTTTTCTGAATGGAGTAGAGAAGAACAAATGTATGCTGAATTAAATGCTAAATGTATGAATTGTTTGTTCTGTGCTTTAAATTTGGAAGATTATATGAGAATCTCTACATGTACTACCGGAAAGGAAATTTGGGACAGTTTATGCATTACATATGAAGGTACTAGTGAAGTCAAGCAATCTAAGTTGAATTTTTTGATGCATGACTATGAACTCTTTAGCATGAAACCTTATGAGACGATCTTAGACATGTATACTAGGTTTATTCAAATTGTAACATCATTGCATGCTTTAGGTAAAGAATTTTCAAATTTTGAAATAGTCAATAAAATTCTACATTGTTTACTTGACAAGTTTGATGCCAAAGTTGTTTCTATTTGCGAATCAAAAAATTTGAATGAATATTCTATTGATAATTTGATTGGCTCACTCATTGCCTACGAGCAATATTTGGGTCAAAGACTTTTGGATGCAGGTGAAACAATAATGCTAAAAGCGGAAGACATGGAGAAAAGTTGCTTAGTTGGTGAGGAAAGCGATGACTTAACAAGCAAATTGAAAAGTCCACTAAAACACAAGCATAAGAATCAACAAAAGTGGAATAAAGGTAAAAATGGTAAGAATGTTCAGATTTCTTCAAATATTATTTGCTTTGGATGTAGGAAATCTGGACATCTGAAAAGTCAGTGCCCTAATTTGAGAATTCTTCCTGCTAAAGAAAAGGGCAAAGCTAAGCAAATTATAAAATGGGAAAATAATGAAAAGCAAAAAATCTCCTGGGCAGATCTAGCTTCTGAATCATCAGACCAGGAGCAAAATGATATTTAAACCCTTTGTTTATGTGTTTTTATGTATGTTTTTTATTAGTTGTTTTTTTATTTTTATTTGTTTTATGTGTTTTTCTATTTTTAATTTTTGTGTGTTTTGTATGATTTTGAGATATTTTCATATCGGATTCCATGTTTCTTGTTGTAAGACATTTGGAATGTGATATGAAGATTTTTATAGTTTGTGTATTTGTATTTTATTTAGTGTTTTTCTATTCTTTTATTGCTTTAGATTTTTTTGTTTAAGTGTTTTTTGTTCTGTGTTTGAAATGTTCGTTAACCTATATGAAAAATCCTTAAATTTTTGATCTTACAGTGCTATACTTTGAACTGCAACATAAAATTGAATACATTAGAAAATCTATTTTTTTTTTAAATTTAAGTTGTGTTTATAACTTGATATTATTAAGATTGTCAATTTCATGTCTCTTATTTAGACTACATTAATTTTAATATTATTATTACAATTATGATGTTTTCTTATTTTTAATTTCACTTATCAATTAATATTTATGCACTTAGAAAGATTTGAAGTTTTAGATTATTGATTTTGGAAAGAATACAATTACTCTTGAAAATTGTACAAATGTACAAAAATAAAAAAAAATGTGCAAAGATTTGCAATGTGAAAAATAGGCACAAAATAAGCCCAACAAGTGAAAAGATGCACAAAAATGTGCCACAAAATTGAAAAAGATGCGCAAAGCGCCACATGTGGTAGTTATTTCTTTCCTTAATTTTTTAATCTCTTAATTCAAATAAATCTTATGTACATTTATATTACATATTGAAATATGAAATATAAAATTTTTATATCATCATTTTTATAATGATTTTCTCTATCTTAAATGTCTAAATATACTCATGTGTTGATTAATTCTTTTTAGTTTCTATGTTATATCTCTTCTTAAATTCTATGAATTTTATGATTTGGCTAATGTTTTATTTTTATTTGTATAACTTATGTCAATCACTTTAAAGGTTAAATTTTTAAATGATTTTCACATGTCTGCTTACATTTCTAGTCTTTTTCTTCTTCACTTTTTGATTTTGTCAAAAAGGGGGAGAAATTGTTTGTTGTGTCTTGTGTATTTGTATCGTTGTGTGTTTGTTTTGTTTAGTGTATGTGTGTTTGTTTTGTTTTGTTTTGTATTTCAAAAAATTTTGAAAACAAAAATAATTTTAATGCCTCCTAATTTTCATATGTTAATTAATTCAGGGGGAGTTTAGGAGATTCTTAGAATTTGAAATTATACAAACAATAATTATTTTGCCATCATCAAAAAGGGGGAGATTGTTAGGAAAGTTGCTATTTGCATGTTTTACATTCTTGCAACTTGTATAGTTTTGATGATATCAAATATTATTGTTTAATGTGTTGTTATCTCCTAACAATTATTGGAAGATTTGTTTTTGCTCTTGTGTGTAATAATATTTCAGGAAAATCGAACCCCAGACTATGAAGACTTCAAATCAGATTCAGCATGAGATACTTTGAGATTTGAAGCTTGTACTTTTTATTTGAATTAAATTTGAGAGGGAGTGATTGTAATTAAGTGAATAAATTTACACACACTTAAAGGAGATCTTGAAAAAAATTTTGTACTGATCGTATGGGACGAACATTGTTCGTACGGGACGATTAGATCAATTATCTCCTTGTAAGAGCAATGGAACGGACATGAACTAAACTGGAAAATTTTTTCTAAGGACTGATCATCCAGACGAAATCATTTTTCGTCCCAGGACGAGTTTCTCACTGTAAAAATTTCGTCCAGATGAAGTCCAGTTCGTCCAGGACGATGGGAACTGACTATGGCAGTTTCTGGCAATGTTCTGCAGTTTTCGGAACCAACTTTTGATATAACTGTTCGCACCGGACAAAATTTTTCGTCCCGGGACGAACCAATTTTGTCCAGGACGAAATTGGTTTGTACAGATGAACAAATGGTTCGTACGGGATGATCCGGTGCGCAGAAAAACATATTTTTAGTAGTTTTTTGAGCGGTTTTTCATGTCCTTTCTATATAAGGAGTCCTAGAAACTATTACAAGTGCCTTTGGAGTTGTTTTCTCTTGAGAGGGATCATTGAGAGTGAGAGTTTGGGAGAGATTGTAAGAGTGAAGAGTGAGAGATCAAATGAGGGGTTTGTGAGGGATTCACAAGGTTACTTGAAGAAGAAGATCTCTTTGTTTCTTCTCATCTCTTTTGAAGGCTCTCAAGTGAAGTTCAACAACATTGGTCCGGTTCTCTGCCGACACTTGGAGAGTGTAAAAGGACGACAAAGTGTATCTTTGACAGTCATTGTGTCTTCGTTCTTTGGGAGAAAACTAGAAGAGAGAACTTGAAAGGGAGAGAGGAAAGGGTGGAATTTGAGAGGGAGAAGATCCTTGGAGGGGATTTCAAGGAAGTGTGAAGGGGATATTCACATGGTTGCTCCGGTGAACTTGCACTTCAGTACCATCGGATTCAAGGGTCGTCTTGAGGGAAGTTTTGGTGAGAAGAAGATCTCTTTGGTGTCAAAGAACCCGGCTACTCCGCCGCACCGGGGAAGGTGAAAGTGATTTTGTATAGGCTTCTCCGCTTTGCTGTGGGGGCAAAAGGAGAGTCACTTTATGGTATTAGTGCAATACTCGGAGGGTGCCTCCGGGGAGTGGACGTAGGTCAAGATTTGACCGAACCACTATAATTCTGGTGTGTTCTTTCTTATTTTTCTTCCGCATTTAATTTCATTGCAAGTTGTTTACTCTGGTTGAAAAGTTTATTTTTTAAACTTTAAATTTAACTTGCATTAATAAGTAAAAAGGTTTTCTAAAAATCCAAGAGTAGAAGTATAATTTTTAAATTACCAATTCACCCCCCCTTCTTGGTTAGCCTTGGGACATTTAGTTAGGCTTAACATCCTAATTACTAGACTCAACAAGGTCAACCAGGTGGGTCCAAGTTCTAGAAACAGGTTAAATCAAATTGAAATGACATTTGGAGATCATTGGAGGTGATCCCCAGGTCTGGGGAGGTCAAATCAGTCAAAATGTCTGTTTTGACCCTTAAGGGCATGTTTGGTCAACCTAGGTTGACTTGGTCAACTGGGTTGACCCAGGGTCTGAGTTTGGGTCTAACAGGTTTGGTTTGATATTTGAAACTTGCTGGAAGTGGTTCTAAGCAAATTGGAGTTCAATTGGTTTGAAATTGACATTTGAACCCCTAAGGGATATTTTGGTGATTTTGACCCCTGATCAATTGGGGGTTAAAGTGGGTCCACCAAAGTGTTGTTTAATATTCAATAGGTGGTGAGAAAATGTCTGGAAGTGATTGGAGGCTTTGTAGAAAGCTCCAAGGTCAAAATCCACTAGGTGGTAGGTCCAGTGACATAGGCTGTAAATATTTGATGGTTTTACAACATTTGAATTTCAATTCCATTTCTGGGGTTAGAGACCTCAGAATGGGCTCAAATTTGGAGGGTTACCTCTAGAGACATGTCTTATCACTTTGCAAGTGATAGAATCTAAATCAGAGGTTGCTTGGTTAGAATTTAAAGTGTTTGAAAATTCAATAAAAAAGGCTTTTAGGACTTAGCTTTCTAGCATTGAATTTTAGTTTGAATTGATCTAAGATCTAGGTGGATCCTTATGTTGAGATTCTAGGAGGATCCTAGAGTTTGAATTGGTGATTTAGGGTCAGGATTGGTCCAAGTGACCTTATACAAAAATGAGGTCAACATCTAGTAATTAAGGCAACATCATTGCTTTCTAACCTGAAAGAATCAATATCCGTATTGTTAGCCTTTAGCGCCATAGTTTTTTTCTTCTTTTTCTCACATGCATTAAGTTTTCTTTGGTTCACCCCTTACTCGTAAGTAATGAGTGATCTAAGTTATCAATAGAGTAAGTATTCAAATCTTTAGATTCAGTAATTGTAGTAATCTTTGCATCAAAAGAAAAAGGAAAGCATCTCAAAATTTTATTCACTTTTTCATAGTTAGTTAGCTCTCTTCCTAAGGCATACAATGAGGTGATAATTTGAGTAAACTATGTTAAGAGAGTTTCTATTTGCATGTTTTACATTCTTGCAACTTGTATAGTTTTGATGATTTCAAATATTATTGTTTTATGTGTAGTTATCTCCTAACACTTTTTAGAAGAGTTATTTTTACTCTTATGTGTACTAACATTTCTGGAAAATCAAACTCCAGACTACGAAGACTTTAAATCAAATTTAGCAAGAGATACTTTATGTATTTAAAGCTTGTATTTTTCTTTGAATTAAGTTTGAGAGGGAGTGATTGTAATTGAGTGAATAAATACACACACACTTAAAGAGATCTTGAAAAATTTATACTGATCGTACGGGACGAACATAGTTCGTACGGGACAATCATGTCAGTTATCTCCTCATAAGAGCAATGGAATGAACAGGAATTGAAGAAAATTTTTCAAAGTCCTGATCGTCCAGGACGAAGTGTATTCATCCCAGGATGAAATGTTCTCTGGAAAATTTTTGTTTAGATGAAATTTATATTCGTTCCAGGACGAGTTGCTCTCTTGAGTATTTTCTTCCAGGACGAAGTGTATTCGTCCCTGGACGAAATCTCCTATTAAGAATTTTTGTTCAGATGAAATTTATAATCGTGCCAGGATAAGTTGTTCTCTTAAAAAATTTTATCCGGATGAACCCATATTCGACCCAAGATGAAGTGAACCGACTCTGAAATTTTAGTGACATTCTACAGTTTTTGGGAACCGACCTATAGAATAACTGTTCGTACCGGACGAACCTAGTTCGTACGGGATGATGTGTGTGTACGAAGTCATTTTGTACCCATATACATTAGGTTTATTTCAAACACATTTAAGTAAAATCGTCCAGGATGATCCACGATCGTACGGGACGTTCCAATGCGTATTGACTTGAAAATTTGTTGTTTTTGAAAGGTTTTTTGTGTCTTTCCTATAAATAGTCCAATCTAAACTACCACTTAATCTTTTTGCCTACTGATCTTCGTGCCTATTGAAAGAAGATTCAAGGAGAGAGTGTAAGAGAGTGTTCGAAGGAGGATTCTTACTACTGGAGCATGAAGGATTCACTTGGTGTTCAAAGGTAAGAATCTTTACTTTTGATTTGTGTTTACTTCACTCTTTTCTCTCTTCCTTCTAGATTTCTTGTGAAGAAGATCTGTCAAGGAGATTTGATTCTCTGCGGATGCTTGGAGAGTGTGAACTGCCGAAGGGTTCTCTGCCCACACTAGGAGAGTGTGAACAACCAAAGGGTTCTTTGCCCATACTAAGAGAGTATGAAAGGATGAAGGGTTCTCTTCCCACACTAGGAGAGTGTGAAAGGATGAAGGGTTCTCTGCCCACACTGGGACTGATGGTTCTCTGCCAACACTAGGAAAAGTGTAAAAGTATGACGGCTCTCTGCCGCACCGGGTAGTGGTGGAATAGAGTTTGTAAAGGCTTCTCCGCCTTGCTGTGGGTGTAAAAGTAGAGTCACTAGTGGTATTAGTGCAATACTTGGAGGGTGCCTCTGGGGAGTGGATGTAGGTCAACTTTGACCGAACCACTATAAATCTCGTGTCTTTATTTTTTTGCTACTTTTTATTTTTATGTTTTTACTTTTAAAACTGTGGTTGAAAAATGTTTTTTAGAAAAATTCACTAAAGTTGTATTTTCGTTTCCTAATTTAAAAATAGGGTTAAAATTTTTTAAATACCAATTCACCCCCCTCTTGATTAGCCGCTGAGACATAAGCTTAGGTTTAACAACCTAATTCATAGAGAACAAGTCTCAACAAACTAAGTATACATGTTATAAATCGATTAAGAAGGTTTCATATGAAAAAGTTCGTAGTCATGAAATAAAATATTTAACCTTGATTGCTTAACTTTATTTGTTCCTTCATAAGTAATACACAATATATCCCAAATTTTCTTACCAGTAGAATAGGTTGAAACACACATGTAATATTTTGATTTCAAAGCATAGAAAAAATAGTTCAAACATTTTGCATTAAGTTATGCTAAATCCCTATGATTAAAAGTCCATTCAGTAAAAGGAATTTCAATTTTAATGCCATTACGTGACTGAGGTGAATAACCTTCTTTAATAAGCATCTACATATGATAGTCAATCGATTATAAAAAATATAGACATGCGAGTTTTCTAAAAATCAAAAGAAACATTGTCAAACAAAGGTGGTTGGGTAATAGAATACCCTTCACCAGTGTTACAATTACTGGACTTAGCCATAGATCGAAATTCAAAAGTTTTCAAAAACTTGATTTTATGAATCAAGCTTTAATAGCACTTGAAAGTGCTCTAATACCACTTGAAATTTCATTAGGGATGTTAAGCTCTTATGAACTAGCCCAAGGCTAACCAAGAGGAGGGGGGGGGGGGGGTGAATTGATTTTTTAAAACTTCTCAAATAAAAACACAATCTTAAACTAAAATAATAATTACCACAAAAATCAAAGTGTAAAAAAAAATGCAGAAAAGTAGTAAGAAAGAACACACATAAATTTATAGTGATTCGGTCAACTTGACCTACATCTACAACCCGGAGCCTCTCCTCTGGGTATTGCACTAAACTCAGTGACTTTCTTTTAACTCCCATAGTAAGAAGGAGAAGCCTGTATAAATCTCCTTTCCACCGACACTAGTGAGACAGAGAACCCAAGTCCTTTTGCTTCCTCCTAAAGCAGGCAGAAAACCCAATTCCTTTTGCTTCCTCTTGAAGCAAGTGTAGAACCTTGATTAGTGGATGAAGTACACTTTTCTTAAACCTCCAAGGAACTAGGGATGATGATCAGAAAAGATGACTCAGATCCTTACTTGGAGCAGCCTTTATGAAACCCCTTACAAACTCCCCCTCACAAGATCCTCTCTCTCTCTCCCTTACTCTCCCTCTGCTCTTAGCTCTCTTAGGTCAAGACAACAGTAAAGGATACAATCTTCGATAAACAAGAGGTCTTATATAGAAGAGCTTTGGATTTGATCTTCATTAAAACAAATCGACATAATCATCTAGGATGATATTCATATCATCCAGATATTCATATTGTCCTGTACGATTAGTTCAAATTGTTAAGTATCATCTAGAACATCACCCTGAATACATGTTTAGATGATGAAAAAGCAAACTAATCATCTAGGATGATTTCACGATTATCCTGAATGATTAGTTCAAAATGAAAAATATCATACAACACATTGCCCTGAATGCATGTCTCGACGATGGAAAAATAACTGATCATCCAGGATGATTTGGGATCATCCTAGACGATTAGTGCAAAAATAATACACATCATCCATAACCTCATTCTGGTTATCTAGGAAGAAATTAAGGTTTATTTTACAAATCATCTTAGACAATCTCACGATTATCTCAGATGATATAATCATTCAATCAAATCTTAATTGCTTTCCTTAATTACCATACTAATTTTAAGAATAATTATAATTTATCATCCAAGATGATGTCTTGGATGATGTCCAAAAATAATCTGGCGTCTAATTCCTTTTGATTTGAGCCTATCATTCCGAATGATACTAATATCATTCAGGATGATGTACTTAATTACGTCTGCTTTAACCAGGATACCGTAATTAGGATTTTTATTTTTAGCTGATCATCCAGGACAATTTTAGGATCGTCCCAAATGATGTAATAAAAAATAGAAAACTTCAAAAATAGATATAAATTTTTTTCTGAGTGTGTGTGTATGCAAGATTACTTAACAATAAGACCCACGTTATTACAATTGACTCAAGAAAAGGTAAAAAAAAAAAACTTAACGATGGTTTATAGTTTAAATCAGTCCTAATCTACCCAATCTTAAGCTAACTTGATTTGCAATTGATCTTATGGACCTGGAACGTTAGTAGGCAAGGAAGTCTTAGAAAAATATAACTATTAGAAATGTTTGCTATCATCAAAATTATAATTCCTAAAATCAGATTTGCAACACAAAGTATCTCAACTCATGTAATCATAAGTTTGCTCTAAATTAATGTTGAAAGAAACTAAATATTTAAAATATTTAGAAAATATGAATTTGTGAAACAGTTCTTGAGCTACCAGAACATGATCCGACATCGACCTCCTCTTCAAAAATGCAACTTTCTCGTTAGAAATTAATTTTGGAACAATGAATATTTATCTATTCAAAAGAATCTTGGCAACTGCCTTATAAATTATTTTTCAAAGACTTATGGAAGGAACCATTGGGTTGCTCACCTTTGGGATAAGCACAATTAATGTTTCTTTCTATTCAGAATTCATTTTATCAGAATAAAGGAATCGGTTAATAGTATTCTAGAAATCTACTTTAATAATACTCCAATATAATTTAATAAAGGAATAAGAAATACCATCATTACCACAAGCTATGTTTCCACCGGCTTGATTCACGATTTCCTGAACTTCCTCCAAAGATACATCCCTATTCAAAAACCTTCTATCATCTTCATCAATAGAGCATAAAGGGGAAGGACAACAATCCAAAACACCTTTCCTCTCATTCCATTTTTCGTTAAAGAAATGGAAAAAAAATGTCTTCAATCTAATGTTCAATCAATCCATTGTCATCTTTAATCTTAAAGATGTAGTTTAAATACCTCTTCGCACTAGCATATGACTGAAAAAAACATAGAATTAGTGTCACCCTCGGCCAACCACTTGACCTTATCATGTTGTCTCCACCATGTGTTCAGCTGAGTCAAAGTTGAGTTTAGCTCACTAACCTTAACCTTAAGAGCCCAGCTATATTCTTCCAACAAAAAACCAATATCCGCTTCTTTCATCTATAGCTCCAAGATCTCCTTCATAAGATAGTCCTTCAACTGAATGAAATTTTATGCTTAGCTTTTCTCCATAAAAACAAAGCTTTCAATGCTTTATTACGCTTGGTATTAAGAATTTGAGAACAACTCCCATAGCCTTCGTACTCCATACTTTCCTTACCACAGCAGCTGCCGCCAGAATTAAAGCCTAAACATTTTCAAATCTAATAATCCTCTTATACATAGGATTAAGCTCTAAAAGATTTAGTAATACCAGAAAATGATCAAAATCTATTATGGCAAGATGCCTATGCACCAAATGATGGGAAGAATTGAAGGCAATTGAATTTAAAAAAACATTTATCCAATCTTTCTAAAATTCGAGCACCCAACCTTATTGTTACACCAAGTGAATTTGGGACCAATACAACCAACATCACGAAAATCATTGTTTTCCAAAAAGGAATTAATCTCTTTGGATCCTTGGAAAAAACTAAATTTCTTCCCTTCCTTTTTATCTTCCTTAGATAATAAACAATTAAAATCTCTACCCACCATGATAGGTAATTCTTTGGAAGAGAATACTTCCAACTTCCCCCATAATTCCCTCCTTTTATAAACATCCTTACTCCCATAAATAGAGGAAATCCTCCTCACACCTTTATTAAGAACATTTAACTCACCAATAACAAATTGGTAAGAAGAATCCAAATCAGAAAAGGAAGCCATACTTGTCTTTGAAAGCATAAGAATACCTCGAGATAAGCCATCTCAGGGAACTTGATAATAATCCCAATCATCACCAATCAATAAATTAACTTCCCTTCCATCAATAGAAGTCAATTTAATTTCCAATAAACTTAAAAAAAAAAATCACCATGTTCCCTAACAAATTCCTTAAGATATAGAGAAGCTTATTTTTTCTCACTCCTCTATAATTCTAAAGTGCAATAGATGACGTCATTAGATAAGAGGGGAAGAGTTCCCCACTCTATCTTTCAACTCCCCATCCAATCGTTTACTCCTAGGATCCAACTTAATTGGGCCAAGTCCTTTAAGTTCTTTAGAAAGTTTCTTCTTAATATTAGAAGAATCGCCTACCTTGAATCTTGACTCACCATTCAGAGCTTATGTTCTCCCCTTAAGAGAATCAACACAACATCCTCCTTTACCTTTAGGAAAGCCAAGAGACAATTTTTTTTTTCTCGAGGGATCTATCTCACCTTCCTCACCAACCCCATCTAAAAATTTAAACTTATTGTCATCATTAGGAAGGACCAGAGTATTAGACTCCAAATCTACTCTAGAATCTGAAGCAGCCACTTTCACTGAACAATCCTTTATTATTCTAGCTTCTGGAATGAAATCCTTTGAAGACAAACCTCCTAGAACTGGCTCTAAATTACCACCTCCCTTCATCACATCACCCACATCAGAATGCCTTTCTACTAAAACAAACTTTTTTAAAATAGGTCTCTTCACTCCAGCATTGCTCATTTCATGGGTCCCAAGCTTCCTAAATTCAGAATTCCTAATTCTTCTTATCACATAATTAATATGGATCCAGGGACCATAGCCATCTTTGTTGACATTAACTTTAGCAGCCAAATTACCAACAACAACTTTCAAAGTGTTCACCACAGAAGACGCTTCCACTTTACGACTGTTATCAGGATAATTCAAACCAAACTAATTAGCCTCCAACATGATCTCCGAATAGTTATTTTTGTAGTGACCAATCTTACCACAATTGAAATAGAAATTTGAGATCCTTTCATATTCAATCCTCTGAAAGAATTTTCCTGAGGTTCCCTCCACCCATACACCAAGGGGAAGTTTACCATCCAACTTAATACGAACAGAAATTCTTTCAAATTCCCTCCTTTCCTATTGAAACATGTTTCCATCAATTAAGGCATACAAACTATGGATGCAATCACTACAATAAAATCACCCATTGCCAGCAGAACGTTTTAGTGGCTTTCTAACGGTCAATTCTCTAGTGGCTTTTTGGCAGTTTTCTGATAGAAGATAATGATACATCTTTTTTTATGGAAGTTTCTAGTTGTTTCTTTATGGAGTAATTTTTTGGTGGCTTTTTTAGCTTTTCAATAAATTTTAAATAATTTAACTACAATGATTAAAAATTTAACTATTTAAATGATTTAATAAAAAAGGTTAACAATAATATTAACTAATTTATGATAACTATTTCCTTAATTAAAAAGATTTAAATTTTAATTTATTTCAAAATTTTTTTAGTGATAAGTAATTTTAATAGTATTTTAATTATAATACTTTAATTTAATTATTTTTATTTTTAAATTAATTAGTAATTGTTATTTTTTATTTTTAAATAAATTTTTAATTTTAATTTTCATAATTAAATTAATTATTAAATATAATTTCAATTTTAAATTAATTATTAATTTTAATTAATTATATATTTTAAATATAAAAAAATACAAAATGATACATATTTTATTATGCTGCATTGTGGTCATATGTTTGATAACTTTCTAAGATAATAGGGTTAGAATGCCGCAGGCAGTGCATAGGACCAGGCAGATCAATAGGGTGTTGGGCAGCTAGGTGGGGTAGGGCATCCGGGTAGGCTGGCATCACCTTTGGGTAGCTTGGGTGGGTAGTCAGCAGGCAGTTGGGTAACTCAGTAGGAAGGCAGCGGGTAGCCCACTAAGACGTCCGGGTGGGTGGGCAGCAAGCTTAGGAAGCTAGGGCAGGATATTAGCGGGTAGTCAGGCAGCTCATTAGGAAGGCAGTGGGAAATGCGGGAAGGCCTCTAGGTGGGCAGCAGGACAATATGACAGCTTGGGTGATCGGGCAGTCGGACAATAAGTTTTTTGAATTTTATTTTTAAATTTTCTGGCAGCCTTTTGGTCGCTGGTTAGTCGCCAAAAAAGGTAGCCTGAAAAATTTTTCCTACCCGTGTTTTACCGGCTGAAATTTTTTCACTGAAAAATTACAGGTAAATTCTAAAGAAGTCAAAAAATGATCTATTTCCCCTGAAAAATGCCATCGGTAATAGGTGATTTTGCTATAGTAAATACTGCATATATTAACCTAATCCCAACATTATAATGGGAGATTAAGCATTCTAATCCACACTGGTGATGACAACTTCTGTAAAGAAGAAGGAGAAAAAGATGGCAACCATTTGTCAATATCAATTATATGTCCTTGACATACCATGGACCATTAGAAAGAACTAAATTCAAGGATTCTGAGTCATTAAAATCACATAAAACCCATCCCATACCAAGCGTCATGAGATGAAATTTAAAAAAATGATGTCCACTGCTTTCTTAGCTTAAAGCTAATCACATGAAGAGGAACATTATCACCAAAGACTTTAATCACTAGTGCATTCTGAAGCTTATTCAAATTTTCAAGTTCATTCTACAAATGCAATTTCACTGCTAAACCATCTTCCGTCAAAAAGGCCCCATAATCCAAATTAGTGACATTTATATTAGATTTCTTATTGCAGACATTCTGCAAGATGTTACCACCGGGTTCTTTAACTTTAGGGGCTACAACAATGTTACCAACAAGAATGCATGAATACATCTCTCCATACTCACATTATCAAACTTTTTCCAAATCATTTTCAAAATGATTCAAAAGTAATTCTTTGACATCAGGTTTAGCAAAAGAAGAAACATCAAATTTGCTAGGATCCCCACCACAAATTATATTCTCAATATTAACAGTAGCAGTATCAACATTAGAACCAAATTCTACCAAATTATCAACTTTATAATCAACTCCAACATTAACCCCAACCAAAGGGATAGCTTTGCCTATATCATTCGCAACAATCTTCGAACCAAAGGAAGAAGAAGAATCAACATTTGAAACTAATTTCCATCAATGATGACATTTTTCCCTTTACCAATATCCTCAATGACCTTCATTGAAGTCAACAAACCACCATCTTTGATGATTAAAGGTCTACCATTTTTAAATTTAATTTTACTATCTTGACCAGAATAATTTAAACCAATACCCAAAGTTCCATCTCTGAAAGAAAGTGAAGAAGAACTTAATAATAAGCAAGCTATAAACACCAAACCACCAGAAGAGGGACGAATACATTCAAAAGGACCTCCAGTTAATGGAAGCTGGCGACCCTCCACTGCCATCAAAATCTAAGCAAAAAAGTGGGAATATAAAATTAAAACTCCGATCACTCTCTCTCTAAAACTCTCTACTTCTCTCTACTTCTCGGATAATTAGAATGCTTTTGAGCTTCCATATATGGAGATGAATTCATCAAAAATATCCAAGGAAGTATTGGGATTCACTAGGAAAGACATCGAGCTTGATCAGTGCATCCCTCAACTCGGAAAAAGGTGTTCTCCATTCTTCAAATCCTCAGAAGAGCAAAGAAATTCTCATAAGGAAAATAATGTGAAGTCACCGTTCATCAATTAAAGCTTCTCCTCTCCTTATTTCCCTTACTTCAAAGCATGTTATTAGGTATAGTCCTACTTCTACACCTAGAGCTGGGAAAGGAAACTATCATCTCCATGCTCATCAGGGAAGAAAGAAAGAAAAAAGTAGTGGTTGCTAACTCGTGAAGATTCAAAATCGAAGTTGCCAATTACTTACTCATGGGGGGAAAGTTATTCATATGGTTAGAGAGTGAACTTAACCTAGAGTGTGTTAGAGAAGTTGAGAAGGAAAAAACACTTAGGGAAATTCATTCATATGAGTGTGGAAGTCAATCACAAGGAAGACCACTCACCCATCAAAGTTTCGAGGTAAGGTTACTTTGATCGACTATGAGGAAGGATACCGAGGTTCATCAATCCCATAAGTTTTCCCTCATGTAACTATAACCTTCGCATAAATTGTATCTCATCAATAGTTCTTACTTGTTGATAATAAGGGAAATGGATTTGTTGGGACCATTCCCGCCTTCCACAAGGCAGAGGGATTCTTTCTAGTTTTGTAGACTATATCACTAATGTATTATAATCCAAGATAGTCACCAAGATGACCTAAGCTATTATGAGAAATTTTAATTAGACTAACATCATTTTCATATGTAGTGTACCTCTCACCATCATCACTGATAATGCGATGCATCTTAGTGATAATGCATTGAATGATTTATTTCACTCATAAGGAATTTGCCAAAAGTTCTCCTCTATCCACCATCTATAAACTAATGGATAAGTATGAGCTACCAAAAAGTAGATTCTCAACCTTTTGGGAAAGAAGGAAAAATGGGCAAAGGAAAAATGGGTGGAGGATTTTCCTTCAATTTTGTCGGCACTATGGATGAATCTTTCCTTAGTAACAAGGTAGACACAGTTCTTGATTTCCAATGGTATTGAAGCACTATTACATGTTGATCTCACATGGTGCTAAATAATTGAACTCCATTTAATCACTTAATTTAAACTTTAGTCATTAAATCCAATCCATTTGTTATGTTCACTTATAGTGATTCAATCATTAAAATTCAATCAAGTTTTAGCAATTATATTCAATCATTAAACTCAAGTTCAATCATTTCAATCCAACCATCATCCTTAACCCATGGAGATTCAATCATTAAATCTTGTTAAACTCAATAAATTTCAATAATTCAATGACCATCAATCTTTCTAAATCATTCAATCATCTTCAATGTTCAAACATTCAAATCAAGCTCAAATCTAAATCTTAAACCTTTGGACTTTTCCCTTTGTTAAGGAAAATTTCAAATGTATCAAACCCTAGGTAATTCCCTTGGAATGGTTCTTGATCCTTCATATATTACTTAGACATATCCTTAGAGTCTATCTAGTCTTTTTTGAATCCCTAATGCCCTTCCAAACCCTAAAAATCAAAGCCTTTTTCTTAGGTCCAAAAACTTTCAAATATTTACCATTTATACCAATCAACATGGCATCTTGGTCTAAACACCTTGGAACTCATTTAAATATGCTTATAATCATCATTGTAATTATTTGAAACTATTTGAGTCATTGGTTGACCTATGTTGACTTAGTTTGACTCATGAGACTTTCAAACCCCAAATCCATCCATATGTATGAAAACACTCACTCATAAAAAAAAAGTATGAAAACACTTTATATATTGTAATCCAAGCCCTAAATTTGACCCTACATATCATATAATCATTATTGACCATTAAAGGAGTCTTTAAACATACACCTTCAATCATGCATAAAACTTATATCAAGCCATGCCAAGGTCATAAAATATTCCCAAACATTTAACCATGCATGCATAAGTCTAAATGAGCCTTAAGACGGTTGACCATGGTTGACCCAACCAACATTAAATCTAAAGTAGACCTAAATGAACCCTGAATATAATTCATTGTACATATTTGGTCTATCAAACTCGAGTGCTCTGGCAAAACCATGGAAATCTAAGGTTTCCCATTTGGCACGCCTTCTCTACTCATCGTGGAGGTTTCTATTTTGGTTTTTTCTAGGTTTTTTAACTTTTATATGGTTTTGTTTATGGTCTCGTCATTTTGGATTTATTATTTTTACATTATGTTTTCAAGTGTTTAGGAGATGGCTACTCCGTCATCATCAAACCCTTGGAATCCTTCAAATTTTGATGGCAAGACTCGATCTTTTAAAGATGTTCTTACAGGTAGTTCTTCTTTTTCCACCTTGAAACTGGATTTGACGCAAACCTCCTATAAAAGAGTTTTGGCTTTGATGTTCGATGAAAATGTGATCTCTAAACTTGCTGCTCCATTTTCTTTCACCTTAGTGAGATAATTTGTTTTATGCCATCCAAATCTTGATGTTATATGCATTTTGTTTTTCAATATGAAACTCTTTGGATCCTTTTTATAGGATTGTTGGATTTGCATCACATTGTGATACAACTTTCCAATGACCTAGACTATAGTCACATTTTCTCTAGGAGAATATACTAGATTTAAGGTAATCAAACGGGGTTGCTTAAATGTACTCTTGAATTTGATTTTAAGGAAGAATTGCCTATAGCTATAGTTTCAATTTCATTTCCTAATTTGATGCTTAATTTATTTAATTCTCAATTCTAGTTTGCTTTAGCAACTATTTTTGGTAGATCCTTATAGACTAATCAGGCTACTGCTACTATATCTCATCCATATGTAGAATATTTTTTGGTGGAAATGGATGTATCCAAGAAACACCATATGGAAATTTTGCTTGGACTAGAAGTTAGTGGATATTTTCAAAAAGTAGATTTTAAAAATTTTCCAATTTTTTGCACTCATTGTTAAATGCACAGTCATTGTGTCTCTGAATGTTTTATTATATATCCCCATTTATGTAAGCCAAAGGAAGCTATAAAAGGGGAGGGGAAGCTACAAAAGGGGAGGGGAAGCTACAAAAGACTTGAAGGGAATAAATATTATGGGTGTTTCCTTACCTCATGCTATTTCTAACCAAGTGTAGGAAGCTTAACATGACACCTCAGATGAATACCCAACTTGATTTCATGGAGAACGAGCCAAATTCTATTATGAATGTTGCTAAAGCTCTAGTTGAATCTAGAGAATGCAAAAATGATTGGCAAGGTAGTATAAATGAGGATATCAATCATTTTACTTTTGATGGAGTGACTCATGACCCTTCTCATACAATTTTAGATAATCCTTGCAAAGTCACTAATGTTCTTGAAAATATGGATGACCAAATGGTGGCTATTACTCATGAACATAATACTTTAACTATGTCTTCTCATTTGTTTTGTGTTACTAATAAAAATCTGAGTGGCTTTGATTTCATAGTTAACAATGTTAAATGTGTTAATATAGAATTGTACCTTCCATTTTAAAAGGATCAGGAAAATGTGACTGAAGGAACTATGGAGGAAGGTGAATTTGTAAATGATGATTAGGTCGGGGAAGCTATAGACCTTGGAAATGGTAATATGGGAGAAGGAGAACTATAGAGTAATGGTAATGGAAATGATATTAAGGATATTTTACCTCTTTCTCATGATGCTTATGATATAAATAGAAATTCTAAGGGTTCAAACAATGGCAGCAGAATTAGTAATGTGCATGATTTCACATTAGTCCATAGTAAGAAAAAGAAGAAATCTAAAAGTTTAAATGCAAAGTCTTCTATAAGTACTCATTATTAAACTTCCAACAAAATGCATATAAATGATTAAGTCACTTTTTTGGAATGTTAGGGGTATTGGTTGTCCTTCTTCTAGATTGAGGGTTAGGAATTTATGTTGTATCCATAATGTTTTATTTTTAGTTTTAATTGAGCCTCTTATTTTTTGTTACTAAACCTGATGAAACTGCTAGGTGTTTAGGTTTCATGCATAGTTTGGATAATATTTCTAACAAAATTTGGATCTTTTGGAAAGATCTTATCGTCATTGATGTTATTTAGATTTTAGTCAAGTTTTGCATTATCTCTAGATTGAGGGTTTATGATATAAATGCAATTTAATTTATATGCTTCTCTTTATTGCAACTTAGTTTTCACAACCATGTTTTTAAATCATGTGTGTTTTTGATGATTCCATATTTTGATTGTGTTGATTACTATTTCACATAACATATATTTGTTATTTGTATGTACTAACATTTCAGGAAAATTATACTCTACACTGCTAAAGATTTCAAGATAGATTAGATTAGAGTTTAATATATTTGAAGTCTGTATATTTTATATTTTTCTTAAGTTTGAGAGAGTGTGATTATAATTAGATAACCTTACACACACACACTATAGAGGAGTGTAAAAATTTATAATTTTTTAAAACTAATCGTACTATACAATTTTAAATCGTACAGGATGATTTGTCTTGAGCGTTCCTCCAGGAAACAATTAATCAAATCATGTCTAAAAAGTTTCTAAGTACTATTTATACTGTTTGAAGTTACCTTCATATAGCCTACTTCTATAGTACAAAATTGGTGCACATAATTTCATCCATACAAATTTGTGAATTTTTTGAACTCTTCGTACTGTAGAAAATTGGATTTGTAGAGATGACTTCCAGAGAATGAAATGGACTCGACCATTTTTATACTGAACAAAGCATGATTCAATTAAAATAGATCATATTGTATAATATTGGATTTGTTCAGCCAACTTCGAGTGTATAAAATTTGTTCATATAGAATTGTACCGAATACATCTGTTTAATTTTTATGGATCGTATTATACAATGTCAATTCATACTTAGGTCAATCAGAGTACAAAATTGGTTTGTACAGGATTGTATGAATGAATTTTGTACTGATTGTATGTATGATGTGCGATCATACTATATGATCATGGATGATCAAATTGAATTTTTAAGTTTTCTGGACGGTTTTTTATGTCTTTAATATATAAGATTTTAAAAACTAACTGTGGACATATGGTTCTTTGTATTTTCTTTGAGAGCAAGTATGAGAATGCTTTGGGAGAGTGTTTTGAGAGTGTGGAAAGAGATCTTGCAAGTGGAATAAAAGATGCATAAAATAAAATATATCAAACATGCATTTAGATTAATTTTGCAAATAGGAAAACCCAAACTTGTTTGGGTTCCCAAGACCAACATTTGATTATTTTGTAGAAACGCTCTCAGACAAGACCTCGTGAGAGCCTTGGGTATCTAGGCAACATATGTTCGAAGCATATGACTGAATACACTACATAATTGATATCACTAGAAGCTAGGAATGGAGGTACGGAGAGATAATACCAATAGAAAAGTGATAGGCACATGTATGATTGGAAACTTGAATAATTTTTTCATTGAGAATGTTTTATTGGTAGAAGGCTTAAACCATATCCTGTTGAGTATTAGTCAGCTATGTGATAAGAGTTATAGTGCAATTTTTTTTTCCACTAGTTGTATAATGAGCCAAATCGGAAATAATGTTTTGTATAAAATTAGGGTAAATAATGTATACATGTTTGATTTAAATTGTATTAAATCTCCTAATGCTTTTTTGTCTCAAAATAATTATTGATTAATAATGGATATGACTTAGGAGATTTTTTCACACTAGCATAAAAAATCTTAAAAAAATTACCAAAAAAGAAATGGTTAGAGGAATACCCAAATTAGATTACTAAGGATGACTTGTGTATGTGATGCATGTCAATTTGGAAAATAGGTGAAGTCCTCCTTTCACTCCATTAAGGATCTTAGAACTAACAAACTATTAGAAATCATTCATATGAATCTTTTTGGATTGGTTAGCAATGTAAGTCTAGGAGATAAAGTGTTTAGATTTATGATAATTGATGAATTTTTAAGATTCACTTGGGTTAAATTTTTATTTCATATGAGTGAATTATTTGAGGAATTTAGAAATATTTTTCACTTGGATTCAGAGGAAATTAGGGTGTGAGATTTTATCAATTCAAAATGATCATGGAAAAGAATTTAAAAATGGGAAATTTGAAGATTTTTGTAAAGCGAAAGGAATTGGTTATAATGTTTTTCGCATCTAGGACCCCTCAATAAAATGGGATAGTAAAAAGAAAAAAATAGAATATAAATTGAAGTTACTAGAGCCATATTGGTAGAATACTCACTTCCAAAATATTTTTGGGCTGAAGCAATTAGTACAGCTTGCTATGTTCTAAATAGGGTGAATATTAGATAAAAATTAAATAAGATACCCTATGAACTTCTTAAAGGGTGAACACCAAAATTATCACATTTGCATGTTTTTGGATGTAAGGTGATTCATAATAATGGGAAACTCCTTTAGGAAGATTTGATCCAAAATCTGATGAAGGAATTTTTCTTGGAGCATTGAAAATCATATAGTATTTTTATCAAGAGGACTTTGGTAGTTGAGGAGACCACACATTTTGTGTTTGATGAATCTGGCATTTTGGAAGAGCAAAGGTTGGAAGAGGATCATATTAAAAATAACTCTCAAGGAATTGAAAAGATAAATTTGGAAGAGATTGTTATGGAAAAAGAAAACCCTTTGCCTAGAGAATGAAAATTTTCTAAGAATCACCCTAAAAAATTAATTTTAGGTGAACCTAGTGAGTGTATTATGACTAGGCATGGACTTAACAAAGCGGTAAATAATTATGCCTTAATATCATTGGTTGAACCCACTAATATAAATCAATCACTTTTAGATGAATTTTGAATATTGGACATGCAAGAATAGTTGAATAAAATTATAAGAAATGATGTTTGAGAATTAACTAAAAAACTTATGGATCAATGTGTTGTTGGAACTAAGTGGGTGTTGAAGAATAAAATGAATGATTTAAGAGTTGTGATTAGAAATAAGGCAAGATTGGTGGCCAAGGGGTATAATTAAATAGAATAGATTGATTATGAAGAGACTTTTGGCCTTATAGCTATACTTGAAGAAATTAGGATTTTATTAGCCTTTGCTTATTTTAAAAGTTTTAAATTGCATCAAATGGATATTAAAAATGCCTTTTTGAATTGGGTGATACAATAGGATGTTTATGTTGAGCGACCTCCAAGTTTTGAAAATTATAAATTTCCTAATCATGTGTTTAAATTGAAAAAGGCATTATATTGACTAAAACATGCACCTAGGGCTTGGTATGAGAGTTTAAGCACTTTGTATTAGAGAGAGCTTTTGTGAAAGGAAGTGTGGTCACCACTCTCTTTTTAAAGAGGATAAGAGATGACATACTCGTCATTTAAATATATGTTGATGAAATCTTATTTGGATCTACAAATAAAAATCTTTGTGATGATTTTTTGAAAATAATGAGTAGTGAATTTGAGATAAGTTTGATAGAAGATTTGAATTATTATATTAATTCTAGCATAAAACAAAATAAAGAAGGAAAATTTTTTAGTCAGTCGAAGTATATTAAGGATATCCTTAAGAAATTTAAAATGTTTAATGATAAACTAGTGACTACACCAATGAGTTCCTCAGTTCAATTAGATAAGGACCCTAAGGGAAAATCTATTGATCAAAAGAAATTTAGAGGAATTATTAGATCTTTGCTTTACTTGGCTACTAACAGACCATATATCACATTTATTATTTATTTGTGTGCTAGATTATAATCTGATCCAAAAGAATTACATTTGACATCAGTAAAAAGAATTCTGAGATATCTTTTAGAAACTTAAAACTTATGGATTTGTTATCCTAAGAACAACTCTTCATTTTAAATTATTGGATATTATGATTTAGATTTTGTAGGATGTAGGATTGATTGGAAAAGTACATCTGGAACTTGCCAATTTATAGGAAATTTTTTAGTTTCTTGGTCCAATAAAAACCAAAATTTAGTAGCCCTACCTATTGCTGAAGCAGAATAGATAGTTAGTTATGTGGCATAAGTTCTTTTATTAAAATAACAATTGATTGGTTTAGGATTTTCATTTGCCATAATTCTAATTTTTGTAATAACACTAGTACCATATTCATTTTTAAAGAATCCTATTTAACATTCTAGAACCAAGCATATAGACATAAGGCATCACTTCATTAGAGACCATGTATCTAAGAGAGAAGTTGAATTGAATCACATTACTATGGAAAATCAACTTGCAGATATTTTCACAAAATCATTGGCCTTTGACACATTTAGCACCTTAAGAACATGGTTAGGTGTGATTGATCTTAATTCTTAAACTAAAAATTCTACAAACATGATATATTATAAATATATGTTTGTTTAGTTTATCTCTATTTATTTATTTTATTTAATTTTATGCATTTAGTTTTTGTGTTTTTTAGTATTATTTTCATTTTTACTGTGAAGCAGGTCATTTGATGTAAGTTGATTGGTTTTGAAAAGACTTTCTGATTGTTATATCTTATTTTCTAAGTGTTTTTTTTGTACTGAATGGAAAATTTTCTTCCTATACAAATTTTGTAGCTTGTATATGATAGGTTTCTAAGTTGAGTATGTGAAACATAGTTTTTCATAGAATTTGTAATGTAAAATGATATCATCGTACTATATAATATGTGTAGTTTCATTTGTATAAGTGGGGACGGTTTGCCATTAGGAGTCAATTTTTAATTTCTAATCGTAATTATGAAATTGCACTTCATCTATATGATCATATTATTAGTTTTTATGGCGGATGAACCTAACCATCATAAAATGATTTTTAATATTCTGATCATCTTGGACAAATAACTATTTATCTGTATGATTGTATGGTCAAAAAGCCTATACGAAAGGATTCCCCGGGAATGATGTTTTATATCTAAGGATAATGAGTATGCCTACTTTAGGCATTCTACTGCTAAAATCACCCTTTCATGACTTTTAATACAGGGTGATATTTTTTTCTCAGTTATGCACTTATTTGCATTAACTCAACTTTCATTCATCCTAACTCTCATATTTAGATATCAAAAAGAGACATTCCAATTCTTTCTAGCCAACATGAAAGTTAATCAGGACCACTCTAGGATTACTTCCTATGTTCTTAAGCAATGGGTAGAGATTACAAAGGAAGATTTAGGCAACTTTCTCTATCTGAGAACCAAAGGGATTAGAGCCCATACTTTAACCTCAAGAGCCAACTTTGATTAGTTTGATATTAATCAAACTCTTAGAGGTGTCGCCTAAGTGGGTCATTAGTCTCGAGTTTATACTCTCAATCAAAGTGTCAGGAGCATCCAATGTGTTTTGAGAACCTCGATTATTTTAAAAGCTGGTGATAGCATTTACATGACTCCTCTCTTGTCCATAATCACTTATTTAATAATGAATAAAAAGCTTTTGATGAAGCCCAACTTACTATGTATTATATCTATAATCTTTCTAAAATTGGACTTCCACATTATAAGAGAAAGAAAAATATGGCTTTAGGACATCTAGTTGCCTATATCTTAGAAAAGAAGTATAATATTATCCATCTTGATCCTCTTACTGAACTCCCTATTTCCTTTATTGATGCCCCCTTTTGGGCACTTTTTGGGTGGGATCATAATTTTGGGAGTGATGATTAAGAGGAAGAAGGGGGAGTTACTACTCTAGTAAATGCACCTGCACGTGGACTTGACCAAAATTTCTACTAGAAAATGGTCCTATGCTTCGATAGATTAGAAACTTATTTTGATCAATTCTTTGATTAAATTGAGAATCACTTAAATCAGTAGGATACAATATATAATGAAGACATGGGTTAGATTCATGGTCAATTTGGCATGCTCAACATGAATGTAGCTTTGATGAATAGTTACTTTTAAATGTTTAACCCACAACCTCCTCCAAATCAAGGCCCCTCTGATTTCTGGATGTACTTCTATGTTGTTGTTTCTTATGACTATCTGTGTTTTTTTGTGAGATGTATTTCTTTTGATTTCAGTATTTTCATATGTTAGTATTTTCTTGTGTTAATCATGCTTTTGTATGTACTTGGAAAATCAATGAAATGTGATATATTTTATTGTCATGTGTTAATTTTTAATTCTTGAAAAGTTTATGTATTTAATAAAAAAACCTTTTATAGTTAATCATTGAAATGGATTATCAATTACTTTGATCTTCAAATTAATTTCCTTATAAAATTTAATCTTTCAAAAGTTTAAATTTAATAATAACTGGGTGTAGATAAGGAGATCAATTTCATGTTCTTATAGACAAACATATCTAAATTATAATTATTATAAGATTGATGTCTTATTATTATTTTTTTCAGTATGTTTATTTTTTATTAGTAGAATTTGAATTTAGATTACTAATATTAGAAAGACAAAAAAAAAAAAAAAAGCAAAAAGCATGCAAAAATAGAAAAGATACGCAATGGTTTGCAAAGTGAAAAGAGGCACAAAATTAGCCCAAATAGAAAAGATACAAAAAGTGTGTTACAAATATTTAAAAGGTGCGTCATGTTGCCAATTGAAAGCATTTATAGTGTTCTTTCCTTTATCATCCAATCTCTAATCCAAATCCATCTAATTAATAATCATATTCAATATTGAATTCGAACTTAAATAATCTTCATTTTATCATTTTTGTAATAATCATTTTTATTTCATTTGTTTAGCATGACTAATGAACCATGTTAACTTCTCTTTTCTTAGTTGTTCTTTGATTTAAAAATTTGAAAATTTTCTTTTTCGTTTATGAAGTTAATATTGTATTTGCAATTGGTTTAAAATCATTTTCTTTTTCAACTCTTTTGGTTCATCTCTAAAGACTTTTAATTCAAGTTATACTTTCCTTTTTGTTGTTGTCAAAAGGGTGAGTCATAATATTATTTATTATATTATGAATGTGTGTAATTGTTTGGTGTATTATGAATGTGTGATGTGATATGTGTGTGATGTGATGAGTGCATGTTTTGAATGTTTGAATGTTCATGTTCATGTTTTTATATATTTTTTTTCGAGTTGGTGTTCGTGCATTTTTGTTATAGTAGTTTTTTATTTTAGTAGTTATTTTGTTTTTAGTAGTTATTATTTGCATATATTTTTAATTTTTGGGGTTTTGTTTTTGGATCTTGATGAGAACCCCTTAATTTAAAATTGTTATTCATTTAGGGGGAGCTAAGGAGAAAGTTTGTATTAAATATTAACTCAAATAATAATTATTTTACCATCATAAAAAAGGGGGAGAATGTTGCAATTTAGTTTTCACAGCCATGTTTTTATTTCATGTGTGTTTTTAATGATTCCAAAATCTTATTGTGTTGATTACTGTTTCTCCTAACATATATTAAAAATTTTGCTTTTGTTGTTTGTGTGTACTAACATTTCAGGAAAATCATACTCCAAACTACTAAAGGCTTCAAGACATTAGATTAGGGTTTATTATATTTGAAGTATGTACTTTTTATATTTTTCTTGAGTATGAGAGAGTGTGATTGTAATTGGATAACTGTGGACACACATATTGGGGGAGTGAAAAAATTTAAAAATTTTAAAACTAATTATATTGTATAATTTTGGATTGCACAAGATGATTAGACTTGATCATTCCTTTAGGAAGCAGTTAATCGAATCATGACTAAAATGTTTTTAAGTACTGTTCATATTGTATGAAGTTACCTTCATAAAGATGATTTCCAAAGTGTAAAATTAGTGCATATCATTTTATCCATACGAACTGGTTAATTTTTTAAACTATTCGTACTGTACAAAATTGATTCATATAGACTACTTCCAGAGTATGAAATAGACTTGAACATTTTTATACCAAATGAAGCATGATTCGATTAAAATAAATTATACTATACTATATTGGGTTTATACAGATGACTTCCAGTGTATGAAATCGATTCGTACAGAATTGTATCAGTAGAATTTGTTCAATTTTAGAAAGATCATACTAGACAATGTTAATTCATATACATATTAATCAAAGTATAAAATAAGTTTTTACATGATTATACGAATGAATTTTATACTGATGGTACTTATGATGTGCGATCATATTATACAATTATGGTCGGTCAAATTAAAATTTATAGTTTTCTAGATGATTTTTCATGTCATTCATATATAAGGTCCTAAACACTAATTGTGGACATATGCTTCTTCGTATTTTCTTTGAGAGCAAGTGCGAGAGTGCATTAGGAGAGTGTTTTGAGAGTATGTAAAGAGATCTGTCAAGTGGAATTTGTGAAGGGTTCACAAGGTTGCTCAAAGGTGAGGATCTCTTTATAAGTGTGTCAAATCTCTTCCTTACTTCTTTGAAGAAGATCTAGTTCTCTTCTGACATTAAGAGGGTATGAAAGGATGACGGTTCTCTACTGACACTAGAAGGGTGTGAAAGGATGATGATTCTCTACCGATACCAGGAGGGTGTGAAAGGATGATGGTTTTTTGCCGACACTTAGAGAGTGTGAAAGGATGATGGTAATTTGCTGCACCGGGGATTGGTGGAAGAGAGGTTAATTAAAAAGAAAAAAGGAGAGTCACTTTGGTAATAGTGCAATACCTGAAGAGGGAGTCTTCAGGGAGTGGACGTAGGTATAGTTGGATAGAACCACTATAAATTTATGTGTTCTTTGGTTTTTATTTGACATATTATTAATTTTCATCATTTTTTTGTGGTTGGAAAAGTTTAGTTTGATAAAACTTTTATTATGCTTAAATTTATAAGAACAATTTTTTAATATACAAAAAAAAAATTTAAATTGCCAATTCACCCCTCTCTTGGTTAGCCTTGGGATAATTGCTTTAGGTCTAATAATCTATACTCTTATATATGCATGTTTTTCGCATTTTACCAGAAAGGAATTTTGGAATCAACTTTATGACTTTAATGGTTTAATTAACTCTCCTTGCCTTGTGGGAGGTGATTTCAATACCATTTTTATTTCTTCTTAAAGGCTTTGTGGCTATAATCCTATTTATCAAGCTATGGATGACTTTAATAATACGATAATGAATATTAACTTATTGATATTTGTTTTTTAGAAATCCCTTCACATGGAACCATGGTAATATATTGCAACGTTTAGACTATTTTCTTTTTAATGACCTTTGGATTAACTAGTAATAACACCTTTGTGGAGCATCTAAGTAAAACTTTATTTGATCATTCTCCTCTTCTTATTAGTCATAAGTTGTGGCAAGAAGGTGCCTCTTCTACTTTCATATTTTAAAATATGTGGCTTTTAGAGGAATTCTTTTTAAATATGGTTCAAGATAATTGGCATGCTCCTTTGCATCCTGATAATTCTGTTCTTGGTATGAAAAGGTTGTGGTTCAAGCTTAGAAGACTTAAGTTCAAAATTAATTGGTGGAAAAGAAATGTTTTCAAAAATATTTTTGACAATATTCGTACTACTAAAGATAAGGTTAATTCTATTGAGCTCATCTGCTAATTTAATCCTTCAGATGATAATTATATGAGCCTTTAAGATGCTAAAAACTCCCATTTTAAACTTTAAGAACAAGAGGAAAATTACTGGAAATAAAAATCTTCCACCAAACACTTAATTGAGGGGGAAAAAATGCTCAGTATTTTCATACTTTATTTAAGAAGAATAGAGCCAAAAATTTTATCCATCAAATTTGTTTGCAGGATGGAACCTCTATTGAGGATGAGGAGGGGATTGCTAAGGATCATTTCACAAATTTATTTAATAAAACTTTTGAGCCTAATCTTGTTGACCATTCTGACCTCATCCCTTGTATCATTAATGAGGAGGAAAACACTATCCTTACCAAACTTCCACCTTTAAAGTAAATCAAGAAAATTGTTTTTTATATGAATGTTGACTCTATGTGTGGCTATGACGGGTTTACTACAAAATTCTTTCAAAAAGCTTGGAATATTATTTATGACAATTTATTTTCTATGGTTTTGTATTTTTTGTAATGGGAACACTATTCCTAAAGTTTTTTTAGCACCTCTATTATGCTTTTTCCTAAGAAGGTGGCTGTTAATAAATGGGATAATTTTCATCCTATTATCCTTTGCTCTTTTTTTAACAAAGTCATTTCCAAAATCTTTATGGAACGTCTATCCCCCTAACTCACTAGAATAATTTCTCAGAATCAAATAGGGTTTGTGAGAGGGATTACTACATCTGACAATATTCTATTGTCCCAAGAGCTTACATATGATTTGGTTCTTAAAGTGAGAGGTGGTGACATTATTCACAAATTTGATATTGGTAATTTTTTGTGATGTCAAAAGGGAGAGTAGTTTGTTATTGGTAGATTGTACTCTATAATGGAATGATTAATCTATTATTATTTCTCTTTAATTTCTTATTCTTTATGTATACATTATTTTCTTTTAAAAAAACTCCCAATTTTTGAAAGATTCACCTAGTAAGGGGAAGTTTAGGAAATAACAAAAATATTTTTGAGATATTTACCAATAATGGTTGACATCACTGAAAGGGAGAGATTGTTATAAATCTAGACCCAAGTCTAATCATTTTGATGACAAACATTATAGGATTCCTTACTATGATATCTCCTGTTAAATGCTATTATTGCATAAATGCTTTTTCTAATGCACTAACATTTTAGGTCCACCATACACTTGTAAGTTTGATCACCTCAAGATTGGGTATACTAGGGTAAGTATGTTATGAATATGTATTTTTACCTTTCTTGAGTCAAATCATGTAATTGGTGCATACTAAGCTTGGTAACCATGCACGTACACACTCAAGGGAGTGAGTTAGTAATAACATCCGAAGTTATATTTTTTGAACTAATTATACAATACAATCCATGTAATAATGTATGATTTGCTAATACAAAAATGATTAAAATGGCTAATTATGATAATAAATGCATGTTAAAATATGTACATCGTATAAGACGATTAGTTGTAATCAGGATCCCAACAATCAATCAAAATTTAGAAAATATTTTGAAATTAAATTTATTCTCATCTTATTATATGATATGTATCGTATTATACAATATAATTAAATCTTGCCTAAATTAATCCTGTGATTAGGGAACAAATTTGGAGTAATTAATCCAAGTAGATTGTACAAGATGATTTGACCAATCATATTGTATGACTAAATTCCTATATGGGACGATAATTTAATCTTCACCAATCATTTGGGATGATAATCTATGTTGTTTGAACTAATCATACTGGTCGATGATTTGAATCATCCTAGATGATCAGCTCAATTCTTTGAACTAATTGTATAACACCTAGCTCTTTATACAATACTAGTTAGAGTAATTTGTACTAATCATACTGGACAATCCAAGATTGTATTGTATAATTGATGTCTCCAGACTTGAATTTAGGGCATTTTGTGAGGCCGTATATTTAATCTTTCTCATTGACTTATTTTAAAGTCTTTTAGCTACTAATTATTCTTGAGATGGAGCTTTAAGATGATGATTTAGGAGAACTTCGGGAAGAAGTGGGAGAGCTTGTATGTGAGGGAGAAGATGTGCGAGGGGTTCACACAATTTCTCTAAGAAAGTGTCTTGCCTTATTCCTCCAAGTGTCTATCTATGTTTCTTGGGTGTCTCTAGGAAGAGAGTCTTCAACCCAAGGATATGGTTATCTACCATCACCAGGAGAGTGAGAAAGGAGTTTAAGGTTCTCTAACTTCTTTAGAAGGGAGAAAAAGATTAAAGGTTTGTTCCCATCACTAGAAGTGTGACAAAGCTTTCGGCTTCTACCGCACCAAATTTGGTTGAAGTGATTAATGTAAGGGCTTTTCTTCCTTGTTGTGGAGGAAAAAGGAGACACACTATAGTGATAGTGCAATAATCGAAAAGGACTCTAGGGAGTGGAAGTAGGTCATTGTTTGATCGAACAAGTATAAATCTCTACTAATTAGAATACCATAATTATTGCTTAGATGTTTGGGTAAATTTATTCTCCTTAGCACTAAGTGAAATTGTTACTTATTTTTCAAATATTAAAAAAATCTAAAAATATTATCTTTATTTTTAAATTAGGAAATTAATTTTTTAAATTCACCAATTCACCCCACTATTGGTGTGCATAGGGATATGTTCACTTAGGCTTAACATTCTTATTGAACTTTTAGATTCCCACTTAGGTATGAAGGACATTATTAAAAAAAGAAATTTGGAAGCATTTAAAACTATAGCTTTAATGAAGGAATGTGGTTTTATCATTTAGAAGAAACTCCTTAAAAAATTAAAGGATCCTTATAATGGCACCATGCCCATGACTATAGGTGATATATTCTATCGGAGAGCCTTGTATGATTTAGGATCCATCCTCAATCTCAAACATTTATCCATTTTTAGGAGACTAGATTTAGGAGAGGTTTTACCCACCACAATCATCCTTCACCATGCTGATAAATTATTTACTTAATCTTAAGGGGGTGGAAGAGGATGTTCTTGTCAAGGTCGATAAGTTGATCTTCCATGTAGATTTCATTATAATAGATATGAAGGATGATAGGGAGATACCCATTATATTCTGGAGACCTTTCTTGGTAGTAGATAAGGCTATGATTAATGTTCATAAGAAAGAATTGATTAAGAGAGTGCAAGATCAAGAAGTAACTATTGATGTGCTAAAGTTCATGAAATTCTCTAATGAAAAGAATAAAAACTATTTTAAGGTTGGTTTAGATGAAATTACTGTTAGGAGTTTTATGGAAGAGATGATAATTAAAAAGACATTAGATGAATCTTTGGAGAAATTAATTTTAATTTTGATGAATTTATTTGGTTCATTGGAGACAATTCAAGAATATTCAAAGAAAGGTATGAATCTTGTATACCTCATCTTTGGGTAGATCCTTAAGACCTTCTGTGGATGAAGCACCAACTTTAAAGCTTAAAGTCCTAACAAATAATCTTAAATATGCCTATTTAGATAATGTTTTAGATTTTCCTTTTCATAATCTCTTCATGTTTGGAAAATGAATAAGAAGGAAAGTTGATTAGGGTTTTAGAAGGGTATAATAAAACATTTGGATGGACTATTACTAACATCACTGAAAGGGAGAGATTGTTATAAATCTAGACCCAAGTCTAATCATTTTGATGACAAAGATTATAGGATTCCTTACTATGATATCTCCTGTTAAATGCTATTATTGCATATATACTTTTTCTAATGCACTAACATTTTAGGTCCACCATACACTTGTAAGTTTGATCACCTCAAGATTGGGTATACTAGGGTAAGTATGTTATGAATATGTATTTTTACCTTTCTTGAGTCAAATCATATAATTGGTGCATACTAAGATTGGTAAGCATGCACGTACACACTCAAGGGAGTGAGTTAGTAATAACATCAGAAGTTATATTTTTTGAACTAATTATACAATACAATCCATATAATAATGTATGATTTGCTAATCAAAAAATGATTAAAATGGCGAATTATGATAATAAATGCATGTTAAAATATGTACATCGTATAAGACGATTAGTTGAAATCAGGATCCCAACAATAAATCAAAATTTAGAAAATATTTTGAAATTCAAATTTATTCTCATCTTATTATATGATATGTATCTTATTATACAATATAATTAAATCTTGCCTAAATTAATCCTGTGATTAGGGAACAAATTTGGAGTAATTGATCCAAGTAGATTGTACAAGATGATTTGACCAATCATATTGTATGACTAAATTCTTATATGGGACAATAATTTAATCTTCACCAATCATTTGGGATGTTAATCTATGTTGTTTGAACTAATCATACTGGTCGATGATTTGAATCATCCTGGATGATCAGCTCAATTCTTTGAACTGATTGTATAACACCTATCTCTTTATACAATACTAGTTAGAGTAATTTGTACTAATCATACTGGACAATCCAAGATTGTATTGTATAATCGGTGTCTCCAGACTTGAATTTAGGGCATTTTGTGAGGCCTTATATTTAATCTCTCTCATTGACTTATTTTAAAGACTTTTAGCTACTAAGTATTCTTGAGATGGAACTTTAAGATGATGATTTAGGAGAACTTTGGGAAGAAGAGGGAGAGCTTGTATGTGAGGGAGAAGATGTGTGAGGGGTTCACACAATTTCTCTAAGAAAGTGTCTTGCCTTATTCCTCCAAGTGTCTATCTATGTTTCTTGGGTGTCTCTAGGAAGAGAGTCTTCAACCCAAGGACATGGTTATCTACCATCACCAGGAGAGTGAGAAAGGAGTTTAAGGTTCTCTAACTTCTTTAGAAGTGAGAAAAAGATTGAAGGTTTGTTCCCATCACTAGAAGTGTGACAAAGCTTTCGGCTTCTACAGCACCAAATTTGGTAAAAGTGATTAATGTAAGGGCTTTTGTTCCTTGTTGTGGAGGAAAAAGGAGATACACTATAGTGACAGTGCAATAATTGAAGAGGACTCTAGGGAGTGGATGTAGGTCATTGTTTGATCGAACAAGTATAAATCTCTACTGATTAGAATAGCATAATTATTGCTTAGATGTTTGGGTAAATTTATTCGCCATAGCACTAAGTGAAAATTGTTACTTATTTTTTAAATATTAAAAAAATCTAAAAATATTATCTTTATTTTTAAATTAAGTAATTAATTTTTTAAATTCACCAATTCACCCCACTATTGGTGTGCATAGGGATATGTTCACTTAGGCTTAACATTCTTATTGAACTTTTAGATTCCCACTTAGGTTTAATTTATGAAGGACATTATTAAAAAAAGAAATTTGGAAGCATTTAAAACTATAGCTTTAATGAAGGAATGTGGTTTTATCATTTAGAAGAAACTCCTTAAAAAATTAAAGGATCCTTATAATGGCACCATGCCCATCACTATAGGTGATATATTCTATCGGAGAGCCTTGTATGATTTAGGATCCATCTTCAATCTCAAACATTTATCCATTTTTAGGAGACTAGATTTAGGAGAGGTTTTACCCACCACAATCATCCTTCACCATGCTGATAAATTATTTACTTAATCTTAAGGGGGTGGAAGAGGATGTTCTTGTCAAGGTCGATAAGTTGATCTTCCATGTAGATTTCATTATAATAGATATGAAGGATGATAGGGAGATACCCATTATATTCTAGAGACCTTTCTTGGTAGTAGATAAGGCTATGATTAATGTTCATAAAAAGGAATTGATTAAGAGAGTGCAAGATCAAGAAGTAACTATTGATGTGCTAAAGTTCATGAAATTCTCTAATGAAAAGAATAAAAACTATTTTAAGGTTGATTTAGATGAAATTACTGTTAGTAGTTTTATGGAAGAGATGATAATTAAAAAGACATTAGATGAATCTTTGGAGAAAAAATTTTTAACTTTGATGAATTTATTTGGTTCATTGGAGACAATTCAAGAATATTCAGAGAAAGGTATGAATCTTGTATACCTCATCTTTGGGTAGATCCTTAAGACCTTCTGTGGATGAAGCACCAACTTTAAAGCTTAAAGTCCTAACAAATAATCTTAAATATGCCTATTTAGATAATGTTTTAGATTTTCCTTTCATAATCTCTTCATGTTTGGAAAATGAATAAGAAGGAAAGTTGATTAGGGTTTTAGAAGAGTATAAGAAAACATTTGGATGGACTATTACTAACATTAAAGAAATTAACTTCTCAATAGGATTTTTATGGAGGCAAATTCTTAACAAAAAGATGGCCCTTAAAGAAGACTAAACCCATCCATGCAAGAAGTTATTAAAAAAAATCACTTAAATGGTTAGATGCAAGTATTATATTTCCTATCTCAGATAGTACTTGGTTGAGTTATATTCATTTTGTTTCTTAGATAGATGATTTGATTGTAGTATATAATGATTAGAATGAGCTTATTCCTACAAGGATAATCACTAGTTAGAAAATTTGTATAGACTTTAGAAAGCTGAATAAGAAACTAAATGATAATTTTTCATTATCTTTCCTTGACTAGATGTTAAACAGGATTTTTTTTAGAATGCCTCAATTAGCATTAAAGAAAGCTAAAAAACAAATTATTTCAAAGCTAAAGACTCAAACCGTTGATTCCTCCTTTAATATAGACATAAATAAAGGAGGAATCTTATTGAAACTTACATCATCCCAAATAAAAGAGGACATGATACCATAGTTAGCACATAAGTCCGCTAACTTATTACAACTTCTATCAACACAGTTGAAAATGACATTAGTAAACTCATCAAATATATGAATATTTGCATACCTTGTTTCTCTATTTTTCTTGACATCCTTCAAGAGCTTAATGATATTGATATTATCACCTTCTATGATGATTCCCTTGTATTTAAACATCCAATCCTTCAGCATCTCCTTAATAGATTGTGTGGTCAAAAGTTCCAAAGCTGCTGATATATCCCAATGAGTGTACGATTTCCCAAATTCTAGAAGTAATCTTCCTTTATGATATCGGAACACTCCTCCAATTCCAGCTTTGTATGAAGAAAGTAATGTAGCATCTACATTGACTTTGAGCCAATCGGGTGGAGGGGGATGCCAATGATGGTTAAACAACCTATAAGGTTGGTTGACATCCCATATACCCGAAATACTATCATTCCCAAGTTTGAAGAATAAAGCATAACTAATTGTTTTGGAAGCAATTCTATGAGAACTATCCTCCTTCCCATTATGAATGAAACTATTCCTTGAATTCTATGTGAAATACACCACCGAACAATAAAGATTGATCATGAATGGTGTTTGAGAAGATAGATGATTACAACATTCTTGCAGAGAATGGAAATCATGAAAAACAAAACCCCATTCTTTGATCTGTTTCAGAACTTCCTTCAATTTCTCACAATTAGCTACAATATAATCTCTATCTTCAACTGCATTGTAGCTCCTTGGGCATATTTTTTCCTTAAGCAATCTTCTGTGTTCAAGAAATTTACAAGTAGGAAGACCATTGTTGAAAATTCTCCACAAAAGAGACTCAACCTTCGGGTTTAGCTTTGCTTTCTTCATCCAGGTCCAAAAAATTTTTGGTTCTTTATGATTCACCGAGAATTCAAAGACCATGGACGAAAGAGATCTTCCATTGTATTGAAACAACAATTCCATATAGTCTTCATTTGAACCATTTGGTACAATATTCTGTAAGATAAGATTGATCAAATCTTCTTCCAAGAATCTTCTCATGCTTTCCACATCCCAACATCCATTATGTAAGAAGTTTGAAATAGTTAATTTGCTACATTCAATAGGAGTAATGAAGGTTGGCCATTTAGAAATATTCTTATCCAAGATCCATATGTCATTTACAACATCAATGTCAGATCCATTGCCGAACTTCCATCTGATAAGAGGCCTTATAGACTTCCCTCCCGATCTCAGGATTTTCCAAGCTGAAGATCCCAAATTTTTACTGTCAAGTTTTTCTAGCAAATTCCCATATTTAGGAAAGAACACTTTGTGGAGAAATGAATCTTTATCATTCAAATATTTCCAAGCAATTTTGGATCTTAGAGGAATAACTTTAGTAGAACAAGAGTGAAGGGATCTACCTCCCCATTTGATTGGCAAGCACATAGTTTGCTAATTAACATAGTGAATGCCATTTCTACTATTAGATTTGTTCCAAACATAGCTTCTACAAATTTTATCTACTCCATCAAGAATGCATTTAGGAACAAGGGAGTTAGTGCAATGAAAATTAGTGAAGGAAAGCAAAACAAATTTTGTTAACATGATTCTACCAGCCAGCAAAATCAGTCTTCCACCCTAAGTGTTTGTCATTCTCAGTGCTTTATCAATAATGAAAAGAAAATCTTCTTTGACTAACCTTCTCATTGCAAGCTTCACTCCAAGATAAGTTAGCTGATTTGAAACCCATTAATCGGCCAATAGATCACCTCCTCCTTCTAACATTTTTACTGAACATCATAGAAGATTTGCTAATATTGATGGACAAACCTATCCAATTACAAAAATTGGCAAAAACAGATTTTATCTCTTTAGTAGCTTTGAGAGTGGCTTCCGAGAAGATTATCACATCGTCTGCATATAATAGGTGAGAAATAGAAGGACCATTTGCAAAAATTCGAACTCCTAAAGAAACACCTCTTTGTTTAAAAGAATTTGATAATAATTGTGCACAAAGGATGAAAAGGTAAGGAGACAAGGAACAACCTTGTCTAAAGCCACAATGACCTTATATCCAATTTGAGAAGCTACCATTGATAGAAATAGAGAATTTAGAATTTTTAATACATTCTAAAATCAGTTTAGAGAAGTAGTAAAAGAAATCAAAGTAACTCAAAGCGTTTTCCAAAGTTTGCCAACCCACTGAATCATAAGCTTGTTCCATATCAACCTTGAAAGAAACAAAGCCTTTTAAAGAATTTAAAATTCTTAATTTATGTATGACCTCTTGAGCTATTAACACATGATCAAATAATGATCTTCCCTTGATGAATGCCGCTTGCTCTTCTGAGATCAATTTAGTCATGATTGGAGTCAATCTATTCATAAGTATTTTTGCCACAAATTTATAAACTGAATTACATAATCTAATTGGTCTATAGTTAGAGGGAGTTAGTGGATTACTGATTTTGAGAATCTGTACAATTATAGTCTCCTTCCATGCTGGATCCATACCAGAGGTATCAAAAAACATTTTAATGGCATTCCATAAATCAGTTTTTATAATATCCCAATAAGCTTTAAAGAAAGAGAATGTTCTACCATCTATTCCTGGAGAGATGTTATTACCAGTATTTTTCACAGCTTCAACCATTTCATCAAACGTGAATTCCTTGCTCATATTAATTTTGTCTTCCTCATGAAGACAGCTCCAAGAATTTGGCCAGTTTTATAAACTACTACTTCGGTACCTCCATTTATCTTTGAAGTGATCAAGCAAGACATTATGAATAAGAGACTGATCCTCCACTACTTCTCCCACATAGTTCTTAATCTATGAAATGAAGTTGGAACTTCTTCTAGCTGAGGCATACGCTTGAAAATTTTTTGAATTTTGGTCTCCCTCCATCATCCATTTTACCTTGGCCCTTTGTCTCCACCAAGTGTCTAACCGAGCAAGTGTAGAATTAAGTTCCTCCACTTTTGATTTAAGACTCTAGCAGTCTTCATCTGAGAGAATACCTTCATTAGCTTCCTTCAATTGAAGCTCCTCTATTTGAATAAGAAGCTCCTTTTTAAGGGATAATAGATTTTGCATCTTTGCCTTACTCCAATAGTAGAGAGCTTTGAGAGAATTTTTCACTTTACTGTTCAGAATCTTGGATGCATTACCTTTAAAATTCCTTCTCCAAACTTTCTCCACCATAGCCACAAAAGCTTCGTTGGATTCCCATACATCCTCAAATCTAAGGATTTTCTTGGTTGCTTGATGAACTATAAAATTCAGTAAGATTGGACAATGATCTGAAGCCACCCGAGCTAAATGCCTTACAAAGAAACGATTTTTAGAAGAAAGAGCAGCCGGGTTGAGAAAACATCTATCCAGCCTCTCAAGGATTTGGTCCACCCCTTTTTTATTGTTGCACCTTGTGAATTTAGGACCCCCAAATCCTACTTTATGAAAGTCATTGTTTGCAAGGAAGATCTTTATTTTTTTGGTACCAAGGGAAAGAATGAATCTTCTCCCTCGCCTCTTGTCATCACAAGATAGAATACAATTGAAGTCTCCTCCTATAATCATAGGTACCTCCTTAGAGGTAAAGAATTCCAGTTTTTCCCAAAGCATTCTACTAACATAGACATCCTTGTTGCCATAAATAGAAGCTATCCTCCATAATCTTATATTGAGCATCTCCAATTCTCCCACAATAAATTGAGAAGAAGATTCTAAAACCTAAATTGAGAAGAAGATTCTAAAACCTAAAATAAAGCAATGTTTGACTTCTAAATCACAAGAATACCTCCTGAAAGCCTTTCTGAAGGAACATGAAAAAAGTCACATTCAGAACCAATAAATTGATCCACATCTTTTCTATCAAAAGAAGTAACTTTGGTTTCCAATAAACCAATAAAAAAGACCCCATGTTCTTTTACAAACTCTTTCAAGTATAGAGAAGCTCTTCTCTTCTTAGCTCCTCTATAATTCCAAAATGCAATGGAAGAGTTCATTGAATAAGAGGGGATGAGGACCCCAACTTATCATTGATTTCATTCTCAGCTCTCCTACTCCTAGGAGTAGTGTTAATAGGGCCTAAGCGTTTTAACTGTTTTGAACCTTTCCTTTTATTGATAAAAGGACCTCCATCCTTGATGTCATTACTCAATTTATGTTCTCTGTTGATCACTTTATTAGTATCTGAGACTTGTAATAAACTTCCCTTGTCTTCACATAGTAAATTCTCCACCAATTCAGAGGAAGTGATTTAACCTTCCTCAATTAAATCTTCCAGGTTGCTGATTTTATTACCAAAGTTAATTTTGGAGAAAGAACATTCATACCTTCACCATCTTCAAGAGGTGGGAGAACCTCCTCTACTAGCTGGGGATCAAGAGTGACTTCCTCTGTATGATTACCTAAGATCTCCACATTAGATATTTTCACAGCTTCAACTGCCTTCCATACAGTCTGGTTACTACCAGCAGCAAATTTGTTTAGAACATTCGGCTTCTCAACCCGAGAGGAGTTCCTGAAACTATTTTTAAAGAATCTTTTTCTGCCGTAGTTGAACTGGAGCCAGGGTCCATATCCAATATTTTCTTCATTAGGAGCTACAACTTTTTCTGAATTAATGACTTTCAAATTCCCATCAGGCATTTCCTTTGAGATCTTCTTAGTTACATTTGAAACATTGGTTTCATTCTGAAGATTCTCCAAGCAAGATTTTTTATTATGGCCAATTTTCCCACAAGAAAAACAAAATTTTGGAAGCCTTTCATATTCTATTTTTTGAAAAAATTTGCCCATGCTTCCTTCCACCCAAATTCCCATGGGTAGTTTAGTGTCCAAATTAAGATGAACACAAACTCTTCAAAATTCTCTTATACCCCATTGGAACAAATTTCCATCAATTAAGATAGGTTTTCCAACCATAGAAGCAATTCTACAAATGTTAATTTCATCCCAACATTGAAGTGGGAGATTAGGTAGTCTTATCCAAATAGGTGCACTCAAGCCTTTTAAGGAAGTCAGATTGAAGCTTACCGACCACTTGTCCATCCCAATGATTTTTCCATTTACAAACCAAGGACCATTAGAGTAGATAGCCTCCATTGCATCTTTTTTCAAAAAAGGAACAAAGCACCCAATCTAGACCTAACATTGTTAGGTGGAACTTCCCGTAAGATGCCCATTGTCTTCTAAGTTCTGTACTAACCATAGAAAAAGGAGTTTTGATTCCAAAGACCTTGATCACAATAGAATTCTAAAGTTTTTCAAAATTTTCCATCACCTTATCTTCATGTAGTTTAACTGTAGCTCCATCTTCTGATAGAAAATCTCCCAATTCTAGTTGAGCTACGTTAATATGTTCCTGCTCCAAGCATTATGTTAATTTTTTTTGGTCTTTATGTAGTTTCATTCATGATTTCCTTGCACATTCCCAGATCAACATTGTTGCACTCACGTACTTTCTCCAAATCAGAATAATTTACGGCTTGACTTTCAGTTTCTGCTGTATCAGAAATTTTAGGAGCATCCTTATTAGTTTAAACCACATCACGACCCAGTTCTCAGTCTTCAGTATTCTTCTTTCCAGAGGCATTTTGTAAAACATTTTCTTTACAATTACTTGTATTGTCTTTAGTAAGAAGCATCGAAAATGACTTTGGCGATGAAGAAGCTTCAACATTCTATAGCGATACAGAAAAAACCATTTCTCTTCATATGCACATTTGCTTCATTATCAGCTAATAAACCTTTCCATTTCCCTTCTTCTTTAGGATCTTTCTTAGGAGGCAGAATCAATCCTCCTACATTGATTACTAACGGCATTCCCGTCCGCAATTTTGATTTAGAACCCTGAGCGAAACTTGGATGGAAATCTCCGAATGTAGGTGGAGACGAGGAAAAAGACTGAACTTGTCCATGAGAGTTATTAATGGTTGATCGCCAAACCTGCATAGAGCCATCGGAATCGGGTGGCCGGTGACCCACCCTCGCCAAATGTTAGACAGGTTGGCGGGACACTCTTTCTATTATTTTTCTAGATGGATATTTAGACTATCACTAGATTTCTATAGAACCTGAGGACTAAACTAGAACCCCCTTCACCATTCCCTATGAGATGTTTTCCTTTAGAAGAATGCTTTTTGGTCTCTATAATGCTTTTGCTACTTTTTAAAGATGTATGTAAGGACAAATTTAACATCCTAATGCAATATAACACAAGTGTTGCTTAAATTTATATATTTACTTTCTTTAACCAAATTTGCATAGATTTATATTATTCCATCTCTAAGAATAGACTAATATTTTACTATTAATTTGAGAAGAGAAGCTTTCCATTCTTTTTTGAATATGATAGAGCGAATATCAAATTAGCCTTAAAGGACAAAAGAAACATTCAATTATCATTTCAATTATGAAATTATTCCAATATTTAAAGCTTAAGTCTACATTCCACAAAACTTTTCCTACCATATAAAGAAATTAAGATATGGTTTATTTTATTATGGGTTGTATAGTTCATATAGGGCTAAGCCTCTATAGTAAATTACATCCCTTGAGAGAATACTCTCGATTAAAGTGAAGACTAAAGATTTTTAAAGACATATGGATCTAAAAAACATTTGGGCTTAAAATATTTAATGTATAAGCTTTAGATTGTGAATTTTCTAGTTGTCCTCAAAATTTAGATTAAGATATTTTGGATTTTAGAAGATTTGAATGGAAATGTGCAAGGACAGAAGAGGTGTTTACAATATGGACTTATACTTGCTTAGAGTGAGTTGCTAGCTAATAATCCTATTGCACAATCAATCACCTTAGATGTAATGCATGATAGGCTAAGCTCTATCCTAAGAGATCAAAAGATGAATCATACTCTAAAATTTATGACTCAAGATGAATAGTTTTAACTTTAAGTTTAATTGACACTATCGAGAAGACTCACTAAGAAATTTGAATTATATCTTATATAATTTTCCTAACTAAATTTCTAACTTCAAAAATTTATAAGAAATTTTGGTAGCATAACAACCCAATACCAAAGGAAAAGCGATATCATCCTTCAAGCACATGAGGACCCCACAACCTTGCCCTAGTTGGGCATAAGTGCTTTTGCTTAACATAGGTTGCAGAAATAAAATGCGTGCATGTATGCATGTATAGGTAAAGGGGTTGTGTATATGGTATCAAGTATCATATAATCTTATAACTAATAAACATGTTTTGACAATATTTTGAATATATACACTAAAAAAAATCTAGAAAAACTTTTACCAACTAATGCAAAATACCACCCATATTAATGCAATGCTTGAAGCAATGAAATAAATAAAAGATTGAATATAAAAAGTAATTTGTTTATTCATTAACTTTTTAATTTATAAAAAACTCAAACACTATAGAAAAGAAAGGTGGTCAGGCTCCACCATAATAAACTTGGGTTTAAGCTACCACACACACACACACACACACACACACACACAAACACACACACACACACACACACACACACATATATATATATATATATATATACTTTCTTATGATTTTCAAGCTCTAAAGATGCTATGTAATTTGAAAAGAGAGTATCCTCTAAAGGGAAGAATATCATCTTTTAGAGCCCCATTTGTATATATATAAGTAGGTATATTTAATTCTCTTACAACTCAAGAGATTGTACGACTCAATGTATTTATATTTTACTTTTACAATGACTTGTACATGTATACATCATTTCCAACTATATTTTACTTTAACTTTTATATAAATTCAAAGTAATATAGATGCATATAAAATATATAAAAGTGTAAAGCAGTTGTGTAATAACTTAATGCATCTGATGTAGTCCTTAAAGAGCCTAAGTGCACCAACAAAAGCTAAAAATGTATGAAATTCAGATTACTATAAATAAATAAACATACACAAGCTACTCTATAAGAAAAGTACATAACAATCAAATCCCACCACCGTCCTAGCCTAGGCTAAAATTGGGTATCCTAGTAAACCATCTATGTGTGTGTTGAAAGGGTGTGCATTAGTCTTTATTAGTTTAAAATTATTTATAAATGATTTATTTGTTCAAGGTTTTAAAGAGTGATTTTAGTTCAAGTTTTGATGATTAAATGTTTTAAAATTTTTTTAAATATGTTTTGATTGTTGAAGTTATTCAGCTTTTGGTTTTATTGAACACAACATTCAATAATTTTTAAGTGCGAGAAGTTGTTGATCAATATGTTCTAGGCTCAAAAATATAATGCAACCAATACTCTAAGACTGGGGTAGATTTATAGCATAGAGTTTTTCATTTTAATTAAATCTTTTGGTTATTAAAGGTTTCCAAGTCAATTCACCTTTGCTCTCCTTAAAAGAATCTAGCACAAGGGTATGAAAAGTTGTAATATCTATATATTTTATTAGGGATTTTTATTTGAGTTTAATTTACTATTTATAGATTTATTTAAATTTATATTTTAGTATTTAAATTCTATTAAATTCATTTATGGCATTGTCATAAGGAGCATGACGACTTAGAGCCTCCTTAGGACACATAACCCCATAACTTAATATAGTCCAGCCTAAAAACTTGTGTGAGTTTGGATTGATAATATTACTAATTAATTGGATTAAAAATTTAGTGATATTTTAATTATTTAATAATTTTTCATATTTTTAATAAATATTTTTAAAAAATTTAATATGGGGTCCATTTCCAAACTTTTAATTTATGTTATTTTTAAATATTTTTTTTATTTTTTTTTATAAATGCTAGACCCAAAGATGAGTCCAATGCCTTTGAGTTTTTGGTTTAGGAATTAGTTATGAATATTATAAGTTTAGTGTATTTTATATATGAAGTACGACCCAAATGTTAACTTTTTGATTTATAATAAACTTTGAAGATTTATATTTTTCTTAAATATTAGCCCTAGAGATATGTCCATTGTATTTAATTTGCATAATTTATAGTTTTTTATAATTAGTTATGATATATTGAAGTTTGATGATTTAATGGATTTATTTAATTATTTAAATAGGGGTACTTTCTTATTTTTCTACTATAACAACTTCAAACCTCATGAAATCTACTCCAAATGTCAGAAATGACCCTAAGGAAATTGTAAAGAGTTTACAATCATTTTGGTAAATTTTTATATCATTTTAATTATTTATTTTAATTAAAAAATTAAATTTCCTTGACTTTTAAATTAATTTTATTTTGAATAATTTTAAGGGAGTTTTACTTTTCTTCTATTAAGCTCTTAATTGAGAGCATTTTACATAGTATATGTAATTTTAAAAGTTAAAATAGATTTATTATGAATTTTTGAAGATCCTAGCTTAATTATATACATTCATAGAAAAGTTTGTTAGACCAAGGTCTAAGAAAATTAGGATAGCTCAAGGATGACCACTAATATATACCATCCAAATTTGAGGTCCATTTGACTGTTGGATCTTGGCAAATTCAAGAAAATTAGAAATGCCAACTTCTCAATTTTTTTTAAAATTCCCTATCCAAAAAGTTTTGGAAATATTTAAAAAAATAAAAGTAGAGGATAAGAGCTTTTCAATAATCCTAAGAACACTAAATTTGGATTTAAAATGGATTTTCTATTATCTTTAAAAATTATAAACTTTTAATTAAAAATTTAATTTAATTTGAACGCCAACTTCATCCTTACCCATCATTGGCAATGATTGGGGATTTTGTGGCGAAATGTTGTATCACAGGGTGTTCATCAACCGACTTATGATCCACCTATCCACGTCTGTAACAGATCCAACTGCACAAGAACAAATGCTCTTGGAGATGCCATGTCACCTGTACATTTTTGTTAGAAGACCTGCATTCAAACCTCAGAGTTATCATGCTTGATACATTTATTTGGGCAGTTTGATTGGCTAATCAAATAACTTAGATTGATCTAGTTTATTTAGTTCAAAATGAACCAAAAATTAAATGCTTTAAACTTTCAACCCAACTATTCAAATTTGATGAAATCTATATAGGATCATGGTGTCCTAAACTTTCAATCCTTGATGTTTGGAGGCACCATGCATTGAGATCTTTGTAAAATTGGATTTGAATATAAAACTTTAAGAGGGTATAACTCACTAACCTATGTATGGAATTTGATGATCTTCAGCTTGTTCGAAAGCTTGAAGGATCCAATTCAAGTTTTTAGGAGACTCCAATAATTTGTATTAGATTAGAAGTTGAATTTAAATTATCCTTTCTCTCTCTTACTCTCTCTCTCTTACTAATTTGGGGTATTCTTCAACTAAGGAAGGTGAGGAGGAGTTATGGGAGAGCTAGGGAGGTTAGTAAGGATCTAGTGAATCAGATTGATCAACCCTTTCTTCAAGGGAAGAGGGAGTATTTATATGAGAAAGATATTTGGGAGATATTTGTAAGATATTTAAGGATAGCATCTCCTAGACAAGTAGAAGGAAATTTGGATGGGATAGTATCTACAAAACTGATAGATTTTTACTTGATTAGGATAACATCACGTAAAAAATCTAAAGGAAATTTGGATGGGAGAGCATCTCCCAAATAAATGGATTTATGCTTATCTTGGATTGCATCTCCTAGACAAGTGGAATGAAATATAAATGAGATAGCATTTACTAAGTAGATGGATTTATACTTGACTTGGATAACATTTCCAAGATAAGTGGAAGGAAATCAAAATGAAATAATATCTCCCAAATAGATGAATTTATTCTAGACTAGGATAACATCTCCTATAATTGAAAAGAAACCTAGATAAGATTGCATATCTTTGATAAGGATTTATGCTTAACTAGGATAGCATCTCCTAGGAAAGTTGAAGAAAATTTCGATGGCGATGGCATTGCTTCACCTAAACAGATTGATTATACCTGGCTAGGATATCGTATCCTAGACAAGTGTAAGGAAATATGGATGGGATAGCATCTCCCAAATAGATAAATTTATACATGACTAGGATAGTGTCTCCTAGATAAGTAAAAGGAAATTTTAATGGGATAACGCCTCTTAAGTAGATGGATTAATAGTTGACTAGGATAGCATCTCCAAGACTAGTGGAAGAAAATTTTGGATTAGATAGTATCTCCTGAACATATGGATTTATACTTGAATAGGATAGCATATCCTAGTTAAGTGGAAGGAAATCTTGATGAGATAGTGCCTCTCAAATAGATGGATTTATACTTAAATAGGATAACATTCCCTAGGCAAGTGAAAGAAAATCTGGATAGGATAACATCTCCCAAATAGATGGATTCAAACCTTTTGTGTAAAGCATCTCCTAGAGAAGTGAAAGGAAGTTTGGATAATATAACATCTCCCAAATACATGAATTTATACTTGAATATGATAGCATTTCGTAGATAAGTGAAGAGAATTCTGGATGAGGTAATGTCTCCCAAATAGATGGATTTATATTTGAATAGGTTAGATACTCCTTGATAAGTGCAGGAAAATCTAGATGGGTTAGGATCCCACAAATAGGTGGATTTATAATTGATTATAATAGTTACTCCTAGACAAGTTGAAGGAAATCTGGATGAGATAACATCCTCAAAATAGATGGATTTGTACTTGACTAGGATAACATCTTCTAAATAAGTGAAACAATGAATGGATGGGATAACATCTCCCAAATAGATGCATTTATACTTTACTCGGATATCATGTCCTAGATAAGTAGAAGGAAATCTGGATGTTATAACATCTTCCAAATAGATGGATTTATTTGATTAAGCATTCTCTTAATAAGCTAAAATCATAGAGAAACATATTCTTCTCTTGCTGGGTGAGTAAAGTTCACTAATTCTTCTCTTCTTTCTCTCCAATCATATTTTATTACTCATTCCATAGTTCCTAAAGGAGTTCTTGATGAGCTAGATAATCTCAAAAGAAATATCTTGTGGCATAAAGAAAATGGTAAATAGGGAGTGTATTACATCAGTTGGGATGAACTTTAACATCTAAGAAGAAATGGTGGCCTTGGTTTTCAATGAGCATCAATTTGGGAAGGACTGTTAAAAGCAAAGCTTGTGAGGAATTTTATTCAAAAGCCTGATTCGTCCCGTAACAGAATTATTAAATCCAAATATGGTAGTAATATTTGGACTTCATTTCATAAAGGTAAATCTGACACATGGAATATTCTTTTAGATGGTGCAAATCATTTGAAGCCAATTGTGATATAGAAAATTGGAAATGTGAATAAAATCATAATTTTAAATGACACTTAATTTGGAGATACCAATTTGCAATTGGACAACATTTGTTATTGTAAACATTTTGGAAGGTTGTTCTGTTGATGAATTGCTATACAAAAGAAAAATCTAGAATTCAAATATCATCCAAGAATTGCTTAATCATAGGAGAATACAAGATTCAAATCAATGTCCAAGAGGTTATCCTCTTGAAGAAAATATTTATCACATTTTGGTTTCATGTAAGAAACTAAAGGAGGTTTTCTATGTTCTAAATAGTTATCCAATCCCAACTTTTCAATCCATTTCAAAAATTTGGAAGAATATATAATCTCTTTCGATATAAAATGAAGTATTGGCTAGAATATACCATTCTTCAATTTTTAATTACTAAAAGGACATAAATGCTTTCAAGCATGGAAAACCATCATTATCTCCCTTATTTATTTCTTCTGATGTTTTATCTACTTTTATCAAGCCATATTTAAATCCTATTTTGGATAACTAGGGTGTTAATTAGTTTGAAAAAAGAAATTACAAATTTTGGTATCCCCAATCTCCAAAATGGATTAAATTAAATGTAGATGCTTTGCTACTAGGCTCAAATTGTATAGGAATTGGAGGTGTTATTATATATGATAAAGGAAGATTTTTATTTCCTTTTGGTGAACAATTATATCATTGGGATGTTGCATAGGTAGAATTCATTTCAATTATTTCTTTAAAGGATATTTTACAAGATTGGATGACTGAAGCTGAAGGTATATGAATTGAAGGTGATAGATAAGCTATCATTTAGCTTGTATTTTGTCCATTATCAATAAAATATAGTATTTTCAATATTTCAAAAAAAAAAAAAAGGATTTATACTTGACTAGGATATCATCTCTTAGACAAGTGAAAAGTAATCTAGATTGGATAACATCTCCCAAACAGATGGATTTATACTTGATTAGGATAAAAACTCTCTGATAAATGGAAAGAAATTTGGATGAGATAGTTTCTCCCAAATAGATGGATTTATACTATAGCTTATACTGAATGGTCAAATATAGAAAGAAATTATTTGATAACATTTAAAGAATTTAAGACTTGTAACTTTTTATTATAAATTTTTGTACCAAGTTTCTTTAAAACTTTTTCACACATTCACACAATATATAGAGACAATGATAAGTAAATCTTTTCATTTATTATAATATATATTCAATACTATCCACCATAGTATCACTTGAGATATCATCAATTTACAAGTATCATTAAATGATATAATTTACAATTTATTAACTTGTAAGATTCTTCTTGGTATGCTTTCTCTACAACAAAGGGACCTTCCCAAGTTGGTTTTAATTTACCATGTATCTTTCAATAGGCTAAGATAAGTCTTCGTAGAACTAAAACTAAGTCTTTGTATTTTGATGATTTTTCATCAGGTATTTCGTAAGCAATTTGCCTCTAACTAATATTATGGATGTTGAGCAAGTTATTGCAAATGAATTCCCAACATGATTTAGATCTTATGAGAGCCCTTAAATTTTAAAATTTTTATTTGAATTAAATTGTATTTAATATTAAAAATCCTAACATTTAAAAATTTTTGTAGGTACATAATGCTAATAATAAGTGTTTTGATAAAGGTTTGTAAGCACTAGCATTGGGCCAAATGCAAAAAGTAAAAAACTGACCAATATATAGTTAATGGGTTCAAATTTTATTCGAAGTCATGGAGTGAAGGAAGAAAAATAAAAAATTATGAGTATGTGATAGAAGGAATACTCATGAAGAAGATGAGTGTAATTATTACGATATTATGAATGAAATTCTTGAGCTGAAGTACCCATGAGAAGATAAGAACTTTGTATGTTTGTTTAATTATCAATGGTATGATCCTATATAGAATATTGGCACAAGAGTTCATCCTGTGTATGGTTTAGTAGACATAAAATATAATAGAAGATATGATAAGTTTGATCCATTTGTGTTAGTAAGTCAAGCTATTCAAGTTTATTTCAACAAATATCCCAGTGGTCGTAGGGATAAATAAGATTGGCTAGTTATCACAAAAATAAAAGCATAGGGGATAATTGATCAACAACACGTCATAGCAGCTTCACATCAAGAGGATGAGATGCTAAATAGTAGGTTTATTGAAATTGAGGAGATGTCAATTACAACCCATCATATTGAAATGCAGTTAGAAGATATGAATAGTTTAACAATCTCATCAAGTGAGAATGAGGATGAAAGTGAAGATAACCTGGAGAGAATTGAAATATTTTTTATTTTGAATATTTCTTGTAAGTTAAGTGACTAAATTTATTGTATTGTACTTATTGAATTATTTTTTTTTTTAAAATCAAGTTAGTAAACATATCTTGCTAAATGTATATGATCTATATTCTATAATTCTATAATTCTTTATGTTTGTTATAACTAATTTATCTACATTCTTTTTTTTATATATAAAATTTTTACTTATGCAAATCACCATAACACTTATAATTTTTTTTTTTTATGTTACACCAATTTATTAATTGCTTCTTTTAATGTAAATAGCTTTAAGTGATGATCCTCCTCATAGATCCTTCACTTTAAAGTTTTCTTGTAAAAAACATTTGAGCACTAGACTAGGTAGACCTAGATAGGGTGATAAAAGTGAGGGGTAGAGATTAGTTCCATTAGTGATACCATCACCACAACCACCCAAGAATCTGTAGCAATCCATAGTGAGCTGGGTTAGGGATAGTCAGATCCACCAGTTATTGGTATACCACCACCCTTTTTTGGGTACTTCCCTCCTATATTGATGAGTCTTCAATTTTCCTCTCTAGACCAGACAAATGCAGCTCCATTCAATCCATATTGCTACCCACCAACATCACAAACTAGTCCATCCACCATCTGTAATCCTTCTTAACCCCCACCCCTATTATTACCAATATCATTTGTAGCCAGAACACAGTGGTCCATCCACATAAGCAGAGATTGGTGTTTGGATCCTATAACTGTAGGAGATAAGCGTCTATATATTGACCCTGAGGGTGATATGTAATTTCAATTTATTTTTTAAAGTTATTATAATTTGATATATTATATATTATTGACAAAAAACATTAACCTGTAGCTTCAATCCCTCAAGGCCACCTACCCTCAAGATTTGGGACATCATACAAAGCAAATATGATGCTCCTTACATATCTTGGAAGAAGATCCCAAAGGAAATTAGGGATATGTGGTTTAGAGAATTTCAGGTATATTTATTTGATATGAATTAAAATTTTAATTTAATTTATATTAATATTATTTATTATACTTATTATTTTTTATAGAAAGATTTTAGGTGTTTTCCTGAGCATAACATAAAAATCAGAAAAAATTTTGAGTGAAGAGGATTGACCCATCCTATGGATATGGTCATAGACATTAAAAAGTCCGGGAAGCATCCATTATAGGCTGGAGAGGGCATATGAGCAGATTTGAGTAGAGCTTGAGCAAATCCTGAGTTCACAAAATTAAGAGAGCAAAATAAGCAGAACATAACATCTGATTTTGGGGGTTTAGGAAGCTCTCTTCATACTAGCGGATCTATTCTTCATACTGAACATAGATGATGCATGGTAAAAGCTTTTAAATAGTTTAATATATATATATATATATATATATATATATATATATATATATATATATATATATATATATATATATATATATTATTTTAACTATATCTTCTTTTTTCAGAAAGAGTTTTTGGCTCATGTGAGTATAATTTTTGGAGTACTAAAATAGTATAATAAATTATTTAATATAAATTTATTTTATGGATTTATTCTCACAGGATGATTTTATACAAGTTAAAGAAAGTCTTTAGTCTACTGGTGAGGGATCATCTTCAAGATTGACCCAGTATTTTGAGTATCATACATGGTCAGATATTATTGGAGGAAGGCAGAGGGCGAGGGTATATGGCTTGGGTTACCAAGACTATGCTTATGAGGGTACTTATCTACATCAACATTTTATGATATTAGTGGAGCTGAAGAAATTGTTAGCCAGAGGATTGCTGCCCTGATGAGGGAGATAGAAGAGATGAGAAGGGTTCAAAATGAGATGCAGGCAGAGCTACAATCCTATAGAGATTAAAATAGAAATAAGAAATTGTAAGAGCTGTCACATGAATCACAAGGCAATGAGGATATGGACGATGATTAGTGCTCTTATTTTTTTATGAACATTTTGTTTAAACATTTGGTTTAATGAATTTGTTGTGTGAAAGCGAGGATACGGAGGACATGCACATTTTGTTGTGGATTTCATATGTTATGTTTATTGTAGAACATATGCATTTCTATTTGTTTAACATTTGGTTATACTTATTATGGATTTCATTTGAATGTTCTATATGTTGGTTTTGGACTATAATTCTAGTTTGATTATAATAGCGTCTTGCCCTTTTTTATTATATATGTTTTGAATTCTATGCAGGTATTATAGAAATTTAAGTAAATAGAGGGGGGACTTTCATTTTTTTTTTTGAAAATTCTATAGGTTTCTGGCAGCCAACTAGTGGTTTGGCCACTGGTTGGCTGCCAAAAACATCAATACCGGATTGCTTATTATAGCCACCAACATTTTAATATAGCTGCTAGTAAATACTGGAAGTTTACTGGCGATAACTGACGGTTAATAGGAAATAAATAGGTGATTCAGCTACCGGAAAAATTTGCATTTTAGATGGCTGGTAAGCCATTGGTAATTAATCAGCGGACACAGGCACTATGACTGCCAGAATTTATTGGTCATTTATGACATCAAAAAGCCACCGGTAAAGTTAACCACTAGAAATTGATCTTCTCAAATATTTTCCTATGTAGTTTATACCGGTGGTTTACTAACCATTGAAAAACTATTAGAAACATAATACTAACCGCCAAAAAAATTGTCGGTAATTTACATTTTTTCTATAGTGAGAAATATTTATTTAGTGACTTAATAAATTATATGGCACCGACTCTACAAGAAAGATAGGTGGCTAGGCTGCACCGCAACAAACTTGGGTTTTAAGCCTACCATATCTATAGAATTGGATATACTACCTAATGTTTTTTAGCCGTAAGTCTTATGTGGAATTCTAAAAGCGATTATCCCCAAAGGAAAGGATATCATCTTTTGGTAGTTTACATTGTGTATGATTGGATTTTATTATTTAGATTTTAATGTTGGAGTTGATTATTTAATTATAAAGAACTTATAGATTACTAACCCTAAACTTCAAGGGTTAGTAATTTATAAGTCCTAGAATGCTTTACAAATGAAATGAAGTCATTCGCCATATAGGATAGAAAATAACATAAAGCCTTGAGGAATTTTATTTATTAATATATTAAGAAATAGAGAAAGGATCCTTTAACCCAATACAAATTCCCTCTAAGTGGAGTCAAGCATGATGTATAGGGCCATTATGTTATTAATGTTTGATTACGGGTTATAAAAATTTATACACCAATGCCTTCACTGAATGGAGGCTAGCATGGTGCATAAAACCCTTAACTTATTATTTAAAATTTATTAAATCCCTTAATCAAATATGTAAATACTCTCCAAATGGAATCAATCAATATATAATGGGATTCGGTGATTTGAGTGTGTTAAGGCTTTGAAATGTAGTGCTAAAACACCCTCCAAATAAAATCAAGTCTTAAGCATAAAATGCAATATTTAATTAAAGTTAATTATCAAAATTATTTAATTAAAAATAAAATTATAAACAAATAAATTTCAAAAGTAATTTTGTTTTCATATCTAATATTTCTATTGAATTTCTCAAATTTCTATTGAATTATTTAGAATTTTTAATTAATTTTTACATTTTTATTATATTTTAATTAAGTATTATCAATTTCTTAATAAATTATAATTAAAAATTATTCAAAACATTATTTAAATTATGATAATTAATCTTTAAATTTTATGTATTTTTGAATTATTTTTATTGTATTTAATTATTTAATGAATTAAAAATTAAATTTAAATTGAAAATTTTTTAAATTTAAAATTATAAATATCTTATTTAAAATTTTTGTTATTTAAATTTATTTTATATTTTATATTTTTTTTATTTAAAACTATTTATTTTAATATTTAAAAAAGGGTAATTAATTATTAATACAAATTTAATGTAATTTTAATTTAAATTTAAATATTTATTATTTGTACATGTTGATTGGAATCGATTGAAGTTGATTTTATATTTTTGTAACTTTTATTTGATTTATTATAATTTATTGATGACCAGCCATTATTGAAGGGTTAATTAAATAGATTATTATTTGAAGATAAATTAAGTTAAGTCAACCATATTTAATCATGGGGTATAATGTTTCGAAGTTTGCTATGTTTTACGTTTCATCCAAATATGATGTTTGTATGTATCACTAGAATTGCCTAAGTTCACTAGACTCGCCTTAATTATTATCTTTAGATGTCACTAATGTTTCATAGGATTATAAGTCATGTCACTAACCCTTTGATATACATACAAGAAATTAAACCAGAATAATTATGAGTGCTTAGTGTTCTATGGAAGGATCATAGTGAATTACTAAAGCTATAGGTCACATCATAACATATAAGCTTAGAAATTCAAATAATTATGAGTGCTTAGTGTTGTATGGAAGGATCATATTAAATTACTAAAGCTAGAGGAGGGGGGGGGGGGGGGGGGGGGGGGGGGGGGGGGCGCTTGGGTGGAGGGGTGATTATAATATTAGGATGAAATCATTGGATGATGTTAAGGACATGCTCAAATTACTCTCTGCCAAATTTGAGGCCATTATCACACTTATTTTGAAAGCAATGAACAAAAATTCATACACCATCAATGGAAGTTTTCTCCCAAACTATCTATGATCATGCCTTGAATTTATTTTTTAATTGAAAAAGCCCTCCTCACTGATTCCATAGAGCCCTTAATTGTATTTATTTGAATTGGATTAAATTAGTTATGAGTTTTAAAAATTTTAGGTCAAAATAAGGCCAAGCTTTTTTTGGAAATTCAACTATGAACTATAATGGCATTAGATGGCTCTGGAAAAATCATAGAGTATGTTAAATACTCCATGATTTATGCCATTTAAGTTTGAACATAATCAGTTATGTATTTATATAATAATTCACAAAATTATATAATCACTCAAAGCCAATTTACTCACCATACACTCATGATTTTTTACTTTATTTTATTTTTAAAAGAAAGGAATTTTAATTATGAAGAAAACCTATATTTATTTATTATTATTTTGTTAAGAATCAAATTTATTATGATTTTCTAAAATTCTTGATCATTTAAAATAATTTAATGAACAATTTCAAATCTAATTACAATTGCCGACGTTAGCGTTACACACCTCTACTGATGATTGGGCCACCTCAGGTGGTGGTTGAGTTAGTGTGTTGCACTTTACTTTCAATGGTGCTTGGATTAATCATGCAACATTGAGTGGTTAATCACATAACAACATTAGATAGAATTGCGGACCATTTGATTAGCATAGTATTTGATTGATGGATAAGATAGAGCTACATGAAATCTCATTCATCTAGCCACTTCTATTGGTTGAATTGAATGATAAAAATGACAAAATCACAATTGTTGGAATTAAATAAGAGAAATGAAAGGCTATGATTGTATCTTTTTCATTCAATTGATACTAAACCCTATATTTAGGTTTGGTTTCAAATGATCGTTATAAAAGATCCTAGGGAGTTAAGTTTTAGATACAGGTAGAGTAAGGTGACATAAATACTAGGGAAGTGTTTTTTAAGCCATTGATGCATTACCCTCAAATTCATTTAGAAACATAGATAAAGGCCTAGGTTTTAAGATCTACCTACATGCAGATGATATCTTAGGATATTTTTTCACTCGTTTCTTTCCTTTAAAGATCCTCTACAATGTTGTAGAAGACCTCGAGCTTGGGGGATAACTAGAATTAGAGATTGAAAGGTTGAGATAGAATAAGCCTTAATTTATCATCAATCTTGCCATTAAAAGCCACCAAACACCAAGGAAGCACTAGAAAAATGGAGTAGAACTTTTAAGATTATTGAATAAAATAAGAAACCATGTTGGGAGGCTTTGGAGTGAATACTAGGATGCAATGGAGGTTTCATGTGGATTGGCCTATTACAGCTATTAGGACTTTCTTGGATGGTCCAAATCAATCAAATGAGGTCTATGGATACCCTATAGGTTTTCCAAGCCATTAGAGCACCATAGAATATGTTGACTCATGTGAAAGTGACCTAGGATCCTTTCCAAATAGGGAGGGGACCATTGGCTAGTTGGGTTATGCTAGTAGCTAAGATGGATATGGTTGAGCCTTTCAATGATTTTAGGACTTTTTTGAGTGGCTGGATGGGCCTGGGTTCAAACAAGGGAGTTCAGTTAATTAGGTTGACCAATAGGATGAGCTTTAACCTTTATTGACAACTTTAACTAGTCAATCATTGCAAGCAAATGTATATATTAATCTATTAAGTGTTTGATTGATTGTAGTGTTGCTTGAATATATGATTAAATGACTGATTAATTATTCACTAGTTATAAGATGTATTGTTGATTGCATGTTTGATTAAATAATTAAAGTTTGGATTGACTAAATGTATGTATGTTGGTTAATAGATGAAGATGATTAATAACTTGATTGATTATTGACTAGAGGTTCTGATAATGATTTACTATTGATTGATTAGCATATTGATTGACAATTGATTGAAAGCTAGAATATATGATTGTTGAATTAGTAGAGGTTTGATGTATGATGATTATTGGTTGTTGTTGGATTTATTATTGGTGATTGGAATCTATGTGTTTAATTAATTGATTGATGATGATCTTGACTAATTTATTGATCACGAACTGGATGATTTTTGACTAGAGATCAGATAATTGTAGGTAGGTGCAGGTTGATGCTTGAAGTGTAGATTTAATGTTGGATTGAATGATTGATTGTAGGTTGAATGCTAAAATATTGATTAAACATAGAATTGATTGTATTTATTGATTGATTGAATGCTGGATGGTTGATAGCTGGGTGAATGTTAACGAGTAGACCAACACTCAAAAGTTTGGATATGTCTTAATGACCTCATACAAGAATGAGGTCAATAACCACCACCACCTTTTCCTTTGAGGTTAATCAAATAAAATCTGGATAAATAGTTCTCAAAGTTCTTACAAGTATTTAAAAAATTAACCTTTAATATACCCTTCTTGGAAGCTTTAGAACAAATGCTCACTTATGCAAAATTTATGATGGATATTCTGAATAGTTTGGAGGATTTGTATAAATTATAGGAAATTAAATAAAGTCAATTAAAAGGATCATTTTCCCTTGCCTTTTCTTGATCAAATGTTAGACAGACTGATATGACACTCATTTTACTATTTTCTAGATGAATATTCTAAACATCATTAACTGTTTATTACACCTAAGGATTAAAATAAGATTAACTTCACTAGTCCTTAAGGAACCTTTTCTTTTAGAAGAATGTCTTTTGGTCTTTGTAATGCTTCTGCTACTTTTCAAAGATGTATGATGTCAATCTTTTCAAACTTAATTTTGAAGGGAAAACTTTCATTGATGAATTCTTTGTACTTGGTACTACATTTAATTCTTGTCTCGATAATTTAACCTCTATTTTGAAAAGATGTGTAGAAACAAATTTAGTGTTAAATTGGGAGTAGTGTCAATTCATGGCAACTAAAGGCATTATTTTTGGGCATAAGATTTCTAAGAAAGGATTAGAGGTAGATATTGTAAAAATTTAGTTGACAGAAAAAACTACCTCCCCCGCATTCTATTAAGACATTAGAAATTTCTTAGGTCATATAGGATTTTGTGGGAGATTTATTAAGGACTTGTCTAAAATTTCTAAAGCATTATGTCAATTATTGGAGAAGGATGTTCCTTTTGTATTTATTTATGCATGTCTTGAAGTATTTAACACTTTTAAAACAACATCTAAGTACTGGCTCAATTATTATTGCTCCTAATTGGTTGTTACCTTTTATAATGATGAGTGATGCCAGTGATGTTGTTGTATGTTCGGTTCTTGAATAAAAGAAAGATAAGAAATTCCATGGCATTTTTATGCTAGCAAAACTTTAAATTCTACACAATGTAATTATACAACTATCAAAAAAGAATTGTTAGCTATTGTTTTTATTTTCGATAAATTTAGATTATACATGATTGGCACCAAACTAGTTGTTGATATTGATCATTTTGCTATCAAATATATCTTATGACAAAAAAGATACTAAACCAAAATTGATTAGGTGAATTCTTCAATTATAAGAATTTGATGCAAATATTTTTGAAAGAAATGGTACAAAAAATCAAATTGTTGATCATCTTTCTATACTTTCTATTGAAACATGCCATATGAAGGTGAAATTAATAAAAATTTCTTGATGAATAATTATTTGTTTTTCATTTAAACAAATCACCTTAGTATACTAAGTTTGTTAATTTAATTATTTTTTTTAAGGAATGCAAGTTGTATTAAATAATACTAAAAAAAAGATACAATTAACTAAGGAAAACCCTATCATAATCCTTTATAATCCAGTCAACAAACCTTGATGGAAGTTCACTGTCTAAAAAAAACATCAAAAAAGAAGTCGTCCAACATGGCCAGATGAGAATAAGAATCTACCAACTTCTTAAAATCTCCAGGAATAAAATTAAAAATTACATTATTAAAAACATCTAAGAAAGAAAGATCCACCCTTTGAGGAATGTTATTCCTATCAACAGGCTTCTTAATCGAATTCTGAAGCAACTTAATGATTTTTACACTATCCCCTGTTGACCTCATTATTCGAGGTCAATTTTTCCAAGACTCGACTCTAGTACCTAGGTTTTCGTAGCCTAGTGTAGATGTCACACCCGCAGGATTTCCCTTAGGTGGACACCTAATGACGTAGCACGGACTCAAACCTATCACTCAACTCGAATCGAAATCCATTCAATCCAATTTTTATTCAACTCCAAACGAACTGAAATCAAGCTCGATTTATGATTCGTCGATGTCGATCGACTCAATCTAATTCGATTTCAATCAAATTGATATATCATTGGACTTAAAACAACTCACCAATCAAATCAAAATCAAATCAAATTTAATCAAATTGAATTCGATTTCAATGGCTCCGATTAACCCGTTTTGACTCGTCACAAGTATATATATAATAATAATTGATACGTTGTCAAAAATTATCTTAATCGGGCACGAATCTCGATGCAAAATCAAGTTTGGAAACTTCAAAAATTAATTCGGAGACCATCCCAACTCCGATTTCAGCAAACTTACAGTCGAACTGAGCGTCTCAGGAATACAAACCCAACGACACCAAGATCAACCCAATCCGAGCCCAAATGAGTCCAAATCAAGGGCTCAAATTGCTGTTGGAAGGTTCAAACCGCAATTTGAGTGACCAAACGGTCTTCGATTTTGACGAGCTTATACTCGAATCGAACGGCTCGACGAGACGAATCCAATGAGCCCAAGATCACCAAATTCCAAAATCTTTAAGGCCTTCAAATGTCAACCGAACGGTCCCCGGTCAAAGGGTTCAGCAACAACCCATAACCACCCACTCTCCCTCTCCCTCAACCCATAACCACCCACTCTCACTCTCCCTCAACCCAAAAAACGTCCAAGCCCCTCATCCTCTCATACATGACATGTCCAAGAACTCCTCCCCATTGGCAAGGAACTCCAACACCCGCTCTCCTCTCCTCTTCAAGTTACACGAAATCAGCCTCCTCTCCATACGAAGCCTCCTCCATCGTTCCTACAGCAGTTGCAGGCCGGCGATCTTCTAAATCTTGAGTATATCCTCTACATATTCATCTTCTTTCTTTTCCTTTTAACAATTTTAATGATGAAAAAGTGATTTGAGAAAGTTTAGTGCTATCATTTTAAAAGGAGAAGAAAGTATATTAGATTAAAATGTGAGAATTTTTCTTTCCATTGTTTTCTTTTATTGCAAAGAGAAGGATTCTCTTTCATTTTTTTTTTTAACTCAATTTTGTTTGGATTTTCAACGATTCTTGAATGTTTGAGTTGTTAGATTGGAGATGCTCTTTTCATTTATTTTCTGTTAAGTTTAATAATTTATTTTCTCTTTTGAAAAGTTTCTTGAGCATGTATAGAAGAGATATGAAATGATTCATCAACTGCATCTTTCATGGTCAAGATTATTTATGTTGGTTGCTTTAACTGTAAAGAGAAAGTTTAAAAGTATTACATGTATGATTACGTCCCTTATCATTTAAAGCAACGATCTTTTGTTTGAAATCTTGGTTATCCCTTTATAGAAATTGTGTTTGAATTATCTATAATAGAGATTTCGAAAGAGCATTGGTATATTTTCTTCTTCTTAATAACTCATGATCATAAAAAATTATAATCTTGATGAATATGGTATATTGTCGATAGACTCAAGTGAGATTAGTAAGTTTGTTGAAATCTCTACTTATACTTCATATTTCAATTTTAGAGAATAAGTGGTTCAAATGCAAGTTTGTGTGTTCTACATTGAGAATTTTCATAAGTCTTTGGAAAGAGTAAGTTAGCATCAATTGTTCTTTCTCATTATTTTTGTTGGAAAGTGTAAGTTTTAAAATGAAAATATGTGGATTTTGAATGGTGTGTTTCAAAAGCTTTTTGTGTGAGACATTGGAAAGTAAAGTGCATTATAAATGTGTACTCTAAAAAGGTGGATTATATATACGTTTTCAAAGAGAAAATAAGTATGATTTTGAAATGAGTTTTTGTGGTTTTGAAAGGTGAATAGTGAAACAAATTTTTGTGTTTAAGTTTGAAAAGTGAAAGTGTAAGTGTATGTTAGAAAGGTATTGTATTGAAACATGCAAAAGTAAAGTGTTTAATTTTGTGGTAAATGTATATTTTCGAAATTGGAACTTGTATGTTTTACAAATTGGAATGTGTGATTTTAAAAAGTGAATTTGTATGTATGTTTAAAAAAAAAAAAAAAAAAATAAACAAAATAGTATGAAATATGTAGATATGTAATAGTAAAGTGAATATGAAAATGCGTGTATGAGTGTATGTTGGAAAGTGAAATGATGGGTTTTAAAAGTAAAACTTGTGCATGTTTTGGAAGGTAGAGATGTATTTGGACTTGTATACATTTTTTTTTTGAAATAGTGAAAGTTGTATATATATTAGAACTGAAGATATGTGTGTTGAAGGTGAAAATTGTGTGCATTTTAGAAAATATGAAATCGGGTATGTGAGAAGTGAAGTTTTTGTTTGAGCATGTTTTGAAAAGTGTAACTTGTGAGTAATTTGAAAAGTGGAAAAGTTTATGTTTTGAAAAGTATAAAACTGATTTTGAAAAATGGGATGTTGGAATTTTGAGAAAAGTGAAAGTGTTGAATGGTTCCAAAAGGACATTCAACCAAGCCGGTGTTCAAGCCCGAAGAAAGGTACGTCTTTTATTTTCAGTAAATTTCTTATTTTCTTATCATTTATTAAAAGTGCTTCTAATCCCTGTTTTTCCTTGTTTTTCCTGTTTTATTTGCATAAACTGCGAGGAATGGTACCGGTCGAGAGAACAAAAGGATAAGGAGCTAATGACGTCAGTCGCCTCTATCCAGCCGGGTAGAGGTGCTACGGGCGGAACCACCTGGTCGTAGCCCCCGGTGACTGTGAGTATTTCTAAACTTAGAAAACCTTTAGGGACCCCTTGATGTGGTATGCGTGAACCATTCCTTTAGGTCCCTATAGTAACTTCAATTTAATTAGGTTTACTTTTTTGCTTTATTTTAGATCCCTAAACCCCTTTTACACACGCTCAAAGTCCTAAGAGTTAGTAATAATAAATTTTTATCCCATACAACAGTAGTAACACTTAAGGACAAAAATTAAGGATCGGGTCTTAGAAAATCTAGACTTAGGATGCATGCACATTTTAGGATAGAAACTTATAACATAGAAAATTTAGTGACATCTCATTTTAGAATTAGTAAATATCTTTAAATTAGAATTCAATCAATTAGAAAGCTTTAGCCAATAATTGACTTAGGACATTTCAAAACCTCACAACCTACTGCACACACTTAGATTTGTTTGTTAGGACAACCGACTCTAGTTTTAGGTTAGGCCGGTGTTTATTTCCTTACTGCACTGTGACGAGCTTTTCCTCGAGTTTTATTGCATGCTGGTTGTAAAATGTTGGTGTGTTTATTTATTTATTTTTACTGCACTCTGTGTTGGTTTGATTGACGATTAGATTACCCATAGGCTAGGAGCGATCTGGATTGTTAATATGATTTTCTGCAGGTGGCCACACTCATGCAGGGAAGAAAAAGATGGGCTAATTAATTAATAATAAATAAATGCTACAGGTGCTTCAGCTGCTTAGCCCCCAAATGAAGAAGAGTGTGGCCAAGCTTGGCTTAATAATTTAAATTCAATTGCATATATATATAACTGCGTGGGATGATTTTTGTTATAAATTGCTTAGGATAACCTTGCAGGTGGACTAGATTTTCCTTCCCTTTCTGTGAAATGAAATGTAATGTAAATATAATATATCAAGAGTCAATAAATGTGAAAGTGATTTTTTGAAAGTGGGATATTACATCCAATTTGGAATCCAAAGAAAGGAGAATATACCTTAAAGGATTATTCTCTTTTATTTGGAAAGCCAAATTAGGATGATTTAATATCTGAATAGAAAAGAAAATACCCCTCTTAGGGATGAGTTTCTTTTCATTTGGATATCCAGAACCCGATGGACTCGAGAAGTTCGTAGAAGAAGAAAAGACAGAACAAGAAGATTGAAGAAAGAAGAGGAAGAAATGAAGATTCAAGGAACAGTATATCCTATTTCAAAAATCACTTGCATCATTCTTAGGATTAGAATCCGGGTTTGTTGTCAGTGGTGCCCGGCCACTTTACTTTTCTGCAAATTCTGGGTGTAATATGGACATTGGACATTGGACATTATATTTGGATTATTAAAATTGATTGTTTATATTGTTTGTGCAGTAGATTTTTTTAGGACCTTGCATGCCGTGTTTTGTTTTAGCCTGGATTCGAAACGGAGAGATTTTTTCGTAAGGGTACGCTCAAAATTCTTATACTTGTAATTTTGAATAAAAATTTTTAGGCTCACATAGTAACTCTAACGATCTAAGAAGTAAGCTCGGGACCGCCGAGAGTCAGCATAAGCATATTAATACTTTCTCTTCCTTGTTAGGCACCTCCCCGCCTGCGGGTTCTGGCAGACCACTTGACCTATGAGGGTGCAGTTCTGTCAAGGGGAAGTTGTGCAATCTCTAGGGAAAAATCTATTTTCTAAGCCTAAATTTTTAAACTGCTTCATTATCATTTTATGCATTCGAGTCAATTAGCATGCATTGCATTAGATACAAACTAAAAAGAGTCTAAAATATTAATTGCATTTCTAGACATTTATCACCTTACATAAGTTGAGGGGCTAATTAGGAATTGTCTTAGATGTCTGCCCCAATTCTTTAAAACTTAAACAACATCCCTACCCATCTTTCATAAGAGACTGGACACATGGTTTTAAAGCGCCTAGGTGGTTAGCTGGCTCCCCAATCCAGGCCGGGGTAAGTCCAGATTTGCACTTCATTAGTTAGGTTCGGGTCGCTACTTTGTAGTACCCAAATTAGATTTAGGTTCTGAGGCAGATTCTTTTTAGATCTTAAGTCCTCGCCCTCCGGGAATATAATCCCAAATTTCTAATAAAATGTCAACTTAAACATAAAATTTTCTCTTAAAATGTAAAGCCCAACATAGGATAGACTGAGGTTGTCTCTGAGCTTCTCAGAATCCGACACCTCCTACTTTTTCTCCATTGACTCACTAATAAATGTTCAACATTGAGCTTTCTCCTTGGAAAATCTTTACTTCTATTTTCTTGTCTTCTACTTTGTAGTCAAAAGGGTATGAAATCACTGCTTTAATCGAGAGTTTTCTTAAGAACATTCCTCCTAGGATGTAATTAACTATAGGAGCTTGCTCTTATTGGGATTTGAGAACCCCAGACTAAAATAAACCTTGTTTTATTCGTATAAAACAAGGGAAGAATCTTTGGGAACGTAGATATTTTTTAAACCTTATTTTTAATTTTGAATAGACTTGTAGAATGTTATTATTATCTTTTCAGATAATATAATATTATATTTGTTATATTCAACTTTAGAAATAATGAATTTTATAAAACTCATTCTCGCTTTTGGATATCTTGAAGAATATTATGTTCATCTTTTAAGATGATATAATATTCTTCTTGTCATATCTAAACAAAAGAATGAATAAACAATTTTCAAAAACGTATTTCTATCTTTAAACTTATTCTATAGGATTTCATGTTCATCTTTTGAGGTGATATGTTATTCTTTGAACTATGTTTGATTATAGAAATATCAATTTTCAAAACCCTATTCTGATATTGAATCCATTGTAGAATATTGTGTCGGCCTATCGAGACTGTACTTTATTCTCAATGCAGTATTCGATTACAAAATAGGAGAAATCAAAATCTGCGTGGTGACACAATTTTTTTCTCACCAAGGTTTTTCTGGCGACTCCGCTGGGGATTTATCCTCTCTCCATCTTTAGCAGTGTTTTATACCCTTTAATCGGTAGTATACTTATGCTTGGCATAGGTTGTAACTACCTTTCTTCCGTCGGTTCTTTTATTCATTTCATTCTTGAATAATTTGGCCGGTATCTAAATAAATTTTAGAGGTCTTATTTTGGACCCCGTTAGAAAACTGATGGGATACTCCTTTATACGACCTTTTTGTAAAGAAAATTCCTATTTGTTAATTCGAATGTTGCAGTTACATTTTCTTGTAGCTTGATGTTTGAGTTAGCATTGGGTCCAAAATCTCTTTGCCCAATCTTTAGTAATATGTACAGTTACTTCTTTTAGTAACTTAATGTATTATTTGGATTGGGTCCAAAATAATTTTAAGTCCTGAAAAATTTTAAACTTCTGTGTCCTAGCTAATATGTTGCAGTTATATTTTTTTATAACTTGATATGTCATTGGACAAATCCTAAGAAAATTTGAGCTTTTAAATCAAAGTTTTCTCCTTATCTAAACCAGCATATTACAGTTATATATTTTTATAGCTTAATATGTTTGGTAGGATATGGTCCAAAAGCTCAAACCTTCAAATCAAAATTTTCTACTTGTCCTAATAACATATTGTAGTTACATGTCCTTTGTAGCTTGATATGTTTGCTAGGACAGGGTCCAGAATCTGATGTATGCAAGATTTTCAAGATTAAATTCAATTTATATTGAGAAAAGTTTGAAAGTTCAAATACAAATCAAGCTTATAAAAATAATTTGGATAGAGAAAATAGTAGGTTGATTTCTTTTAAAAAGAAATGTACCTCTATCTTCCTTAAATTGTAATTAAAACTTCATTGTGGTTGACTCCTTTAAACATTTAAAGAATAAGACCTATAGTTTTCATTGCTAAAATGAAAAGTGTGTTCCCTCCCTCCCTCCACTTGGGTGGATTAATGCTTTAGATGAAAATATATTTAATCACATTTCCTTTTGAAACCTCAAAGCACAAAAGTTTTGCTAATTTTGCTAAGTTCCTAGCAATCGTCTGAATTAAATTCAAATATATTTTCAAATCTCATATTCAACCATATTATGATTTCTCTCATCTTAGGAATGAATAATTATTGGTTGATATATTGAAGTTTTAAAATATTTTGAATTCCCTCATCTTTAAGCCTTCTTGTAGGTTAGAATTTAAAATGCTTTTAAATCCTATTTCTTAAAGGTACTACATGGATACGACAATTTGTCCTCTACTATGTGGTTTAACTCTGATAGAAAATGGATCTTAAGGCATGCAATAAAGATAAATGACCTAATCAATTATATGAATGCCTTCGTTTACCGTATGAAGTTTTCTCTTATGGTAATATTTTTAAATAAAATTTTAGCTAAGTTTACTCTTGGCTTTATTACTCCATTTGAGAAAACTCATGAGCAAATCTTATTAAGATTGATCATCTTAAATTTTTGTTTGGTCAAAAACTTAGGACGATTCAAGGTTTTTTATTATAGTTAATCCATGATATGGTTAATATTCCCTCTATCATGTGATTTTCCATCAAAATAAATTGACATTTCTTGAATTGATACTAAGTTAGTCGACTTCATTACATCTTTAAAGGTTTCCTTCTTCAGAAGTGATAAAAAAAAATTATTATCATATTTGGGTTCACCCATTATGATATCCATAAATAACTTAATTTGAATTAAGATTTATGTCAAATTGAAATTGGAGGAAGTAGAAGTCTTATTCATCTCCTTGTTATTATACATCTCATAGGCATCTTGCAAGTTGATGAACTTGTTTCATAATGATCTCATTCAAGTTGTTCATTCATACTATAGGATTGGGTCCAATTTATAAATCCATCTTTCTTGTATAAGAGGGTTAATTTTTTTTTTACTCTTATACATGGAAGATGATTTTACAATTGAAATAATTATTTCAGGATTTAAATAAAGGAAGCCTCCTAAAAAAAAAAAGGGTGAAGAAGAAAAAGAAAAGAAAAAAGAGACACATTCATTAAATGGGTAGCAAAAAAAAAAAAAAAAAAAAAAAAAAGAAAAAAAAAGAAAAAGAAAAGGTGGCTTCCCTTTCTAAATCTTGAATATCATAGGACCATTCATCCTTTAGTATTTTTTTAACACTTGACTTTGAGATTTCAAAATTTTGGTTCATCATCAAGCATTAATGTTCTATTAGATGTAAAATATATATATCATATAAAAGATTTGGAAATGATTAATTTCTACTTCCAATTTGACTCTCTTTTGATATAATTCTTAATTCAAAAAGAAGAAAAATATGAAGAAGAAAACCCCAGTTTTGCTTGTAGGGAGCTCTGATCTGGGTTAACAAAATTTAAATCTTGAGACCTCTCTAGTTAGTAACTTGAGTAGGTCAGTTCATATATTCAAATCATTTTCAAGAAAAATTATATAGATGATCAATCTAAATGGAATTATAATGGTGCTGGTTGTGCATTATTGGGTTTCACATATCAAACCTAATTGAGATGCATAAACAAACCATTATCCAAAAATCTTTAACTCTCTTTTGGACATCTTTCAATTTGAATGAGATTCTAGATAAGATCCTGATACTAGATGATCTATAGTGATATTTATAGATATAAAAATCACTTTCTTTAAATTCAAATTTTTGAAACTAAATTAAGGGACATCCCTTAGTTGGTTCTGAGATGATTGTCTAATGTTCTCATTCACTATTGAGTAGATATCATACAAATATAAATCTATTATTGACTGAACTAGGATGTTAGAACATGAGGGGTTCTATCCTTAGTAATGTCGATGATACCTTTGTTTGAATCTGTGTCAAACTTCAAGACAAAATCAAGCTACAATTTGACTAAGTCCATAATTGACTAATCTTGGATGTTAGAATTGGAGGGATTCTATTCCTGATAAAGTCTAGGGTAATTTCATCAAAAAGATATGAAATTCAATTCACGGTATATCTTTATCATAAACTAGAATCAGATGTTAGAGCCTAAGCAACTCTATCCCCGTTTCTTTTCATAGCATTGAAATTTAAAATATTTTGAAACTACAATTTTCTTTGAAAGAAAGTCATTAAGTTTTGACTATTTGATTAAACTCATGTTGGTCATATTCAAATTATTTAATTTAGAGAGAGTCAACCCATCCTTCGTTGAGTTTTTGAATCTTTTCCAATGTCATTTTGATTGGGTGAAGATGATTAAAACTTAAATGATCACTTTCAAATATTATAAGAAAATTATCAAATAAAAAAAAATAAAGCTCTCACTTTTTGATGAAAATCAAACTTTTCTCAATCATTGTGAGTATTTGATATTCCTTAGTGTTTTCACTATAAAGGATGCTTAAATATACTCATTGTTCTATAATAACTCATGCAAAAGTTAAAATTTTCTAAGGAAATTTTTATCATGTTGCATTTAGTTCTCTTAGAACATAAAAACGAAGACTCTAGAAAATTCATATTAATTTCTTCGAGTTAATTGAAACAAATTTAATTATAGAATCAATCTTTAATCAAAATCTTGCATTTCTCCTTTGGTGGTTGAGATGCTTTGATAAGTTTTTACTTATCAAAGATGATCAAACTACTCTCTTTTTGTTTTCCTCACATATGATGATCCGATATAAAAACATAATCCGTAGTGGATTATTTGTAAGTTACAAAGATCATTTATAATGAAGGATAAAACAAAATTTTAATTAAAAGATTTTCAAGTCTATCAATCGTTAAAGTGTTTTTCTTTCCCTTCTAGAAAATGACATGTATAAAAGCTTATGATCTCTAGTAGAACATTTGCAAGTTGTCAATGTCATTTGTGGTTGAGAGAAAAGATTCAAAGCTTTAAAGAAATCAACTTTACTTTAAAAATTCACTACCCTGAAATCAGTCTTTAGGTCTAAGTCCGCTTTTACGGCATCCTATTGGCTTTCTGGCTTAAGTCCACTCTTACGGCAGCCAATCCAGTTTAAATCAGTCTTTAGGTCTAAGTCCGCTTTTACGGCATCCTATTGGCTTTCTGGTTTAAGTCCGCTCTTACGGCAGCCAATCCTGTTTAAATCAGTCTTTAGGTCTAAGTCCGCTTTTACGGCATCCTATTGGCTTTCTGGCTTAAGTCCGCTCTTACGGCAGCCAATCCTGTTTAAATCCATCTTTAGGTCTAAGTCCGCTTTTACGGCATCCTATCGACATCCTGGCTTAAGTCCGCTCTTACGACAACAAATCCTGTTTAAATCAGTCTTTAGGTCTAAGTCCGCTTTTACGGCATCCTATTGGCTTTCTGGCCTAAGTCCGCTTTTACGGCAGCCAATCCAGTTTAAATCAGTCTTTAGGTCTAAGTCCGCTTTTACGGCATCCTATTGGCTTTCTGGCTTAAGTATGCTCTTACGGCAGCCAATCCTGTTTAAATCAATCTTTAGGTCTAAGTCCGCTTTTACGGCATCCTATTGGCATTCTAGCTTAAGTCCGCTCTTACGGCAGCCAATCCTGCTTAAATCAGTCTTTAGGTCTAAGTCCGCTTTTACGGCATCCTATTAGCTTTCTGGCTTAAGTCTGCTCTTACGGCAGCCAAACCTGTTTAAATCAGTTTTTAGGTCTAAGTCCGCTTTTACGGCATCCTATTGGCTTTCTGGCTTAAGTCTGCTTTTACGGCAGCCAATCCAGTTTAAATCAGTCTTTAGGTCTAAGTCCGCTTTTACGGCATCCTATTGGCTTTCTGGCTTAAGTCCGCGCCTACGGCAGCCAATCCAGTTTAAATCAGTCTTTAGGTCTAAGTCCGCTTTTACGGCATCCTATTGGATTTCTGGCTTAAGTCCGCTCTTACGGCAGCCAATCCAGTTTAAATCAGTCTTTAGGTTTAAGTCCGCTTTTACGGCATCCTATTGGCTTTCTGGCTTAAGTCCGCTCTTACAGCAGCCAATCCAGTTTAAATCAGTCTTTAGGTCTAAGTCCGCTTTTACGGCATCCTATTGGCTTTCTGGTTTAAGTCCGCTCTTACGGCAGCCAATCCAGTTTAAATCTGTTTTTAGATCTAAGTCCGCTTTTACGGTATCCTATCGACTTTCTGGCTTAAGTCCGCTCTTACGGCAGCCAATCCTGATTAAATCCGTCTCTAGGTATAAGTCCTCCTACGGCATCCTATTGACATTTTTGAAGTTAGGTATAAGCATCCCTAGTGGCATCCTAATCTTCGCCCCGAGGAGAAGTATAAGCATCCCTAGCGGCATCTTCTCTTCGTTAAATGTTAAGTCTTAAATCCCTCTTTAGGTCTAAGTCCGCTCTTACGACATCCTATTGATTTCTGACTTTTATCAAAATCAAAATCAAACTCTCCATTCCGTCCAAACTATATTCTAATCATTGCATTCAACTTTTCTATATCTTGGCTTTATTAAATAATGCTAATTTCATTAGTAATTATTTGCTAAAGTCATTATTGTCAATATCGAATTTTAAATCAAATAATCGATCCAAATCCTTTAAACAATCAACTCAAAACTCCATCAACTTTTCATTCTCATTTTCTATCAAACTTCAAAATCTTTTCAATTCATAAACTCAAAACTTCAACTTCAATTTTGGATCTAGTTGATTGTTTCGGTCAACACCAATACGCACGATAAACTTTGGCAAGTTTATCATGACTATTGGGGGTCCATTTGTTGACCTCATTATTCGAGGTCAATTTTTCCAAGAATCGACTCTAGTACCTAGGTTTTCGTAGCCTAGTGTAGATGTCACACCCGCAGGATTTCCCTTAGGTGGACACCTAATGACGTAGCACGGACTCAAACCTATCACTCAACTCGAATCGAAATCCATTCAATCCAATTTTTATTCAACTCCAAACGAACTGAAATCAAGCTCGATTTATGATTCGTCGATGTCGATCGACTCAATCTAATTCGATTTCGATCAAATTGATATATCATTGGACTTAAAACAACTCACCAATCAAATCAAAATCAAATCAAATTAACTCAAATTGAATTCGATTTCAATGGCTCCGATTAACCCGTTTTGACTCGTCACAAGTATATATATAATAATAATTGATACGTTGTCAAAAATTATCTTAATCGGGCACGAATCTCGATGCAAAATCAAGTTTGGAAACTTCAAAAATTAATTCGGAGACCATCCCAACTCCGATTTCAACAAACTTACAGTCGAACTGAGCGTCTCAGGAATACAAACCCAACGACACCAAGATCAACCCAATCCGAGCCCAAATGAGTCCAAATCAAGGGCTCAAATTGCTATTGGAAGGTTCAAACCGCAATTTGAGTGACCAAACGGTCTCCAATTTTGACGAGCTTATACTCGAATCGAACGACTCGACGAGACGAATCCAATGAGCCCAAGATCACCAAATTCCGAAATCATTAAGGCCTTCAAATGTCAACCGAACGGTCCACGGTCAAAGGGTTCAGCAACAACCCATAACCACCCACTCTCCCTCTCCCTACCCCATAACCACCCACTCTCACTCTCCCTCAACCCAAAAAACGTCCAAGCCCCTCATCCTCTCATACATGACATGTCCAAGAACTCCTCCCCATTGGCAAGGAACTCCAACACCCGCTCTCCTCTCCTCTTCAAGTTACACGAAATCAGCCTCCTCTCCATACGAAGCCTCCTCCATCGTTCCTACAGCAGTTGCAGGCCGGCGATCTTCTAAATCTTGAGTATATCCTCTACATATTCATCTTCTTTCTTTTCATTTTAACAATTTTAATGATGAAAAAGTGATTTGAGAAAGTTTAGTGCTATCATTTTAAAAGGAGAAGAAAGTATATTAGATTAAAATGTGAGAATTTTTCTTTCCATTGTTTTCTTTTATTGCAAAGAGAAGGATTCTCTTTCATTTTTTTTTTAACTCAATTTTGTTTGGATTTTCAACGATTCTTGAATGTTTGAGTTGTTAGATTGGAGATGCTCTTTTCATTTATTTTCTGTTAAGTTTAAAAATTTATTTTCTCTTTTGAAAAGTTTCTTGAGCATGTATAGAAGAGATATGAAATGATTCATCAACTGCATCTTTCATGGTCAAGATTATTTATGTTGGTTGCTTTAACTGTAAAGAGAAAGTTTAAAAGTATTACATGTATGATTACGTCCCTTATCATTTAAAGCAACGATCTTTTGTTTGAAATCTTGGTTTATCCCTTTATAGAAATTGTGATTGAATTATCTATAATAGAGATTTCGAAAGAGCATTGGTATATTTTCTTCTTCTTAATAACTCATGATCATAAAAAATTATAATCTTGATGAATATGGTATATTGTCGGTAGACTCAAGTGAGATTAGTAAGTTTGTTGAAATCTCTACTTATACTTCATATTTCAATTTTAGAGAATAAGTGGTTCAAATGCAAGTTTGTGTGTTCTACATTGAGAATTTTCATAAGTCTTTGGAAAGAGTAAGTTAGCATCAATTGTTCTTTCTCATTATTTTTGTTGGAAAGTGTAAGTTTTAAAATGAAAATATGTGGATTTTGAATGGTGTGTTTCAAAAGCTTTTTGTGTGAGACATTGGAAAGTAAAGTGCATTATAAATGTGTACTCTAAAAAGGTGGATTATATATACGTTTTCAAAGAGAAAATAAGTATGATTTTGAAATGAGTTTTTGTGGTTTTGAAAGGTGAATAGTGAAACAAATTTTTGTGTTTAAGTTTGAAAAGTGAAAGTGTAAGTGTATGTTAGAAAGGTATTGTATTGAAACATGCAAAAGTAAAGTGTTTAATTTTGTGGTAAATGTATATTTTTGAAATTGGAACTTGTATGTTTTACAAATTGGAATGTGTGATTTTAAAAAGTGAATTTGTATGTATGTTTAAAAAAAAAAAAAAAATAAACAAAATAGTATGAAATATGTAGATATGTAATAGTAAAGTGAATATGAAAATGCGTGTATGAGTGTATGTTGGAAAGTGAAATGATGGGTTTTAAAAGTAAAACTTGTGCATGTTTTGGAAGGTAGAGATGTATTTGGACTTGTATACATTTTTTTTTTGAAATAGTGAAAGTTGTATATATATTAGAACTGAAGATATGTTTGTTGAAGGTGAAAATTGTGTGCATTTTAGAAAATATGAAATCGTGTATGTGAGAAGTGAAGTTTTTGTTTGAGCATGTTTTGAAAAGTGTAACTTGTGAGTAATTTGAAAAGTGGAAAAGTTTATGTTTTGAAAAGTATAAAACTGATTTTAAAAAATGGGATGTTGGAATTTTGAAAAAAGAGAAAGTGTTGAATGGTTCCAAAAGGACATTCAACCAAGCCGGTGTTCAAGCCCGAAGAAAGGTACGTCTTTTATTTTCAGTAAATTTCAATTATTTTCTTATCATTTATTAAAAGTGCTTCTAATCCCTGTTTTTTCTTGTTTTTCTTGTTTTATTTGCATAAATTGCGAGGAATGGTACCGGTCGAGAGAACAAAAGGACAAGGAGCTAATGACGTTAGTCGCCTCTATCCAGCCGGGTAGAGGTGCTACGGGCGGAACCACCTGGTCGTAGCCCCCAGTGACTGTGAGTATTTCTAAACTTAGAAAACCTTTACGGACCCCTTGATGTGGTATGCGTGAACCATTCCTTTAGGTCCCTATAGTAACTTCAATTTAATTAGGTTTACTTTTTTGCTTTATTTTAGATCCCTAAACCCCTTTTACACACGCTCAAAGTCCTAAGAGTTAGTAATAATAAATTTTTATCCCATACAACAGTAGTAACACTTAAGGAAAAAAATTAAGGACCGGGTCTTAGAAAATCTAGACTTAGGATGCATGCACATTTTAGGATAGAAACTTATAACATAGAAAATTTAGTGACATCTCATTTTAGAATTAGTAAATATCTTTAAATTAGAATTCAATCAATTAGAAAGCTTTAGCCAATAATTGACTTAGGACATTTCAAAACCTCACAACCTACTGCACACACTTAGATTTGTTTGTTAGGACAACCGACTCTAGTTTTAGGTTAGGCCAGTGTTTATTTCCTTACTGCACTGTGACGAGCTTTTCCTCGAGTTTTATTGCATGCTGGTTGTAAAATGTTGGTGTGTTTATTTATTTATTTTTACTGCACTCTGTGTTGGTTTGATTGACGATTAGATTACCCAGAGGCTAGGAGCGATCTGGATTGTTAATATGATTTTCTGCAGGTGGCCACACTCATGCAGGGCAGAAAAAGATGGGCTAATTAATTAATAATAAATAAATGCTACAGGTGCTTCAATTGCTTAGCCCCCAAATGAAGAAGAGTGTGGCCAAGCTTGGCTTAATAATTTAAATTCAATTGCATATATATATAACTGCGTGGGATGATTTTTGTTATAAATTGCTTAGGATAACCTTGCAGGTGGACTAGATTTTCCTTCCCTTTCTGTGAAATGAAATGTAATGTAAATATAATATATCAAGAGTAATAAATGTGAAAGTGATTTTTTGAAAGTGGGATATTACATCCAATTTGGAATCCAAAGAAAGGAGAATATACCTTAAAGGATTATTCTCTTTTATTTGGAAAGCCAAATTAGGATGATTCAATATCCGAATAGAAAAGAAAATACCCCTCTTAGGGATGAGTTTCTTTTCATTTGGATATCCAGAACCCGACGGACTCGAGAAGTTCGTAGAAGAAGAAAAGACAGAACAAGAAGATTGAAGAAAGAAGAGGAAGAAATAAAGATTCAAGGAACATTATATCCTATTTCAAAAATCACTTGCATCATTCTTAGGATTAGAATCCGGGTTTGTTGTCAGTGGTGCCCGGCCACTTTACGTTTCTGCAAATTCTGGGTGTAATATGGACATTGGACATTGGACATTATATTTGGATTATTAAAATTGATTGTTTACATTGTTTGTGCAGTAGATTTTTTTAGGACCTTGCATGCCGTGTTTTGTTTTAGCCTGGATTCGAAACGGAGAGATTTTTTCGTAAGGGTACGCTCAAAATTCTTATACTTGTAATTTTAAATAAAAATTTTTAGGCTCACATAGTAACTCTAACAATCTAAGAAGTAAGCTCGGGACCGCCGAGAGTCAGCATAAGCATATTAATACTTTCTCTTCCTTGTTAGGCACCTCCCCGCCTGCAGGTTCTGGCAGACCACTTGACCTATGAGGGTGCAATTCTGTCAAGGGGAAGTTGTGCAATCTCTAGGGAAAAATCTATTTTCTAAGCCTAAATTTTTAAACTGCTTCATTATCATTTTATGCATTCGAGTCAATTAGCATGCATTGCATTAGATACAAACTAAAAAGAGTCTAAAATATTAATTGCATTTCTAGACATTTATCACCCTACATAAGTTGAGGGGCTAATTAGGAATTGTCTTAGATGTCTGCCCCAATTCCTTAAAACTTAAACAACATCCCTACCCATCTTTCATAAGAGACTGGACACATGGTTTTAAAGCGCCTAGGTGGTTAGCTGGCTCCCCAATCCAGGCCGGGGTAAGTCCAGATTTGCACTTCATTAGTTAGGTTCGGGTCGCTACTTTGTAGTACCCAAATTAGATTTAGGTTCTGAGGCAGATTCTTTTTAGATCTTAAGTCCTCGCCCTCCGGGAATATAATCCCAAATTTCTAATAAAATGTCAACTTAAACATAAAATTTTCTCTTAAAATGTAAAGCCCAACATAGGATAGACTGAGGTTGTCTCTGAGCTTCTCAGAATCCGACACCTCCTACTTTTTCTCCATTGACTCACTAATAAATGTTCAACATTGAGCTTTCTCCTTGGAAAATCTTTACTTCTATTTTCTTGTCTTCTACTTTGTAGTCAAAAGGGTATAAAATCACTGCTTTAATCGAGAGTTTTCTTAGGAGCATTCCTCCTAGGATGTAATTAACTATAGGAGCTTGCTCTTATAGGGATTTGAGAACCCCAGACTAAAATAAACCTTGTTTTATTCGTATAAAACAAGGGAAGAATCTTTGGGAACGTAGATATTTTTAAAACCTTATTTTTAATTTTGAATAGACTTGTAGAATGTTATTATTATCTTTTCAGATAATATAATATTATATTTGTTATATTCAACTTTAGAAATAATGAATTTTATAAAACTCATTCTCGCTTTTGGATATCTTGAAGAATATTATGTTCATCTTTTAAGATGATATAATATTCTTCTTGTCATATCTAAACAAAAGAATGAATAAACAATTTTCAAAAACGTATTTCTATCTTTAAACTTATTATATAGGATTTCATGTTCATCTTTTGAGGTGATATGTTATTCTTTGAACTATGTTTGATTATAGAAATATCAATTTTCAAAACCCTATTCTGATATTGAATCCATTGTAGAATATTGTGTCGGCCTATCGAGACTGTACTTTATTCTCAATGCAGTATTCGATTATAAAATAGGAGAAATCAAAATCTGCGTGGTGACACAATTTTTTTCTCACCATCCCCTTCATTAATTATTCCTCTATAATCCTTCATCCAATCTTGTAAAAAGTGTTTAATCCAAGACAGAAGCCAATTTAAGAAAAGAAATGTCCCAATGAATTATTCGCTTTGCATATGCACAAATAAATCTTCCTTTATAGTCTCTCGGAACACCTGCAATCCCCACCTAGTTGGACCTAGTTGGAATGCAAAATAGCAGCATCAAGATTTAATTTAATCTAATCTTCAGGTGGACAGCACCAAGCTTTAGACAACAATACTTGCTGATTAGTGTTTCAAAACTTCTCAATTTGAAATAAATGTAAAAAAATGAACTGAGATAGTATTTCAGTAGCAATTGATGAAGAAGTTGGATCAAAATTTCCATGTTTACAATAATTTATTGCTTTCCAATTCAAATTCATAGTAAAAACATATGATCTTGCTAGACTTGGTTTTACCCCTGCTACATTTTTTAGACTGTCCTAGAAATCCAAATACTTTGGAATTTAGGTACATTAATACCCCAATGTCTTAGGATATCTAAAATTTCTAAAACTTTATTACGTCGGGTAGATATATGCTCCTAGTCTTCAAGTTTATCATAACCTCTTGAACAACAAATGTTATCTTGTAATTTCTTATATTTCAACCAAACATTTTTTTGTAACACATTATTAAAGAGTATCCACCAAAAAAGAAACTCTCTATGAGAAAACTTTAACCATTTCATCCATTTCGAATAAACCCGATTTATAAGATGGCTTTGTGCATGAGCATCATAAGATAAATTGGTTAATGTCCTTTAGACATTGGAGAATATTAATTCTAGCATATCCTCATCACTAAAAATATAAATAGGAGTTTGCAAAATCAACTTTACCATTTCTTCAGAGAAACGGACATTTAAGACCTCCTTATTCCAACTTCTATCATCCTCAAGGAGATAAGAAATCTTTTATCTTGAAGTTCTAAAAGATTGCAAGTTGAACACCATTTATTCAAGCATTTATCCACGAGCCAAACATCATTAATAATGCCAATTTTCACATCATTAATAATGCCAATTTTCTTTCCAGAACATACCTTCCACCTATTAATAGGTTTTAGGAAATGAGCACAGTCTTTAATGATTCACCAAGATGGGGAAGCATTCCTTTTTATTGCTAGTGTTATACTTCCTTATAACTTATCATCAATTAAAAAGAAGAAGTTTATACATTATACCAAGTTTTTTTTGGATGAATCTTATTAATTTAAATTATGAAATGATCAAATTATGGGAAGATATGTCCCTCAAGAAAGAAGAAACATAGCTAATCATTAAGGAATGTCATGATTCTCATTAAAGGAACTACTTCTAAAATCCTTCAATATGAATTTTTTTATTTATCTATTCAAGGATAAATGAATACATTAAGAAATACAATCAATGTCAAAGTGTAGGAAATATTTTAAAAAGAAATAAAATTCCTTTGAACTATATTTTGGAAATTGAAATATTTGATGTTTGGGGATTGAATTTTATGAGACCTTTAGTGCTATCTCATAGAAATTAGTATATTCTTATTATTTTAGATTATGTTTCAAAGTGGATTGAAGGTGTAGAAGACTCTAAAATTTATGATCAAGTTTTTAGAGAAAAATATTTTTTTTTTATATTTGGAATGCTAATTATTTTAATCACTGATAGAGGAAGACATTTATGTAATAAAAGAATATAAATAATTTTAATGAAATATGGGATTTATCATAGGATCGCTACTACTTATCATCCTCAAACTAGTGGTCAGGGTGAGACTAATAATAGGGAGATTAAACAAATCTTGAAAAAAAGGTTAGCTCTAGTAGGAAAGATTGAGAGATTAAATTATATGATGCATTATGGGCCTATAGAATTGCTTTTAAGACTCCTATTGGTATGACTCCTTATAAATTATTTTTTAAAAAAGCTTGCAACCATCCTTTATATCTTAAGCATAAAGCATTCTAGCGACTAAAGAATTCTAGTGACTAAAGACATGTTTAAAGAAGTTTGTAAAGATGCTAAAGGTATTATCATAGAGGGAGACAACTTGAATGTGATCCAATTTCTTCAAAAGTTGTATAGCAAACCAAAGGTACTTGGAGGAAGCTTTCAAGATGAAGATTCTTTGTTTTTTTCTGATTGGAATAATGTTATTTTCCATTTTGTTCCTAGAGGTTGTAATAAGTTGACTGATTATTATGCCAATTTAGCTTTCTCTTATGATTTCATTTGGGATTTGTTTAGTGAGAGTGAACTTCCTGAACCGTTTGCTAGATTGGTGAAGGAAGAATGCGACTCTCTAGTTTGTATCTAGGTCTTTTTTTTCCTTTTTTAATTTTAATGCTATTTTCATTTCTTCAAAAAAATAAAAAAACTAAAGAATTATATTTTAATTTTGAAGCTATGAAAGAAAAAAGATTGATGTAGTTGACTAAATTGGAAGAAATCAGAAATGTAGCTTATAAAAATGTAAGGATTTATAAGGAAAACATAAAAATGGAAAGATATTAAACTTCTTAAGAAAGAATTCATTGCTAATCAAGACGTTTTGGTGTTTAATTCTATACTTAAACTTTTCCCAATAAAATTAAATTCCATATGGTTTGAACCTTTCACTGTCATAAGAACATTTCCTTATGATATGAAGAGATTCAGGATAAGAAAGGCATGCTTTTTTCAAAGTGAATGGCCATAGATTAAATTCTTTTTTAGGTGGAGAAATTAATCGATTATGAAATATAACTGAATTTGTTCATCCTGGAATAAAATCATTAGTACAGTCTAGTTGAAGATTATAAACGTAGCGCTTATGGGAGCCAACCCTCTTGTGTCTTTAGTAAGCTCATCGTGATGGCTAGAGTGGTGCTTTATATAATAATTATCTTGTACCTTAAATATATCACATATTTTATACCGTTCAATTTTTTGTATAAAAACATATTTTATTTATTAATGTTTACGTATATTATTATTTACATTTGATTAAATTATCCTTATGCTTAAATTTTCATATTATCTTCCATTAATATTTCTTCATGTTAATTATTTAATTAAACCTAATAAATGATAATTAAAATTATATAAAATTAGAATAATAATAAAATTCTAGATCGTAGTTCAAATGAATATTGCTTTATAATTCATAGATTTAAAAAATTAATAATTTGCTAACTTTTATCATTTAAATTATTTACTTAACTTGAACTTATAAGTTATACATTTATATAATGACCTTCGAATTGAAGATGAATAATCAAGGTTAAAAAGTAGATATGAGTGATTAAAATTGGAATTCATATGCAACATGAATTTAAAATTTGCAATCTTTTTAAATCCTAGCCATAAACTCGTAAAGATTATAAGAAAAATTTAAGCAAAATTGATATTCAAAATTATTATCTTTGTACTCCATAGAAAAAAATAGAAAAAAGAAAAAAAAAAAGAAAAAAAAAAGAAAATGAGCAAAATAAAAAAAATTTGATATCAAATAAAAGCTTAGAATCTAACTACAATCTTATGCTTAAATTCATAAAAGATAAGATAGGAGAACTAGTATAAATGTTAATGAACATATAAATTTTCAATTTTAACTACAAACATATATAATCTTTATGCTACATTACTCAATTCAATATTTAAAAGTCAATTATTACATTTCTAATATGTTAATTTGAATTAAGAAATAATAAGGATAGCTGGTTAGGATAGTTGTTAGTATTTTTGAAAGAAAAATTATAACTTTTTTCACTTCCATTACTTGTAGATTATGATATATTATACTATTTTTTAGTAAATTTTAATTATCAATTTTTTATTTTGGTTCTCTAATTAATTAGAATTGTAGATTTTAATATTTTCTTGAGGATAAGTAAGAGTTTAATCTGGGGTGAATTTAATAAGTGTAAATTACATATTATTTTATATAGTTTATTTTCATTAAAATGTGTTATTTTAGTCATTTTATATAGGAAATGCTAAAAATCATAGAAATTCTAAGAAGGCTATAGTGTCATGTCATCCAACAGAATAATGTTGAAGCATTACCTTCATTTTACTATCGAGGTGCCCCAATTCTGACACTATTGTATCGTGTTCTCTATTTGCAACTATTGTGATTGCATCACCGATAGAACCACAACATTATCAACACCACGACAATAGAAAGTTAGCTTGACAGTGTTGTATTCTTTATTTAATTGCTGCGGTGGCATAATTTCTTATGCCTTGGTACCTTTTCCACACTTAGGCGCCTAAGTGCTCAAATGTCCATAGTGCAACAACATTAAAATTGAAATTTTCAATTATCACATTCTATCAATAAAGAGATGTGATTGTTCACCAAGTAATCAATTCACATTAGTAATCACCACGATAACATAAAAGTTTTGGTGTACAGGTACTAGTTCACTTTAGGGGCACCACGACGCCATTCATTCAAGCGTCACAGTGTTAGATACTTTTTTTGGTTTTCCTTTAAATAGTTATGATATTATATTTATAAAAGAGTTAAGTCAGTTGTATAAGATTTAGTACTTTCTAGAGTACTTCTTTAGTTCCCTCGTAGAGTAAAATTTAAGGGAGGCTAGATAAGTGTAAGATACTGTCATCTAGAGTATTTAGCCTGTGTTTCTTGAACAAATTCAATAACATAAAGGGAGAACGAGTTCACATGAGATACTTTGATCCTTCTTTATGATATCACTCTCTTATATTTTCATTCTTCCTTGAGTTTATGATAATAAGTTTGCTTGTTATTCATTCTATGTCTAGCTAATTCTCTTGTTTTGGATTGATAAAGTAAAATACATATTGTGGACTAATGAAGACTCTCATTCTATAAATATTAAAAGATGTTTTCAATATTATCCTATCTTTTATTTAATGCACATAGTTGCCATATTTGTAGTTAAAATTTAGTGTGATGTATAGCCTTGATGGAAGATTATAAGAAAAGCTAGGAGTATTGAGATAGGATGTTTGCGTGCCTTGACATAGGATGTAAAATGTTTTAGGTTCTTAAGGAGATACTATAGTTTTAGGAGGTCAACACATATCTTTTTCATCACTTTAAGCTTGATAGAAATATAGAGATGCATATGCTCTGAATCACATTACCATAAATTGTCCCATTAGGAAAATTATGCAATTCAAATTCATCAATCTAAAACACTTTAATTAAATATTATATCAAATATTATACTATTTTATCATGCAAACTGTTTCAATTAGAGAGAGAAGTTCTGAGAGAAATTAGATTTTGTTGCTATTTTCTTCAAAAATTCAAATTTGCGATTTTTCCGCGGGAGCAATGGCGACGGAGGGTCGCCGACCACTGATCTCTGGTGGTTCAAAGGATGTTCGTTGAAGTCGCTTTCTGCATCTCCGCCAGCTTTTGGTGACATTCCGTCTAGTTTTTTTCAAGGAGCCAAATCGAAGTTTCATTCGGGAGCGCCTCTGGTGATCAATGAAGGAGGTCTACTTTTGCATCCTAAAAAATTAATAGAAGTTGTTGGAAAAGGTAAAGGTCTGATAGAAGATGATCTGTCTACTGATAATCAGAAGAACAAAGATCTCCTTGGTGTCAGGGAACTTTCTTTTGCTGATTTCACTAAAAATTGTTCAAAAAAAAGTTCTGTTTCCTCTGGTAAACAAATTGCTTTCAAAAATGATGCTAAAAATCAAAATGATGCAAATGGTATGAAGGTTCAAGCTATGGATGAATCAAGGATAGAATGTCTGAACAATATTGCTACTGAAGGCAATGGAGCACAAGTATTAAATGATATGGACAATGTTCATGATTGCAATAACGGAGAACTTGTTTCATGTAAGGAAACAGTTAATGTGATTTTTGAAAGAGCTCTTTGTTTGAATAGTTGCTATTTAAATGATTTATATTTGTGCAACTTATGTAGTTTTGATGATTCCAAATATTATTGTTCAAATGTATAGTTATCTCCTAACAATTTTAGAAGATTTGCATTTGCTCTTGTGTGTACTAACATTTCAGGAAAATCAGACTCCAGACTACGATAACTTCAAATCAAATTCAACATGAGATATTTTGTTTATTTGAAGTTTGCATTTTCTTTGAATTAATTTTGAAAGGGAGTGATTGTAATTGAGTGAATAAAATCTCACACACACAAATAAGGAGATCTTAAAATTCTATACTGATCGTACAGGACGATATTTATCATACTGGACGATCTGTCAGTTATCTCCTATTGAGTACTTGGAACGAATAGGAACTTGCTCGAGAAAAATTTTTCTAAGTCCTATTCATCCAGGACGAATTTTATTATCGTCCCGGATGATGGGTTCTCTGTAAAATTTTCGTCCAAATGAATTTTGCTATCGTACGAGGCGACCGGTCCTCTGGAAAATTTTCGTACAGACGAAATTAATTATCGTCCAGGACGATCGGGTCTCTGGAAATTTTTCTTCCAGACGAAAACAAATTATCGTCCGCGGCGATTGGTCCTCTGGAAAATTTTCGTCCAGACGAAATAAATAATCGTCCAGGACGATCGGCTCTCTGGAAAATTTTCGTCCAAACGAACATATTTTCGTCCAAATGATTAACCAACTTAGAACAGTTTTCAGCAGTTTCTAGAACTGACCTTGTAATAACTGTTCGTACTGGACGAACCTAGTTCGTACAGGACGATCAGCTGTATGAAGTCATTTTGTACACATATACAAATTGGGTCGTTTCAGATCGTTTAAGTAAAATCGTCCAGGACGATCCAGGATCGTACAGGACGATCCACTGCGTACAGAATTGGAAACTTGCAGTTTTTGGGCGGTTTTTCATGTCTTTTGTATAAATAGTCCAAATTAGACTGCCACCCAATCTTTTTGTCATTTGATCTTCGTGCCTCTTGAGAGAATAGCCAAGGAGAGAGTGGAAGAGAGCATTCAAAGGAGGATTCCTACCATTGGAGCGAGAAGGCTTCACTTGGATTACTAAGGTAAGAGTCTCTACTTGTGAAATTGGATTTCTTCACTCTTTTCTTTCTTCCTTCTAGTTTCTTGTGAGAAGATCAGTCAAGGAGATCCGGTTCTCTGCCGACAGTTGGAGAGTGTGAACAGACGAAGGGTTCTCCGCCCACACTAGGAGAGTGTAAAAGGACGAAGGTTCTCTGCCTACACTTGGAGAGTGTGAACAGCCGTAGGGTTCTCTGCCCACACTAGGAAAGTGTAAAAGGACGACGGTTCTTTTCCAGCACTGTTGATTGTGTAAAAGGACGACGGTTCTCTGCCGCACCGGGTAGTGGTGAAAAGAGTGTTTTGTACAGGCTTCTCCGCCTTGCTGTGGGTGCTAAAGGAGAGTCACTTTGTGGTATTAGTGCAATACTCAGAGGGTGCCTCTGAGGAGTGGATGTAGGTCTGGTTATAGATCGAACCACTATAAATCTGGTGTCATTTACTTTATTGCTTTTACGTTTCCGCACTTTAAATTTCAGTTTTAACAACTCTGTGGTTGAAAAACATTTTTCTACAAACTTTAAAAGAAAATTTTATTTCGGTTCAACTTTATCATTAAGAGGGTTTAAAATTTTTAAAACTACCAATTCACCCCCCTCTTGGTAGCCGTGGGATATTTACTTAGGCTTAACAACCTAATTACTGGACTCAACAAGTGGTATCAGAGCATAGTTTCAAAATCATAAGTTTGAACTACTTTTTAATTAACGTAGATGGCTACATTTGGAAACCGAAACACACCTGAGGGTTACTCTATCACTAGACCTCCACTGTTTGACAATATTCCTTTTGATTTTTGGAAAACACGCATGTCTACTTTCTTACAGTCACTTGATTATCGCATGTGGATGCTAGTCCAGGAAGGTTACTCAAAACCAACTAGATTAGTTAATGGAATTAGGGTAGATACACCGTATGCAGATTGGACTATAGAAGAACGTGACTTAGCATAATTAAATGCGAAATGTTTAAATAGTTTCTTTTGTGCTTTAAAATCTGAAGATTACATGCGAGTTTCCACTTGTAAAAGCGGAAAAGACATATGGGATAGACTTTGTATTACTTATGAAGGGACAAATGAGGTTAAGCAATCAAGACTCAATATCTTGTTACATGACTACGAATTATTTCGCATGAAATCTAATGAATCTATATCTGACATGTACACAAGATTCACTCAAATTGTCACCTCTTTGCATGCACTTGGTAGGGAATTAACAAATGCTGAAATGGTTAATAAGATTCTTCGTTGTTTACCTACTGCATATGATGCTAAAATTACTGCAATTACAGAGTCTAAAGATCTGAACATTTATTCAATTGACAATCTTCTTGGTTCACTCATTGCTTACGAGCAAGGAGTAAGTCAAAGAAAGATTGATGCAGGTGAACCAAGAAAGGACAAGAATATTGCACTAAATGTGGAAGAGTCAGAAAGTGAACACTCACAACCTGAGGATGAAGACGATATAGCACTGATGACTAGACAATTCAGAAGCTTTTTAAAGAGAAAGCAGAAGAGATGCCAGTAATGGAATAGAGGTAAGTATAACAGAAATGGCAAGATTTCTAATGAAGTGATTTGTTATGAATGCAGGAAACCAGGTCATATAAAGACTGATTGTCCAAAACTCAAAGCCACTCCTAGCAAGGAGAAGGTAGAGGAGTAACCAATGGTAAATAAGGGAAAGAAGAAGTTTGAAAAGGCTTTTTGGGCGGACTCAGCTTCAGACTCATCTGAGACTGAAAAAGAAGAAGAAGTCACCAACCTTTGCTTGATGGCAGATAAAGCTGAACAATCAGATCAAGAAGAGGTATGTGATTTAACCTATAATGAATTGTTTGAAGTTTCTGAACACATGCATGATGCATATAGGAAAATGAAAAGGATGCATTCTAGTGTAGTTTTAGAATTAGAAGAGCTTAATAAGGAACACGAAATCCTTAGGAAAGATCATGCTTTAATTGATAGCAACCACATGAAACTACTTGATGAATATGATGACTTGAATAAAAATTTTGAGAATTTAAAATCATCCTATGCTGAACTTGAAAAAGAATTTAAGAAATTTATGGATGAATTTGAGAGCAAGACATATAGAATCAATTATACCAATCGAATCTTGGAGGATATGAATTCATTTTACAAACTCACTATAAGAGCTCTCGAGGATAATAGGAACCCCCCTAAACTTGAAGATTTTACAAATCCTAAATATTATCTTAAATTCATGAAATCCCTTAGAAGACAATCATATGAAAGAAAACATAGGAATATTTTTCCTAATGTTAAATGTAACAATTGTGGATTTTTGGGACATATATCTCACACCTGTACTTTAAAGATGAAACCTAATTTGGTGTGGAGAACTAAGATGCATAAACCTAGACATATCATACATGCATCTGGAGATTTTCTAGAAATGCTCTCACACATTTGAGAATTTTGCAGGAATGCTCTCACACAAGACCTCGTGAGAGTATATGGTACCTGGACAGCGGATGTTCAAAGCACATGACTGGAGATACTGCTCAATTCATAACGCTGGAAGCCAGGAGTGGAGGCAAGGTTACACTTGGAGATAATACCACAAAGAAAGTGGTTGGATCAGGTATGATTAAAATTTGAAAAACTTTTTCATAGACAATGTTTTATTAGTTGAAGGCTTAAAACATAATTTGCTTAGCATAAGTCAGCTATGTGATAAGGGCTATAATGTAAAATTTTTACCTATTAGCTGCATAATTAGCCTAAAAGAAAAAAATTGTTTTAAATGAAAAAAGGGTAAACAATGTCTACATGCTAGATTTAAATTGTATTCAATCTCCTACTGCTTTTTGTTTGAAAACTGTTTCTGATGAATCATGGCTTTGGCATAGGAGACTTTGTCATTCTAGTATGAAAAATCTTAGAAGAATTACCCAAAAGAATTTGGTGAGAGGAATACCTAAACTAGACTTTACTAAGGACCATCTTTGTGATGCATGTCAATTAGGAAAACAAGTGAAGTCCTCTTTTAAGTCCAATAAAGATCTTAGGACCAGTAAACCTTTAGAAATTCTTCACATGGATCTTTTTGGACCTGTAAGCACTGTTAGTCTAGGAGGAAAGGTATATGGATTTGTTATAGTAGATGATTTTTCAAGATTCACCTGGGTTAAATTTCTTTTTCATAAGAGTGAATCATTTGAGGAATTCAGAAATTTTTCAACTTGGATACAAAGAAAACTAGGATGTGAAATAATTTCTATACAAAGTGATCATGGAGGAGAATTTGAAAATGAAAGATTTGAAGATTTCTATAAGGAAAAGGGGATTGATCACAATTTTTCTGCACTTAGAACTCCTCAACAAAATGGAGTAGTTGAAAGAAAGAACAGAACATTAATAGAAGCCGCCCGAGCAATGTTAGCAGAATACTCGCTTCCTAGATATTTTTGGGCTGAGGCAGTTAGCACTGCATGCTATGTTCTGAATAGGGTGAATGTGAGATCAAATTTGAATAAAACACCCTATGAGTTGCTAAAAGGTAGAACACCAAATTTGTCTCATTTACATGTATTTGGTTGCAAGGTGTTCATACATAATAATAAAAATCTGCCTTAGGAAAATTTGATCCAAAATCAGATGAAGGAATTTTTGTTGGATATTCAAGTGTTGGAAAATCTTATAGAGTATTCAACAAAAGAACTTTAGTCATTGAGGAAACCACACATGTTGTTTTTGATGAAAATGGAAACATGGAAGAGCCAAAAGATGTTGAAGAAGAAATTGAAGAAAACTCCCAAAAGATTGATAGATTAAATTTGGAAGAAAATGTGGAAGAAAATTTAGAAAGAGAAGACCCTTTGCCTAGAGATTTGAGATTTTCTAGAAACCACCCAAAGGAATTAATCATAGGTGAACCAAGTGAGGGTGTTAGAACTAGGCGTGGATTAAACAAGGAAGTCAATCATTCAGCCTTTATTTCAACTATTGAACCCACTAACATTGATCAAGCACTTTCAGATGAATTTTGGATATTGGCCATGCAAGAAGAGTTGAATCAATTTGTAAGAAATAAAGTTTGGGAACTGACTACAAGGCCAAAAGATCAAAGTGTTGTTGGAACCAAGTGGGTGTTCAAAAATAAAATGAATGACTCAGGAGTAGTCATTAGAAATAAGGCTAGATTAGTAGCTAAGGGGTATAATCAAAAAGAAGGAATTGATTTTGAGGAAACTTTTGCCCCTGTAGCTAGACTTGAAGCAATTAGGGTTTTACTAGCCTTTGCCTGTTTTAAAGTTTTAAATTGTTTCAAATGGATGTCAAAAGTGCCTTTTTAAATGGGGTAATTGAAGAAGATGTTTTTGTAGAACAACCTCCAGGTTTTGAAAATTCTAAATTTCCAAATCATGTTTTCAAATTAAAAAAGGCATTATATGGATTGAAACAGGCACCTAGGGCTTGGTATGAGAGGTTAAGCACCTTCCTACTTGAAAGATCTTTTGAAAAAGGAAGTGTGGATACAACTCTCTTTTTAAGGAAAATTGGAAAGGATATACTTATTGTTCAAATTTATGTGGATGACATCATCTTTGGATCTTCAAATAAACATCTTTGTGATGATTTTTCTAAAACAATGAGTAGTGAATTTGAAATGAGTCTAATGGGAGATTTAAATTACTTTCTAGGATTTAGCATTAAGCAACTTGAGGAAGGTACTTTTCTTAGTCAAACCAAATATATTAAGGACATCCTCAAAAAATATGAAATGGACAATGCTAAACCTGTTAGTACACCAATGAGTTCTTCAGTTCAGTTGGATAAAGACCTTAAGGGAAAATCTGTTGATCAAAAGAAATTTAGAGGGATAATTGGATCTTTACTTTACTTGACTGCTAGCCGACCAGATATTATGTTTAGTGTTTGCTTATGTGCTAGATTTCAATCAGATCCAAAAGAATCACATTTGACAGCAGTGAAAAGGATTTTAAGATATCTACTAGGAACTCAAAACTTAGGAATTTGGTATCCTAAGTTTAGCTCTTCATTTGAAATTATTGGTTACTCAGATTCTGACTTTGCAGGCTGTAGAGTGGATAGGAAAAGCACTTCTGGAACATGTCAATTCATTGGAAATTCATTAGTTTCATGGTCTAGTAGAAAACAAAATTCAGTGGCACTATCTACTGCAGAAGCAGAATACATTGCATTAGGAAGTTGTGTGGCACAAGTACTTTGGTTAAAACAACAGTTGATTGATTTAGGATTAACTATAGGCACTATTCCAATTTATTGTGACAATACTAGTGCTATTTGCATTTCCAAAAATCCTATTCAACATTCTAGAACCAAACACATTGATATAAGGCATCATTTCATAAGGGATCATGTATCCAAAGGAGAAATTGAACTCATACATGTTTCAACTGAAAATCAACTTGCAGATATTTTTACAAAACCTTTAGCCTTTGATACCTTCAGTACTTTAAGAACAAGGCTTGGTGTTATTGATTTGAATGCTTAACCAAAATGTCTTTGCAACATTGATACTTGTTGTGTTTTGTTTTTGTGATTTTGTGAATTTTGTGTGTTTTGAATGAATTGTTTTTGGATTTATGATTTTGTTTTATATTTTCTGTGTTTTTGAATGTTTTTGTTGATTTTCTTAATTTAAAAAATCAAAATTAAAATTTTTTTTGGAGGAATTCGTCCAGGACGAAATTGGTTTCGTACGGGACGATGTGTGAAGGAACAGTTTGCGCGAATTTAAACCGTTTTGAGAGCAGTTTTTAATTAGAACGTCTGTACGATATGTGATCGTCCAGGACAAATTTTTTCTCTCTCAAACGTCGGGACGATTGAATGCAGCGGTTGAGTGGATAAGACAGTTTTTAATATGAACTTCGTCTGTATGAAATTTTCGTTCGTCTAGACGAACATGTGTCGGTTCATTGTAGGGGACGGTTTTCAAGAGTCATTAAAAGGATTCACTTTTTGATCGTCTTTACGAAATTTTTTCGTCTGTACGATCGGTTAAGTCAAAAAACCTGTACGAAGGGACGCATCGTAAGTTGTGTTGAATACGAAAAGCCGTTATATTTTGAATGAATTTGATCGTCTGTACGAAATTACTTCGTCCAGACGAACGATAATTTTTCGTCCAGGATGAATATTTTCGTCCAGGACGAACATATCGTTTTTCTTTAAATATGAAGGCTTTCAAACTTGACAATCACACTTTCAAACTTCTTTTTCAATCCCTTTCTACATCAAATCAACAATGGCCTCCTCTAGCAAAAGACAAAAGGTTTTGGTGAGGAAACCAAATAGGAATGCCCCAGACAACTTTCTTTCCAAGGCAAATGAGGAATCTTTTCCTCGTTTTGCATCCGCAAAAATCACTCCGTCTCGCATTCTTATCCAAATAGAGTTAAAATTTCGGGTATTGCACCTCTTCGCCTCAACCCAATTTTAGCTCATTCTTTCTCTCACCCACATCTACAATAAGCAAACCTACCATTACTTTCTAGCTAACATGAGTTTCAATTCTGACCACTCCAAAATCAGTTCTTTTGTTTTTAAACAAAAAGTTGAGATCACCAAGCACGACCTTGGTGCATTTTTAAACTTAAGAACTGAGGGATATAGAGCCCACACCCTAATGTCAGAAACCTCCTTCAAATGGTTTCAAATCAATAGGGTAATTAGAGAAAATGCTATTGACAATCATGTTGCTAGAGTCTCCGGTATGACCCAAGATGCCCGAATCATCCAGCATATCCTTAGATCCTCAATTATTCCTAAAGCTGGTGATAGGATTAACATTACTCCTCTTCTTTCTTGTCTAACTTTTTTAATCATGCAAGGACATCCTATTGACGAAGCCCAACTTATCATAGACCATATCTATGGGCTTTCAGAAATAGGACATGCAGATCAGAAGAGGAAGAAGAACATTTCATTAGGACACTTAATTACTTATATTTTGGAAAAGAAGTACAATATAGTGCATCCTGATGAAGAATATGAAGAGCCAGTTTACTATAACGATGCATCATTCAGATTGCTCTTCAAGGAGGAAAAAGAAAAAGAAAAATCACATGCCAGTGCTTCAGAAGAAGAAGAAGAAGAAGGAGTGCAAGCTTCTGCTTCTCAATCAGACTACCAGAATCTGATTGAGAGATTTGATAGACTAGAGACTCACATTGATCAAAGGTTTGATTAATTTGATGCTCAACTTACGCAGCAGCAACATGACATTGGTAATATTAAGGATGAAGTTCATGAAATTAATACCAATGTAATGTTGATGGCCTCCTACTTCAACCTCTTTGGCGGCATTCCTCCTCCTCCTCCAGAATAGTAGAATTTTTTTTATGTCTGTGTCTGTTGTATTTTCTTTTTTTATTTGTTTTGTTTTTATCTTATCTGTTTTATTGTGATTGTTTTTATGTTTTTAAGTTCAATGTATTTTTTTTTTGTGCAATCCGTTCCTTAAATTTTAATGAAAGTTTGTTTTTATTAGATTTGTTTTGAAATGTGGTTAATGTTTATGAATTTCATTAGTATTATTTAATCTACATAGTGCTTAAATTCGATTGTAATTTGAGATTATCTATATTAGAAAATCTAGACTTTCTTAATTTATAAGTTGTATATAACTTGTTGTAATTAGAACTTTTAAATTCATGTCTATTCATTTAGACTACATAAAAGTTAATATTACTATTGCAATTTAGATGTTTTCTTATTTTATATTTCTATGCTCAAGAGATATTTATGTACCTAGAAATATTTGAAATTTTAGATTATAGATTTTGAAAAGAATTGGTCAAATTACTCTTGAACATTGTACAAATGTACAAAAATAAAAAGGAATTCGCAAAAATTTGCAAAGTGAAAAAGAGGCACAAAATAAGCCCAACCAAAGAAAAATGCACAAAAATGTGCTCCAAAACTTTGAAAAGATGCGCAAAGCGCCACATGAGGTAATTCTCTTCTTTCCAAATTCATTCAATCTCTTAATTCAAATTTATCTTATGTTCATTTATATTCTATTGAACTTTGAAATATAGAATTTTTTATACATCTCTCTTGTAATGATTTTCAATAGTCAAATGTCTAAATTGAATCATGTCTTTGATAAATTCTTCTTACTTACAATGTTATATCACTTCTTAAATTTTATGAATTTCTATGATTGATCTAGTATCTTTAGTTTAAAATTGCATACCCTATGTCAAATCACAATTTAGATTAAATTTTAAAATGAATTTCATATAATTATTTATATTTCTTGTCTTTTTCTTCTTCACTTTTTGTTGCTGTCAAAAAGGGGGAGAAATTATTATGTTTGTGTTTTGTGTTTTTGTGTTTTCTATTTTTGATTGTTCTGTTTGCAAGTTTTTTGTTTGTGTTAAAATTTTTGAAAAACAAAAATATTGTTCTTTAATGCCTCCTTATTTTAATGTACTCATAAATTCAGGGGGAGTTTAGGAGATAAGAGATTTGTTTTAACTTGAAACCATACAAATAATAATTGTTTTGCCATCATCAAAAAGGGGGAGATTGTTTGAATAGTTGCTATTTGAATGATTTATATTTGTGCAACTTATGTAGTTTTGATGATTCCAAACATTATTGTTCAAATGTATAGTTATCTCCTAATAATTTTAGAAGATTTGCATTTGCTCTTGTGTGTACTAACATTTCAGGAAAATCAGACTCCAGACTACGATAACTTCAAATCAAATTCAACATGAGATATTTTGTTTATTTGAAGTTTGCATTTTCTTTGAATTAATTTTGAAAGGGAGTGAATGTAATTGAGTGAATAAAATCTCACACACACAAATAAGGAGATCTTAAAATTCTATACTGATCGTATAGGACGATATTTATCGTACTGGACGATCTGTCAGTTATCTCCTATTGAGCACTTGGAACGAATAGGAACATGCTCGAGAAAATTTTTTCTAAGTCCTATTCGTCCAGGACGAATTTTATTATCGTCCCAGACGATGGGTTCTCTGTAAAATTTTCGTCCAAAAAAATTTTGCTATCGTACGAGGCGACCGGTCCTCTGGAAAATTTTCGTACATACGAAATTAATTATCGTCCAGGACGATCGGGTCTCTGTAAATTTTTCGTCCAGACGAAAACAAATTATCGTCCGCGGCGATTGGTCCTCTGGAAAATTTTCGTCCAGGTGAAATAAATAATCGTCCAGGACGATCGGCTCTCTGGAAAATTTTCGTCCAGACGAACATATTTTTGTCCAAACGATTAACCGACTTAGAACAGTTTTCAGCAGTTTCTAGAACTGACCTTGTAATAACCGTTCGTACTGGACGAACCTAGTTCTTACAGGACGATCAGCTGTACGAAGTCATTTCGTACACATATACAAATTGGGTCATTTCAGATCGTTTAAGTAAAATCATCCAGGACGATCCAGGATCGTACATTACGATCCACTACGTACAGAATTGAAAACTTGCAGTTTTTGGGCGGTTTTTCATGTCTTTTGTATAAATAGTCCAAATTAGACTGCCACCCAATCTTTTTGTCATTTGATCTTCGTGCCTCTTGAGAGAATAGCTAAGGAGAGAGTGTGAACAGACGAAGGGTTCTCTGCCCACACTAGGAGAGTGTAAAAGGACGAAGGTTCTCTGCTTACACTTGGAGCGAGAAGGCTTCACTTGGATTTCTAAGGTAAGAGTCTCTACTTGTGAAATTGGATTTCTTCACTCTTTTCTTTCTTCCTTCTAGTTTCTTGTGAGAAGATCAGTCAAGGAGATCTGGTTCTCTGCCGACAGTTGGAGAGTGTGAACAGACGAAGGGTTCTCTGCCCACACTAGGAGAGTGTAAAAGGACGAAGGTTCTCTGCTTACACTTGGAGAGTGTGAACAGCCGTAGAGTTCTCTGCCCACACTAGGAAAGTTTAAAAGGACGACGGTTCTCTGCCAGCACTGTGGATTATGTAAAAGGACGACGGTTCTCTGCCGCACCGGGTAGTGGTGAAAAGAGTGTTTTGTACAGGCTTCTCCGCCTTGCTGTGGGTGCTAAAGGAGAGTCACTTTGTGGTATTAGTGCAATACTCAGAGGGTGCCTCTGAGGAGTGGATGTAGGTCTGGTTATAGACCGAACCACTATAAATCTGGTGTCATTTACTTTATTGCTTTTACGTTTCCGCACTTTAAATTTCAGTTTTAACAACTCTGTGGTTGAAAAACATTTTTCTACAAACTTTAAAAGAAAATTTTATTTCGGTTCAACTTTATCATTAAGAGGGTTTAAAATTTTTAAAACTACCAATTCACCCCCCTCTTGGTAACCGTGGGACAGTTACTTAGGCTTAACAACCTAATTACTGGACTCAACACTCTTCCTGATAAACAACAAAATGCTTGGGCCAAAAAAGAATATATCAAAGTATCTCACCTGGAATTGGGTAATTTCAGATCTGAAGATGGAATTTCTGTTAAATTAAATGAAGACAAGGTGTTAGAAAACTCAAGAAGGCTACAAAATTCTATTGTTATCAAAGTTTTCGGAAGTAAAGTCCCATTCCCAGTGGTTAATACTGAACTCAGAAGACAATGGGTGCCTTATGGGAAGTTCCACTTAACTATGCTAGGAATGGACTGGATCCTATGCTCATTCTACAACAATGAATCCATGGATGCTGTGTTCCATAATGGACCTTGGTTTGTTAATGGGAAGATCATTGGTATGGATAAATGGTCTTCTAATTTTGACCCTTCTTCCTTAAAAGGCTTGTGTGCTCCAATATGGAAAAGGCTTCCTAATCTCCCACTTCTATGTTGGGATGAAATCAATATTTGTAGAATTGCTTCTACAATTGGGCAGCCCGTCATGATTGATGGTAACCTTTTTCCATGGGGAAGAAGGGAGTTTGGTAGAGTATGTGTATGTATCGATCTTGACATGGCATTACCTAAAGGAACTTGGGTTGAAAGCAGCTCGGGAAAGTTCTATCAAAAATTTGAATATGAGAGACTCCCTGACTTCTGTTTCAATTGTGGGAGAATTGGACATGATAAGTCCAATTGTTTTATTATCAATCAAACTGTAACTTCCGGTTCTAATATAGAAGGGGAACACTTAAAGGTGATTAATGAAGAAATTTCCAACACTAATAATGTTACTAAAAATGCAGCTACTGAAAATTTCGGCTATGGTCCTTGGCTTCAAGTGAATTATGGCAAGAAGAGGGGTTTTTTCAAAAAACAAAGTTCTCGGGACAGAAGCTGCTGGTAAAAAGATTTTAGAATTTGTTATTAAAAAATAGATCTGGATGGAAGTTGGAGCTGTGGAATTTTCTATTAAGGAAGTGAAGATTTCTCTTAAGGAGGGAATCATTAAAGATACAAGGAGTTTTCTCAAATTCAGAATCCAGATATCTCTTTAGAAGACAATTTTGATAAAAGGTTGAATGTTCAAAACACTTCTTTAATCTCTTCTGACAAATTCAGTTTACTTAATGATCTGAGTGAGGAAGGGGAAATCATACCAGATGAATTGGTTGAAAACATTTCTTGTAAAAATCTGGAAGGAGATTGTATTGTTACAGATATAGACATTATCAACAAGGAAGAGCTTTTAAGCAATTCTATTGCTATCAATGATGGGATTCCCCTTATTATCAAGAATAAAGGCAACAAACAACTCAAAGGGCTAGGTCCTATCAACTCTACTCCTAGAAGTAGGAGGGTTGAAAAAGTTAACAAAATTAAGATGGGGACTTCATCCCCTCTTATGCAATGAATTTATCCATAGCTTTTTGGAATTGTAGAGGAGCTAGGAAGAGGAGAGCTTCTCTATACTTGAAGGAAATTGTTAAAGATTTTGGAGTTTTTTTCATTGGTTTATTGGAAACCAAAATCACTTCTTTTGAGAGAAAGGAAGTGGACCTTCTCATTGGCACCGATTGGAACTTCAACTGTGTTCCATCAGAAGGTTTATCTGGGGGAATTCTTGTGTTATGGAAAGGCAACTTGCCCTCTTTTCAGATTTTAGAATCCTCTTCACAATTCATTATAGGAGATTTGGAGATTCTCAAAAAAGGTACATGGAGGATTGCTTCAATCTATGGTAGTAAGGATGATTATAGAAGAAGATGGCTTTGGGAAAGACTAGAATTCTTTGCTAGCAAGAAACTTCCTATGGTGATAGGAGGTGATTTCAATTGCATCCTTTCAAGTGAAGATAAAAGGGGAGGGAAAAGATTCAAACTTTCCCTTGGATCCAAGGAAATGAAGACCTTTCTTGCAAACAATGATTTACATGAAGTTGGATTTGTGGGACCAAAATTCACTTGGTGCAATAACAAACAAGGGCCGGAATGCATCCTTGAAAGACTAGATAAGTGTTTTATAAACCCAGCAGCTATTAATTCTTCTAATCATCTCTATGTCAGGCATTTGGCACGTGTAGCTTCTGACCATTGTCCGATCATCTTGAACATCATGGTTCATCAAGCTAAGGAGAGGATAATAAGGTTTGAGGATGTTTGGGCTCAAAACAAAGCTTCAATGGCTGTGGTGAACAAAGTTTAGAAAAGGAATTATAGAGAAAATGCTACCAACATTTTGAGTTGTAAAATGAAAAACTCCCTTAAGGCACTTTACTATTGGAGCAAAGCCAAAATGCAGAATTTACTTTCTCTCGAAAAAGATCTTTTGATTCAAATTGAAAATCTCCAACTAAAAGAGGCAGATGAAGGAAATTTATCAATTGAAGATAGCTGGTTGCTGAAAGCTAAAGTGGGAGAGCTCAACTCTACACTTGCCAAGCTTGATACTTGGTGGAAGCAACGGGAAAAGGTGAAGTAGAGGGTGTCCGGAATTCCAAATTCTTTCAAGTATTTTCTTCATCTAGAAGGAATACTAACTTTATCTCCAATATTATGAATGAAGTTGGAGAAGTGGTTGAGGAACAAACTCTAATTGAAAATGCTTTCATAAATCATTTTCAAAAGAAATGGAAATTTAGAAGATGCATTCTAGAGGATTGGCCTTCTTCTTGGAGCTGTCTTGATGAGGAAGATAAAACAACTTTAAGCAAAGCCTTCTCTATTGAAGAAATGGAAATTGTTATTATACAAAGTGGTAATAATATCTCTCCAGGTAAAGATGGTATCACCTTTTCCTTCTTTAAAGCTTATTGGGAGATTATCAAAATTGACTTATGGAATTCATTAAAAGATTTCTTTGAAAGTTTTGAAATGGATCCTAAATGGAAAGAAATGATTGTCGTTCTAATTCCAAAAAACAACAATCCATTATCTCCTTCTAATTGTAGACCCATTAGTTTATGTAATTTGGTCAATAAGTTGGTGGCTAAAATCCTCATGAATAGAATGGCTCCTTTCATCTCTAAATTGATCTCTTATGAACAAGTTACTTTTATCAAAGGTAGATCTCTTAATGATCATGTGTTGATTGCCCAAGAAGTAATGCATAAACTAAGGAATTCCAAATCTTCTAAAGGATTTGTTGCTTTCAAAATTGATATGGAACAAGCCTATGATTTCATGGGTTGGTTAACCTTGGAAAAGGCTTTGTATTATTTCGGGTTTCCAGAGTTTTTCTCTAAACTTATTTTAAATTGTATTCAAAGATCCAATTTCTCAATTTCTATAAATGGTAGCTTATCTAATTGGATTGAAGGTCAATGTGGCTTTAGACAAGATTGTCCCTTGTCTCCTTATCTCTTCATCCTTTGTGCTCAATTGCTTTCTAATGCCTTCAAACAAAAAAGTGATTCATTGAGAGTTTGGGTTTCTTCAAATGGGCCTTCTATTACTCACTCGTTGTATGCAGACTACGTGATCATCTTTTCAGAAGATACCTTGAAGGCTTCCAAAGAAATTAAATCAATTTTGGGAAATTTCTGCAGTTGGATAGGTTTGTCTATCAACACAAATAAATCTTCTATGATTTTCAGCAAACTTGTAAGAAGAAGAAGAAAGAAAGTCATTAGCCGTTTGTTGGGTTTCAAAATAGTAAATCAATTAACCTATCTTGGAATAACTCTTACTTTGAGAAGATTGATTAACAAGACTTCCATTTTATTGTTGATAAAGCCTTGAAGATGACTAATATTTGGGGGAGTAAGATGATTTCTTTGGTAGGAAAAATTCTCTTATCTAAAACTGTTTTACTTTCCTTCACCACTTTTCATTATACTAACTCTCTTGTGCCAAAGAGTATTCTAGATGAGGTGGGTAAGATTTTTAGGAACTTTATTTTGAACAAATCTAATGGTGGTTATGGTTTACACTATGTTAATTGGTTAACTATGTGTTTACCAACTAAATGGGGAGGTAGAGCTCTTCACTCTTGTTCTACCAAAGTTGGACCATTGAGATCCAAATTGGCATGGAAATATATATATGATAAAGATTCCTTTCTTCACAAAGTTTTCTTCCCCAAATATGGAAATCTACTTGATAAGGTAGATTTGAAAAAATATGGTTCTACTTCATGGAAAATCTTGAAGATAGGTGGAAAGTCATTAAGGCCATTTATTAAATGGAAGGTGGCAAATGGTAATGACATTGATGTCTACAAAGATACATGGATCTTAGATAAATGTTTGGACAAGTGGCCAACGTTTATTTCTTCTCTTGAAGATAGCAGATTTTCTGTTTCCAATCTTGTAGAGAATGGAAGATGTAACATGGAGCAAATGAGAAGGATCATGGGTGAAGATCTTGTAAAGCTTATTTTACAAACCATTAACCTGATTGATCAAGAAGAAGATAAAATGGAGCTCTTACTACAGGGCAATGGAAGATCCTTATCATCTATGGTTTTTGAAAATTCGGTAAACTATACTCAATCGGAACATTACTGGAGATGGATCAAAAAAGCGAAACTCTATCCAAAGGTGGAGACTTTTTGGTGGAGGATCTATAATAATGGATTGCCTACCAATTAATTCCTTGAACATAGAAGATTGCAAAGGATCAATCTTTTCCCAAGGAACTATAATGCTGCAGAAAACAGAGACCATTTGACAGCAAATTGCCAAAAACGGAAGGATGTTCTTTCTCAAATCAAGAATTGGGGATTTACTTTCAAAGATTTTAATTCCTTACAAGATTGCTGTAAGCACCTCTCTTTACTAAGTCCCTTTATGATTAATCTTTATTATACAGTGGTATACATGACATGGAAGTCAAGGAATAATCTAATACATAATGGGAAGGATGATTGTTCATTGTATATTTCTTCCAATGCAATAAGCTTTGCTTCAATTTCTGTCCAAGGGATTAGTAAATACTCGAGTATATGGGATGTCAACCAACCTTCAAGGTTGTATTTATCTCATTGGCACCCCCCTCCACCCGATTGGCTCAAAGTTAATGTGGATGCTTCTCTTCTCTCCAATTATAAAGTCGAGATTGGAGGAGTATTTCAAGATCACAAAGGAAGATTTCTTCTAGCATTTGGGAAACCATATATCCATTGGGATATTTTTTCCTTGGAACTCTTTGCTACTCAATCCATTAAAGAAGTGTTGAAGGATTGGATGTTTAAATACAAAGGTATTATCATAGAAGGTGACAATCATAATATCATGGAGAAGGCAAAACAAAAGGGAGACACAAGGTATGAAGATACTTATCTTTTTGAAGAGTTCAATAACGTCATTTTCAATTGTGTTGATAGAAGTTGTAACAAGTTGGCGGATTTATGTGCAAACTTTGGTGTGTGAGCCATTTTATTTGGGATGACATTTCTAGTAATAAGATTCCTCCTTCATTCATGTCTTTATTAAAGGAGGAATCTACTGTCATTGCCTCAGTAAGATTGTAATAATTTCTTTGCTCTTTTTCTTTCTAATGCTATTTTATGCATTTCCCTCAAAAAAAAAAATTATACTATTTTATTTAATGATAATCTCCAAAAAAATATTTTTAATATATTAGGATAATTATTATAATTAGAGTAAATAGTAGTAGTTTTTTTAAAGTAAGAATACTTTCTTATAGGTTCAATACTCTATTCTATCACTTTATTACTTGATTCAAAAGGTATACTTGTATATATTATGTAGGATTTATTATTTTTATATAAAATAAAATCTAAACATTTTTTAGGGGTGAGAAAGTCCAAGATTGTTATACAATTAAAAAGTTTACTCCATAGACCCCATCAAGGTACAAATATATTATCTTCAGTATTTAGGTTTAAATGAAGATATGTTTTCACCTCTAACCTCTTTACACCCCTTTGAGAGAGTGGAGTAAGGATAATATTTTCCACATACTTTTTTGCCTCTCTATGGTAGATAGATTTGAATCAGCTTCCCTAGTAACTTGGACCTTATTCTCATCACTGTCACCTTCTATAGAAATCTCAAACTTCAGCTGCTTTGTATTTTCTATATATTATATAGCCTATACCTTTTTATCAATTACTTATGATTCCTCTTCTGAACTGGGTTATAAAATTGATATGTATTGTAACCACTTTTATTTACACATATTGCTTTTCGTTTTCTTTCACCATTAAATTTTTCCATCCTTAACTGCTTCCTTGAGATCATTAAGCCATTCTACCACCCCTCTGTGAGGGAAGGGCATGTGGCCGATGAACATCGTGTTTGAGATCATGATCCTATTCTTCTCTTTTTCTTATTCCTTTTCTTTCTTCTTTTATTTCTCTTATTTTTTTACTTCAGTTAGTTTAATGTTTTTTTATAGAAGATAGTCTACTTCTCACACATACAGTATGAATTATCATCATATATTTCAACTTTATGAATTGAAAATGGTTTCACATCACCTTTAATATACACCTCATAAAAGTATTTGATATACTAATGAAGGGTGGAAGACAACATCCCATATTAACATAGCCAATGTATACCTAAAAGAGCATTAAAAGTAGCTTCAAAATTTATTATATGAAATTTGGCTTCGATCTTTAGGTTTTTTATATCTAAAAGCAAAGTAATTGAACCCAAAGCTCTCTCTCCTTTTTAGTTGAACCCTTGTAACATCATCTTATTAGAGCTGAGTTTGTGAGTGTCCACCCTTAGGTGTACGAGAGTTCTAAGAATCATAATGTTGACCGATGCACCTAGATCAACAAGGATGCATGATAATCTAAAATTCTCTACTTTCACACACACACACACACACACACACACACACACACACACACACACACACACACACACACACACACACACACACACACACACACACATATATATATATCTTTGGTTCCCAATAATAAATCATCATATGATTATGTAACTTCTAGAAATTAAAGGCAACTCATGTTTCTTTATACTAGATTGATGCTAATTGAGCTATACAAATCTATGGTTGTGCAAATCATCATTTAAAGCCTCCCTTATTTCTTTGGAAAGAACCAAAGTATTATAAATACATAGTTTTGCAAGTAATTTTCTGAGATGTGATGGTACATTAAAATCCACTTTAGGAATATCTAAATTAGCCACGTCTAAATTTATTTGAACTGGTATTAAAGTTTCTAGATTATCTGGCACTTATTCTTTTTATTACTTTCTTAGTATCTGGAGGAACGAAATAGAAATCATACAATGCAAGAGGCACAAGAAATTTTTCTTTCCCATTTAATAAAATTATTACTTTAATTTTCATGTAGATGCTTTTATATTTGGGTTCCTTTTTTAAATTATGAGGGACTTACGTATGATACCTAAGTAAATAAATGGTAAATTTTATTTATAATCTTATTAGAATATTGGGATAACTATTTTACAATCATCCTTAGATTTAAATTTTGGATTGATATGGAAGGCTCACCAATTATGTTTTTAGCTCATCCTTGAATAGAATCAACCATATTCTCACCAATTATATATATTATTTGTACAATGACATGTAAATGTATACATAATTCCTATGGACATTCTTTAACAACTCAAGAAACTATATAACTTGATATATATATATATATACAATGACATGTACATGTATACATCATTCTTATGGACATTCTAATTTGACTCTTACAGAAATTTAAAGCAATATAAAGCTTTTAAAAGTACAAAGAAGTTATGTAATAACCAAATGCTTCTATTATAATCCTTAAAGAGCCTAAGTACACTAGAAAGAATTATAAATCTATGATATCCATATTGATGAAAATAAATTACATACATAAGGTACTCTCTAAGAAAAGCAGTTTGGTATGAAATCACACAACCAACCTTGTTTAGGTTAGATTTGGTTGTCCAAGCAAGGCATCTAAGTTTATGTACAATGGTTTGTTGGCTTGGATAGCTACTATGCTTTATTAGCTTAAAATTATCTATAAATGGATTTATTTACTCATGGTCTTTAAAGAGTGATTTTAGTTCAAGTTTTAATTATTTAGAGTATTTAATTTCATTTAAATATGTTTTGATTGTTGAAGCTATTTAGCTTTAGTTTTTAATGAACAAATCATTCAATAACTTCTAAGTGCAAGAAGATGTTGATCATTATATCTTAGACTCAAAAAATGTAATGCTATAATTCCTCTAAGACTGGGGTAGATTGATAGCATGGACTTTTTTATTTTAATTACATGTTTTGGTCCTTAAAGCTTCCCTAGTCAATACTCGTTTACCCTCGTAAAAAGAGTTAAGCAAAGGGTATGAAAATTATAATATCTCCATGTTTTATTATTAATTTTTATTTGAATTTAATTTATTATTTATTGAAATATTTAATTTTATATTTTAATTTTTACATTTCATCAAATTCATTCGTAGCATTGTCACAGCGAGCATGAGGACCTAGAGACTCCTTAGGACACATAGCATGTAGCTTCATGTTGTCCAGCATAAAAACTTCATTGATAATAATATTGGATATTTTTTAATATTTTTTGATGACTTAATTTTGAAAGTTTGTTAGGGATGTTAAGCCCTATAGAACTGGCCCAAGCTAACCAAGAGTGTGGGGGGGGGGGGGGTGAATTGGTATTTTAAAAAATTTTCTTTTCACAAAGAAGTAAAATCTCATAAACCAAAAACACACCACAAAAATAAGTGCAGAAATTAAAGTGCGGAAGCAAGAAACAAGAACACAAAGATTTATAGTGGTTCGGTCAACTCGACCTATGTCCACTCCCCGGAGGCTCCCTCCGAGTATTGCACTACAATCGTGACTCTCCTTTAGCCCCCACGGCTAGGCGGAGAAGACTTTACAAAGAACCTCTTTTTGACACCCCGGTAAGGCAGATAACCTATCTCCTTTTGCTTCCTCCTGAAGCTGGTAGAGAACCATAATCAGATGCTGAATCCTTACCTCTTCCAACAATTCCACGGACGAGAAACGCTAGACAAAGAAGAAGCAGAGCGATCCTTGAAGCAACCCTTGTGAATCCCCTCACAAGCTCCCCCTCACAAGATCCTCTCTCTCTCTCCCTCTCTCTCTTTCTCTCCTCAAGGTCTTCTCAGGTCAAGGCAGTAACAAAAGATTGTTCAAAACAATGAACAAGAGCTCTTAAATAGAAGAGCTTGAAAGGAGCTTATTAATTGCAAGTTGCCGACAATATCATCCAGGCCGATATGGACATCGTCCTGGCCGATCAGTACAAATCTCAGAAGATCGGCCAGAGCATCACCCTGAATGTAAACTGGACGATTTAAAATTATCTTGATCATCCAGGCCGATCTCACGATCATCCAGGCCGATCAGTTCAAATCAGAGGAAATATGTCTAGAGCATCACCCTGAATTTATGCTGGCCGATATTTATCATCCAGAAGTAACTAAGGTTTTTGAATAGATTGTCCTTGCCAATCCTGAGATCATCCAGGATGATATGATCATATCAATCATCCTTAATTACTTCTTTGATTTGTCAGATTAATTAAGGCATAATTATGAATATCGTCCAGGCCGATCCAAGATCGTCCTGGCCGATTACCAAAAATTATAGAATACCTTAATTGTTTATGGCAGCAACTTCTTTCTATTTTCAGCTTATCGTCTTGGCTGATACACATATCTTCCAAGACAATCTATTAATGATGGCTACCTTAATTAAGAATCCCAAATAGAATCTCTGTTTTAAACTAAATCATTCCGGCAAAAATAAATATCGTCCTGCCTGATGTGAGTAAAAACAAAAATTCTAAGTCTCTCAAGTGTGTGTGTGTAGGTTTACTTCATCAGTCTCTTTGAACATTACAAATAGAATCAAGAAGAGAAAAAACAAATTACAGACTGACTCAAACCTAACCTACACAATCTTGAGCTGGCTTCGTTTGTTCGTCCGATCTTCGATTCCTGAAAAGTTAGAAATAACAGGCAGTCGAAGAGAATCAATAGTGTTTGTCAATAATCAAAACATAAGTCATGAAAATAGATTTGTAACAATCTCCTCCTTTTTGATGATGGCAAACACTAGTAGGAAAAACTTAGTAAAACTAGCAGTTCATTAAAATTTCAAAGTTACAAGCACATCAACTTTTTCCTACCACATCATACTCCCCCTTTTGTCATCACAAAAAGAGGGTCCTAGACACATAAAAGAAAAAGGAAAAACAAAGAACAACAGAAACTAAAATAAAGTACAAGATAAACTACAGAAAATAGAAAAAAAAAACTAGAAAAATGAGGGACCCTGATCATCAGATGGAGGTGGTGGAGGTGGCTGCTGAAAGTAGCTGGCAAGCGTAGTAAAATGAGCATTGAACCAGGCGATATCCTGGTCATGCTGCTTCTGCTGGTGAGTAATGTAGCTGTCAAACCGGGCTAAGTCCTCTGTGCGGTGCTGTTCGTAGCTGGCCATGTCCTCAGAATGTTGTTGCTCTTATGCAGCAACGTAAGCATCGAAGTGGGTCTCCCATCGATCAAACCTCTCCACTAACTAGTCAAGCTAAGAGTGCTGGCGAAGAGGAGTAGGACCAGGAACAAGAGCGGGAGCGGGAGCCTCCTCCTCCTCAGCCCCCCCAGGTTCCTCATCTTCATGGTGGAGATGAGTACTGTGAAGCATACTGAAGGAACTGTTTGAGTAAAAGAGAGTTGGGAGGTTGGGTGGAATAGGATATTGAAGTTGATATTTAGTTTCAAGGACATAGGCTATGACGTATCCTAAAGCTAGATTGGGTTTCTTCTTATGACCTGGATCGCGGATTGTGGTTAAGTGATCAATGTACCGAAAAATTAAGTTTGAAATATTGATATCTCTATGTGCCATGATGTAAAAAGTAGTTAGAGGAGTGATGTTGATTTGGTCCCCAGATTTTGGAATTATGGAGGTGTGAATGACATGTTGGATTGTCCTAACATCTTTGACTAAAGAGCTAGTCTCTCCAACATGAAAAGGTGCATTGGTCTGGCAAAGAAAATGATTTGCCATGGACCAGTCAAAGTCAGGATCTGAAATGATTATGTGTAGCTTATCCTCGGTGGTGGATAGCTGTAAAAGTTCAATACAATCCTGATATGTGATTTCGATCGAGCGTCGATTCACATAGGAGGTCAGGGCTGTGCTGTGAAAGTAGGGTTTATGAGAAGGTTTGTAAAGAATTCTTGAAGGAGCTCAGTATTAAAGGGGAAAGCGAGAGACAGAATGAATCAAAGGGAAGTGTTAGCGAAAAGATCCATTACCGGATACGAAATGTGGGTAGGATTGATGATTCTGGAGACAGTTATCCCACATTCTTTATATCGATGGTAAGCAGCTTCATCTTCTGCCTCCCTAAAATGAGGGTCAATCATAGCCCTCAAAGAACTCCCAGAAGTTTGTCGAACTCGTTTCCCACCAGCCATAATAAGGAGTTAGCAAGGAAACATAAGAGGAGAAGGGATGTGAAGTGGAAAACATGGCTGGAACGGCCTGAATTTAAAGAAACACCCATTTCATCCAGGACGATCGCAGAATCATCTAGGATGATATGGTACAATAATTGCGTACAGGCCGATTGGTCAAAAAGGCAGTCTGATCATCCTGGCCGATCAGATATCGGCCAGGCCGATTAGAGACAGGCGATATTCCCAAGGAGTCAAGCCAGATGATCGTTGAAAAAGCAGATTGTCCGGGCCGATTAGGTGTATTATCCAGGATGATGCAAAATAATTAATCGTACCGGCCGAAGTTAAAATGTTTTAAATCTGTGCTACGTGTATCGTCCAGGATGAACAGTGGATCGGCCAGGACGATTGTCCAATAATGGATCGTCTGGGGCCAATTTTAAGGATTTAAACGTGCTGACACGTGGATCATCCAGGACAATCCAGTGTATTGGCCAGGACGATGACCATAAAATGCATCGGCTTGGCCGAAATATGTTATCGGCCAGGACTATCATCATGATTGCAATAGAGTTCGATCAGATTGTCCAGGATGATAAATTATCGTCCAGGACAAAGATTATAGCAAGCACAAAAAAGTTCAGCAGATGGAATTTTGCAGAAAAAATGTCCTATCGTTAGGGACGATATGAGAATCGGCCAGGACGATGTGACTAGAAGTTTGATTTCTAGAAAAAGATGCTGATGATCAAAACTCTCAAAAATAAATGATTCATAATTCAAAGCTAGAAACAACAATAAAAATAAAAAAAGGCTAAAAACTATAAAACGAAGGAAAAAGAGTTTTTTTTTGTGTTAAATTTCTCAAACAATTAAATTTAGAGATTTAAAAGATCAAAGAGTTTAACAAATAAAAAATCTGAAAAAGGTAGACTATCCGATCTTGTTATTCCCTAGCTTGGACTTCTTTCAGAGCAATAATTATCCTTTTAAAAACAAAAGATTTAACTCAGAACAACTTTACTGAGTAAAAATAAGATTCAATCAAAACTTGGTTACAAATAAAATATTTTATAAATAATATACCAAAGTAATTTGTCTCTATCATAGAATTTGAAATCAAGCCTTTGAAAGCATCAAATAACCAATGAGTTTTCTAAGTTTTAAGAGTTCAAAAAAGAGATAATAGCTTTTATTTAGTGGGCTCATTTTATGCCTCTTGTGTCTTTGATTTGGCTCTTTGAGCATCTTGTATTTTGATACACATTTATGTATATATTTTTCATTTCAATTCTGCATCCTTTTCACTTTTCCTCTTAATTCTTTCAAAATAAATTCTCCTTAACAAAAATCCTTAAAAAGAACCTTAGTTGTGAGTATATCCTCCAAATATTAGAGAATAGGGGCTCTCTCTCTAACATAGGGAAGAACAATCCACAAAACAAAATCATAATCATGTGATAAATGCAATGGCAAGATTTCAATTAACTTGAAAGATATATAAGGACTTTGGATATTATGTATAAGATAGATTATTGTGACAAGATAAAAAGAATCTTAGTTTCAAAAACCAGTTGTCAATTTGAGATGGACTTTAGTCTAGAAAAGAAAATCATGTCACCAAAAGAGGTTAGAGGGAGGGAAACCATCAACGGTGTTTCTCCCTTTAACTGATTTAGATATGATAATCAATGGCTTTAAATCTCCAAATTCTAAAAGCTTAAAAAAACTAATCATATAGAAAACCAAACATAAAAACAAAGCGAAAACAAAACAATCTAAAACACCAAAAAGTTAGCACACAACAAAAATAACCAAAAACTAATTAAAAAAAAACATTTCAAGAAATTACAAAGAAGCAAGTTTAAGCAATTATGAGCTGCGAGCCTCCATATGTTAAATTATCTTATGCTCCCATGAGGTCTTTGGTGAGAGCACACCTGCAAAACTAAACAACAGTTATATTTAGGAACCCAACTAGTTTGGGTCCCTTCTTCGGAAAAGTATAATACAATGTAGGCGTGGTATGCTGTGAATCATGTACCTTAGGTCTCCACACCCAATGTGTACTATGGTGAACAGTGCAAGTGTGTGAGATGTGTCCTAGCATGCCACAAGAAAAGCATCTAACTTCAGGAAAAGGATTTCTTAAATGATTTGAGTTATAATGCCTCTTCCAAGGTCTTGGATTTTGATCAAGAGTAGGTGTCATCCAAGTTTTCTTAAGTGTGTCAAATTCATTTTTAATCCTCATGTTTGTGTTTTTTAGAACATCATTCTCAACCATCAAGTTTTTTTCTTTCTCTTTAGATTTCTTGAAATCAGATTCAAGTGATTTGTGTGAAATTTTTAATGCATCATGCTCATTAATTAATTTTGAATGCTTTTTGTTCAAATCATCAAATTCATTAAGAAGAGCCAATTGATTAGAATCAATCATTGAATGATCTTTAAGAATAACTTCAAACTCTTTTTGTAAATTAACAAGTTCCAATTTTAGGTTAGCATGAGTCTTCTTAAGTTTTTTGTATGATGCATGGATTTTCTCACAAATCTCAAACAATTCATCATAGGTTGGTTTTGTTGAGTCCAGTAATTAGGTTGTTAAGCCTAAGTGAATGTCCCAAGGCTACCAAGAGGGGGGTGAATTGGTAGTTTAAAAATTTTAAACCCTCTTTGAAGATTAAGTTGAACCGAAATAAAAATTTCTTTTAAAGTTTGTAGAAAAATATTTTTCAACCACAGAGTTGTTAAGACTGAAATTTAAAGTGCGGAAACGTAAAAACAATAAAGTAAATGACACCAGATTTATAGTGGTTCGGTCTATAACCAGACCTACATCCACTCCTCAGAGGCACCCTCTGAGTATTGCACTAAAACCAATAGTGACTCTCCTTTAGCACCCACAGCAAGGCGGAGAAGCCTTTACAACACACTCTTTTCACCACTATCCGGTGCGGCAGAGAATCGTCATCCTTTTACACAATCCTTAGTGCTGGCAGAGAACCGTCGTCCTTTTACACAATCTCCAGTGTTGGCAGAGAATAATCATCCTTTTACACTCTCCTAGTGTGGGCAGAGAACCCTACGGCTGTTCACACTCTCCAAGTGTAGGCAGAGAACCTTTCAGCTGTTCACACTCTCCAAGTGTCGGCAGAGAACCGGATCTCTTTGACTGATCTTCTCACAAGAATCTAGAAGGAAGAAGGAAAAGAGTGAAGTAATCCAAATTCACAAGTAGAGACTCTTACCTTTTAAATCCAAGTGAAGCCTTCTCGCTCCAGTGGTAGGAATCCTCCCTTGAATGCTCTCTTCCACTCTCTCCTTGGCTATTCTTTCAAGAGGCACGAAGATCAAATGACAAAAAGATTGGGTGACTATCTAATTTGGACTATTTATATAAAAGACAAGAAAAACCACCCAAAAACTGCAAGTGTTCAATTCTGTACGCAGTGGATCATCCTGTACGATCATGGATCGTCCTGGACGATTTTACTTAAACGATCTGAAATGACCCTATTTGAATATGTGTACGAAATGTCTTCGTACAGATGATCGTCCTGTACGAACTAGGTTCGTCCAGTACGAACGGTTATTACTAGGTCAGTTCTAGAAACTGCTGAAAACTGTTCTAAGTCGGTTAATCATTTGGACGAGAATATGTTCGTCTGGACGAAATTTTTCCAGAGACCCGATCGTCCTGGACGAATCTTTACTTCGTCTGGACGAAAATTTTTCAGAGGACCAATCGCCACGGACGATAATTTATTTTCATCTGGACAAAAATTTTTCAGAGACCCGATCGTCCTGGACGATATTTAATTTCGTCTGGACGAAAATTTTCCAGAGGACCAGTCGCCACGTACGATAATAAAATTCGTCTGGATGAAAATTTTACAGAGAACCAATCGTCTGGTACAATAATTAATTTCGTCCTGGACGAATAGGACTTAGAAAATATTTTTCGAGCAAGTTCCTATTCGTTCCATGTGCCCTATAGGAGATAACTGTCTAATCGTCCCGTATGATCGGATATCGTCCAGTATGATCAGTATAAAATTTTATGATCTCCTTATGTGTGTGTGTATGTTTTTTTTTTATTCACTCAATTACAATTACTCCCTTTCAAAATTAATTCAAAGAAAAAATGCAAACTTCAAATTAACAAAGTATCTCATGTTGAATTTGATTTGAAGTTATCGTAGTCTGGAGTCTGATTTTCCTGAAATGTTAGTACACACAAGAGTAAATTCAAATCTTCTAAAATTGTTAGGAGATAACTACAGAATTGAACAATAATGTTTGAAATCATCAAAACTATTCAAGTTGCAAAAATGTAAAAGCATTCAAATAGCAACTATTCTAACAATCTCCCCCTTTTTGATGATGGCAAAACAATTATTGTTTGTATGATTTCAAGTTAAACAAATCTTATATCTCCTAAACTCCCCCTGAATGGATGAATACATTAAAATAAGGAGGCATAAAGAACAATATTTTTATTTTTCAAAAATTTTAACACAAACAACCACAAAGTCAAATACTTGCAAACAGAATAATCAAAACACAATAATTTCAATAATTTCTCCCCCTTTTTGACAGCAACAAAAAGTGAAGAAGAAATAGACGAGAAATATAATTAATTATATGAAATTCATTTTAAAATTTAATCTAAATGGTGATTGACATAAGGTATGCAATTTTAAACTAAAAATATTAGATCAATCATAGAAATTCATAAAATTTAAGAAGTGATATAACATTGTAAGTAAGAAGAAATTTTTTAAAGACATTATTCAATCTAGACTTTCAAGTATAGAAAATCATTACAAGAGAGATGTAAAAAAAAATTATATTTCAAAGTTCAAAGGAATATAAATGAACATAAGATCAATTTGAATTAAGAGATTGAAAGAATTTGGAAAGAAGAGAATTACCACATATGGCGCTTTGCGCATCTTTTTCAAAATTTTTGAGGCACATTTTTGTGCATTTTTTTGTTGGGCTTATTTTGTGCCTCTTTTTCACATTGCAAATCTTTGCGAATTCCTTTTGATTTTTGTACTTTTTGTACAATTTTTAAGAGTAATTGAGACCTATTCTTTCCAAAATCAATAATCTAAAATTTAAAATATTTCTAAGTGCATAAATATCACTTGATCATAGAAATACAAAATAAGAAAACATCTAAATTGAAATAGTAATATTAACTTTTATGTAGTCTAAATGAATAGACATGAATTTAAAAGTTCTAATTACAATAAGTTATAAACAACTTTTAAATTTAGAAAGACTAAATTTTCTAATATAGATAATCTCAAATTACAATCTAATTTAAGCACTATGAAGATTAAATAATACTAATGAAATTCATAAAAATTAACCACATTCCAAAAACAAATCAAATTTGAAACAAGTACAACATCCATTGATATTAATGAAAGGATTACACATTTCATAATATCTAAAAACAAGTAAAAAAATACATTGAACTTAAAAGAAAAAAACAAACATAAACACAAACACTTAACATTGAAACTAACACAATAAAAACATAAAATACGAATACAACAAACACACAGAAATTTATCTCTACTATTCTGGAGGAGGAGGAGGAATGCCGCCAAAAAGGTTGAAGTAGGAGACCATCAACATTACTTTGGTATTAATTTCATGTACTTCATTTCTAATATTACCAATGTCTTGTTGCTGCTGCGTAAGTTGAGCATCAAATTTATCAAACCTTTGATCAATGTGAGTCTCTAATCTATCAAATCTTTCAATCAGATTCTGATAATCTTACTGAGGAGCAGAAGTTTGCACTCCCTCTTCTTCCTCTTCTGAAGCACTGGCATGTGCTTTTCCTTTTTCCTCCTTGAAAAGCAATCTGAAGGAAGCATCATTATAGTATACTGGCTCTTCGTATTCTTCATCAGGATGCACTAAGTTATATTTCTTTTCCAAAATATAAGTGACTAAGTGTCCTAATGAGATGTTCTTTTTTCTCTTCTGATCTGCATGTCCTATTTCTGAAAGCCCATAGATATGATCTATGATAAGTTGGGCTTCATCAATAGGATGACCTTCCATAATTAAAAAGGTTATAGCAGAAAGGAGATGGGTAATATTAATCATATCACAAGCTTTAGGAATGATTGAAGATTGAAGGATATGCTAGATGATTCGGGCATCCCTGGTCATTCCAGAAACTCTAGCAACATCATAGGTTAGGCCAATTTCTCTAATCACCCTATTGACTTCATACCATTCGAATTTGTTTTCACTCATTAGGGTGTTGGCTCTATATCCCTCAGTTTTTAAGTTCAAAAAGGCACCAAGGTCGTACTTTGTGATTTCAACTTTTTGCTTGAAGACATAAGAACTAATGGAGGAGTGGTAGGAATTAAAGCTCATGTTCGCTAGGAAATAGTGGAAGGTTTGCTTGTTGTAGAAGTGGACGAGAGAAAGTATGAAATGAAATTGGGTTGAGGCAAAGAGGTGCATTACCCAAAATTTTAACTCAGTTTGGATTAAAATGCGAGAGGGAGTTATTTTGGCGGATGCAAAACGAGGAAAGGATTCCTCATTTGCCTTAGACAGGAAGTTCTCTGAGGCATTCCTATTGGGTTTCTTCACCAACACCTTTTGTCTCTTGCTTGAGGAGGCCATTGTCGATTTGAAGTAGAAAGGGATTGAAAGTGAAGTTTGGAAGTGTGATTGTTAAGTTAGAAAGCCTTCATATTTAAAGAAAAATGATACGTTCGTCCTGGATGAAAATATTTGTCCTAGACGAAAATCATCGTTCGTCTGGACGAAATTATTTCGTACAGACGATCCAATTCGTCCAAAATGTAACGGCTTTTCATAATCAACACAACATACGATGCGTTCCTTCGTACAGGATTTTTGACTTGACCGATCGTACAGATAAAATAACTTCGTACAGACGATCAAAAAGTAACTCGTTTTAATGTCTCTTGAAAACCGTCCCCTACAATGAACCGACATCTGTTCATCTGGACGAACAAAAAATTCGTACAGACGAAGTCCATATTAAAAACTGTCTTATCCACTCAACCGCTCCATTCAATCGTCCCTACGTTTGAGAAAAAATATTTTCGTCCTGGATTATCGTCACATCGTACAGACGATCTAATTAAAAACTGCTCTCAAAATGGTTAAAATTCGCACAAACTGTTCTTTCACATATCGTCCCGTACGAAACCAGATTCGTCCCGGACGATTTCCTCCAATTTTTTAATTTTAATTTTTAATTTAAGAAAATCAAACTAAACATTCAAAAAACACAGAAGACATAAAACAAAACCATAGACCCAAAAACAATTCATTCAAAACACACAAAATTTCACAAAATAAAAAACAAAACAAAACAAATATCAATGTTGCAAAGACATTTTGTTTAGGCATTCAAATCATTAACACCAAGCCTTGTTCTTAAAGTACTGAAGGTATCAAAGGCTAAAGGTTTTGTAAAAATTTTCCAGAGGACCAGTCGCCACGTATGATAATAAAATTCATCTGGACAAAAATTTTACAGAGAACCAATCGTCTGGTATAATAATTAATTTCGTCCTGGACGAATAGGACTTAGAAAACATTTTTCGATCATGTTCCTATTCATTCCATGTGCCCTATAGGAGATAACTGTCTGTTCGTCCCGTACGATCGGATATGGTCCAGTACGATCAGTATAAAATTTTTTGATCTCCTTATGTGTGTGTGTATGTTTTTTTTTATTCACTCAATTACAATCACTCTCTTTCAAAATTAATTCAAAGAAAAAAATGCAAACTTCAAATTAATAAAGTATCTCATGTTGAATTTGATTTGAAGTTATCATAGTCTGGAGTCTAATTTTTTCTGAAATATTAGTACACACAAGAGCAAATACAAATCTTCTAAAATTGTTAGGAGATAACTACACAATTGAACAATAATGTTTGAAATCATCAAAACTATTCAAGTTGCAAAAATGTAAAAGCATTCAAATAGCAACTATTCTAACAGGTTTACATTCCTCTTCCTCATCACTTTACTCAAGATGATCTTCCCCCATTAAGCACATGTTTGTAGTCTCTTCCTCTGGTTCAGTCTTAGAGGAATTAGTACCAGATTCTACCTAGAATGCCTTTTGGACTCTCTTCTTGTCCTTCTTAAACGTAGGTTTCTCCTCACCTTTTTTCCTTTTCTTTGCTCGAGTGATCTTGAAGTGTAGGAAAATCGGATTTCACATGTCCAGGCTTCCTGCATTCATAACAAACAACATCAGAAGATCCTTTAGAATGTTTATGATCCCTATCTTTTCTCCAATGATGCTTTTGCTTCTTCCTTAGAAAGCTTTTGAATTGCCTTATGATGAAGGTAACTTCATCGCTTTCAGACCCGGAAGTTTCAGAATCTGATTTATGCGCCTTCAGTGCAACTATTTTCTCCTTCTTCTTCTCACATGCATCAAGATTTCTTTGATTCACCCCTTGCTCGTAAGCAATGAGTGAGCCAAGTAAATTATCAATTGAATACATGTTCAAATCCTTAGATTCAGTTATAACAGTGATTTTAGCATCAAAAGATGAAGGCAAGCATCTCAAAATTTTGTTTACTTTTTCAAAATTCGAAAGTTCTCTTCCTAAGGCATGCAATGAAGTAACAATTTGAGTAAACCTTGTATATATGTTAGTAATAGATTCATGAGGTTTCATACGAAAAAGTTTGTAGTCATGCAAGAGAATGTTTAAACGAGATTGTTTAACTTCATTAGTGCCTTCATAAGTGATACACAATTTATCCCAAATTTCTTTACCTGTTTTGTAAGTGGAGACACTCATGTAATCCTCAGATTTTAAAGCACAGAAAAAACAGTTCAAATATTTTGCATTTAATTGGGCTAAATCTCTTTCATCAAAAGTCCATTCAGTAAAAGCAATTTCAATTTTAACACCATTAATTTCACGAGAAGGTGGGGAATAACCTTCTTTGATAAGCATCCACATGCGATAATTAGTATATTATAAAAACATTGACATGCAGGTTATCCAGAAATCAAAAGGTAGGTTAGCGAACAGGGGAGGTCGGGTAATAGAATACCCTTCCGTAGTGTTATGATTCCCAAGGTTAGCCATGGATCAAAATTCAAAAAGTTTTCAAACTAAATTTTTATGAATCCCGCTCTGATACCACTTGAAAGTTCGTTAAGGATGTTAAACCCTATAGAACTGGCCCAAGCTAACCAAGAGGGGGGGGGGGGGGGGGGGGGTGAATTGGTATTTTAAAAAAAATTCTTTTCACAAAGAAGTAAAATCTCATAAACAAAAAACACACCACAAAAATAAGTGCGGAAATTAAAGTGTGGAAGAAAGAAACAAGAACACAGAGATTTATAGTGGTTCGATCAACTCGACCTACGTCCACTCCCTAGAGGCGCCCTCCGAGTATTGCACTACAATCGTGACTCTCCTTTAGTCCCCACGGCTAGGCGGGTAAGCCTTTACAAAGAACCTCTTTTTGCCAACCCGGCAAGGCAGAGAACCTATCTCCTTTTGCTTCCTCCTGAAGCTGGCAGAGAACCACAATCAGATGCTGAATCCTTACCTCTACCGACCCTTCCATGGAGGAGAAACTCTAGACGAAGAAGAAGCAGAGAGATCCTTAAAGCAACCCTTGTGAATCCCCTCACAAGCTCCCCCTCACAAGATCCTCTCTCTCTTTCTCTCCTCAAGGTCTTCTCAGGTAAAGGAAGCAGCAAAAGATTGTTCAAAACGTTGAACAAGAGCTCTTAAATAGAAGAGCTTCAAAGGAGCTCATTAATTGCAAGTTGCCGACAATATCATCCAGGCTGATATGGACATCGTCCTGGCCGATCAGTACAAATCTCAGAAGATCGGCCAGAGCATCGCCCTGAATACAAACTGGACGATCTAAAATTGGCTTGATCATCCAGGCCGATCTCACGATCGTCTAGGCCGATCAGTTCAAATCAGAGGAAATACGTCTAGAGCATCGCCCTGAATTTATGCTGGCCAATATTTATCGTCCAAAAGTAACTAAGGTTTTTGAATAGATCGTCCAGGATGATATGATCGTATCAATCATCCTTAATTACTTCCTTTATTTGTCTAATTAATTAAGGTATAATTGTCAATATCGTCTTGGCCGATCCAAGATCATCCTGGACGATTACCAAAAATTACAGAGTACCTTAATTATTTATGGAAGCAACTTCTTTCTATTTTTAGCTTATCGTCCTGGATGATACACGTATCGTCCAAGACGATCTGTTAATGACGGCTGCCTTAATTAGGAATCCCGAATAGAATCTCTGTTTTAAACTAAATCGTCCCGGCCGATACAAATATAGTCCTGGCCGATGTGAGTAAAAATAGAAATTCTAAGTCTCTCAAGTGTGTGTGTGTGTGAAGGGTTACTTAGCATCTGTCTCTTTAAACATTACAAATAGACTCAAGAAGAGAAAAAGCAAATTACAGACTGACTCAACTCTAACCTACGCAATCTTGAGATGGCTTTGTTTGTTCGTCCGATCTTCGATTCCTGAAAAGTTAGAAATAACAGGCCGTTCAAGAGAATCAATAGTGTTTGCCAATCATCAAAACATAAGTCATGAAAATAGATTTACAACAAATTTTATTGAATTGATAATGCACTGATATTTTAATAATTTAATGATTTTTTATATTTTTAATAATTATTTTAATACATTAAATATTGGGTCCATTTCTTGACTTTTAATTTAAATTATTTCTAAAATTTTATGTTTTCAATAAAGAACTAACCCAAAGATAAGTCCAGTGCCTTTGATTCTAAATTTGAAAATTTTTGAAATTAGTTATAGATTTTGGTATTTTTTGTATTAAGTTTGACCCAAACATTGACATTTTGATTTATAGTGGTTTTTGAAGTGTCTTAATTTTCATTAATATTAAACTTAGAGATGAGTGCAGTGTCTTTGAGTTTACTTAATTTGGAGTTTTCCATAATTAGTTATGAATTATTTAAATTTGATAGTTTAATGGATTTATTTAATTTTTTAATTAAGGATACTTTTTATTTTTTTATCAAATCTACTCCAAACCTCTTTAAATCATTCCGAAATTCAAGAAATGACATCTAGGGATGATTTCAAGTGTTTTAAATTATTTTGTTAATTTTCATATAATTTTAATTATTTATTTTGATTAAACATTAAATTTTTTTAATTTAGAAATTATCTTTAATTTTGAATGAATTTTAAGGGATCTTAATTTTCCTTTGTTTAGCTTTTATTCTAAGCATTTTCATATATCATATATAATTTTTTGAGTTAAATGATAGACCAAAAGACCTCCAAATAATGTAAAATTGAAAATATTAGTAAATACATACATGTGCTTTAAACCCACTAAATTTGAGTTCATCAAAGCCTCCCTAAGTTTAAAAATCAATTACCAAAACAAAATACATGTATAGATTTCGTGATTTGTTTTAGGATCTAGACTCGATGGAGTTTTGTAAAATAATTGGCAACTAACCCTGACATATACATAAAAACACTACAGAGAAATGAAGATCTAATTATAAGTACATGAATAATTATAAAATTTTAAAGTTAACAGTCCAAAATGGGCCCATGAACTTGAAAATTCAATTCATAGAAAATTTGGTCAGTCCATGATCCAAGAAAATGAGGGTAACTCAAGAATGCACCCTAATATAAACCATCCAAATTTGTGGTCCATCTGATTGTTGGATCTTGAGAAATTCAAAAAAATTAGAAAACTAATATCTCTAATTTTCTTAAAGTCCACTAGTAAAAAATTGTTGGAAATATTTTTATAATAAAGTAGTGATCAAGAGATTTCCAATAAGCCTAAGAGCACTCACTTTGAATTTAAAATGGATTTTTTATTATGATTTTTTAAAGTTTAAAGCATTTAATTATTTTTTTAATTCAATTTAACCAATCTCGTGTCAGCCAGTGTGTTGTCCACTTATCAACATCTATAAAGGATCTAATAGCAGATGAGCAAACACTATAGAACCTAATACTTTGCCTACGCATTCTATCTAGAAGACTTATGTACCTCAATGTTGTTGTGCTTGATTTGATGATGTAGTCCATCTGATTAGCTGATTAGATGGCTTAGATTGATCTAGATTATTTTGTTCAAAATGAACTAAACTTTAAATGTTTATAACTTTTGATCCAACCATTCAAGTTTGATGAAATTAGATATAGAGGATCATGATACCCTGTACTTTCAATCTATGGAGTTTTGAGGCTTCATTATTGAGATCTTTCAGAAAATAGGATTTGAATTTAAAACTTCAAAAGGGTATAACTCACTAGTGTAGGGATGGCTTTTGATGATCATGGGATTATTAGAAAGCTTAAAGGATCCTCTTCAAGTTCCTAGAAGATTACAGAAGACAATTTCCACTAGATTAGAAGTTGGATTTAAATTATCCTTTCTCTCTTGTTCTTTATCTTTCTTGTTAGATTAGGGTTTTATTGAACTAAGGAAGGCAAGGAGGAGCTATGGGAGGGTTGGGGAGGTTGCTTGGGAGCTAGGGAATTAGATTGATTAACCCTTTTTTCAAGGTAAGAGGGAGTATTTATATGAGAGATAAATTTTATGGAGGGCTTGGATCTTGCCATCTAAGTCATAACCCACCCCCAAATCAATTTTGGATTGACCAGTGGGAGATCAAGGAATATTATGTTGAGTCTGAAAGCACATGAGTTATTTTTAGGAGAGTTAGGCTTGAATTAATCATTGAAGTGAGATTATTTTGGAGGTTATTACCACATCAATAGCCCATGTGGTTTGAACTTGACATCACATGTATAGAGAATGATCTAGAGTGTATGCAAGACATTGGTTGGGTTCAAATTGGACTTGTTTGGTCTATGGCCCATAAACTTGGGTTTTTAAGATCTTGGTTCAATTCATACTTTTAAACCAGGTCAAACCATGGGTTCAAACTCTGCGGGTGTATGCATGGGGTCAATGCACACCTAGTACAAAAATTATTAGAATTTATTTCGACAAGGGTAGTGATTTTGATCAAGAAAACCTTATTTTTAGCACTTAGTTAACCCCTATTTTTTAAGAGGCTCATGTTGATCTCATGAATAGTCATCAATGTTGTGTCAATGATATAATTAAAATAAAGAGAAATAAATTTTTAAAGTGTTTGTAGTAAATTTTGGTCAACCATGGTTGGCATGGTCAACCAAGTTTGATCAAGGGTCAAGGGTGGGTCCAACTCATTCCAAATGATATTTTGGACATGTTTGAAGTGGTCTCAAGGTTTGATTGGGTCATTTACTCAAAAATAATGTTTAAAGCCTAAAAGGTCTCTTTGGCAACCTAGGTTGACTTAGTCATAAAGGGTTGACCAAAGGTAGAAACTTGGTTCAATACATTCTAAATGATGTTTAGAGTTTGGAGGTGGTCCTATGTGAAAGTTCGATTGGGATGTTAAGCCCTATGAACTTAGTCCCAAACTAACCAAGAGGGGGGGTGAATTGGTATTTTAAAAACTTCTTTTTAAAATAAGGAAATAAAATCATATAAACCAAATCACACCACGAAAATAATGCGGAATTTAAACGTGCGGAAGCAAGAAAAAGAACACAGAAATTTATAGTGGTTCGGTCGACTCGACCTACGTCCACTCCTTGGAGGCACCCTCCAAGTATTGCACTACACAAAAAGTGACTCTCCTTTAGCCCCCACGGCTAGGTGGAGAAACCCTCACAAGAACCTCCTTTTTGCCACCCCGGCAAGGCAGAGAACCTATCTCCTTTTGCTTTCTCCTGAAGCTGGCAGAGAACCAGAACCAAAAGCATCACTCCTTACCTCTACCGACCCTTCCACGGACGAGAAACTCTAGACGAAGATGACGCAGAGAGATCCTTGAAGCAACCCTTGTGAAACCCCTCACAAGCTCCCCCTCACAAGATCCTCTCTCTCTCTTCTCTCTCTCTTTCTCTCCTCAAGGCCTTCTTAGGTCAAGGCAGCAGCCAAAGATATCTTAAAAACGTTGAACAAGAGCTCTTTAAATAGAAGAGCTTCAAAAGAGCTCATTAATTGCAAGTTGCCGACTTTATCGTCCAGGCCGATCTGGACATCGGCCTGGCCGATCAGTACAAAACAATGAAGATCGGCCAGAGTATAGCCCTGAATGAAAAACAGGACGATTGAAAAATAGCTTGATCGTCCAGGCCGATATCACGATCGTCCTGGCCGATCAGTTCAAATCAGAGGAAAATCGTCCTGACAATAGCCCTGAATACGAGCTGGCCGATATTGATCGTCCTGAAGTAACTTAAGGTTTTTGACTAGATCGGCCTGGCCGATCATGCGATTGTCCAGGACGATATGATCGTATCAATCATCCTTAATTACTTCCTTGATTTCCTGAACAATTATGGCATAATTTGTTAATATCGTCCAGGCCGATCCGAGGATCGTCCTGGCCGATAATTTAAAGATATGGTATACCATACTTGTCTATGTCGGCTACTTCTTTCTATTTTGAGCTTATCGTCCTGGCCGATACACGTATCGTCCAGGAAGATCTGTTAACGTAGGCTGCCTTAATTAAGAATCCTTAATTAGACTTTCTGTTTTAAGCTGATCGGCCAGGCCGATCGAATAAATCGTCCTGGCCGATATGAGTAAAAATAGAAATTCTAAGTCTCTCAAGTGTGTGTGTGAAGGGTTACAAAGCATCAGTCTTTTTGACTATTACAAGAGGACTCAAAAGGTAAAAACCAAAAGTACAGACTGACTCAACCCTAAACCTACGCATTCCTGAACTTGGCTCCTTTTTGATTGTCCGATCGTCGATTCCTGAAAAGTTAGAAGCAACAGGCTGTCCAAGAAAAGCAGTGTTTGTCGATCATCAAAACATAAGACATGAAATATAGATTTGCAACAATCTCCCCCTTTTTGATGATGACAAAACTCAAGTAGGAAAATCAAAATAAAAAAGATTCATTAGAAAAACAAAGTTACAACATCAACTTTTTCTTACCATATCCTATCCTACTCCCCCTTTTTGTCATCACAAAAAGAGAGTCCAGAAACAGTAAAAAAAAGAACAACAAACATCACGAAAGACTACTACAAAAAGACAAGAAACAATAACTAAAAGAACGAGGGATCCTGATCATCAGATGGAGGAGGTGGAGGTGGCTGCTGAAAGTAACTGGCAAGGGTAGTAAACTGAGCATTGAACCAGGCGATGTCCTGGTCATGCTGCTGCTGCTGGTGAGTGAGAAAACTATCAAATCGAGCTAAATCCTCAGTGCGGTGATGCTCGTAGCGGGCGATGTCCTCAGAGTGTTGCTGCTCCTGGGCAGCAACATATGCATCAAATCGGGTCTCCCAACGATCAAATCTCTCAATCAACTGATCAACCAGTGAGTGTTGGTGGAGAGGGACAGGGTCAGGAAAGGGAGCTGGAGCGGGAGCCTCCTCCTCTCGAGCCCCCTAAGGTTCCTCAGGGTGGAGACGAGTGCTGTGAAGGGTGCTGAAGGAGTTGTTTGAGTAGAAGGGAGTTGGAAGGTTTGGTGGTATAGGATATTGAAGTTGGTATTTAGTTTCAAGAACATAGGCTATGATGTGTCCTAAGGCTAGATTTGGCTTTCTTCTGTGGCCTGGATCGCGAATTGTTGTTAGGTGGTCGATGTAACGAAAAAATAGGTCAGCAGTGTTGAATTCCCTATGAGCCATGATATAGAAGGTAGTGAGGGATAGTAGAGGGGTAATGTGGACACGGTCGCCGGCTTTTGGAATGACGGAGGTGCGAAGGACATGTTGGATTGTCCTAGCATCTCTGACTAAAGAGCTAGTCTCTCCAACATGGTAACGGACATTGGTCTGGTGAAGAAAGTGATTTGCCGTGGACCAGTCAAGATCAGGGTCAAGGGCAATTAAGTGCAGCTTATCTCCGGTGGTGGATAGCTGTAAGAGATCAACACAGTCCTGATATGTGATTTCGACAGGGCGTCGATTCACATAGGAGGACAGGGCTGTGAAGGTGGAGTTGATGCGCAGGTTTGCAAAAAATTCTAGAAGGAACTCAGAATTGAAGGGGAAAACAAGAGACAGAATGAAGCAAAGGGAAGTGTGAGCGAAGAGATCCATTACCGGGTAAGAGATGTGGACTGGATTGATAATCCTGGAAACAGTAATTCCACATTCTTTATAGCGATGATATGCAGCTTCATCTTCTGCTTCACGGAAACGAGGGTCAACCCTTGCCCTCGAGGAACTTCCAGAGGTCTGACGGACGCGCTTCCCACCAGCCATTTGAGAGATCTTAAGCAAAAAACACAAAGGAGAAGGGATGAGGAGTGAAAAATATGGCTGGATCGGCCTGAATTTAAAGAAACGTCCATATCGTCCTGGCCGATCGCGGAATCGTCCAGGCCGATATGTGTCAATAATTACGTACAGGCCGATTGGTCAAAAAGGCGGTCCAATCGTCCGGGCCGATCAGATATCGGCCAGGCCGATTAGACACAGGCTATCGGCCCGAGGAGTCAGTCCGGACGACCGTTGAAAAAGCAGATCGTCCGGGCCGATTAGGTGTATCGTCCAGGACGATGCACGATAATTGATCGTACCGGCCGAAGTTAAAACGTTTTAAATGCTTGCCACGTGTATCGTCCAGGACGAACAGTGGATCGGCCCGGCCGATGGTCCAATAATGGATCGTCCGGGGCCGAATTTAAAGATAAAAATGTACTGACACGTGGATCGTCCGGGACGGTCCAGTGTATCGGCCAGGACGATGCACATAGAATGCATCGGCCAGACAAATATACTATCGGCCAGGGCTATCATCATGAGTTTTGATCAAATCGTCCAGGACGATAATGTATCGTTCAGGACGATGATTTTCAGTAATCACAGAAAAAAGGTCAGCAGATGGATTTTGGAAAGAATTTGTTCTATCGGCCAGGACGATAGAAATATCGGCCAGGCCGATGTGACTTGAAATTGAAATCAACAAAAGAATGGTGATGATCAAGACCCTCAAAAATAAAACAAAAGAAAAGACAGTCAAAGACACAAATAGTCAAGAAAAATAAAACAAACACCGAATATTTTTGGATTTTAATTTTTCTATATTTTTTTTATTTTATGGAGACATCATATGAGAATTCTTTTCTTGAATTTAAATTTTTAAAGTTTTAGGAGATCAAGAGGTTTAACAAAATCCAATTAGAAGAAGGTAGAAAAACTGATTCCATTAACCCTAGATCGGACATTCTTCAGGGTACAAAAATCTCTTAAAAACAACAGAGTCCTAACTTGGAATAACACAAGAGGATTTAAGAAGATCCAATCAAGACTTGTTAACAACTAAAGTATCTTATAAATAATAAACCAAAATAGTTTTTCTCAATCATGGAATTTGAAATCAAATCTTTGAACGTATCACATAATTAATGAGTTTTCTAAGTTTTAAGAGTTTTACCAAAGAGATGTTAGCTTGCAATTGGTGGGCTAATTTTATGCCTCTTTTCACTTTTATTGGCTCTTTGAGCATCTTTTGATTTTTGATACACTTTTGTGTATATAGTTTTCTTTTCAATTTGGCTTCATTGGCCTCTTTCCTTTTTAACTCTTGCAAGCTAATAACTCTTTAATATACCCTTAAAGAAAAATACTTAGTTGTGAGTATATCCTCCAAATATTAGAGAATAGGAGCTCTCTCTCTAACATAGGGAAGAACAATCCACAACATAAAATCAAAATAACGTGATGACTGCAATGGTAAGATTTCAAAAGCTTGAATGATATCAAAGAATTTTAACTATTATGCATAAGATGATTTAATGTAGCAAGATTAGAAGGATATCTTAAAAAGCCATTGGTTAAACTGAGTTTAGACTTTTTTGTTTTATAATAGAAAAATCATGCCACTAAACAAAGTCAGAAGAGGGGAAAACATTACCAGTTTACTCTCTTTAACCAATTTAGAAAAGCTAAACCCTATCAAAAGAAAAACTCCAATATTTAAAAGCTTGATAAGTTTCATCATATTGAATGCCAAAAAATAAAGTCCAAAGTGAACAAAGCAAAAGCAAAAAAAATAAGCAAACTAAAGACAACAAAAAGTGAACACAAAAACTAAAAAATAAAAGTCACACAAAAATTAAAAAATTCAAGCAAGTGATAAAACAACGGATTTTAGCAATTGAGCTGCAAGCCTCCTTATGTTCAGTTATCCTATGCTCCCACGAGGTCTTTGGTGAGAGCACATCTGCAAAACTCAACAACAGTTAGTTTTAGGAACCCAAACAGATTTGGGCTCCTTCTTAGAAAATGTAGAGTGCAATGCAGATGTGGTATGTATTGAATCATGCATCTTAGGTCTCCACACCCAATGTGTACTGCGGTGAACTGTGCAAGTGTGTGAGATGTGTCCTAGCATGCCACATGAAAAACATTGAATTCCAGGAAAAGGTTTTCTTAATTGGTTTGGGTAAAAATGCCTCTTCCTAGGTTCTGACCTTTGATTAAAAGTTAGTGTCATCCTAGCTTTCTTACATATTTCCAAATCATTTTGAATTCTCAAGTTAGTTCTTTTTAATGCATCATTCTCAATCCTCAAAATTTTCTCAATCTCTTTAGATTTCTTAAGATCATTGTTAAGTGAGGTGTGTGAAGCTTTTAATGCATTACTTTTATCAACTAATTCCAAATGCTTCTTGTTTAATTCATCAAATTCATCAAGGAGAGCCATGTGATTTGAATCAATCGTTGCATGATCTTTGAGAAAAACTTCATGCTCTTTTTGTAGATTTGAATGTTCTAATTTTAGGCTAGCATGAGTTTTCTTAAGTTTTTTGTATGATGTATGGATTTTTTCACAAATTTCAAACAATTCATCATAGGTTGGTTTACATACCTCTTCCTCATCACTTTGATTTTCTCCCATGAAACACAAGTTTGTAGTCTCTTCCTCTGGTTCAGTCTCAGAGGAATCAGTACCAGATTCTGCCCAGAAGCCTCTTTGGATTTTCTTATTCTCCTTCCTAGACTTAGCTTTTTCCTCACCTTTTTCCTTTTCTTTGCTTGAATGATCTTGAAGTGTAGGACAATCGGCTCTTACATGTCCAGGTTTCCTGCATTCAAAACAAACAACATCAGAAGATTCTTTAGTATGTTTATGATCCTTACCTTTTCTCCAATTTTGATGATGCTTTTGTTTCTTCCTTAGAAAGCTTTTGAATTGCCTTGTGATGAAGGCAACTCCATCGCTTTCAGACCCGGAAGATTCAGAATCCGATTTGTGTGCCTTCAATGCAATTGTTTTCTCCTTTTTCTTCTCACCTGCATCAAGATTTCTTTGATTCACCCCTTGCTCGTAAGCAATGAGTGAGCCAAGCAAGTTATCAATAGAATAGGTGTTTAAATCTTTAGATTCAGTGATTGCAGTAATTTTTGCATCATAAGAAGAAGGCAAGCATCTCAAAATCTTGTTAACTTTTTCATAGTTCGAAAGTTCTTTTCCTAGTGCATGCAATGAAGTAGCAATCTGAGTAAACCTAGTGTACAAGTCAGAAATCGATTCATGAGGTTTCATACGAAAAAGTTCGTAGTCATGCAAGAGAATGTTTAAACGGGATTGTTTAACTTCATTAGTGCCTTCATAAGTAATGCACAATTTATCCCAAATTTCTTTACCAGTCTTGCAAGTTGAAACACGCATGTAATCCTCAGATTTTAAAGCACAGAAAAAACAATTCAAACATTTCGCATTTAGTTGAGCTAAATCTCGTTCATCAAAAGTCCATTCGGTAAAAGCAACTTCAGTTTTAAAACCGTTGATTTCACGAGAAGGTGGAGAATAACCTTCTTGAATAAGCATCCACATGCGATAATCAGCAGATTGTAGAAAAGTTGACATGCGAGTTTTCCAAAAATCAAAAGGTAGGTTATCGAACATAGGAGGTCGGGTAATAGAATACCCTTCTGTAGTGTTGCGATTCCCAAAGTTAGACATGGATCAAATTCAAAAAGTTTTCAAACTTTAATTTTTGAATCGAGCTCTGATACCACTTGAAAGTTCGATTGGGATGTTAAGCCCTATGAACTTAGTCCCAAACTAACCAAGAGGGGGGGTGAATTGGTATTTTAAAAACTTCTTTTTAAAACAAGGAAATAAAATCATATAAACCAAATCACACCACGAAAATAATGCGGAATTTAAACGTGCGGATGCAAGAAAAAGAACACAGAAATTTATAGTGGTTCGGTCGACTCGACCTACGTCCACTCCTTGGAGGCACCCTCCAAGTATTGCACTACACAAAAAGTGACTCTCCTTTAGCCCCCACGGCTAGGTGGAGAAACCCTCACAAGAACCTCCTTTTTGCCACCCCGGCAAGGCAGAGAACCTATCTCCTTTTGCTTTCTCCTGAAGCTGGCAGAGAACCAGAACCAAAAGCAACACTCCTTACCTCTACCGACCCTTCCACGGATGAGAAACTCTAGACGAAGATGACGCAGAGAGATCCTTGAAGCAACCCTTGTGAAACCCCTCACAAGCTCCCCCTCACAAGATCCTCTCTCTCTCTTCTCTCTCTCTTTCTCTCCTCAAGGCCTTCTTAGGTCAAGGCAGCAGCCAAAGATCTCTTAAAAACGTTGAACAAGAGCTCTTTAAATAGAAGAGCTTCAAAACAGCTCATTAATTGCAAGTTGCAGACTTTATCGTCCAAGCCGATCTGGACATCGGCCTGGCCGATCAGTACAAAACAATGAAGATCGGCCAGAGTATAGCCCTGAATGGAAAACAGGACGATTGAAAAATAGCTTGATCGTCCAGGCCGATATCACGATCGTCCTGGCCGATCAGTTTAAATCATAGGAAAATCGTCCTGACAATAGCCCTGAATACGAGCTGGCCAATATTGATCGTCCTGAAGTAACTTAAGGTTTTTGACTAGATCGGCCTGGCCGATCTTGCGATCGTCCAGGACGATATGATCGTATCAATCATCCTTAATTACTTCCTTGATTTCCTGAACAATTATGGCATAATTTGTTAATATCGTCCAGGCCAATCCGAGGATCGTCCTGGCCGATAATTTAAAGATATGGTATACCATACTTGTCTATGACGGCTACTTCTTTCTGTTTTGAGCTTATCGTCCTGGCCGATACACGTATCGTCCAGGATGATCTGTTAACGTAGGCTGCCTTAATTAAGAATCCTTAATTAGACTTTCTGTTTTAAGCTGATCGGCCAGGCCGATCGAATAAATCGTCCTGGCCGATATGAGAAAAAACAGAAATTCTAAGTCTCTCAAGTGTGTGTGTGAAGGGTTACAAAGCATCAGTCTTTTTGACTATTACAAGAGGACTCAAAAGGTAAAAACCAAAAGTACAGACTGACTCAACCCTAAACCTACGCATTCCTGAACTTGGCTCCTTTTTGATTGTCCGATCGTCGATTCCTGAAAAGTTAGAAGCAACAGGCTGTCCAAGAAAAGCAGTGTTTGTCGATCATTAAAACATAAGACATGAAACATAGATTTGCAACACTATGATTTGGTGGGGTCTCCATGCATGTACTATAGTTTAAAGAGGTAAAAGGGAAATTTAGTCAACCAAGGTTGACTTGGTCAATAAGGGTTATCCTAGGTTTAGGATTTGATTTAATGCTTTTCAAATCATATTCTAGATATGCTTGCAGAAGTTGCAAGGTATGGTTTGATTGGGCCATGTTGAGATTTAAGGAAAATTCAATTTTACTAGTTAAGAATTTTAGGGCTTTATGGTCAACATGGTCTATCAAGGTTCAATACTGATTTAATGTATCATGCTAGTGATGATGATCATAATAAATGAGTTTGGAGAGGCTTCCAAGGTCAAAATCACAATATCTATTGTTTAGTGGCATTTGATATAAATATTTGAAGGTTTTGTAGCCTGTGATAATACTTCGACTCTTAGGGCTTAAGGAACTTTAAATTCCTTCAAACTAGTGTGGTTGATCCTAGGGACATACCTAATTAATATACAACTAATAGATCAGGTAGTTAAGGTCATTTGGTTAGATTTCAAGGCAAGGGAAATTTCTCCAAAAATAGGTTATAGACAAAGGGGTGTTAGGTTTGGATATGACATTGGATTTTAGAGTTTTGTATTGATTACTGAGTTTAGTCATTGGATTTAGATATAATATAGAAAAATATTTGGGAGTATTTAGGGTTTTAAATGCTCAGATCATGGACATTCATTGTTGTTCATTAGCGATTGAATATGTAATCATTTGGCTATAATTAGAGACTTTTAATTGATGGATTAAGGGCTTGATTTTGATTTAGGTTTTGAATTGATGAATGGAGGTCAATTATTGGGGGGAATTTAGCTTTTAAATGATGATATCACTTACAAACAGTGGTGACTTTCAGGTGTTAGATGAGATGATTAAATAAAAGTCAAGGGTGGTTGCAAAGTGATAGTTTAAATGGTCAATGATGAAATTACCATGCCAAAATACTATGATGAGTTTGATTTTGGATTTGAATTTTGTTTAAATAATCTAGGTTTAAAGATTGGTGTTTGATATGGGGAGATTTGACTTTATTCAAAAATGTGGTCAATTTTATGATTTCTTTTTTTATACTACAGGAAATTCATAAATTACCGGTGGTATGGACTAGTGGTTCTCCAGTCGCCTGTAATAACAGCGATTTAACCGGCGGTCTGACCACCAATTTTTACTGGCAGTCTAACAGGCGACTATGTAAATTACAACTGCCGGAAAAAGTGGCGGTCTAGAAATCGCCAGTTAAATGGCCGACTTAAAACTTACCGGCTCATTACCAGTGGCATGAACCGCCAGTGTTAAGTGAATTTATTTTCAGCAATCGAAACTGCTGGAGAGCCGCCAAAAAATGCCCTATAATAAGCTGTCCCGAGCCTTCCATTGCATTTCATCGACTTCTGTCTCTCTCTCCTTATCAACGCTCGTGCCCATCTCCTTCTCCCTCTCTCGATCTAGATGCGCCCTCTGGCCACCGTTGAGCTCACTACGGCTACCAAAAAGTTCCTCCAAATGAAGATCTTGCCCCCAGTCCTGTATGCAACGCCAGCCTCTGAGGTTTGCATTTTAATTTTTTTTATGCATTTAGTTTCTATTTTAGTTAGATTACATCAAGGATCAGCCTTAAGCCAATATATTTTTTACTTTAGTCATGGATGTTCTCACGAGACATTTGCAAGAGGATGTACCTTATTGTATGCTTTTTGTTAATGATATTCTTCTTTTTGATAAGACTAGATAGGGTGTTGATGGTAAACTTGAATTATGGAGGTCAACCATAGAGTCTAAAGGTTTTCTCTTGAGAAAATCTAAAACTAAATATATGAAGTGTAATTTTATTAGTAATAGACCTAGTGAGGGGTTTATGACTTTGGGCGATCAAGTCATTAATAAAAGTACATGTTTTAGATATCTTGGATCTATTGTTCGGAGTGATGGTGAAATAGAAGGGAATATTATCAGCATAATTCAAGTTGGTTGGTTGAAATGGAGGAATAAATCGAGCTTGTTGTGTGATAGAAAAGTCCCCCTCAAACTTAAGGGAAAATTCTATAAGATGGTGGTGAGATCTGCAATGCTTTATGGTGCCGAATCTTGGTCATTAAAAGAGAAGCATAATACAAAGTTAAGTGTTTCAAAAATGAGGGTGCTCAAGTGGATGAGTGGCTTTACCCCTAGAGATAGGATACGAAATGAACATGGATGTTCTTTTTGCTTTAGTCATGGATGTTCTCACTAGACATTTGCGAGAGGATGTACTATTAAGAGAGTTGCTATATGCATGTTTTACATTCTTGCAACTTATATAGTTTTGATGATTTCAAATATTATTGTTTTATGTGTAGTTATCTCCTAACACTTTTTGGACTAGTTGTTTTTGCTCTTGTGTGTACTAACATTTTAGGAAAATCAAACTCTAGACTACAAAAACTTCAAATCAAATTCAGCATGAGATACTTTGTGTATTTAAAGCTTCTATTTTTCTTTGAATTAAGTTTGAGAGGGAGTGATTGTAATTGAGTGAATAAACACACACACTTAAGGAGATCTTAAAAATTTTGTATTGATCGTACGGGATGAACATAGTTCGTACAGGATGATGAGGTCAGTTATCTCCTCATAAGAGCAATGGAATGAACAAGAATTGAAGAAAATTTTTCTAAGTCTTGTTCATCCAGGATGAAGTGTACTCGTCCCAGGAAGAAACGTTCTCTGGAAAATTTTTGTTCAGATGAAATCTCCTCTGGAGAATTTTTGTTCAGATGAAATTTATAATCATGCCAGGATGAGGACGAACAAATATTTGTCTTTAGAATAAGTGAACCAACTCTGAAATTTTTGGTGACATTCTGGAGTTTTTGGGAAATAACTGTTCGTATCGGACGAACCAAGTTTGTATAGGATGATGTGTGTGTACGAAGTCATTCCATACCCATATACATTAGGTTCATTTGCAACGCATTTAAGTAAAATCATCCAGGATGATCCACGATCGTACGAAACGATCCAATGCGTATTGACTTGAAAATTTGTAGTTTTTGGACTGTGTTTTGTGTCTTTCCTATAAATAGTCCAATCCAAACTATCACTTAATCTTTTTGCTCACTGATCTTCGTGCCTATTGAAAGAAGAGTCAAAGAGAGAGTGTAAGAGAGTGTTCGAAGGAAGATTCTTACTATTGGAGCTTAAAGCCTTCACTTGGTGTTCAAAGGTAAGAATCTTTACTTTTGATTTGTGTTTACTTAACTTTTTTCTCTCTTCTTTCTAGATTTATTATGAAGAAGATCTGTCAAGGAGATCCGATTCTTTGCCGACACTTGGAGAGTCTGAACAGACGAAGGGTTGTCTGCCCGCACTAGGAGAGTGTGAACAGCCGAAAGGTTTCTCTGCTCACACTAAGAGAGTGTGAAAGGACAAAGGATTTTCTGCCTATATCGGGAGAGTGTAAAAGGACGGACGGTTCTCTGCCAACATTAGGAAAAGTGTAAAAGCACGACGGTTCTTTATCGCTTCGGGTAGTGGTGAAAAGAGTTTTTGTAAAGGCTTCTCCGCCTTGCTATGGGTGCAAAAGGAGAGTCACAAGTGGTATTAGTGCAATACTCGGAGGGTGCCTCCAAGGAGTGGATGTAGGTCAAGTTTGACCGAACCACTATAAATCTCGTGTCTTTTATTTTTTGTTTTTTTTATTTTTCTATTTTACTATTTCAAAATTGTGGTTGAAAAACTTTTTCTATAAAATTCACTAAATTTAAAATTCTCGATTTTAAATTTTAAAAGAGGGTAAAATTTTTTTAAATACCAATTCACCCCCCCCCCCCCCCTCTTGGTTAGTCGCTGGGACATAAGATTAGGTTTAACAACCTAATTTATAGTGAACAAGTTTCAACATGTAACTTATTGTATGCTTTTTATTGATGATATTATTCTTGTTGATAAGACTAGAGAGGGAGTTCATGGTAAAGTTAATTTAGGGAGGTCAATCATAAAGTCTAAAGGTTTTCATTTGAGTAGAACTAAAACTAAATATATCAAGTGTAATTTTAGTAGTAATAGACCTAGTGAGGGGTTTGTGACTTTGGGCAATCAATTCATTAATAAAAGTAGACATTTTAGATATCTTGGATCTATTGTTCACATAAAATGACAGCCTTCAGATGACCTGGTTAGGAAAGTAGATGTATTAGATTTGACTTATGTTAAGAAAGGTAGAGGTAGACCTAAGCATCCTCATATATACAACACTTACTTAGTATTATGCTTCTCTTTTAATATCCAACATTCAACACCATAAAATTTTGAACTTGTTTTTGCTTGGGTGGATGAGTGGCTTGACCCTTAGAGATAGGATACAAAATGAGCATATACGTGATAAGGTTAGAGTAGCTATAGTAATAGATAAGATTAGAGAGAGTCACTTTATATGGTTTGGTCACATCAAACAGAGGCCTTCTGATGACCCAGTAAGGAAAGTTGAGGTATTAGATTTGACTTATGTTAAGAAAGGTAGAGGTAGACCTAAGCATACTCATCTCTACAACACTTAACTTAGTATTATGCTTCTCAACATAAGCATTATTAACTCCTTTCTCGTCAAGAACTCTCCGTAGCACTTATCTCGGAACTTTATCATATGCTTACTCTAAATCAATAAATATAATATGAGATGGTTATGAGACCTACAATGCATTCCAATTCAAGTAAAGTGCACTTGTTCGAAAGTATAACACGTACACTTGTGAAGGGTGCATATCTTCTAATAATTATTTTCATAACTATGTAGGGGGACGTTTTCTTCAATGTCCAAATGACTATCCAAGAAGAGAGATATTGAATATATAACAGATTGTTACTAGGTCAAAAAGGATTGACAGATGAATTTATACAGGGAGTTGAGACTTTTATTCAAGTTGCATCTCAACTGCCTTCCTTTAAGTTTGATAAAATGTTTAGATGTCCATGTTCGAAGCATAAAAATCAAGCATTCCTCAAGCCCGATGATGTGAAGGTTGAATATATCATAGGGGTTTTCTTCCAGACTATTAGATTTTGACATCACATGGCGAGTTTGAGCCACACAAAAATACTCATGCCGGTCCATCCATAACTTGTGAAATATTTGATGAAGATCAAATGAGTAGATCGTATGAAGAACTTATTTTTGATGTAGTAGGTCCTAATTTAAGGGCTAGTGTAGAAGAGCCACCAAATATAAAAACCAAAAAATTCTTTGAGTTACTACTTGCAGCTCAAAAACTAATTTAGGATGGTTGTAATACTCATTCAGAATTATTGATTACAGTGAGGATGTTAAGTATTAAAACTGAGTATAATATTCCTCGTAATTATTTTAATGACTTCATTGGTCTTCTCAAGCAAACTAATCCAACGAACAATTTAATTCCCTCAGATTTATACCGAATGAAGAAATTAGTATCCAAGTTGGGTCTCACTGCTATAAAAATTGATTGTTGTATCAATGGATGTATGTTATACTATAAGGATGATGCAACAAAAGTTTATTGTAATATTTCTGAATAATTTTGTACTTTTTGAATTTTGAGCATTGAAAATGTTAATCATTTTTTTGTATTTTATCATTCTTTATTTTTGTAATTCATTAATTTATATTATGCATTCTTTATTTTTTACATATTAAAATGCTTTATTAATTGCTTCTTTTACTGTAGATGACTTTAGGTAACGATCCTTCTTGTAGATCATTTGCCTCAAATTTTTCTTGAAAAAATTAAGTGTTAATCCTAACAGACCTAGACAGCCTGATAAAAGTGAGGGATAGAGATCAGTTCCACCAATTATACCTTCACCACCATCAACTATGAGTCAACAGGTCCCCTAGTGAGTAGGGTCAGGGTCAGTTAGATCCACCTGTTGTTGTACTACCACCCTTTCTTCGGTGCTTCCCTCCTCAGTCGATGTGTCCTCATATTTCCTCTCTAGATCAGGCACATACAGCTCCATTCTATCCATATTATCACCCATCGTCATCACAAGCTATAGGTCCATCCACCGGTCCTTACCCTCCTTACCCCCATCTATATTATTACCCATATCTGATGTAGCTAGAACATGATGAACCATCTAGAGCAGTAGTTGTTGGTGCTGGGGATCATCTAGCTGTAGTAGATAAGCGTGAATAGATTGAGCATGAGGGAGATAAGTAAGTTCAGTTTATGTTGTTAAGTTTATTGTATTTTGATATATTATATATTATTAAAAAAAATTAACCTGCAGCTTCAATCCTTTAAGGCCACCTACACACAAGATTCGGGATTTTATAAAGAACAAATATGACGCTCCTTACTTGTCATGGAAGAAGATCCCAAAGAAAATTTGGGATATGTGGTTTGGAGAATTTTAGATATACTTATTTGGCATGAATTCAAATATTTGATTTAATTTGTATTAATATTTTTTGTTATGCCCATATTTTTTTACAGAAAGAATTTATGTGGTTTCTTGAGCATAATATGAGGATTATAACAAATTTTGAGAGGAGAGGAGCGAACCGTCTCAGGGACATGTTCATAGACATTAGAAAGTTCGGGAAGACTCCAATATGAATTGGAGAGGGCGTATGGGCAGATCTAAGTAGAGCTTGGGCAACCCCTGAGTTCACAAAAATAAGATAGTAGAATAACTAGAATAAAGCATCTGATTGTGGGGGTTTAGGAAGCTCTCTTCATACTGGTGGATTTGTTCCTCATACGGAACGTAGATGACGAGTGGTAAAAGCTTTAAATTAGTTTATTAAATATATTTATGTTATTATAACTATATCTTATACTTTCAGAAAGAGTTTCTTGGTCGGGAGCCAACACCGTTGGAGTTACATATGAGAACTCATCAACATCAAGCTGACCATTAGTGGGTTGATGAAAAGGCTAAAAAGGCTCATGTGAGTATAATTTTTTTGAGTTTGGGAATAGATATTTATCATAATAAAACTAATTCTAATATCAATATATTTTATGGATTTATTCTTGCAAGTTGATTTTGTACGAGCTCGGGAAAGTTGTCAGTCCACTGGTGAGGGATCACCTTTAGGATCGACCCAGATTTCTAAGTATCAAACATAGTCAGAAGTTGTTAGAGGAAGACAGAGGGGGATGATATATGGCTTGGGTTCGCAAGGCTATTCTTATGAGGGCACTTCATCCACCTAAGTATTTTATGATCCAAGTGGAGCTGAAGAAATTATAAACTAGAGGGTTGCAGCACTAACGAGAGAGATAGAAGAGATGAGAAAGGTTCAAAATGAGATGAAGGCAGAGCTGCGATCCTACAGAGTTAAAAATCGAAGGAAGAAAGATCAAGAGAAAGAGCAGCCACATACATTACAAGATAGCAAGGATACGGAGGAGGATTACTACTCTTTTTTATTTCATGAACTTATGGTTAACTTTTTGTAAACTTATTTAGTAATGAACTTATTTGGTTTCACTTATTGAACTTAGTTAAAAACTTATTTGGTTAGACTTATGAACTTTGCTATGAAATTATTTGATTTCACTTATTATTTTGTTTTAATGGATATATTTATGATAATTGTTGTGATTGACTATAGAGGCATGTTACCCAAAATTATGAACATTGCTGTATTTTTTATGCAAGTTTAGAGTTTAGGGTAAAAATCCCTCAAATAGAGAGGATGCTATCAATTTCTTTTTTCAAATGCTACAGGTTTCTGCTGGCCAACTGGCAGTTTTATCGCTGAAAACTGATATCGGACGGCTAATTAAAAATGCCAGAAAACAACTCAAACCATCAGTTTGCCTATGGTGTCTGATAATATACCGACGACACGCTGGCGACTTCACCACTGGCAATTCTGTCAATTTTAACTGTGGTTAAATCAACAGTGATTTTATCGATGGCTTATCGGTGGTCTACACTATAATAACGATGATGCTTATACCGACAGTTGAACAGTCGGTATGCTGCCGGTAACAAAATCGGCAGTCACTGGCGCTTAGACCACTGGAAGCTAACCGGTGGTACTAATTACCGGTGAAATAAACCGCCGGAGAAACACAGCCAGAAAAGGTTTCCGATGCCATTTTCTTCCGTGGTTTTTGAACCACCAAGAAGCCGCCGGTATGTTCCAAACTGCTGGAAAACAAATATTAACTGCTGGAACAAATCGCCGGTAATGAGTGATTTTTCTGTAGTAAATTTTTCTAGATTTAATTAAGTAAAACATTGAAATCATTATGGATAACTTTTCTCTTTTTGGCATAAACTTAAATTTTTAGTCTTGATTATTTGACCACTATCCATAAAAGATGCTTGTAAACAAATTTAGTTCTAAACTAGGAAAGTGTTAATTATTGTAACATAAGGGATAGTTCTAGGCCATAAAATTTCATATATACGGTTATAAGTGGAAAAGGCTAAGGTTCAAATTATGAAAAAGTTTACCACAGCCCACTTATGTTAATGGCATTAAAAATTTTCTTCGACATGCATAATTTTATAAGAGATTTATAAAGTACTTTTACAAAATTTCAAAGCCATTATTACATATATTGGAAAATTTTGTTCCTTTTGTGTTTAACATTACATGAATTAATGCTCTAAAATTTTTGAAACAACATTGAATTACTGCACCCATTATTATTGCTCTTGATTGGTCTTTTCCTTTTATAGTTATGTGTAATGCAAGTAATTTTACTGTAGGTTCTATTCTTGGCCAAAAGCAAGATAAAAAATTTCATGCCATTTTTATGCTAGTAGAACTTTGAATGCTACATAATGCAATTATGTAACTACTAAAAATGAGCTTCTAACCATTTTCTTTGCTTTCAATAAATTATGGTCTTACTTGATTGGCACAAAAGTTATAGTGTATATTGATCATTTTTCTATCAATTTTTTATGACAAGAAGGATACAAAACCTAAACCGGTTAGGTTGAAACTTTTGTTACAAGAACTTGATATAAGAAATAGTGGAGAAAAAAGTACAAAAAATGAAATTACCAATCATCTTTCAGCATTTAAAGAACAAGTATCCATTAACAATTATATCATTGACTATTTTTCCGATGGGCAATTGTATTCTTTACATTTGAGTAGATTACCTTGGTATGCTGATCTTATAAATTTCATTGTTAGTGGTGTGATTCCATTTGATTTACCTTTTCATCAAAAATTAAAATTTTGCATGATGCCAAATATTACTTTTGGGATGAGCCATAATTATTTAAAATTTTAATGATCAAATCGTTAGAACATGTATTTCTGAGGATGAAATAGATCCTAAAAGTAGAGAATGCATGACTCACATTTTTTAGGCATTTTTTAGGATATAAAACTATTTTTAAGATTCTCCAATCCAAATTTTATTCTCCTACCTTATTTAAAGATTTGAATGAGTATGTTAAGAAGTGTGATCAATGTCAAAGAGTGGCCAACATTACTAGAAGAAATGAAATTCCCTTAAGTTATATTTTGTAAGTAATAATGTTTCATGTTTAGGGATTTGACTTCATGGGTCTATCTATATAGTCCCATGGTTACTAATACATTTTGATTGCTATTGACTACGTATCCAAATGGATAGAAGGAGTGGTAGCCCCTAAAGTTGATGCTTAGGTATTACTTCAATTCTTAAAGAAATTTTTTTTCTAGATTTAGAATGCCTAAAATTTTAATTAGTGATGGGGGAAGTCACTTAAAAGAGTTGAAGCAATATTCACTAAATTTAGTATTGAGAGTAGGATAGGGAGAACCTATCATCTCCAAACTAGTGGTTAGGCTGAAATTAATAATAGAGAGATTAAAAATATTTTGGAGAAAATTGTAAGTTCTAATAGGAAAGATTAGGCTATAAAATTAGTTTAAGCAATATTGTCCTATAGAACTACTTTTAAAACATCAATTAGATTGTCTCCCTTTCACTTAGTCTTTGGAAAGGCTTATCATCCTTCCTTAGAAATGGAACAAAAGACATTTTGGGAAGTTAAGGAGCTAAATTTTAATATAAAGGAATAAAAAAAATTCTAATTCAATTGAATAAGTTATAGGAATTTTGTTAAGAAGCTTATGAAAATGCTAATATTTATAAAGATAAAATAGAAAGAGATGATAGTAAGAATCTTAAGAAAGAATTTACTCATGGATAAGAGGTGCTATTATTTAATTCAAGATTGAGATTATTTAAAAGAAAGTTAAGTCCTTGTGGTCAAAACAATTCATTGTTACTAAGGTATTTTCATGTGGCATAGTAGAAATTAAGAATCAAAAGACCTCAAAAACCCTTAAAGTAAATGGCCATTGGTTAATGACTTATTTAGGATAATATATAGATCATTTGAGGAATATAATTGAGTTAGCTTATCCTCAAAAGAAGTAATGGACATAATCCAGCTGAAGACTAAAACCTTAGCTTTGATGGGATGCAACCAAATTATGTTATGTATTACATATGTTTAGTTTCTTTAAAAGTTAAGTTATAACTATTTATATTAATCATATACATTGTTGTATTATTATAATTATTATTATTGTTATGTAGTTAAAATTTATATTTAAGTAAAATTCCCTGTATTGCTTAACTGTTGAAATTATCCTCTCCATAATGCTTGCACTTTGATAATTAAATTAGCCAAATTAAAAATTGTAATTAAACTTTTTTAAATTAAGAATAATACAAACTCTAGGTGCTACAAATGAATAAAGGATTAAAATTATAAATTTGAAAATAATAAAAATTCTTTAATTTGAAAATCATAACAATCAACTAAATAAAGCATCTAGGTAAACATCTCATCTTGATCTTCAAATACAAAACACTTCAGTATCGATTAATGGTTTAAAAATTTAATAGTAAAGTTTAGATAAAGGTAGTGGGTGGATTAAATAATAAAAATCATTATAAACTACATGCACAAATAATTTCTAAATGAAATATTATTGAGCTTTAAAATAAGTAGTCAATAATGCACTTTCACTTATAGTAGATGAGTTTATTTTGAATATTCATAAGGTTGATTTATTAGGATGATAAATTATGATTATTTAAATTAAAATTTCACCACTTTGATCATTCCAATTTAGATCTAAATAGTATTGTATTGTATTATATTTTAGTTAAATTTAACTTGCTAGGTTTTTATTTAAACTAATGGAGCTTATCAATAGGTAATTACACCATTGTTTGAGGACAAGGAAGAATTTATGCTATGGAGGATTTTATAAGTGAAAATTATGTAGTATTTTATTGTCTTAAATTCTAATAAAAATGTTTTTTATAGTTGATGTTGTGTAGGAAAAACACAAGAAATTGAGAAAAACATTTATTGAAGAAGCATCACAACATCAGAACTATCAGCGATGCAATATTATTAATGACATGACACTAGATAAGGACATATCAACACTGGATCCCATAGAAGATTGTTAATTAATTTAGTGCCTCAATGGAATTAAGGTCAATTTTGTTTGTCTTCAGAATGTTATAATGCTAGAAATCAATATCGCAGTGTAGAAGTCTCATAAATTTGAGTGACTGAGCATTAAATTGCATAATATGTTTGTTTTAGATTACACATTCAAGCACTGCAGTGCTCAATATTTGGAGAACCACAATGTAGCAGTTGATAAAATGTAAAGTTGCACTAAATTATCCAAATGACATGTTGGTTCATTTAATATCCACATCGGATTATTCCCAAGCCATAGTTGAGCCTTCATATCAGCATGGAGGTGATAGTTCATATGTTAATGCAATGGTGTCAACATGTCAAGCATTGTAGCACCTGAATCCATTCTTTTTTACTTAATATAAATAGTTTTTTAGTCTTTTTTTAAGTGTTTTTTATCACTCCAATGAGTCTTGAGTGCTTAAGTGTAGTGCCACCTTATAGCAAGTCTAAGGGGACAAATGAAAAAAAGATATAATAATTGGAGTAGTTGGCCTATTTTATTATTACAAAGTATGTAATAAAAGAAGATAGGATTGTGGATAGTAAGGTTCTACTATCCTAGTGATATTTATTTACATATTTTTTTTGTACGTTCTTTCTAGAGCAATGAATGAAATCTATTTTCTTTATTTTACATCTATGGCTAGCTAAAACTCTTAGTTTTGGGCTCATGATATAAAGTTTAAGTGATTACAAATTTAGATTGGTTCTTTAATGAATTAATGGATGTTTTCAATATCTCCTATTCTTAATTTAATTTATATAATGGCTATAAATAGAGTTTAAAGTTATTGTGATATATTACCTCGATGGATGAATATAAGAATAATTAGAAGTATTAAAATGGAACTCTTGCATTCCTTATATAAGGTGTTTAGTGCTCCATAGTCTATGGAGATATAATAATCATAGCAGGGTCATAAAAATTCCTTCACTTCCTTACAAGCTTGATGGTGATCTAAGGATGTATAACCTCTAATTCATAACTAACATAGGATTGTACTTAAGAAAGCCTTATAAATTCACTCACATTAGTCCAAAACACTTTCTCTATGGGTATCTTATCTTTCTTCTACATTTATTAGTTAGGACAAAATCTAAACTTGCTTTTCATTATATAGGATAATAATAATACATTAAATAGACATTACTAACACATTTCCATTACACTAGAACATTTTCTTATGGGATCGATACTCACTTATATCACTTCTATTAATTGATCAATACATGCACTTGTGTTATTTTGTGGGCATTTGTATCATAGAAAATGTAAGCATAGTTAACACACCTTTCTATTTGCACACCCACATCCCCATAAGTAATGCAAATAAAGATTGTATGATATGTATTTATAAATTTGCTCGACCTCCCAAAGTTTAATAAATATAAATAATCATAACATCAAAATACTAAAAAGCAAACATATCATCCAAACCTAGGCTAGAGTCGATTATCCTATAAAAATAATTCTACAATGTGTGCAAAACTTGTGTTGCTTAGATATATCTTATGAAAATTAATTTATGAATTTTATATGAGTTGAATTTATTTGTTATAGGCTAAAAGTGTTTGATTTAATTTCAAGTTTTAATATTTGGGTTTTAATAAAATATTTTATTTAAATTATTTAAATTATTTATTTTTAAGTTTTATAAAACATTGGTGATCAATAACTCCCAGTATTGTTTGAAGTAATAATCAACAAATCTTAAGCTTCTAAAATTAATGCATTTGTTTTAGGGCATAAGGGATAAAATAAGTGCATAAAGGCTTAATTTTATTTTTATTAGGGTATTATTAATTGAAATTGTTAAGAATTAAGCTAATTAAAGACTTTAAAGTACTTGAAACCTTTAATTAATAAGTCCTAGGATTATTAAATTAATACATTTATCTACACCTTAAGGGATAAAGTAAATGAAAGTGAGGAGAGAGAAGCTCTAGTGAGAGAGAAAGGTTGAGGGAAGATTTATGGAGTTTCTTAAATTTGAATTGTGATTTGATGGTATATAGCTGGTTATTCCTTATAGTTTGGGGTGTTTGCTAGCCATTTTATGTCAGAGGGTCATCTGTCCCTGGTGGTTCTTTACGTGAGAATCCTTTAGAGTGGGAGGTAAGAAAAGTTTGAGTTATTTTGGAATTGGAGGAGTTCATAGCAAGGGTAGAGGTGAAGGAAGTTATCCTTTGGGTTTAAGGAACTAGTGGTGGGTGTTGCTTCTTTATGTGTTAAAGATAATTATGTTGATGGAAAAGGAAAGCATATTAATTATGAATTTATTATTGGAGGTGATGTTTCCAATCCCATTAAGGGTTTGGGTGTCTCCTATACTGATAATTATGGTTTTTTAAATGCTGGAGGTCAATCTTCTTCTCGAAATCATTGATAGCTTTACAATTAGAGTTCTATCAAAGGAATGTATATGGATTAAAAACATATATCCTTGGAACCTCTTAATGTTGTTGATTAGGTGGACGATTGTATAGTGCAAAATTTGATTTCTAAAAATAGTGTGGAAATCCTTATTAGGATGGATCCAATTTCTACCAATAGTAACTTACCCTCAATAGGTAATGTATGAAATGTTGCTAAAGATTCTAAAGATATTAATCAAGTTGAGTTGGAGAATAAACTTCTTGATAAGGAGCCTCAATTGATGGAGAAGGTGAACGTTAAGGCTTAGAGAAGCCTCTTTACCATAAGGTAGTTAAGTTTAAAGATTTTTCTTCTTTCTCTGATGATGGTGAAATTGTTAAGTAGCATCATGAATCTGTAGTAGAAAATACTAAAATACTAAAGAATGCTTTAGTTATAAAATCATGGGTACAAAGCTTCCCTACTCAATTCTTAACAATCAATTTTTTAAAAAGATGATGGTCTCAATTTGGTGACTTTTGTTTGACCTTGATTGAAATGGATTGAATTTTGTGCCAATTCAAATCCAAGGAATCTTGAGATTTTTTGTTAAGTAGAGGACCTTGATTAGTAAGTGATCATATTATAGGCATTGAAAAATGAACCCCTTCGTTTTCACCTTTGTCTATGAAAAGGTCTTATTTCTCTAGTGTAAATTTTTCTCCATTATCTCCTCCTTCATTGTTGGGATGAAAGAAATATCATTAGAATAGCATCAAGTGTAGGCCTATGTATGCTAATTGATTCTCAAACTTCTAATTAGGGGAGAAGAAATATTGCAAGAATATGTGTTCGAATATGCCTATTGGGTTTGGATGGAGGGGCTGAATGGAATTTTTTTTTAGCTTGTAGAATATGATAGAGTCTTACTTTATGTTTCAAGTGTGGAAGATTAGGTCACAAGAGGAGTTTTTACATGGTGATTGGCCCAATTGAAGGATTAGTTACATCAAGCAATGTAACTACTAAGGTTACTAAGCAAAATAAGTTATTAGATCAAGGAAGGTTTTCTTTTCCATAATCATATGATAGGAAGAATAATTCTTCATCTCAGTATTAAGTTTGTTCTGTGCCTATGGGACTGCCAAAAGATTGTCAAGAGGAAGCTTCTTATGGACCTTAGAATCTTGTGGCTTATAAAAGGTAAAAATTTAAATTAGTTGTTTGTCCTTTTCAAAGGAAAGAAATGGAGAATGATAGAAATATTTAAATCAATGGTTCTACTCAGGTTAATGGTACTACTCATTTAACTTATCTGAATGTTGATGTTGCTGTGAAGGATAAGGATTAGTTTCTATTCGAATCAAGGATGATGCTAAAAAATCATTGTGTCAAAAATTCTTTTAATAAGGAAATTAATGAATTGAAATATGTTGTTGTTAAGTTCAAGGAAGTTGATGTTAATTAATCCAAAGCTATTGCTAGGATGATTAATGCTAGCTAATAAAATCAATATACTATTATTTTAAATAGGCAAGATACTATTAAGGAATCTTGTTATGTTTAATTAGAAGATGTTGTGGTGCTACAATAGTTAAAGATAATATTGATCTTATAAAGGTGATGGGTCATGATCTAGTCAAGGTGGTGGAAGTTTTTGCTAAATATGTTACCAAATATGATGATGTTCAAAACAAAGTTGATGTAGATCACACTAAAGTGGTTCTTAAAGTTCAACCAAATCTACCCACTGCTATTCTTATTAGGGAAGATAATGTTAGGAATATGGTGATGTTAAATTAAAGGATGACGTGGTGCTAAATGTTGATCAAGATAATTTTATTTATTTAAAGGACTTAACTTATGATCAAGTCAATGTGGTGGAAGATGTTGTTAGTCAAAATTCAAAATATGAGGTTGTTCAAATCAATTTTGAGGCTATAAAGATAAAGTCTGCTCTTCCAATGAATCATGTTGAGGCCATGGTAAGGGAGGATAATGAATGTAGTACTCCTAATCTATTAAATGTTAGAAATGTTCATAATGATACTTCAGGTGGTGAAATGGAAATTATATTTTATAAGAAAATGTCATGGGGAGAATCAGTTCAATTAGAAGGTAAAGTTAATGTTAGCAATTTAGGGGAGGGATTGGTTGGAAATAAATTTTCAACTCCTAAGTTGAGGCTCTACAAGGAGCTAAAATTGTTAGGTCCTATTAAAGAAATTATTAGAAAGATGAAAATGGAGGGAGGAGGCAAATCACTGGGTGGGAAACTACCCCCTTTCTTTAATAATGCATACCATACCTTTTTGGAACTGTAGGAGAGCCAAAAAAAGGAGATTTCCCTTTACTTGAAAAGTACGGTTAAGGATTTATTGGTGAAGGGTGGTATTTCTATCATAATCCAGTTATGGGGTCCTCTAGGTGAATTGTGTGGCTTTCTAGAAAAAGAGTATTTCTTCTTTATCTTAGCAAGTTGTGTCTAATCAATGTGCTATAGGTAAGCTTATGTCTCTTAATTCTATTATTTGATAAGTAGATATTGTATATGGAAACAAAGATTTTCATGTTTGAAGAAATTTGTGGGAAATCATTGAATCTTATTTTTCAAATAACCATCCCTCTATAGTGGGTGGGTATTTTAATTGTATCTTTTCTAAGAAGGAGAAAAAAAGGGGGGAAAGGTTTAATTTTTCTTAATGGCCTCAAGACATGAAAGATTTTATGGTGTAAAATGATTTGCATGATGTAGGAGTTAATGAACCCCAATTTACTTGGTGTAATAATAAGTAGGGCTTGGCTTATATTTGGGAAAATTTTGAGAGGATATTAATAAATTCAAAAGCTCTTATTTTTTTTCCTTTTTTGTGGGAAGGAATTTATCTAGGGTCACATATGATTATTGTCTAATTTTTTCATTTTATTTAATGTTTAAGATATCTAAAGAAGGGAAATCATGTTCGAAAATATATGGAACTCTTATCCTACATCTTGAGGAATTGTATATAAATCCTAGATGAAAGCTAATTATGGGAGTGATGATGAAATTTTGCTTAGAAAACTTAAGAGTTCTTTAGAAATTTGTTTTTTTTTAAAGTAAAAACAAATTTAAGGAACTGAATCAATTGAAAGAAAAGTTACAAAAGGAAATTTTACTATTGTTGGAAGAAGAATACTAAGAGGATGGATTGATATAAAATTATTGGAGCTGATATGGAAAGTGCATGAGTTGAATTGCTAGGTAAGCTACTAGGTAGATGCAATGGGCTAAAACCAAATGGATGAAAGAAAGGGATACAAAATATCATTTTTTAAATATTTTGTTTGTACTGCTAGGAGAAATTGAAAGATAATTAGCCCAGAAAGAAATTTGAATGGGGATTTGGTGATAGATCTTGAGAAAATTGAAGCCATTTTCTACCATTATTTTTGGAAAAGTGGAAGAAAAGGCATTATGTATTAGAGGGCTAGCCTGAGTTAATTCTAGAGTAGTAGATAAAAGTTTGATAAGGATGTTAAGTCTAAGTGAACTTGTCCCTAGGCTTACCAAGAGTGGGGTGAATTGGTGAATTTAAAATCTAATTGGCAACTTCAATAAAACAAGATGATTTTGTTTTTGGATTTTTTAGTATTTGGTAAACAAATAATATTTAAAACTTAATGTGAAAGACATTGATTTTATGAAAAAAAAAATGATGATGATATTCTTAATATGTAGAACGAATCATTAATCATGACTTTCATAAAGCAATTAATACTAAATTAAAATGCAAAAAATGGAAAATAAAAAAGAATACACAAGAGATTTATAGTGGTTCGGTCAAATTATAATCAACGTGCACTCCCAGGATCCCTCCACTCTGAGCCCTAAAGTTCAATTATATGACTCTTATCAACACAGAGAAACCCAAGACATGTCTCTGCTCTAGGACTCTATGTGCTGGAATGTTTTGTCTTGGGTTTCTTTGTGTTGGCCCATATTTTGGTTTGTCTTCTTTTGGTTTAGTAAGCCTCCCTCTTTAGCTCTTATCTTGGTTTATTTGGACTTGAGCTATGATTTCATGGGTTTTATGGCTGATGGGTTCTCCCATTACTGCTCTCCTACTTTCAGTACTTAGGAGGCTGATAGTAGTTGTGTGGTGATAGATGGGTTAACTTGTTTTGTTTGGGTTGTTGTTGGTTTGGATGGTGCTACCTAGTTGTTGATTCTTATTGTTGGTATGGAGGTTAGCAGCTGGATCTGGTTGTTTGTTACTTGGGTGATTCTTTACTGGTTTCATATCTAATCTTGGTGGTTTTATGGAGCTTCTAATTGTGGGTCTTTGGGTTACCCGTGCTATATTTCTTGGGGCAATTTAGTTTGCTGGTTAGTTTTTGACATTGTGGTTTTGGGTAACCCTGAAGGTAGGATTGAGTGGCATGTGGATGTCCTGAATGAAGCTTTAGATATTATGCATACTCTGAGCTCTTTAAGTACTATTCCCAAGATTAGCTTTTTTGGGAGCTATTTTTGCACCTTATGTCTACATATTAATTATCATCTAATGTTTTGTTATTGTTTAACATATCTTCTTTATTGTAGCCTTCCTTTTTGTGTTTATCTATAGGTGAAGATTCCTTGGTCTGCTCACAACATTTTTTGTAGAAAGATTGAGCTTTTGTCCAACTATATTATCTTTCTTTTTTGGAAGCTTTTCTATAGCATCATTAGAATATTACTATGCAGTTTTGTATTTGTTCTTAGTGGAGGTTATCAGCTCATAGGTTTTATTTTGATTTGTTTTGTAGACTGTAAGAGCATTAGTGAGTTGATGACCTCCTGTAAGGACTTTGTAATTGCTTTTTTAATATTAACGCGAAGGCCCCTTTGTGGGTTTTAACTAAAAAAAATCATATAGTATGATCATTGATCAAAAATTATAAATATTTATCATACAATATGATTAGTACAAATTTCTCTTATTAATATTATATAAAATGCTATACACTATACGACCAGTTTAAAGAATTGAGCTGATCATCCAGTATGATTAGTTCAAATGACTCAGATTATCATCCTATATGATTGGCGAATGACAAATTATCATCCCATATAAGGAATCAGGTCGTATAGTATGTTTGGTCCAATCATTTTGTATGATCTATCTAGATCAATTAATTCAAAATCATTCCCCAATCACAGGCAAAATTTAGGAAAGATTTAATTGCATCGTACCGTATGATACCTATCATATAGTATGCTTAATACAAAATTTGAATTTTAAAATATTGCCTGAATTATGATTTGTGGTTGGAATCCTGATTTCGGTTAATTCTCCTATCTATAATTACAGACATTTCATGACATACTTAACCCTAATGTACCCAATCTTGAGCTGATCAAACTTGAAAGTATACGGTGGTCCTAAAATGTTAGTGCATAGGAAAAAACAAATATGCAATAATAATAATTAACATGAGATAGTAAGAATCAAATAATGTTTTTTATCATCAAAATCATAGGACTTGGGTCCAAAATTGCAACATTCTCCCCCTTTTGATAATGGGTAAATAACCTAAAATATATTTTTTCTACTTCCTAACTCTCCTTACTAGGTGAATCTTTCAAAAAAGGAAGGTTTTTTGTGATTTAATAAAGAAAAAAGTGAATAAATAAAAAACACATAAATGATAAGAAATGAAAAGAAAATTAATGAATTAATCATTCCGACACAGGGTACTCCCCACCAAAAACAAACAACTACTCCCCCTTTTGATATCACTAAAAAGGAGAAAGTTGTTAAACAAGACACCAAAAAGAAAACATACATCCTAAAGAAAAGTTGAAAAGATAATACAAACATAAGAACTAAATCATTGAACAGACTAGAAGTATGAAGGATCCTGATAAGATGGAGGTGGTGGTTGTGGTTGGAAGAATCTGTTAATTGAAGCAAACTGCTCTCCAATCCAAGCCGTGCCATTTTTATGCTATTGGTGCTACTATTCTACATAGATATCAAAGTGAGCCATTTCATTTTCATGCAGTTATTCTTGCACTACTACGTATGTGTCAATTTGAGCCTCCCATTGGTCAAACCTCTTAATCAACATATCATACTGAGATTGCTAGTGGATAGATGTTTGCACTTATCTTCCCCTGCTTTTTTTGGCTTGGGGTCACAGAAGTGAACATTATGATGATGGATGCTATGAAAGATGTTAAAAGGAGATGATCTGGTGTTACAGGGAATTGAAAGTTGCATTTGGATTCATGGATGAAGATAATTATTTAACATAAGGCAAGATTTGGATTTCTTTTATGTATGGGATCTCTATTGCAGGTTAGATTCTCAAGATATCAAATGATTTGATAAACTACATTAAAATCTATCTCAACCATTGTGAAGTAGGTAATCATGTATAAACATTTGTGATGCTAATTTGATCCCCAACATTTAGAATTATTGTGTTACGAAGGATATGATGGAAGATTCTATCATCTTGTAGTAAGGTATTTATATGGGGGATGTGGTATTTAATAGTTGATTCCCTAAGGTTAGCATTTGTAAGGGTCCAATTGTAGCCACCGTTTGAAGCTAAAAGGTGAACTTTTTTGCCAGTTGTAGAAAGGTAGAGGAATTCATAAAAGTCTTGATAGGTAATTTTGACATGCCTCCTATTGATGTAAGATTGAATGGTAATCCCCTCACTATTAATTAAGAGATTAGTGATGAATTTTAAAAGTATTTTAGAATTGAATGGGTATGTAAGAGTGAGAATAAATAGAAGGGTGGTCCGAGTAGAGAGAGAGAGAGAGAGAGAGAGAGAGAGAGAGAGAGAGAGAGAGAGAGAGAGAGAGAGAGAGAGAGAGAGAGAGAGAGAGATAGAGATAGAGATAGATAGATAGATAGAGAGAGAGAGAGAGAGAGAGAGAGAGAGAGAGAGAGAGAGAGAGAGAGAGAGAGAGAGAGAGAGAGAGAGAGAGAGAGATTACCTAGAAGTTTAAAACTTCCTTATTTATGATTTTGGATAAGGTGGTCCTTATAGTTTTGTATCACTTATAAGACACTTCATCAGTTGTTATGATAAACTAAGGATCCACGAGATGTTGAGAGGAACTTATAACTCGAGCCCATGAATGCTTTCCTTCTACCATTGTAAAAAAAGATCTTTACGGAAGAGTTAAGAAGAGTATGAAAAGGATTGAGTGAATAAAATCTTTGATTTCCCTCCCTTTAATAGAAATCAACCAGATTGTATAATATAATTAGGTGCATTCAATTTTTTCTAGTCTGATCTGTCAAAAAGGTGGTCATATCATACAGTATAATTAGTATCATATTGGAAGATTAGAGAGAAGAAATTTGTCCCAAGGCATCAACCTAGATGATCGTTGACTTGTCAGATCATCTTGTACGAACAGGTGTTCATACAATGTGATACAATATTAAATATCATATTGGTCGAATTCAATTCATCTAATGTTTATTGCAACTTGTATCATACAAAATGAAGTTAGTGTTCGTATAGTACGATCACTGATGATTGAGCAATCAGAGTTATTAGATGTTCTGTGAGCAGTGATTTGTTGTTTTTGTGAATATCATAAAGTACAATGTGGAATCGTACAAAATAATGTGAACAAAATTCATAAAGTGGTGTGTGATGATCAAGAAAACTGCTTAAAAAAACATAAAGCAAATCCCAAAGACAAGAAATAATATAAAAAATCATAAAACAGATTCAAATAAAGCACACAAAAATATTTATTATTATTATTATTATTATTATTATTATTATTATTATTATTATTATTATTATTATTAATTTTCAAATCAACTTAATTCAAGCATGAATATCTATAACACCTAGTCTAGTTCTTATGGTGCTAAAAGTTTCTAAAGCTAGGGGCTTTATAAATATATCTTCCAATTGATTTTTAGTAGCTACATGATGTAGCTTTATATCCCATTTTGTCATATGGTCTCTAATGAAATGGTGTTTTATGCCTATGAGTTTAGTCCTGGAGTGTTGGATTGAATTCTTTGAGATATAAATGGCATTGGTGTTATCACACATAATTACAATAGTGCCAAAAGGAAGTCCAATATCAAGAATTTGTTATGCTCTTTCTAAAATAGAGTACGAGTATAGCAGTTTAAGCCATAAAACTTGTGCAACATAACTTCCTATATCTATATATTTTGCTTTGGTGCTAAACAGAGCTATAGAGTTTTGTATTCTACTATACGAGGAGACTAAGGATTACCCTTCAATTAACATGTTCCAGAGGTTCTTTTCCTATCATCCCTGCATCTTATAAAGTATGAATTAGAATTTCTTATGATTTAAAAAGAACTACTATGTTTTTGATACCATATTCCTAGGTTTTAGGTTCCTAGAGGATATCTAAGAATTCTTTAAATAGCTCTCATATGGGAACCTTTAGGATCAAACTAAAGTTTTATATGAAGATAAACACTAATCATGATATCAGAACTACTTGCAATCAAGTAAAGAAGTATTCCAATTATCCCTCTATACTTCTTCTGATCAACTAATTTTCATTTGGATCTCTATCTAATTGAATAGTAAAGGTCATGGGAGTATTCATTGCCTTAAAATTTTTCATCTTTTATTTCTTAGGGTTGTCTTTAGTACACTTTTATTGACTAAGGAAAGTTTCATAATCCCTTTACTTCACACTAAATCCAAGAAAATAAGTAAGCTCTACCATCATGCTCATTTTAAAATCCTCACTAATAGTTTTTGAGAATTTATTACCTAGGTTTTTATTTGTATATCCAAATATTATATCATCAACATAGATTTGAACTATGAGTATGTCATCTCCTTCTTTCTTTACAAACAGGGTGGTGTCTACACTTCCCTACAAACTATTTATTTAGAAGGAAAGTGCTCAGCCTTTCATACTAGGCTCTATGTGCTTGCTTCAATCTATATAATGCCTTCCTTAGTTTTAATAAATGATTATGAAATTTAGAATTCTCAAAGCTTGGGGGTTTCTCAATATATATATATATATCTTCTTTAATCACCCATTTAGGAAGACCCTTTTAATATCTGTTTCATATAGCTTGAATCTCTTAAAGCAAGCATAGGCTAATAGCACTCTAATGGCTTCTAGTCTAAGTACATGGGTGAAGCTCTCTTTAAATTCAATTCCTTTAATTTTGTTATACCTCTTAGCTACCAATCTTGCCTTATTTCTAATTACTATCCCAGAGTCATTCATTTTATTCTTAAAACATCATTTGTTTCCTACAACACTCTGGTCTTTTGATATACTCACTAACTCCCAAACATCATTTATAATAGATTGATTCAAATCTTCTTACATTGTTATAATCCATAAATCATCAGATAAAGCTTGATCTATATTTGAAGGTTCTACCCTTAAAATGAATGCTGAATGACTAACCTCCTTTCTAAGACCATACCTAATTTTAACACCTTTAGATGGGTCTCCTAGGATAGGTTACCTATGGTTACTAGAAGAATATCTCCAACCTCTAGGCATTTGTTCCTGAGGTCTCCTCTACCACCTAGGCTAATAGATTCTACTCCTTGGATGAACTCAACCATTTCTTCTTTTTACCAAGGCTCATCCAAATTATTAGATTCATCAAATACAATATGGGGTCTCTTCTTTAACTAATGTCCTCTTATTGAAGACTCTATAGGCTTTCCCTATATTTGAATACCCTAAAAAACATCCTTTATCAAATTTAGTGTCAAATTTTCATAATGGAGATTTCCCAATGTTTAAAATAAACACTTTACATTCAAAGACATTAAGATGAGAGAGACTGGGTGTTTAACCTTTCAGTAACACTTAAGGTGTGTCATTATGTTTGGTTCTAATATTAACCCTATTGAGAACTTAGTAAGCAGTATTTACTATTTATTCATAGAAGTTCTAAGGAAGTAAGTACTCAGCTTACATGGCTCTAGTAGCTTCAGTTGTTTGGCATATATTAGTTAATGGTGCTAAATTTTTAAATGCATTATTTAGATGGAATTTAGCTAATGGTAAAAAAATCAGGGTGATGGAAGATGTTTGGATTATGGATAGAAAATTTGAAGATGCTTGGATTATGGAAACTTTCAATGGTTATAAGGAATAATGGTGGATCAACTATTAAACGAGGGTGTACAATGTAATGAAGATGTATTGCCTTATTCAACAAATTCTAATATTCTATAACTTGTATAAAGACCAACCGGAGCTAGCTCAAGCGAAATCACGTAAATTTGTAATTGATTTGGTATTTGAAAGTATTCCACATCAAGAATTTCTTGGCATATTGAGCATGAAATGGATGAGGCATTTGATGTTGAGGCCAAGAGTGATTTTGTTCTTGTGGAGTATTAGAAAGAATGCTTTCCCCATAAATGCTTGGCTTGAGTACAGAACATTGCAAGCGTTTAACCAATGACCAAGAAAATTCCAACTAGTTAAAGTCATTGAACATATAATTATTCAATGTAGGAAGTTAGATGATGTTATTGCAATATTCAATGAATGAGTTATTCAGATTTTAGTATTCCAAAGTTCCTTTTAATGATTGGAGGAGCTGGAAAGGGTATCAATATACAACCCGGGTATGACCTAAATTTATTAGTCTATCGTGTATCAATCGTGGAGAGCAAGAAATGTTTCCAAGAATGGTAAGCTGATGACATATACTATAGTTATTATTGCATATATTTTATATACTTCAATTCAAACTCAAATTTATCCAATGCATAAAAATAGGGATTTTAACTAGGTTTAGGAGCTGAATAATAAAAATTGGCATCCCCCACCTCCATATTAGATGAAACTTTATGTCAATGCATATGTTCTTAAATCTAATAGAGCAGGTATTACTGGAGTTATAAGAGATCATAAAGGTAAATTCCTTTTAGCTTATGGATAGCAAATAATATATTGGGATGTAGCTTAAATGGATATGCTTACTATCATGGCTCTCAGGGATATGATTCAAGGTTGGATGAATGAAAATAATGGTAAAATGATTGAAGGTGACAATGTTAATATAATTAAGCTACTTCAGAAGTTTATGATTAATATTTGGAAAAGAAAAAATGTCTTGGAACAGGATTTAGCTTTTCTAAAAATTTTCAACTAAGTTATTTATCATTTGGTTTCTAGAGATGTAATAAGATGGCTAATTTTTGTGTCTATTATGTTGTCTTATGTGATTTCCTTTGGGAAAATATTGGTAACAATAACCTTCCTTCTAGTCTTTTGTCATTATTAAGGAATGTGATTGAGTGTGCGTTACATTTTTTTTTTTTTGAGAAAATGCAATCAAGTGCATTGAAACTATATTATAAAAAAAGGAATTACAATAAACTAGCTACTAACAATAGATTCGTCCTTTAAAAAAGAGATAAAAGGAGGAACCTTATTCATACTAATATTTTCCCAATTAAAATAACTAGAAAGAGCATAGTTAGCACATAAGTCTACTAACTTATTACAATTCCTATCTACACATATAAAATGACTTAATTAAAGTCTTTGATGAAAGTGAGATCTTCCAAATTCTGATTACCTTTTGTAAAAACAATTTAAAGAAACATAATGATATTAGCATTGTCACCTTAAATGATAATCCCCTTATATTTTTACATCCAATCTTTAATAACATCTTTAAGCGATTGAATACCTAAAAGCTCCAATCGAGATACATCCTAATGGACATGAGTATGTCTAAACACTAGGAGAAATAAGCCTTTGAAGTCACGAAAGACCCTGCCAATCCAGCTTTGTAAGACTGAACTAATGATGTATATTATTTGAATTAATAATTAATTTTAAATTACTTTCTTTTAATTTTATAAATTTAAATATTTAATTTTATTTAAATTTAATTATTATTATTTTTTTATTTTATTTATTCATTTTTAATTTCATTAAAATTTATTTATTTCATCTATTGAATTATTGAAATTTTAAACCTGTAATGGTGGAAATAACCAAAGTTTAACTTTAGAAATTAATTTGATTTAGATTTTAATTTTTTTTTCTAGAATTATAGTATTTATTTATTATACATAATTTATTTTATGTTTATTTAGTTATTAAATTTATAAGTTTTATAAATTTATTTTGATAAAATCTACTAGTAAGGGCTTACACATTAATGAAAAGAAATGTTACAAGTCCTTAATGAATCCAATGCCCATTAAAAATACATCATTTGAAGAAAAACCTATGAACCTTTGATTGAATATAATTATAATAAGTAAGCAAAAGAAAAGTCAGCAAACCAAAACCCAGGAACACATAAAGAGCCACCCATGAGAGGGTATCAATACGAAGCCAATGCCAACACCTCTAGAGGTCAAACAAAATATCTACTTGGAAGAATTCAAACAATAAAGCAAAGGAAAAAAGAGAAGGCAAAAAGAACAACCCACCAACCACCCAACAAGACTACTAGCAACACAGAGTCAACAGACAATAAGACACCAACCAACAAATAGTACCAGAAACAACACAACCAAAAGCAGAAAATACAACCCCACCTAGCCCAACGATACCATAAGACTTGACCAGCCAAACAGTCACTGAGCCGACAACCACACCCCACTAAAATAGAACCAATAGGAAAAGATACCCCACCACAAGCACAAGAAAAGAACTACCAAAGCAACAGAGCACCAAACCCCCCAAGTAAATTAAAGAGAAATATAAGAGTAAAGAGAAAAACAACCAACAACCCAAGTCAAACAAGACCCAATAGTAGAACTAGAAAAAAATAAGAAAAAGATTATTTCTTTTTTGAGTTCCTTCGTCTTCATTTACCAACATTTAAAAAAAAAACATTCCTCAGTAATTTGAATAACATTTAAGTCATAAATTTCTCAGGAATCCACCCCTTACTTATCAACTTCTACCTCATCCTTCCAGTTAGTTGATCAATCACAATTAGATAACCAATCCACTTGAGACTCCAATATATTGAGAGTTAATGGAGCTAATAAGGCATTGTTAAATATAAAAAGAATTGGGCACATCAATGGGAGGTTCTTTGACATTAATATCAATAGGATCAATACTATTTGAAACATTAAAAGTATTATGAACTAAAATAGCCACACCATTAGCAACAACCCCAAACTCAATAAGCATGACCACCCCCTATTGTGAATCTGTTTTCATGGATTATAATTTTGATGATAACAAACAGTCTTGTTTCTCTACGACTGCCTTACGTACTGACATTTCAGGTCCATAAGATCAGACTGCAATTGGAACTAGCTCAAGATTGGGTAGACTAGGTTTGAGTCAGTTTGATGCTACTTTAATAAAATTCTACATTGTCTACTTTATAAGTTTGAAGCTAAAGTTGTTAATAATTTGATTGGCTCTCTCATTGCCTACGAGCAAAGTTTGGGTCAAAGACTTTTGGATGAAAGTGAAATGATAGTGCTAAACACTGAAAACATGGAGAAAAGAGGCTTAGTTGGTGACGAAAGTGATGACGTATCAAATAAATTGAAAAGCTCACTAAAACATAAGCATCAACAAAAGTGGAATAAAGGTAAAAATGGTAAGAATGTTAAGATTTCTTCTGATGTTATTTACTTCAGATGTAGGAAACTTGGACATATAAAAAATTAGTGCCCTAATTTGAGAACTCGTCCTGGAAGAGAAAAGGCTAAAGCTAAGAAAATTATAGAAAGAGCATGTAATGTAAAGCAAAAAATCTCTTCGGCAGACCATGCTTCTAAATCATCAGGCCAGGAGCAAGATTATGTTTAAATTATTTTGGGTGCTTTATTTTTTTTTGTGTTTGCATATTTTATTTATTTTTTTATGTTTTTGTTGTGTGTTTTTTTTATTTATTCTTTTTTCATTCATTCATTCTTTTCTTTTCTTTTTCTTCTTTGTTAAATTTTTAATTTTGTTTTTACTTTTTTAAAGTAGTTTTTTCTATTTAAAAATGAAAAATCTACCTCTTATTTTTCTTGAATTCTTATATAAGTTATGGTTGACTTCTCCAAAAATAGTTAAAAGAAGGAAACTCATGATTTTGACTCTCAATCTCTATTTCCTAGAAGAGATTATTCTACTTTTGATTTAAAATCTTCATCTTATTATAAATTGGATTTTGAAACTAATCTTCTTTATCTCCCTACATTTTGTTTATCGCATAGAAATTCTTCGCAAGTTATTGAATCTACCTCATAATTTTCTTAATCAAGTAGTTCTCTTTATCAATAGAATGGGTTTACTTTTATTTTTAAAATTTAAAAAAAGTTGCATATTTAATTAAAAAATGGCCAATGATGCCAAATAAAAAAAATGCCCAATAATGTCAAATCAAAGATGCGCAATGATGTCAAATTGAGAAAGATACACAAAGTGTACCAAAAGAAAAAGGTGCACAAAGTGCGCCAAAAAACTTGACAAGAGGCATAAAATGAGCCCACAAGGAGTATGGTTACCTTTTCTATTTTATTTAAAGCTTAAGAAAACCCTTGATATTTTTGATACTTGAAAATCATGATTCTTGATTCACCAATTTTTGCATTAATCTTCTATTAGATATATTTTATGAAAGTAGTTTTAAAAAATCAGCGTTTCTTTTTTTAATTTCTAATTTTTTCCTTCATTTAGATATTGAATTAAAACATTTTTTATCCTTTAAGAGAACTTGAGCTTGGATTAATAATTTCAAAATTTCTTACCTTTACTGGATTATGCAGTTTCAATCCATTACTTACTAAGTTTTTTTTATAAAATTAAGAGGTAACTTTTTCTTTTTTAAGTTTTTCCGTGCCCCTTCCCTTTTTGATAATGTCAAAGGGGGAGAACATACTGTTGTATTTGTTTCATATTGTTATGTTTGTATATTTTTTTCTTCTTTCAAAAATTAAAAACAACAAAAAAATTTTATTTCCCTTTTTTTAAAGTTTAACTCTAGTGAGGGGGAGATTTTGGAGAACATGATTTCTTCTTTGCAAATTCAACCAGTAGTGTTTTCCATCATAAAAAAGGGGGAGATAGTTGCGAATCTACTTTCATGGATTATAATTTTGATGATAGAAAATACTATTGTTTCTCTACGACTGCCTTACCTACTGGAATTTCAGGTCTACAAGATCAGACTGTAATTTGAACTAGCTCAAGATTGGGTAGACTAGGTCTGAGTCAATTTGCACCTTTTTTCCTTTCTTGAGTATATTGTAATTGTTGTGGCTCTTGATGCTAAGTAATCTTGAACACACACACATTGGAAGAATTTTTGACTATTGCCTAGAGTTTACTATTTTTTGTAACATCATCCAGGATGATATTTATATAGGCCTGGAAGATTGGTTTAAAAATAGAAACCTTAATTAGGGCAATCTTATTAAGGCAGCCATCACTAAGCACATCAGCCAGGATGATTTTGTATCGGCCAGGACAATACGCTCAAATTAGAAAGAATCTACCGCCAGATCTATTTAGGAATTACTTATTTTTGGATATCATCCTGGGGATTGGCCATGCCTATCTAGGATCGGTCTGGCCGATCCAGCATAATTTTTCATAAATAAATCTTGTAATTAAGGAAAGCAATTAATGATGATTTGCACGATCACATCGGCCGGGCAGATCACAGGATCGGTCGGGATGATTTGACATCGGTTAGCTTCTATTCAAGGCAATTAAGGATGACTTTCCTCTGATATGAACTAATCTTTTAGGACGATATCATATCGGCTTGGATGATATGAACAAAAATCTTCTGATCGTCCCTAACCGATAGGGCTGATTAAGCATAATTTATGCTGATTGGCAAGGCCGATATTTATATCGGCCTGGTTAATAAAGTCAAAAAGTTGCATTAATGAGCTCATTTTGAGATCTTCTATTTAAGATTTAACAAGACACTTGGTAAATTGTCTTTGGCAGCCTATGTTGCTTCGTTCTTTTGGGGGAAACTTGAAGAGAGAGTTTGAAAGGGAGAGAGGAAAGGGTGGAGTTTGAGAGAGGGAGAAGATCCTTGGAGGGGGACCAAAGGGAGTGTGGAGGGGGATTCCACACGGTTTCTCCGACAAGTTTGCACCTTAGTACCGTCAGATTCAAGGCTTGACTTGAGGGAAGTTCACAGAAGAAGAAGATTTCTTTGGTGTCAAAGGACCCGGCTACTCCGCCGCATCGGGGAAGGTGGAAGTGATTTTTTAAGGGCTTCTCCGCCTAGCTGTGGGGGCTAAAAGAGAGACACTTAGTTTAGTGAAATATTCGGAGGGTGCCTCCAAGGAGTGGACGTAAGTCAAGGTTTGATCGAACCACTATAAATCTGGTGTGCTCTTTCCATTATTATTTCCATATTTATTTTTCCGCTCGTTAATTTCTTTGTGATGATTTTGGTTTGGTTTTCGTTTTGTTTTAAAGATATTTAAAATACTAATTCACCTCTCTCTTAATTAGCCTTGGGCCACTTCATAAGAGGCCTAACATCTCTAACAAACTTTCACCCCCAATGTGCCAACAACATGACACTCCCTAGATTCCATGATGATAGGATCAGAGTTAAGATCAATATCATCTCTAGAATAAGCAATAACAAAATAAACATCAACACCATCTCCCATATTGGAAAAAAAGGGACATGATGGACTTGATATAAGGTTAACCACACAATCATTAATACCCTCTCTATTTTCACAAGCAAAAGTAAAAGGCAAAGCAAGATTCGATGGAGTAGCTCCTTCTCATCATGACCGACAAAATTCCCATTATCAAAAACACCATGACTATTATCCATCAACATAATAATAAGAATCAAAGTAGGGGTAGCTAAATTATTCATAGTTTCCAAAACATCGGTAGTATTCCAATCAAAGCTAACATGATTAAGAGTAGTAAAAGCTAGTTTTGCAATGCCTAATTAGGGATTTAAAATACAACATTCCTTTCTATCATGACCTAAAGCTTTACAGTAATCACAATAAAAAGGAAAATCTTCCATCAATATAGATTGAACATATTTCCAAGCTGTCTAACCCGATCCAAACACAATCGAGATAATGTTTAGTGATATTAAACATAACTAAAACACATGTGACCAATGGGAGAGATCCCATAATAGTTGCATTATTAATGCAAAAAGGCCAACCAAATAATGATCCCAATCCATTTAAAATGTGAGGAGAAAAGAGGCGAGGACACAAACTAGTGAAAGAGACCCAAATAGGCACAATGGGAGATTCAAAAATTAAATCCAAGTAAGGAGACTACTTAACCAACTTCATGAAGAAATTATTGACAAAATAAAAATGATGCGTAAAAAACTCCACAGAAATCCAAATCATTCACAAGTTTAATCAATACATGCTTTGCATCCAATAGAGTCACAGAAAATTCACTAGTAAGCTTAAGATTAAAGAAGATCTTCCTAATTAATTCCAAAGCTAGTCTTTTATCGGGAAATTTTCCAACCAACAAAAATTCAAAAGGAGCAGTAAGAGCCAAATTTCTTCCTAAGAAATCAACTATGACGACATACTCTGATAGGTCAAATTTTTAAGTGGTGAGAAGGCCACGAGGGAGACACTGACCAAGGAATAAAAAAATGACCTAGAACCACTTTTTCCATATAGTCATCTACTTGCTCATAAATTTCCTCATTACCTTCCATATCAATAGAGGAATCACAATCAGCTAACCAATCCTAACGAGACATAGCATTTTCCATGAATTTAATAGGCAATTGCACTAATAAAGCTTCATTAGAAATAAGTGAAATAGAAACATATATAAGAGGCACATCATCATTCAAATCCATTGAACTTAAAGATGACAAAATAGGTATATTATAATAATCAGAAGAGTGATCAACCATATTCACCTAATTGAATTCAAAATCCATAGAAGTTTGCACATCAGTAAGACGAGCCAAAGAAACCAAGCCATTGACGTCATCAACATTCCTAACTACAATATCACCCACTCCAGTGTTCATGATAGGATCCAAATTAGCACCATCAACATAAGAATGCCAAATAATCTTAGAATTATTATGGTTTTTAATAATATTTACAGAAGGTTAGTTTAAATCAACCACAATCAAAGAAGCCCCATTTAATTGCCATAGTCAAACCAAATACCTTGAAAAGGCTATTAACCCGGCCTACCCCAGGTTCCACATGATCACATTGGAAATCCCATCACCATTATTACACAAGGACTTTACAGCTTCCAAATTCACATTGTCCATAATGTTAACATTTTTAGTGGAATTATCCCCATTAACCACCAACTCGTTAATCGACAAAGCAAGAATCAAGGTATTGGTAACTAAATTATTGATAATTTCCATAATACTAAATGCATTCCCATCAGATGAAATAGGATTAGTAGTAATAATAGGAACATTCATCGGGAGAGATGACTGGGGTGACAATCCCTCCTCACATGCCCAATACATTTATAATAAATATAAAAGGGAGGTATATACTCCATCGCGATAAGCTAAATGTATCCAAACTGTTTAGGACCAAGCCACACTTAATTAGTATATTTTTTTCTAATGTCAAGATAATCCAAAACTCATCCAACATAAGGTCATGATCCAATAGTGGTGGCATTATTGACCTTTAACGAATGACCAAATAGTGAGCCTAGAGTGTGAAGAATATGAGGAGAAAATATATGTGGCCTTAAGTTTAGAAATGAAATTCAAATGGGAATAATCGGAGACTCAACACCAATATCAAGGTAAGGAGACCATTTTATTAATTTTAGATAATAATTATTAACAAATAAATATATGTGAATAAATACTCAGTTGTAATATAAATCATTAACCAACTTAATCAGAACATGTGATAGATTTTGCAAAGTCACCAAAAATTTGCTATTGAGCTTATGTTTGAAGAAGAACATAGGATAAACTACAGGCTTGGACTATGGGAAGGAAAAAAGCTAACCAAAACAAATTGGAGAGGAGTCACAAGTGCCAGGATATCCTCTTTTGAGATCTACAAAGAGGCTAAACCATCAAACAAAGATGATTTAAGCTCATGAAAGCAAACATCAAGGCATCTAATAAAAATTATAATTTCTTTGGCCCATCAATAAAACTAGGATAAAAAAATTGATTTTCCAACATTCTAGCCATGAATGATTCAAGGAGGATGAATAAAAAAACCAGTTAGAAAACTAAACAGAAAAGTAAAAAAAAAAATCCTAACAAGGGCAGCAGTGGCAAAAGTCACTTTAAGAAACCCTAACAGAGTGGAGTCGGGAGGAAATCCTACCAGAACCTCATGCATAAAATTTTTTCCACTTCCAGATGCATGTAGTGACATGATTAGGGATTAAAGGGCTGAAAATGTTATTAATTTTTTTATATTTCTTATTTTTCTTTTAATTTTTTTATTTTTTTTATAAAGGGCATGGGGGCACTAGCCCCAATGCATTCAATAATAAAGAGAATATAATAAAGGACCAACACAAAAAGAGCAAAATTATAACACAATAGAAAGGCAAAGATGCCATCCAGACTCAAGAATGGTAGCATCTTATAACCACCTAGCTAGTTGGCAAGGATGATCTATTGGAGGCGAAAGGCCTGAAGGCAACCAATAGCAAACCAGAACTAAAATAAGCAATAAATTGCAAGCTAAAGAAAGGTCACATGACCAAAGGAGAAAAAGAACCACCAAGGTATCCAACAAGACAAGACTAATCAGGGGGGTAACAGGAAGTAACCTCATCATTTTCTAGAAATAAGATCCCAAATAATAAAAAGTGCACCTCAACACCCAATCCACACCTCAAGCCCAAGCCAAAAGCAAACATAAAATAAAATAAGAAAGAAATAATTCCTATTTGATTTCCTTCAACAATATTAACCACCACCATGGACATAAGACAACCCACCTTAAAACTATACAAATCATGAAATTCATCAATCGATTCAATCAAATCATCATGAGCCATCAGCCCCAATGCATTCAATAATAAAGAGAATATAATGAAGGACCAACACAAAAAGAGCAAAATTATAGCACAATAGAAAGGAAAAGATGCCATCCAGACTCAGGAATGGCAGCATCTTATAACCATCTAGCTAGTTGGCAAGGATGATCTAATAAAGGCAAAAGGCCTGAAGGCAACCAATAGCAAACCAGAACTAAAATAAGCAATAACCCGCAAGCTAAAGAAAGGTCACAGGACCAAAGGAGAAAAAGAACCACCAAGGTATCCAACAAGCTAAGACTAATCAGGGAGGTAACAGGAAGTAACCTCATCATTTTCTAGAAATAAGATCCCAAAAATAAAAAGTGCACCTCAACACCCAAGCCACACCCAAGTCCATGCCTAAAGCAAACATAAAATAAAATAAGAAAGAAATAATTCCTATTTGATTTCCTTCAACGATATTAACCACCACCATGGACATAAGACAACCCACCTTCAAACTATACAAATCATGAAATTCATCAATCAAATCATCATGAGCCGTGAGCCCCCCCCCCCCCCCCCCCCCCCCCCCCCCCCCCCCCAAACACCCATACAAACACACAACAGGCAAGGAATTAGTTTCTTACATCCAGTCAAAATGATCCACAAAATTGTTAGGCAACTTAATAGCCAAATAAGCTTTCAATGCATCATTTGAAATAGTAAACATTGGTACATAAACAAAAAGAACCTTCTGAATCAAACCTAAAGGCAAATCAAAAGCAATAAAAGGAAAGCCATCAGAGGAATCGCCCAGCTCACTAGATGAACCAATAACCATTCTGTGCTATCTTATATAAGTCCTACAACAACCCCATATCACTATCTTAAGAAATAGAAATAGAAGCATTAAGTGCCTTCTCAACTATAATACGTAAGGAAATAATAGAATATTCACCAGTTGGCAAAAGAGTGAAGTTACTAGCCCCCTCTAGAACACCTGAGACATGAAAAGTTCCCTGAGGAATAGTAGGGACATTGACCACATCTAGAATAGGCACCACCAAATGTTCAACCTAAGAAAAGACCAAGAGGACATTATCCTAAAGATCCCCATCAGAAACAGGAACATTATCAGCTAATGTTAGTTTAATACCATTAGTGATCTTCTTAGATTCTTGTACCTCCAAAGGTCCGTAATACCCATATTATTAAAAAAAAGCATTAGCATTAAGAAAATGGGGTTATAAAATACTACAATCTAATTTTGAATTCCCCAAAGATTTATAATGAAAATAATATGATGGAAATTCCTCCATAACCACCGACTGGATACAAACCAAGTTGTATGGCCAAATCCACTCCTTTTCAGGATAATGTTTGATAAAATATATCTCAACTAGAACATGAGCAATCAAGGGCCGATAACCAGTGGATGTAATATGATCCATTTTAAGAGGATGACCAAATTGGGAACCAAGGCCATGCAGTATCCTTAGGGAGAAAACGTGTCGTCTAAGGTTGACAAATGAGACCTAAATTAGAATGATGGGTGATTCAATGTCAATATCAAATATAGGGGGTAATTTAAGTACCTTCATAAAGTAACTATTCACAAAGTAGGAATGATGTGAAAACACTCTAAATTAATCCAAATAATTAATGAGCATGATGAACACATGCTTTAGAATGATAAAAGTAACTAAAAAAACACCATTAAGCTTAAGGTTAAAGAAGAATTTTTGGATAGCACCAAGCTAGGGTCACCGAGAAGGGAATTTCCCAACTAATAAGAATTTGAATGGGTTAGGGAGGGTAAGGATCAAAATCCATAACAATAGTAACATATGGTGAGAAGTTATTTTGAGGTTTGGGAACATCAAAGAAGAAGAGCCACTAGATAAAGCCTCAAGAAAGGATTGAGAAAAGTATTTTCCATTCAAAAACTAGGGATCCACCAATTGGTATCCCACCATAGACCAAATGAAAAAATGTAAAAAAAAAAAAAAGAACCAAGGGAATCACAAAGAGAAAGGAAAGGAAACTTTCCTAAAACCCTAATAAGAATGTAAAGACCATCGGAAGAATGAGAATAATTGCAACATCAAAAAATGTGAGGGTAGGAGGTGGCTATGGTGAAGCCCTAGCGAAGACCCAAAAGGAAAAGCATTGGAGGCTCATTACCAAAACTCTAGGGCATTGGAGGGTTCTTTTTGAAGTGAGTTTGAAAGTTCGCCAGGGATGTTAAGCCCTATAGAACTGGCCCAAGCTAACCAAGAGGGGGGGTGAATTGGTATTTTAAAAAATTTCTTTTCACAAAGAATGAAAATCACATAAACCAAAATCACACCAAAAAAAACAAATGCGGAAAAAAAAGTGAGGAAGCAAAAAATAAGAACACATAAATTTATAGTGGTTCGGTCAACTTGACCAACGTCCACTCCTTAGAGGCACCCTCCAAGTATTGTACTACAAAACGTGACTCTCCTTTAGCCCCCATGGCTAGGCGGAGAAGCCCTCACAAGAACCTCCTTTTTGCCACACCGGTAAGGCAGAGAACCTACCTCCTTTTGCTTCCACCTGAAGCTGGCAGAGAACCACAACCAAAAGCTAACTTCTTACCTCTACCGACCCTTCCACGGACGAGAAAATCTAGATGAAGAACAAGCAGAGTGATCCTTGAATCAACCCTTGTGAATCCCCTCACAAGCTCCCCCTCACAAGTTCCTCTCTCTCTCCCTCTCTCTCTTTCTCTCCTCAAGGTCTTCTCAGGTCAAGGCAGCAGCCAAAGGTCTTTCAAAACGTTGAGCATAAGCTCTTAAATAGAAGAGCTTCAAAGGAGCTCATTAATTGTAAGTTGCCTACTTTATCGTCCAGGCCGATATGGACATCGGCCTGGCCGATCAGTATAAATCAAAGAAGATCGGCTAGAGCATCGCCCTGGATGCAAAATAGAACAATTGAAAATTGGTTTGATCGTCCAGGCTGATCTCACGAATGTCCTGGCCGATCAGTTCAAATCAGAGGAAAATCATCCTGAGAATAGCCCTGAATACAAGCTGGCCGATATTTATCATCCTGAAGTAACTTAAGGTTTTTGATTGGATCGTCCTGGCCGATCCTGCGATCGTCCAGGATGATATGATCATATCAATCATCCTTAATTACTCCCTTGATTTCCTGATCAATTAAGACATAATTTGAGAATATTTTCCAGGCCGATAAAGGATCGTCCTTGCCGATAATTTAAAAATACAGTATACCTTAATTGTCTATGGCGGCAATTTCTTTCTATTTTGAGAATATCATCCTGGCCGATACACGTATTGTCAAGGCCAATATGTTAATGACGGCTGCCTTAATTAAGACTCCTTATTTAGACTTTCTTTTTTAAGCCTGATCATCCAGGCCGATAGAAAAAATCGTCCTGGCCGATATGAGTAAAAATAAAAATTCTAAGTCTCTCAAGTGTGTGTGTGAAGGGTTACTTAGCATCAGTCTCTTTGACCATTACAAGTAGACTCAAGAAGTGAAAAACAAAAGTACAGACTGACTCAACCCTAAACCTACGTAATTCTGAATTGGCTTCATCTTGTTCGTCCGATCTTCGATTCCTGAAACATTAGAAGCAACAGGCAGTCCAAGAGAAATAGTGTTTGTCAATCATCAAAATATAAGCCATGAAAATAGATTTGCAACAATCTCCCCCTTTTTGATGATGGCAAAACACTACGAAAATAATTAGTAGTAAAATTTCAGGATCAACAAAAAAAGGAACCTCATAAATTTCTCCCCCTTTTGACATATCAAAAAGGAGGGAACAAAAGACAAATAACAAATAATTTTTTTTTAACCAAGGCATGAAAATGATATAGTATTCAATGTGATTGATTTAAAAAACTTGTGAGTTAATGAGTTACCAATCTCATTAATCCATAGAATAGTAGAATATCCGTTCATGGTTTACCCTTAGCTCAAACATTTTGTTAGGGTAGAATCGTCTTTTGAAATCAATGACCTAACTCAAATAATTAATTGGATATGAGAAAAAGAATCCACCCATCACTTGTCTTAGGAAAAAAATCTTTATAAAATAATGAAGTAAGGTAAATTTGTCACGATCGCAAAATAATCGAGATCAAGCCTTTGAGAACCAAAACTTCTAAGTTCTAAAAGATTTAAAAAGGGAGAATAGCTTTCTTTTGAGTGGGCTCATTTTATTTCTCTTGTCAATTTAGTGGCGCTTTGCACATCTTGTTATAGATTTTTCAATTTTTGGCGTCTTTGCGCTTCTTTTGTTGGCATCATTGGCCAATTTTTTTTTTTTTTTGCAAGCTAGATTCTCTTTTATAATCCTTTACAAAATCTTAGTTGTGAATTTATCTTCTCATATATTAGAGAATAGGAGCTCTCTCTCTAACATAAGGAAGAATTATCTCAAGTAGGATTAATAATCAAAGACAAGAGTAACGAGGGATCTTGATGTGACAAAAAAAACTTTAATCATTATAAATACAAGATAGATTTGCTTAAGCAAGCTTAGGAAAAGATCTCAATTTCATAAACAATCTTTAATTGAGATATACTTTTGATTAGAAAAGAAAACTATGCCACTAAAATAGGTTAGAGAAAGAGACACAATCACAAAATATTCCTACTATCTAAGAGATTAAGTAGATGAAAATACATTGACTACAAATTTTCAAAAACAAGGACAAGGAATATAATACCATATCAGCGATGATTTTGAAAACTAAGTAAAAAGAGACAAAATAAAAATAAAACACACTAAAAAGTAAAAAAAAAAAACAACAACAAAAGAAACAAAAAGCAAATAAAAAGTTTCATGCATTTATGTCAATCACACCCAATCTGGTCCTTAAAGAACTGAAAGTATCGAAGGCCAGTGGTTTAGTAAAGATGTCCGCCAGTTGGTTTTCAGTTGTCACATGGTGTAACTCAATGTCTCCCTTAGTCACATGATCTCTAATGAAGTGATACCTAATGTCAATATTTTTAGTCCTTGAATGTTGGATAGGATTCTTAGAGATGCATATAGCACTAGTGTTGTCACAAAAGATTGAGATGGTGCTTACAGGTAATCCTAAATACAATACCTATTGTTTCAACAAAAGGACTTGGGCCACACAACTTCCAAGGGCGATGTGTTCAGCTTCAGCAGTGGAAAGTGCAACAGAGTTTTGCTTCCTACTAGACCAAGAGACCAAAGATTGTCCAATGAATTGACAAGTCCCAGAAGTGCTTTTTCTATCCACCTTGCATCCTGAAAAATCAGAGTCAGAAAAACCAATAATCTCAAAAGAAGTGCTGTGTCTAGGGTACCAAATCCCAAAGCCTTGTGTCCCCAAAAGGTATCTAAAATTTCTCTTAACAACAGTCATGTGGGATTCCTTAGGGTCAGCTTGAAATCTAGCACAAAGGCAAACACTAAACATGATATCAGGTCGGCTCGCGGTCAAGTAAAGTAAAGATCCAATCATGCCTCTATACTTCTTCTGATCAACAGACTTACCACTTGGGTCCTTATTCAATGGAGCACTAGAATTCATGGGAGTGTTAATTGGCTTGGCTTTGTCCATCTCATATTTCTTCAAAATGTCCTTTATGTATTTTGTTTGATTTAGAAAAGTTCTATCCTCCAATTGTTTTATGCTAAACCCCAAAAAGTAAGACAACTCTCCCATCAAAATCATCTCAAACTCTACTCATTGTTTTAGAAAAATCATCACATAATTTTTTATTAGAAGATCCAAAGAGTATATCATCAACATAAATCTGAACAATGAGTAAATCATTTCCAACTCTTCTAAGAAAAAGGGTGGTGTCTACGCTCCCCTTGACAAACTCCCTCTCCAGTAAGAATGTGTTAAGCCTCTCATACCAAGCTCTAGGTCTCTGCCTTAAACCATACAAAGCCTTTTTTAATTTAAACACATGATTTGGAAAATGAGAACTCTCAAAACCTGGAGGTTGTTCTACAAAAACATCTTCTTTTATTTCCCCATTTAAAAAGGCACTCTTGACATCCATTTGAAAAAACTTAAATACTTTATAACAGGCAAAGGCTAATAGCACTCTAATGGCTTCCAATCTAGCTACACGGGAAAAAGTCTCCTTAAAGTCTATCCCTTCTATTTGATTGTACCCCTTAGCCACCAATCTTGCTTTATTCCTTACCACCACTCCTGAATCATTCACCTTATTCTTAAAGACCCACTTTGTCCCAACTACACTTTGTCACTTAGGTCTTTCTACAAGTTCCCAAACATCATTCCTAACAAATTGATTCAATTCTTCTTGCATTGCTAAAATCCAAAACTCATCAGAAAGGGCTTGGTTAATGGTGGTGGGTTCAGTCATAGAGATAAAGGCAGAGTGGTTCACCTCCTTCCTAAGTCCATGTCTAGTCTTAACTCCACTAGAAGGGTCTCCTAAGATAAAATCCTTGGGGTGACTTGTAGAGTATCTCCAATCTCTAGGTAAAGTGTGTGAAGTTTCTCCCCTTTCATCAAAATTTTTTACTCCTTGGGTGACTTCTTCTACTCCTTCATTACTTAGGTGCTCACTCCCCTTCCCCAAATTTTCTACTCCACTTGTAATCTCTCCAACATCATCATCTTCTACTCCATGTTTCTTAGGATCAGACTCATCAAAAACTACATGGGTTGTCTCTTCCACCATCAAAGTTCTTTTGTTAAACACCCTAAAAGACTTCCCAACACTAGAATATCCCAAAAATACTCCTTTATCAGATTTAGGATCAAATTTTCCCAAGTGAGACTTTCCATTATTGTGAATGAAAACCTTACAACCAAAGACATGAAGGTGGGAAAGATTGGGTGTCCTACCCTTAAGGATCTCATAGGGTGTCTTCTCTAATTTGGCTCTAACATTCACCCTATTCAGCACATAACAAGCTGTGTTAACCGCTTCAGCCCAAAAGTATTTTGGAAGTGAATACTCAGCAAGCATGGCTCTAGCGGCTTCCACCAAGGTCTGGTTCTTCCTTTCAGCTATCCCGTTCTGCTGAGGGGTCCTAGGGGCTAAAAAATTGTGGTTAATCCCCTTGTCCTCACAAAAAACTCCAAATCTTTCATTTTTAAACTCCCCTCATGATCACTATGGATGGTCAAAATCTCACAACCTAGTTTTTTCTAAATCCAAGTAGAAAATATTTTAAACTCCTCAAAAGACTCATTTTTATGTGAAAGAAATCTAGTCCAAGTGAACCTCGAGTAGTCATCAACAATCAGAAAACCATAGACTTTCCCTCCTAGGCTGGCAGTGCTAATGGGTCTAAACAAATCCATGTGAAGGACTTCTAGAGGTCTAGAGGTGCTAATGTCCTTAATGGGGTGAAAAGTGGAGTGGACTTGCTTTCCTAGTTGACAGGCATCACAAAAGTGGTCTTTTGAAAACTTAAGTTTGGGGACACCTCTAACTAGGTCCTTTTGGGTTACTTTCCTAAGGGTTTTCATACTTGCATGACAAAGCCTCCTGTGCCACAACCAAGAATCATCAATCACAGTTTTTAAGCAAAAAAAAGCAGCACATTCAATGTTATTTAAATCAAGCATGTAAACATTGTTGATCCTCTTTCCCTGTAAAATAGTGTTGTTACTTAAACTTACAATGCATGAGTTTGTAAAGAATTGCACGATGAAGCCTTTGTCACAGAATTAACTGATGCTGAGTAAGTTGTGCTTCAATCCATCTACAAGCAAAAAATTTTCAATCATAAGGTTCTTGGAATTACCGATTATACATGCTCCTACTACCTTCTTGGTGGTGTTGTCTCCAAGAGTAACCTTGAGTCCAGTCCTGGACTCTAGTACAACAAACTGGCTGGCATCACAAGTCATATGTCGAGAGCATCCACTGTCCAGGTACCACATACTCTCACGAGGTCTTTTGTGAGAGCCCTCCTACAAAATTACCAAATCTTAGATTTAGGAACCCAAGCAGGTTTGGGTTCCTTTTTATAAAGAGAAGAATGCAATGCATGTGTGGTATGCTGTGGATCATGCACCTTAGGTCTCCACACCCAATGTGTACTATGGTAACTCGTGCAAGTTATAATGCCTCTTCCTAGATTTTGGCAATTGATTAAAAGTAGATGTCATCTTAGTTTTCTTATATACTTCTAAATCATTTTGAATCTTCAAATTAGTACTTTTTAAAACTTCATTTTCAATCCTCAAATTTTTCTCTATCTCCTTAGACTTCTTAAAATCAGATTCAAGTGATGTGTGTGAGACTTTTAATGCATCAAGCTTTTCAATTAACTCACAATGATTTTTATTTAACTCATTAAATTCATCAAATAAAGTCATATGATTTGAATCAATTGTTTGATGGTCTTTAATCAAAATTTCATGCTCTTTTTGTAGATTTAAAAATTCTAATTTCAAGCTAGCATATGTTTTCTTTAATTTCCTATATGATGCATGAATTTTTTCTGAAACTTCAAGAAGTTGATCGTAGGAAAGTTCACATACCTCTTCTTGATCAGGATTGTTGTCTGCCATCATGCACAATTTTGATGTCCCATCTTCTGGTTCTGTCTTTGATGAATCCGATGTCGAATCCATCCAAAATGCTTTTTGTACTCTCATCTTGTCCTTCCTTGGCTTAGGTTTCTCCTCACCCTTTCCTTTGCTTGAGTGATCTTTAAGCGTAAGGCAATCAGTTCTCACATGTCCAGGCTTCCTGCATTCAAAACAAACAACATCAGAAGATCCTTTAACATGTTTATGATCCTCACCTTTTCTCCAACTTTGATGATGCTTTTGTTTCTTCCTTAGAAAGCTTTTGAATTGCCTTGTGATGAAGGCAACTTCATCGCTTTCAGACCCGGAAGATTCAGAATCTAATTTGTGCGCCTTCAGTGCAATTGTTTTCTCCTTTTTCTTCTCACCTGCATCAAGATTTCTTTGATTCACCCCTTGCTCATAAGCAATGAGTGAGCCAAGTAAGTTATCAATAGAATAGGTGTTCAAATCCTTAGATTCAGTGATTGCAGTGATTTTAGCATCATAAGACGAAGGAAAGCATCTCAAAATCTTGTTAACTTTTTCATAGTTTGAAAGTTCTTTTCCTAGTGCATGCAGTGAAGTAACTATCTGAGTAAACCTAGTGTACATGTCAGAAATTGACTCATGAGGTTTCATACGAAAAAGTTTGTAGTCATGCAAGAGAATGTTTAAACGGGATTGTTTAACTTCATTAGTACCTTCATAGGTGATGCACAATTTATCCCAAATCTCATTACCAGTTTTGCAAGTGGAGACACGCATGTAATCCTCAGATTTTAAAGCAAAAAAAAAATAGTTCAAACATTTTGCATTTAATTGAGCTAAATCACCTTCATCGAAAGTCCATTCGGTAAAAGCAATTTCAGTTTTAACACCATTAATTTCATGAGAAGGTGGAGAATAACCTTCTTAAATAAGCATCCACATTCGATAATCAGTAGATTGTAAAAATGTTGACATGCGGGTTTTCCAAAAATTAAAAGGTAGGTTATTGAACAGGGGAGGTCGGGTAATAGAATACCCTTCTGTAGTGTTACGATTCCCAAGGTTAGCCATGGATCTAATTCAAAAATTTTTCAAACTTAAATTTTCGAATCCCGCTCTGATACCACTTGAAAGTTTGCTAGGGATGTTAAGCCCTATAGAACTTGCCCAAGCTAACCAAGAGGGGGGTGAATTGGTATTTTAAAAAATTTCGTTTCACAAAGAATGAAAATCACATAAACCAAAATCACACCACAAAAACAAATGCGGTAATAAAAGTGCGGAAGCAAAAAATAAGAACACAGAAATTTATAGTGGTTCTATCAACTTGACCTACGTCCACTCCTTGGAGGCACCCTCCAAGTATTGCACTACAAAACGTGACTCTTCTTTAGCCCCCATGGCTAGGCGGAGAAGCACTCACAAGAACCTCCTTTTTGCCACCCCGGTAAGGCAGAGAACCTACCTCCTTTTGCTTCCACCTGAAGGTGCCAGAGAACCACAACCAAAAGCTAACTCCTTACCTCTACCAACCCTTCCATGGATGAGAAACTCTAGACGAAGAACAAGCAGAGCGATCCTTAAAGCAACTCTTGTGAATCCCCTCACAAGCTCCACCTCACAAGATCCTCTCTCTCCCTCTATCTCTTTCTCTCCTCAAGGTCTTCTCAGGTCAAGGAAGTAGCCAAAGGTCTTTCAAAATGTTGAACATGAGCTCTTAAATAGAATAGCTTCAAAGGAGCTCATTAATTACAAGTTGCCGACTTTATCGTCTAGGCCGATATGAACATCGGCCTGGCCGATCAGTACAAATCAAAGAAGATCGGCCAGAGCATCATCCTGGATGCAAAACAGTACGATTGAAAATTGGTTTGATCGTCCAGGCCGATCTCACGATCGTCTTGGACGATCAGTTCAAATCAGAGGAAAATCGTCCAGAGAATAGCCCTGGATACGAGCTGGCCGATATTTATCATCCTGAAGTAACTTAAGGTTTTTGATTGGATCATCCTGGCCGATCCTGCGATCGTCTAGGATGATATGATCGTATCAATCATCCTTAATTACTCACTTGATTTCCTGATCAATTAAGGCATAATTTGAGAATATCGTCTAGGCCGATAAAGGATCGTCCTGGCCGATAATTTAAAAATACAGTATACCTTAATTATCTTTGGCGGCAATTTCTTTCTGTTTTGAGAATATCATCCTGGCTGATACACGTATCGTCTAGGCCAATATTTTAATAATGGCTGCCTTAATTAAGACTTCTTATTTAGACTTTCTGTTTTAAGCCTGATCGTCCAGGCCGATAGAAAAAATCGTCCTGGCCGATATGAGTAAAAATAGAAATTCTAAGTCTCTCAAGTGTGTGTGTGAAGGGTTACTTAGCATCAGTCTCTTTGACCATTACAAGTGGACTCAAGAAGTGAAAAACAAAAGTACAGGCTGAGTCAACCCTAAACCTACGCAATCCTGAATTGGCTTCGTCTTGTTCATCCGATCTTCGATTCCTGAAACGTTAAAAGCAACAAGCAGTCCAAGAGAAATAGTGTTTGTCAATCATCAAAACATAAGCTAAAACAGAGTCTAAAATTTAGATTGTTCATTAAGTAACTTAGTGACCATAATTATAACCAGATGAAATCCTAGAGTTTGGAATGCCACTATGTGTGCTAGATTTATATTTTATGCCCATTTTATCTAAATTAAATTCCCTAATTTTTTTTAATAATTAAACCCTAGACCTAAATTGATTTATCTAAATGTCTCTACTATTTATTTGGGCTTACAATTAATTATATATAACCCCTATACAAAAATACATAATCTATTACAAATATAAAGCTTAATGCTCTACTGATTGTCTACAATGATTTTTTAATCATTTTGGTCGAATTCTAATTCGTATGCTTATAAATATAATTCAAGTTAATAGGAAATTCAATTAGGTTTAAGAAAATTATAAGATGTGTATAACATCTCATAGTACCTACCTATCAAAATAGAGCCAAATTTGATTAGTAATTATGGCTGAATTAATTAAAAATATTAAAGAATAGTAGTGAAATTACTTTAAAATTACTTATCAAATGACTTATTATTTAGTTAATAGGCCTCTTGTTTTGATTCCATAGATACCAAATTTATACAATTTAGCTTAATAAGTGATTTATTCAGATTATTAAAGTTCCAGCAATAATATTCATTAAATAATCCTTTTAAATTAAGTTTAACATGGAGGTGATGATGCAAAATCACTTTTTAGATGTTGGCATGCTATTGACTGTAGGGTTTGGCAGTGGTCTACCACATATTCATGTTATCTCCTTCATCAACCATGCAATCCCATGCTAAATTAATTAGGTGGCTAGGATTTAATCAATTCATTACATAATTTAGAGGGTAGGATAGAGGGTTTGATATGATGATATATGAACAGTCCAAGAGAGTGCATGTGGGCTAGGCAGTCTTGATTTTGTCTTCTTTCTCTAAACAACAGGTAAAGAAAAATTTATCTCCTATTAAGATAATTAGACATTGAACATTTTTTTATTAAATAACTCACAAGGGGTCTTATACATTATAAAATATGAAGTTTGGTAGCTTCATATAATAACTTTTGTTAGTTATTTAAAAACCTAAAAACAAAGAAAGGATATAACTTTTACCTCAGGATATAGGGTATTTAAATTGGATTTTGGTCTAAATCATTTTTTGAACTCCATATATAGATGCTTACTTAAGAACTCAAGATTGGAATTATACAGGAAGAATATTTTGAAAGGTTGAGATGGATGTATTGATTGAGCCTCTTGGTTCTCATCATTAGTAGCCTCCAAATGGTACGGCTTACAATGGAGATTATAAAGGGAGCTATGGGAATACAAAATAAAATGAAAAGTCCACAAAAGAGGGACTAGGGTAAAAAAAATGTTTGTTTGAATGTTTTTCTTAATTTACCCTTTACCATGAGTTTGGAGTCAATTAAAGGGTTAGGATTGTTTAGATTTTATGCTTGTATGTTTTCTAGGTGGCTTAAATAGTTAGGGAGCAAGGACTAGCTTAGGTAGTAGCTGTGCAAAAGTTAGAATGGCATAAAGTAATTTATAATTGGGGTTAATAGGTCAGGTTTTAGCCACACCAAGCCATAAGCTTGGCACAGGGAAGTATAGGAAGATTTTAGGTTCATATTCTAGGAAGGAAAACTAGTTAGTATGCATAAATTTTAAATGTGTAATGAGGTATGGCCATTTAGAAATTAATTGACCATTTAATGTATTTGAGTTGTCAATGGTGGTCAAGAAAACTAGGTTAGGCCATTGGGAGTCCCTAGGTGTCAATTAGCTCAAGTGTAGTGAGTTTAGTTCCATTAATTTATTACTTTAATAAAGAAGGGAAAAATAGATGTTGTTTCAATAGAGAGAGAAGGTCCAGGTATCTAGAGAGAGAAAACTGAATTTCATGTTTCTATTTGGCGGTAGGTGTTGCAGCCACTAATGGCGGTGAATGATCGCCGGCCTATTGTCGGTAGTTGTCCAAGAGGTGATCGAAGATATTCAACTGGAATACAAAAGATATTCTCGACTAATAATTCTCCCCCTATTTTTGTATATTTAAAGATGGGAGCTTTGGCAAAGATTGGAAGCAATGGAGCTATGTATTCATCTATATATTCCAAGGCCTTGGTTATTAATGAAGGATGCCTCTTTAACATAAAATCAAAATCGGTGATTGGGAAAGGAAATGGTGTATTGATTTCAGGGGAAATCGAGAAGAGTGATGTGGTTCATGAATTTCATAATATCAGTCCAGTTGGGGTGGTTGATTATATGCTGTTTGAATTAGAGAAAGAGAAAAACTAGGAGAAATCAAAAAAAGAAATTTATGTTGATCATAGAAACAAGAATGGGATGCTGGAGGGAAGAGAAGACCTGAACATGGTTTGCCAATGTGTATCGAAAGATAAATTAGGTAGCTCCTGATTCTAAGGATTCTAGAGATTGTTCAATCATAGAGAAATCTTGGAATGGGTTACTCAATGCTTGGCAAAAAAAATCCCACAAAAGGTTTTCAGAGTCTGACTGGAATTTTTATAACAGCATTTAAGAGAATGGTATGGCAGTTCAACTGTATGAGGAGAAAGTATTGGAGAATACCAAAGCATTGTAAAATGCGTTGGTGGTGAAAGTTTTTGGGGAAAATATTCCTCAATTTATAGTGAATGCTGAATTAAAAAAGACAGTGGTTACAACTGAGCAAGTTTAATTCAACTTGGCTTGATAAAGGATGGAGCTTGTGCTTGTTTGAAAATGAAGAAGCTGTAGATTCTATTCTTGCCAATCGTCCATGATATGTGGAAGGGATTATTATTGGAGTAGACAAATGGACCCAGCCCTTCTCCCCAAGCTCATTGAAGGGCTTAACAGCACCTGTATGGGTGAGAATGCCAAACCTGCCTCTACATTGTTGGGATCCTACAAATGTTTGTAGAATTGCCTCAAAAATAAGAAAACCATATCTGCTAGATGAAAACACATTCCAATGGGTGAGACGTGAATTTGCTAGAATTTGTGTCCACATTTGTCTTGAAGATCCTCTTCCACTTCGTAGTAGGGTTGAAGGTAAAGCGGGATGATTTTTCCAAAGTATTGAATAAGAAAGGATCCCTAATATTTGTTTTGGTTGTGGTAAGATTGGACATGACCAAAACAAGTGTCCTAAGGAGGTCATGGGCAAGAATTCAAAAGCTGAGGTAGAAGATAATTGCAATGTGAAGGAACAAAATGTTCAACTGAATAGAGAGAAAACAACAGAAAAGCCTTCAAAAGAAACTAACGGTTATGGTCCTTGGATCCACATCAGTTATGACAGGAAAGAGTTTAAAGGGAATTCATTTTGTACAAAAAAGAATGCTGGAGATAGAAATACAAGCAATTATAATAGTAATCAAGGGCCAAGGAAAGAATTAAGGGAAATGAAGTTTAATGATCCTGGAAGCATGGATGGTAATAAGGCTATGGAATTGGTTGATAGAAGGGATGCAAAATCTGGTATGGAAAGTCTAAGAAGTTGAAGGATTCTGAAGTAGAGGCTGAATTAATTTTAGAAGCAAACAAATTTTTAATTATCAGCAAATTGGCAGAGGAAGGGGAGCTCCAGGTTATTGAAGAAGGCTTAGTTCCAGATGCATCTCGTGAGGTTATTAGAGATAAAGAAAATTTTACACCAGATTCATCAAATTCAGTAGATGAAGGAGACTATATTACTAATGGTTGTGAAGGAAACATGATGGATGGAACCAAAAATGATAGTTCTTCTAATACCAAGATTAAGCTGGCAAAGGAACTCAGAAGCCTTGGCCCTCTAAAATTTTTTCCAAGGGGAAGGAAAATGGAGGAGGAGGTAAAGGAGAAGATGGGGATCTCTTCCCCTCTTGTTCGATAATGGCTTCAATTCTTTTTTGGAATTGTAGAGGAGCAAGGAAACAACATGCTTCTCTATATTTGAAGGAATTGGTGAAAAATTGCAATGTATTTTTTATGGGACTTTTGGAAACAAAAGTCTCTATTCTCAGTAAATCTGAAATTGAAACTCTTATTGGTAAGGAGTGGGAGTTTGTTCAAGTTCTTGCTGAAGGCCTTTCTAGAGGTATATTGGTATTGTGGAAGTCCAAAATGGCATCCTTTTCTTACTTATTTTCTTCAAGGAAAGTTATCATAGGTGATCTAGATATTTTGAATATGGGGAGATGGAGAATAGCTACAGTATATGGCAGAAAAGATGCAATTCATAGAAGGCTGCTTTGGGACAAGTTAGAGGAATTTAATTCTAATAGCTATCCCTTAGTAGTTGGAGGTGATTTCAATTGTGTGTTGTTTAAAGAAGATAAGAGAGGAGGAAGACCTTTTTGTTTCTCTCAAGGCTCAAGGGAAATGAGTTTGTTCCTAACTAAAAAAGATCTTCATGAAGTGAATATTATTGGACCAAGATTTACTTGGTGCAATAACAAAGATGGTAATGCTAGAATTTTGGAGAGGTTGGACCATTGTTTTGTCAATCCATCTGCATTGAAGGCCATCCAGTTGGTAGTGAGGTGTTTATCCAGGGTGGCATCCGATCATTTTCCAATTCTACTTGATTTTTTGGATTGGAACTTTGCATCAGACAATATCATGAGGTATGAGGAAGTGTGGGCTTCATACCCAGCTGCTATGGGTGTGGTTAAAGCTGCGTGGAGGATGTGTAATAGGGGTAATTATGCTGAAACACTAAACATCAAGTTCTGAAGATCATTAAAAGCCCTGTTTCACTAGAGCAAAGCTAAATTCAGGGAATTTGAACAGCAAAAAGATACTCTAAAATCAAGAATTTTGGAATTACATTATAAGGAAAGAAAATGTTGTATGGCTGTGAGAGGATAAAATACTGGAGCTTCATTCATGTATTGGAGAGCTGAACACTGTCTTGGCCCAACTAAACACATGGTGGAAACAAAGATAAAAAATAAAGTGACTGAAGGAGGTAGACACTAACTCCAATTTTTTTCATACTTTTGCTTATGCTAGAAGGAATGCAAATTTTATTTACAAAATTAAAGATGTTGCTGGTATTATTACAGAGAATAAAGATAAGATCAATGAAATTTTCTTATAGTTCTTCAATGGAAAATGGAATAGAAAGATAGGCGATCTTAATGGATGGCCTAATCCAAACAAATCTCTTGAAGAGAAGGAGAAGGAAAGTTTAATCAAAGAACTGACTATAGAAGAATTGGAATTGGTTGTCTTACAATCAGCTGATAGTATATCTCCTAGGAATGATGGAATTTTGTATTCCTTCATGAAATCTTTTTGGCATATAATAAAGTTGGATTGCTGGAATGCAGTGAACTACTTCTTCTCTTCCGGTAGAATGATTGATGAATGGAAGGAGACACTTTTAGTTCTTATTCTAAAGATCTTAGATCCTTTAGTTCCCAGCCAATATAGACCAATTAGCTTGTGTAGGTCTATATATAAAGTGGTAGCAAGAATTCTATTGAATAGAATGAAAATGGTGATTCATAATCTTATTTCGGTGGAGCAGGTTGCATTCATCAATGGCAGATCATTAAGTGACCATATCCTTGTAGCACAAGAAGCAATTCAGAAATTTAGAAGTTATCGAACACTGAAAGGATTTGTATCATTCAAAGTGGATTTAGAACAAGCATATGATAGCATGAGTTAGAACACTCTTGAAAAGATTTTATAATACTTTGGTTTTTCTCAAAAATTCTTTAAGTGGATAAAAGAGTGTGTAGAGCATTCAAAATTCTCATTGATCATCAATGGTAAGAAGTCCAACTGGATTTATGCAGAGAGCTGGTTTCGCCAGCGATGTCTGCTTTCACCAGTTTTATTCATTTTATGTTCACTACTTTTCACCAACTGTTTTATGCAAAGTGATATTGAATCGGGTATCCAACTTGGTTGGAAAAAATAATGGGTGTTAAATTGAAAAAATAATGGGCTCCAAGGTGGTAAAAGAATTTATGTATTTGGGTGTTAAATTGGCATCAAGAAGGTTGACAGCAATAGATTTTCAATTCATTATAGAGAAAGCAGTGAAGTTGACGGGTATATGGGGAAGTAAACAGCTATCCTTGGCTGGAAAAATTTTACTGATCAAAACGGTGTTGTTATCTATACCCAACTTCTATTGCACTCACTCACTTGTTCCAAAAAGCATTCTTAAAGATGTTGACAAACTTTGTCATGATTTTATCTAGAATAAATAGAATGGTAGATTGGGGCTGCACTATGTAAATTGGAGTAATTTGTGTAAACCAGTAAGACTGGGTGGAAGAGGATTCTGTTCTTGTGTGGAGAATGTAGATGCTTTAAGAGCAAAACTAGCTTGGAGGGTCACTCAAGAGAGAGATTCATTGTTGTATAGAATGCTAAATCCAAAATATGGCCTGTTGATGCACGATTCTATAAATGGAAATGGTTCTTCTTCAAACAGAAAAATACTATCAAGTGGAAAGAAAGCTCTTAAATCTGTTGTTAAATGGGGAGTTGCAAATGGTGCTTCCATTAGTATCCTTGATGATATTTGGATACTAGACAAAAATTTAAATAGCTGGCCTACTTTTGTCTCAATTCCATATGAAAGAGAGGAAATGGTGGATTGCTTGATTACAGAAGGTGAGTGGGATGTATCTAAGCTCAAATAGAGATTTGGAGAAGAGCTTATAAAAATCATCCTTTTGGTGAAAATTCACACAAATCAAGATAGACACTACTTGGAGTTAATTCAACAGAACTCGTGCTGCTCGGTTTCAGCTCTGGTTTATAAAAATAAGTTTATGCAGGAGCAGGATAGCTTTTATTGGCAATGTTTAGAGAAGATAAAGCTGAGACCACGTGTATAAGTTTTTTGGTGGAGATTGTTCAATAATGCAATCCCTACCTATTATTTCTTATATCAAAGAAGACTTCAAGACAATCATAGCTGTCCAAGAGGATGTGGTCGCTCAGAAGATTGTGTTCATATCACAATAAATTGTGTGAAAATGAGAGAAGTCATTGAATGTTTAAATAAAAGTGGCTTTGATTTTCAATAGTTTTGACTCTTTCAATACTTGTTGGGAATGGATGGAAAAGGGTTACAAATCAAAAGGCTTCATGATGAATTTTTACTGCAATGCGATTTACCTTACATGGAAGTCTATAAAGAAACTAATTCATGGAGGAAAATAGAATTATTCAATGTTCATAGCTTCTCATGCTGTAAGTATTGCTTCTATTTCCTTTATGGTTCAAGGAAAATTGGGACACTGGGGTACGAATCAGTCCTCTGGACTGTCAGATCGTTGGTACCCCCTCCCCCCAACTGGATAAAAATTAATGTGGATGCATCACTGCTTCAAACGTCCAAAGCTAGAGTTGGAGAAGTTGTACGAGACAATAAAGGAAGATTTCTTTCAGCGTATGGGCACTCATGTATACATTGGGATATTGGAGATCTAGAGCTTTTTTCTATTCAGTTTATAAAAGAAATTGCCAAAGATTGGATTCATGATTTTCAAGGAATCATTATAGAAGATGATAACTTTAATGTTATCAAGCATTTGCAAGACTTGGGAGGTAAGTGGAGAGATGAGTTAGTATTTTAAAAGAATCACAAATTGGTTTTATTTAATTGGGTGGAGAGGAAATGTAATAAGCTAGCAAACCTTTGTGCTAGTTATTCCATCTTGAGTGATTTTTATTGGGATGTCTTTTCTTTTAATAAGAGTCCTCCTATGTTTTGTTAATTATTAAAGGAGGAATCAAGTTATGGTTGTAATGTGTAAGTAGGTTGCTTTTCTTAATAAATATTATAACCGTTGGCTTTCTTCAAAAAAAAAAAAGAAGAAGGGAAAGCTTAGCCAAGGTTTGACCATTTAATGTGAGTTGACCAAGTCAACTCAAAATGAAATGTCTATAGTATGGTCTAGACATGTTTAAGAAGTCCAATTGCTGAACTTGAGCTATAAAGGAAAGGTAATTAATAACATGAAAGGACTTGATTGAAACTAGGCTAGTTTGACTTGTTTTGCGATGAGTTAACCAAGTCAACATTTAACCTAGAGGTACAGAAAAAAATAAAATACTTTAGGAACTTTAATTGGTTTCAATTTTGTGGAATGATGCAGGATATTGGGGTTAATGTAGGGGTGTGACCTTTTAAGCAATCTCTAGTAGGTCTACTGGTTCAACACCTAGATCAGGGATTATAAATTTAATACATAAGGCTTCTTGCTAGATTTGAAATTAACACATCAATGTTATGCATGATGCATTTTAATTTTTGTTGTCTTAATCAAAATTCTAGAGAATAATTCATCCCTAATCCAATTTTTTTTATTTTGTATTTTAGTTCTGTAACATATTTCTATTAAAAAAACATAAAACTATAAAAATATTATAATAATATATTAAATCCTTCAGATATTATGTTGGTAAAGTTCTTGAACTATCCAAGTAAAGTTTTTTATTTCACTTGCTCCATAGAAAATCCTAACCAAATTTCAAATATTTGCCTATTATAAACAAAACTGATCGACACCACTTACAAAGAAAATTAGGCCTACAAAATTTCACTTCCTTATAGAACCTTTTAGAATTGATGTTGACATCCTAATCTACAAATTAAGTATAATTTCATTATATTTAGAGTTTTGGGGAGAAAGAACCATTATGTATAAGATTGTATTTTTTCAGTTTAAGAAAGATTGTAGGAAGTGTTAGCCTATCATCCAAACTCTGTGAACTTAACCCCATACATAAATTTACTCTACCAAATTAAGTTTTACTCTTCTAATTATATTAGAAGAGTCCCCATCCACCTATCGATCATGTCAGGGATTTGAAGCGCACAAAAAGCACTCATTATTTATTCTTTTCCTAAAGGGAATGGCATGATAATTACTCACTTCATTTTCTTATGTTCACTAGAGAAACCAATATATGTACTTATAGTAAGTAGTTAAGAGAAAAAAAATCTTACTTCATATTTTAAATACTCATGTGAAAAAAAAAGTTCATTAAACTCCCTCTGTAAGTTAGAATAATGTCAATATAGTAATTAGTAATCAATGCATTGATCACCACATCATCATTTAAGGATTATAACTTGCCAATCTATCTAGAGAGAGTAAAATGAAGGGATAACATAAGTAATGGGAGTCTTCAATATGGTGGTCAACTTCAATTATCTTGAATAAAAAATTTTGAGCCTTTCTAGCCATAAGGTATTTAACTATGATAATTTGGATAAAATATCATTAATTTTTTAATTAAAATTATAATAATAATTGATATATCATTCTATGGAAAGAAGATATGAGTTATTATAGATTATTTAAAAATAATGTTAATGATCGTTGATTTTAACTTAAATTTTTCCAAAGAGAATTGGTTGAGTTTTGAAAAGAATAATTTTGTAAAGTTGATCTAGATTTCTAAATCTCCTATGAGCAGAAGCCCTTGTAGTTAATTACATCGTAAGAAACCAAAATTTCTTATGAATACTCTATATTAAAATAGCGATAGAAGTTTTATTTAATATTTCAAGGATTAATATTAAAGGAGACAAATATTATAAATTGAACAGGGAATGGATCAAATGTGAGCATTTATTTATTGAGATCAAAGGAGAAAAGGTAGGAAATGCTTTGATTTCTAAAATATTTTAAAGGCACTCCAGCCAATCCTATGTGTTGGGCTTAAATATGAATTGAAGGAGATTTTAAGTTTGAATGTTCAATTTTATTATAAAGTTGGGATTAGTTTCCAAGAGGTTAAAGACTTATAGCTTGAACCTACCTTAGAACATAAATCTAAATTGGGTAATAAAAATTAATGACCTGATACTAGCTAATGCATTGCAAGTCTGGACTTACTTCAGCTTAGATTGGGAAGCCAGCTAACCACCTAGGAAATTTAAAACCATGAGTCCAATCTTTTATATAAGAGTGACAAAATTTTTATTTAATTAAGTTTAAAGAAATGGGGTTGACATCTAGAGTAGATACTAATTTACCCCTTGACTTATATTGGATAAATTATACTAAAAGTAAATGCAATTAACTTTTTAGATACTTTTAAGTTTGTATCTAATACATTGTGTGATAATTAACTCGATTAATACTTAAATCAAAATGAAATAGTTTTAAAAAGCTTAAAAATATATTTTTCCCTAGAGACTGCTCATAATCCCCTTGACATATCTGCACCCTCATAGGCTAGGTGGTCTACCAAAACCTGCAGGTAGTGAGGTGCCTAATAAATGAAACAAGGTGCAACAAAATGCTATGCAAACTACCAGTAGCCCAGGACATACTTCTTAAAAGAGTTAGAATTTCTAGGTGGGATTAAATTTTTTAAATTTAATTTAAGTAGGAAAAGTTTTAATGATCCCTCATGAGGCTAAATCAAATAATTCTTTTATTTGGGTTCAAGGCTAAATCAAATACAACATGTAATATCATTAAAAAACTACTAAAACCATGTAATCATAATCGAAAAGGAGGTACATCAATCAATAATTAAATCAATTAATATTCAAATTAAAAGTCTATGAGAAAAGAGCCATTTAATATTATAACTGAAATTACTAAATGACAAGAGAGGGGGTGAATTGTGAAAATATTTTCCTTAATAAAAGTAACCCTAAACAAGAGTTCTAATTTTTTATTTTTGAAATACTACAACAAAATTTTAAACAATTTTTTCTTCCACAAGTTTCACCATGCAATAGTTATGAAAATTAAATGCAAGTAAAAAGTAAACGACGATAAGGAAAAAAACACACCAAGAATTTTTATAGTGGTTCGGTCAAAATATGACCTACGTCCACACCCCGGAGTCCTCCGATCCAGGATTTTCACTATCAAAATAGTTATCCTTTTTCCCCCCTCGGCAAGGCGGAGAAGCCTTTACAAACCTCCCTTTCACCAACCCGGCGTGGCGGAGTGCCAAACTCTGTTTTCGCCCTCCTGGTGACGGCAGAGAACCTTATCATTTTTCTCCCTTTTGGAGAAGGCAGAGAACCTCGAGGTAACGGATGTAGACGAGCCTTTCCCTTGGAGATCCTCCCTCAAATCCTTCTAGGGCCATAGGAGGAGCAAGATGCAGCAAGCTTAGAGAAACCGTGAGATCTCCCTCACACCTCTTCTCCCTCACAACGCTCACCTCCTCCTTCCTCTCTAAACCCTCAAGAATTTCTCTAGAGCTCTCTCCCTTGGAATCCCTCTCTAACCACATTCACCCCCTCTGTGATTCTTACTCAAAAAGGACTTGATTGACATCTAAAATGGGCTCCAAAAACCTCTGATTTCAAAAGTAGCCATTACTTTTCGTACAGTACGATGCAACATCGTACAGTACGATATGTAAAGACAGACGTCGTCCTGGTACGAAGATGTATGAACAGTTCAAAAACAATTCGTACTGTACGATATAATATCGTACGGTACGATCCACAAAACACTATTCGTACAGGACGATTTTCGGGATGATCATACTTCGTCTTTGTTCATCGTATGGTACGATCAAGTTCGTACAGTACGATGTTCAAAAATTAATTAGGCCTGGATTACATGCACTAATTACGGGTTAGTTTAAGTAAGTATTAAAAATAGATCGTACAGTATGAACACGTTCGTACAGTACGAGCGGCGCAAAATCACTTACTCAGATTAAACTACGGCTAGGGTTTTGGATCTGAACATATCGTACAGTACAAAAATATTCGTACAGTACGATATATTCACAGAATTGTCCACATAGCTCTAATCGTACGGTACGAAATAACATCGTACAGTACGATCTATAGAGAAGAAATTCTATGACAATTTTCATTTAAAAACAAACTCTCCCCCTATGTGTGTGCATGGTTACTCTTACTCTTATGCATTTTGTGGCCAGACTCAATAAAATAAAATAAAATAAATAGAAAAATACAATGTTTGACTCATACTCCTAATCTACCCTTTCTTTAGTCTTCCTTTCGTCCTGAGTCACTTGTGATCTTCCTGAAATGTTAGTACTCAAGGACAATAGCAAATAAAATAGTATTCAATGAAAGGTTGTTCCAAAACACTCATTATTTGGCATCATCAAAATCTCAAACTAGGGGTCATGGGTTGCAACAATCTCCCCCTTTTTGATGATGTCAAATAATTTGTTACAAGTGAGTACGAAATGCATTTCTTTTGTTTTTTTGTTTTTTTTAAAGTAAACACAAGAAAAAAAATGATACCAAAAGCAAGTGTAAAACAAAAAGGAAGCATTTAGATAACAGGCACAACAAGGTACAACAAACTTCTCCCCCTTTTGACAGCACAAAAAGGAGGAGCAAATAAAAGCAAAAAAGCAAAAGAAGAAAACAAAAAAAAAAACTACAATGCAAACATAAACAAACTAAGCAGATGGGTCCTGATCTGATGGTGGTGGAGGTGGATTTGGTTGAAAATATTGAAATAGAGCATCGAAGTGGTGATCAATTGCAGTGAAACATTCTCCAAACCACTGCATATCAGTCTCGTGTTAGTGATGTTGTTCTTGAATATGCATGTCGAGACGAGTCTGTAGCTGGTCGAAGCGGGTGACTAAATCATTATTAGGGTGCGCTGGTGCTGGTGCAGGTGCTCGGGGTGCAGCATGGCGTCGTGGTCGAGCTGGAGCTGCGGCTGGGACATCTTCTCCTTCTTCGTCATCAAATACTGGATCTTCAGGCTTATGTTCCCGATGAAAGAGAATATGGAAGGAAGCATCCGTATAAAAAATAGGAAGAATGTCAGGTTCACCAGGGCAGGATAATTGATATTTATTATGGATGATATATCTGATTAGGTGACCAAGAGCTAGATTATATTTCCGTCGGAGGAATTGGAAGGTGGTGGAAGCAAAGAGGCTCATTACCTCAAAATTGAGAGCAGCCTGATTAAGCATTTTTGAAGGGGAAATTTTGCAGGCTCTATATCGATGGTAGGCTCTGATACCAATTGAAATTACTAAATGACAAGAGGGGGGGTCAATTGTGAAAATCTTTTCCTTAATAAAAATAACCCTAAACAAGAGTTCTAATTTTTTTTATTATTTTTGAAATACTACAACAAAATTTTAAACAATTTTTTCTTCCACAAATTTCACCATGTAATAGTTATGAAAATTAAATGCAAGTAAAAAGTAAATGACGATAAGGAAAAAACACACCAAGAATTTTTATAGTGGTTCGGTCAAAATATGACCTACGTCCACCCCCTGGAGTCCTCCGCTCCGAGATTTTCACTATCAAAATAGTTCCCCTTTTGCCCCCCTCGGCAAGGCGGAGAAGCCTTTACAAACCTCCCTTTCACCAACCCAGCATGGCGGAGTGCCAAACTTTGTTTTCGCCCTCCTGGTGATGGCAGAGAACCTTCTCGTTTTTCTCCCTCCTGGAGAAGGCAGAGAACCTCGAGGTAACGGATGTAGACAAGCCTTTCCCTAGGAGATCCTCCCTCAAATCCTTCTAGGGCCACAGGAGGAGCAAGATGCAGCAAGCTTGGAGCAACCGTGTGATCTCCCTCACACCTCTTCTCCCTCACAATGCTCACCTCCTCCTTCCTCTCTCAACCCTCAAGAATTTCTCTAGAGCTCTCTCCCTTGGAATCCCTCTCTAACCACGTTCACCCCCTCTGTGATTCTTACTCAAAAAGGACTTGACTGACATCTAAAACGGGCTCAAAAAACCTCTGATTTCAAAAGTAGCTGTTACTGTTCGTACAGTATGATGCAACATCGTACAGTACGATATGTACAAACAGACGTCGTCCTGGTACGAAGATGTACGAACAGTTCAAAAACAATTCGTACTGTACGATATAATATTGTACGGTACGATCCACAAAACACTATTCGTACAGGACGATTTCCGGGACGATCATACTTCGTCTTTATTCATCGTATGGTACAATCAAGTTCGTACAGTACGATGTTCAAAAATTAATTAGACCTGGATTACATGCACTAATTACGGGTTAATTTAAGTAAGTATTAAAAATAGATCGTACAGTACGAACACGTTCGTACAGTACGAGCGGCGCAAAATCACTTACTCAAATTAAACTACGGCTAAGGTTTTGGATCTGAACATATCGTACAGTACGAAAATATTCGTACAGTACAATCTATTCATAGAATCGTCTACATAGCTCTGATCGTACGGTACGAAAAAACATCGTACAGTACGATCTACAGAGAAGAAATTCTATGACAATTTTCATTTAAAAATAAACTCTCCCCCTGTGTGTGTGCATGGTTGCTCTTACTCTTATGCATTTTGTGGCCAGACTCAATAAAATAAAATAAAATAAATAGAAAAATACAATGTTTGACTCATACTCCTAATCTACCCTTTCTTTAGTCTTCCTTTCGTCCTGAGTCACTTGTGATCTTCCTGAAATGTTAGTACTCAAGGACAATAGCAAATAAAATAGTATTCAATGAAAGGTTGTTCCAAAACACTCATTATTTGGCATCATCAAAATCTCAAACTCGGGGTCATGTGTTGCAACAATAACAAAGGTTCTACACAAAGTAATGTGGTCGGCTACCACCAACAATAGCTTAGATTCTTTTACTAAGACTCAAGTGAATTTGAAAATGGGATTCTACTCAATCTTTATTCTTCATCCTTCTGTGGGCTTCAGGGATCTACTAGGTCCAGATATCCAAATAAAAAGAAACTCTCCCTTCAAAGGGAATTTTCTTTTCCCTTTGGATGTTTAAAAGATTTCTAGATTTGGATCTCCAAATGGATAAGAACTCTTCCGTGAAGGATGTTCTTTTCTCTTTGGATTCCAAAATTAGATTTTTGCCCCATCTCAAATTACATTAATTATATAACTCAATTAAAATTAAATTACATAAAATAAAATTAAAAATTTAGAATCAAACTACCTGTACAATCATCCTAAGTAGTTATAATTAAATCATCCCAAGCACTTATATATTGAATTTAAAATACTCAAACCAACCACACTTGTAATTATATTACAGGGTGAAAAAATTAAATAAATAATCACATAAATTATTTAATTCTGATAAACAACATAAAGTGAAAGTTTAAAAACTTGATATACAGTAGAAAAGTAAACAACAACCTAGCCTATATCTAGAAGTGGAGTCCTAGAAAATAACCTAAACTGTGTGAGATAGGCTGTGTAGCTTGGATATATCCTATATAGGGTAATTGGTTGAAGTTGTTTAATGTTTGAGATTATTGAAGTTTTAAGGGTAAATTTGATTAGAGTTCAAATATTAATGTGTTAAGGTTTAATTTTAGAATGCATTTTTAAGGTTAATTGAATAAATGAATTTAATTAGTTAGATATTAAAGGATCAATATAATTTAATTAAATGGATTAGTTATTTATTTTGAATATTAGATTAATTTAAATTTCCATCAACTGGTTTTTGGCATTGTTTAATAGGATTGAGGAACCAGGCCTTCCTAGGATATAAAGCCTCAGAGCCCAAGGAAATATAGCCTAAAAACTTAATTGATATAGTTGAACTAAGAATTTTTAATTTGATTAAATTATTAATATTAAATTGATTGAGATTTTACATTCCATTGAATTCATTTGTGGTGTTGTGCACCAAGCTCGCAGAACTAGGCCTCCTTCGGAAACTTAGCTTTGCAGCTAAGAGTAGTCCATCCTAAAAATATCATCTTTGGAATGGTTGTTGTGTATTAAAGGGATGGTTTACTATTTTATTAATCAAATTAATAATTTATGGAATTTTTATTGATTATTAACTTTTTAGAATTTTCTAGATTATTTTAATTATTAAATTAAGAGGTCAAATTTTGATCTTTAGATTAAGGTTGATTTCTAAAAAATTAATTTTTTTTATCAAATATTAGACCTTAGGATGATAAATTAGGGTGTAGGTTTTAGTAGCTTTAAGTTTTTTTTAGAATTAGTTATAAATTTTTTAAATTTGAGTTAAAATTATGTTCTAAAGTTAAATTTTTAATTAAAATTTAATTCTAGAGTTTTGATATACAAATACTAGACCAAAATATGTGTAATTAGGCTTTGAGTTTTCTGGAATTAGCTTTTCTATATTTAATTATGAACTTTAGAAGTTTAAGTTGAAATTTGAACTCAGTTTAACTAAAAATTTGAATTTTGATTTTAAGTGATTTTTTATTATTTGATATTTTTAATAAATATTAGTCCTTACATGGAGTACAATGACTTTGAGCTTTCTCAATTTGGAGTTTTTTATAATTAGTTATAAAGTCTTGACGTTTTTACCTAATTTTGAATTATGGTGAATAAGAGAGTTGACTTTTTGACCCTAACCTATTTCTATTGGTTTGTTATTTTTATGAAATACTAGACCTCAAATGGGGTTGAATGATACTAAGTTTAGTCAATTTGGGTTTTTTTTCAATTTTTTATAACTTTTCAAAGTTTGGTTATTTAATTAAATTTTTTAATTATTTAATTAAGAAGGTTTTGATTGTTTTGATCTAAACTCATTATAAACTACATGAACTCACTCCCAAAGGTTAGGGATGATCCATGAGTATGTTTGCTGGTGTTTAGAATTTTTTTAAAATTTTTTTGAAATTTTTTTAAAAATTTTAACTATTTTATTTAATTAATTATTGATTTTTACTAAAACTTATATTTATGTTAAATTACAAGTCCAATGACAAAGCTTTTATTTTCCCTAAATGGAAGATTAAATTTTGTTTAGTTTGACATATTATTTTTATTTTTTAGATTTAAACTTAATTTATTACAATATTTTGAAAGATTTGGGTCCCTAAAAGGGGTAAATATGGACTTGCTTAATTTATTAACCTAATGACTTATAAATCTAGTGAAATTTGGACCTAAGGTGTAAAATGTCACTATGCTTAACATTTTGAAGTTTCACCCATATTGGGTGAGTATAAAATTTCCTAAAATTTGTCTAAGTTAACTAGACCTTTTCTTTAATTATTTTTCCTAGGAGTCACTAGTATTCAACTAGTTTTGAAATTTCGGTCACCTAACCCAAGGATTTATGCAAGGACACCACAATAGTCAAATAACCTAATTCTTCTAATTTGAAGAGTTGTGAATTTTTAAAATTTTGGGTCCAAAATGGACCTATTACTTTATAAATTCATCCCACAGTAATCCCTTAATCATCTTGACCCAGGAAAAATGCAAGGGATGCATAAGATGCTCAAAAACATTTCACCAAAATTTGTGTCCATTTTAACCTTTGGATTGTGAAAAAATCATAAAATTTGGATTTCAAACAAGCTTAAATAACACATTATATAATGATCAAAATAACTTAATTTTAATTTTAAAAAATACTGAATGAAAATATTTTTCCAATGAGACAAAAAACACTTAATTTGGTAAAATATTGGATTTTTTTGTGAATTTTGAAAGTTTTGGGCATTTGAATTAATTGTTTAAATTAGTTTTAATCAAATTGGGCAGCCAAATTTGTAATAATTTCACACACACCACGCCACCGCCATCCACTTAAATGACATGATAAGAAATAAGGGTCATCAATTGAACTGTGGGAGGATCGGATGACCCTGATTTGGCTACATCACCAGATAGATTTATAAACCACACAGGTTCAAAGATCACATATATTTTCCATTTTGACCAAGGATATGTGGCATCCCATAGACTATCCAATAGTAGGAATGGCTGGGAGGATTTACATATAGTTGGCGAGGCTAAGGTATCCCTGGAATGTGTTGGAGGCTACTGGAATTATAACTTTGGATGATGTGATGTAATTCTAAAGCCTTGAGCGAGGTGTAAGATTATTCCATTCCCCCAAATGATTCCTATCCATAATTAATAGAGAGAGGTACATTAGGGTGTTACTAATTATTCCTTTTAACTATTGCATATTTGTTTTTAGAAATAGAATTTTGATGATTGCAAACACTTCTATTTTACTTCGGCTGCCTTGCCTACTAACATTTTAGGTTCACAGGATCAAAACAGTAATTTGAACCAACTCAAGATTGATTAGACTAGGTCTGAGTCAGTTTGTAAAACTTTTCCTTTCTTTAGTCTATTTATAATAATGTGGTTCCTGATGCTAAGTAACCTTGCACACACACTCTTGGGGGAATTTTTTCTATCTAACGTTGAGTTCTCTATTTTGAGTACCTCATCTAGGATGATTCCCATATCATCCTGGATGATCAGGCTAAAAATAGAAACCTTAATTAGGGAATCCTTGTTAAGGAAGCCATCATTAAGCACATTATCCCGGACGATATGCTCAAATCAGAAATAATCAACTACCAGATCTATTTAGGTATTATTTATTTTTGTACCTCATCCAAGACATCATCCTGGACGATACACAAAATCATGCCTAAATTAATCTGGTAGTTAAGGAAAGCAATTAAGTCTTGAATGATACGATCACATTATCTTAGACGATCAGTTCAAAAACCTTAATTATTCTATGATGATCACAAATCAGACAACATCTATTCAGGGCGATGTTCTGGATGATTTTAATGGATTTGTACTAATCATCCTGGACAATCAGGAGATCTTCCTAAATGATCAAGCTATTTTTCAATCATCCAGCCATCCATTAAGAGCGATGATTTGGCCGATATTCTGTGATTTGAACTAATCATACAGAATGATATTTAATTATATTGGATGATATGAACAAAAGCCTTCTGATTGTCCCAAATCATCATGGTTGATTGAGCTTAATTTGCATTGATCATACAGGATAATATTAATATCGTCCTAGATGATAAAGTCAGCAAGTTGCAATTAATGAGCTATTTTGAAGCACTTCTATATAAGCTCTCTTATAGAATCAATGAGGGTATCTTTTATTGTTGTCTTGACCTGAGAGAGCCTAGAGGAGAGGGAGAGAGAGGGAGAGAGAGAGAGAGGAACTTAGGGGGAGTTTGTGAGAGGGTTCACAAAAGTTGCTCCAAGCAATGTTCCAAGTCATCTTCTCTGATCGTCGTCCTTTGTCCTTGGGGGTTCAAGGGAGGCCTACTTCAGCAATCAGTCAAGGTTCTTTGCCTGCTTCTGGATGAAAAGGAGTCGAGTTCTCTACCTCATTGGTGTCGGTGGAAAGGAGATTTTGTAAATGCTTCTCTGACTTGCTGTGGGAGCAAAAGGAGAGTCACTGAGTTTAGTGCAATACCCAGAGGGCGCCTCTGGGGAGTGGATGTAGGTCGAGTTGACTGAAACACTATAAATCTTTGTGTTCCTTTACTATTATTTTTCGCATTTAATTTTTACACTCCTTATTTTTTTTGTGGCGAATTATGGTTTATGTTTTGAGTTTTTGATTGAAAGAATTTTTAAAATACCATTTCTCCCCCCTCTTGGTTAGCCTTGGGTTAGTTCATAAGGGCTTAACATCCCTAATGAACTTTCAATGTGATTTTATTCTTCTCAAATCATATTTTGGTTCTCTTAGCGCCACTTCTTTTGGTAAATGGAATATTGCAACAATTTATGTGAGCAAGAATTGTCATGAAAGACGTTTATTATGGGAAAATCTTGAAAATTCCATGGTAAACAACATTCCTTCCATAATAAGGGGTGATTTCAATTGCATTTTAAACAAGGAAGATAAAAAAGGAGGAAAAAAGTTCTTTTTCTCTAAAGGACCTAGAGATTTGAAAACTTCCATGATTAATAATGACTTACATGATGTTGGAATGGTAGGACCAAGATTTACTTGGTGTAATAAAAAGGATGGGACTGCTACAATATTAGAGAGGATGGACAGGTGCTTGTTGAGTTCAGCTTCATCATAACTGGTTCCATTAGTAAACGTTAGACACCTTGCAAGGGTTGCTTTGATCATAGCCCGATTGTTTTCAGATTGGAAGAGAGGCAACATAACAGGGTAAAAAATATAAAATTTGAAGATACTTAGAGATCTTACCCAGCTGCCTGGAACATAGTGGTGAAGACTTGGGGAAAAATAGATTTTGGCAATAATGTTGATATTCAACATAGAAAGCTGAGAAGAACATTAAAGCATTATACTTTTGGAACAAGAATAAATGCAAATATTTGTTTTTGCTTAAGGAATAATTAAAAAATGAAATTATGGAATTACAATTGAAGGAGGCCTCGGATGCAGGAAATAATGCAGATAATATGTTACTTCTCCGAAGTAAAGTGCATGAGCTAAACATCACTCTAAGAAGATTGTCAACTTGGTGGAACCAACGGGCTAAGGTGAGATGGGTTGAGGAAGGGGACACTAATTCAAGGTTCTTTCACAATTATGCATCAGCTACAAGAAATAGGAATATCGTGAGACAAATCAAAGATGAAAATAAGAATGTGCTAGAAGAGTTTGAACAAATTGAATAAGTTTTGTTAAAATTCTTCAATAATAAATGGAAGGCTAGAAATTGTAATATGGGTGAATGGCTGAGGTTACCAGATAACTAAAAGCTAAAATTTGAAGATCTAAAATTTCTCACAGCAGATTTCAGTGAAGAAGAGTTTCAAAGTGCAGTCTTTCAACAGGGCAATAATAAGTCACCAGGCAATGATGGTGTGACTTCCTCCTTCAATTTCTATTGGAGCATTGTTAAGAATGTCACTTGGGCAGCTGTCAAGGAGTTCTTTAAAATAAGAGTGATGCATAAAGAATGGAAAGACACTCTAATTGTGTTAATTCCAAAGGTTAAGAATCCTATCTTGCCCTCCAATTATAGACCAATAAGTCTATGTCAGACAACATACAAAATAGTTGCAACCATGATGGTTAATAGAATCAAATTCTGCATTTCTAATATCCCATGTAGGAGTATGTCGGAACACTGTTTATTAGCTCAAGAGATATTTAATAAATTTGGGATATCTAAAAATAAGAATGGCATGATGGAAATCAAGCTAGATATGGAGCAAGCATATGAATGGCAGAAACACAAAGTGGATAAATGCTAAATGTGGATTCCATCAAGGATGTCCACTATCACCTTACTTGCTCATAATGTGTTCTCAGCTCCTATCAAGTGCAATTAGATAAAGAGGAAATGATTTGGGTGTTCAAATATCCTCAAAAAGTGAGAACATCACTCATCTTCTATATGTCGATGACGTTCTACTATTTTCTCAAGCAAAACTTCATCTTGTTGAAATTATGAAGAACTTAATTGAAGATTTTTGTGGCTGGATTGGTCTTCAGGTAAATTTTTATAAATCCCAAATTATGTTTGGAAATTTTGTTAAACGTGTTGGGTATGGTGTTGTCAAGGAGATAAAATATTTGTGTGTCAAAATTATGATGAGAAGGTTGGGTATGAATGATTATCAAGACTTGTTGAATCATGTCTTGGACAAGTTAAATACTTAGGGAAGCAAATCACTATCCATGGGCGGAAGAATTATTTTGGTAAAGTCAGTCTTATTATCCGTGCCAAATTACTTGATGACTCATTCTATAGTTCCCAAAAAATTATTACTTGAGCTGGACAAATATAGCAGAAATTTCATTTAGCATAAACCAAATGGAAGAAGAGGATTAAATTATGTTGCATGGGAAGAAATTTGTAAACCAAAGAATGTAGGGGGTTTGGGAGTTCACTCAGCAATTCAGAGGTCAGGACCACTTAGAGCAAGACTGGCATGGAATGTCATTAACAACCCAGATTCCTTGTTGCATAGGAATTTGATAATGACATATGGAAACAGTTTTTTAAATGAAGATGGCAAGAAAAATGTTTCTAATACTTGGTAGATTATCAGAGATGGAGGAAAATACCTTAACCCAATTATTAAATGGAAAGTATGTAATGGATGGAAGATTAATGTTATGAATGACATTTGGCTACTTGACAAATGTTTGAATATGTGGCCGACATTTGCTAATTGTGGAGAATTGGATGGGATAACGCTAAATCATTTTATAAATCTAAAAGGGAGCCAAAATGAGGATGAATTGAAACGTTTCTCCCACCAGGACATTATATGCCTTATTATGAAGATAAATGTTGAATCCAATGGTGAGGAGGATAAGATGGAGCCTATGTTTCAGCATTCAGGAAAAATAATGGCATCATTGGCATATGCGAAAAGGAAGGAATCTGTTATCAGGGAAGATGATTATGGCTTTTATGAATGGATTATGAAACTGAAACTTAATACAAGAGTATAGTTATTTTGGTGGAGATTGAGCAAGAATGAAATTCCTACAAATTCATTTCTCAAGTACAGGAAACTTACCAATGTAGAGCTATTTGCTAGAGGATATGAGGAGGTTGAAAGCTATTCACATATTATGGTTCATTGCAAATATTTTAAAGATGTTATTAAAAAACTTAGAGATTGAGGCTTTCAAATTCTGATGTTCAGTTCATTAAAAAATTGTTTTATTGAATTAAGAAGCTTCTATTGGAAGCATATCAGCACTGTTAAGATGTATTGCACCACGGCTTGGTTAGCTTCAAAAAGTAGGAATGATGTGAAACATGGGAAATCTCCTATTTCTTCATCCATGATTGCAGCAAATGTTTTATCTATTGCTATAATTCAAATAATCCCAATTCTAGATAACTGGCGTGCTAATCTACTAAGGGAGTCCGTTGAAACTTAGCACCCCCACCTCTAGGTTGGGTAAAAATTAATTTTGATGCTTCATTATCAAGATCAAATCAAGCTGGAATTGAAGGCATTTTTAGATATTACAAAGGAAGGTTGATCACAGCATTCGGAAAGAGTACTATTCACTGGAATGTGGCTCAGTTAGAGTTGGAGGAGGTCACAACAATAAGGGAATACATACAAGGTTGGATGATGGAGAGTAAACGGATTATCATTGAAAGTGATAATCTTAACACCATCAAATTCATTCAAGATTCAATAAATAAATCCAAATGGATAGTGGACAAATGGGTGGAAAATGAGCTATTCTTTCTAAAAGACTTTAATAAGGTAATTTTTCATCATGTCAATAGAAATTGTAATAAAGTAGCAAATTATTGTGCTACTCTTACAATACAAAATAGTTTTATTTTTTATAGCTTTTCTTTTGACAACATTCTTTCTTCATTGGTTAAATTGATTAAGGAGGAATGTGATCATCTTGGCAATTGTACCTAGCTTTTATTTGATCTAATGCAATCTACAATTTCTCAAAAAAAAAAAAAAAAAAAAGTAGAAGGGAGTAGTAGCTCACTCTCCCATATAGGGAGAAATAACCTACAAAGCAAAACCGATATTTCTAATAGGAATAAATAGCTTGATTTATGAAAAAAAATGAATCTCCTATATCAAATTATAGAAAATACTCATGATAAAAAAAATTATCTTGCAAAGGAACTAAGAAGGAATATAAAAATTTCCCAAAAATCATTTATCCTTTGAGTTTTAAAAATGCCAGTAATTATTTATTAAACTTTTAAGTCAGAATAGAAGTATGCTTTGTTAATAACAAAGATCTTCAAAGAGAGTTTTTCATATAGTACGATTAAAGTCATACACTATGAATTCATTCGTACAGTACGAGTTCAATTGTATAATACGATATAAATCATACAGTACAAACAATATAAACTCATTTTTCTTTCACAACAAATTTCATAAGTAAAAAGCATATAAAAAAGAACTAAAAACACAAAACCAGCTAGAAAGAAAAAGTACCACTAAAAAGAGAAGAAATAAGCAGAAGGTAAAAAATTTATTTAATAGGATAACATAACAAAAACTAGAATGAAATGTGAAATAAATACACAAAATAAAAAATCACAAAAGAAAAAATAGAGACATAAAAATACAACACTAACAAACTAGTATAGAGATATATCAAAATCAAAAGGTTGTTTTGGAGGTGGTTGGAAGAACTAACTATAGTAGTCATATTAGTGTTGAATGTTACTAAATTGCTATTGGATGTGCCCAAATTGCTCCCTGAACAAATCCATATCATCATCATATTGGTCTTTTTATTGATCCAAGTGAGCCTCAAGACGGGCAAATCTCTGAATTAACACCTCATATTGGTAGTGGTGAGGAGGTGGTGCAGGATTAGCTGTAGGGAGATCTTCTCGTTCTTTATCAAAGAGAAGAATTTTAGGCTTCTGATCCCTATGAAATATCATTTGAAAGGAGGCATCTAAAAAGAATATGGAGTGTGATCAAGAGGAGTAGGACATATGATGCTATAATTTTTCTACAGGATATATCCAATCACATGTCCTAGGGCAATGTTTTTTCTTTCTCCTAGTGGCTTGGAGTTTTATAAAAGTGAGGTTTTGGATGTAGTCAATTAGCATTTAAGCTGCATCCATTTGAGTGTTTTACATAATGAGGTAGGTGACAATTGATATTAGAAGAGTTATATTTATTCGGACACTAGCTTTAGGGATATTAAAAATTCTTAGAATGTGCTAGATAACTTTGGCATTTTGATTTAGACTTTTAACTAAGGGTTTGTGGAAGTTTATAGTAGCATTTCTAAGCAACAAGTTTATAGTACTCCAGTCAAAATCAGATCTAGAGACCATGTCAAGGGGTCTATTTTCCTTGGTTTTAAGTTGAAGGTGAATTCTTATATCCTCCTTAGTGATTTCTACATTTTGACAGCACACTCAGGAAGACATAATCTTAGCTTCCCCACTAATCCTAAAGTTTGCGAGAAATTCATAAAAAACTTTAGAATGGAAGAGATAGGCCAAGGTTAGAAGAAATTAATTTGTGGTAGAGTTAAAAAGGTTCATTTGTGGGAAGCAAAGAGCCTGATGATTCAAAAGATTGGAATGCATGATATTGGCTTCCTTGTACCTTTTATAGGTAGCTTCATCAAAAGCTATCAGAAAATGCTCTTCTATAAGGGTCTTAGAGGAGGAAGCCCCGTGGGTTTGTCAACTACATTTTCCACTGGCCATTATAAAGATTTGAATGCAAGAAGAGAGGATTTGAAGAGGAGTGTGAAAAAATTTGAATGAGGTTGTCTGTTTAAATAAAATTTGAACAAATCATATTGTATGATTGTGAGATCAAACATGATAATTGTATGCAATTATTTTGGCCATATGATTAGTTAAAAAGTTATGCCTGATCATACAGTATAATCAAACTTTGTACAGGATGATTAGAGACATGGATCTCGCCCCAGGTAATTAAGCTATATGACTTTTGACAAAAAGGTTCGTATAAAACGAGCAAGTGTTTGTACAATATGATTAATAATAAATGTCATATCAAACTGAATTGAATTCACCCCAAATGGAGTTAAAATGTGGATCATACAGTACAAAGAGGTGTTTGTACAGTACAATGGTCAACGATATAAATAATCTGGATCCTTCATCATGCTGAGGGCTGTTATCTAACCAGTGTTGCAGTGGGGTTCATAAAGGTGATTTATTTAATGATTAGGACACAATCATAAAGATTGATAATAATAAAAACAAAAGAAAAAGAACATGAAAAAAAAATAAAATCACAAAAAATCACAAGACAAAATACATACATTGAGAAGCTTATGAATGACTGATTTCAAGTGATAGGGAAGTAATATCGAGCCCAAAAACTACATGCTCGTGGTGGGTCTTTTGTGAGATCCCTCAAAACCAAAAATAATGAAAGAACAATTTTGGAAACCCAAGTGAGTTTTGGCCCATTTTTGAATTTTAATAAATTATCATAATGCATGTCATGCTATGTTTAATGTAGCTTTGGTTTCCTCACCAAGTGTGCTTTATAATGAATGATGCAAGTGTGGCTAATGTGTCCTAACATGCCATAGGAATAACTAACATCAAGAAAAGGGTTAACTAACCTATTATAGTTATGATTTATATTTTTAGGTTTATAAGATGCATGACATGGTAAGTGCTTAAAAATAGGTTTATTTTGAATAGGCTTTACAACATTTCATTAGCACTTTCAAGAGCATATATTTCATTTTTTAAAGAGTGCTCACTTAGATTGAAAATATTAACACATACTTCATACTCTTTAAATGACTTTTCTAAATCAATATGTAATGCTTTCAAAGACTCATGTGTTTTAGATAAAGAATAATATTTCTTATTCAATTCATTAAACTCATCCAACAAAGCCATATGATCCTTATAAACATCAAAACCATCTTTTTAAGCATTTCATTTTCATTTCGCAGAATAGAGCATTCAGTTTTCATGCTAGTCTGCTTCTTTTTCAATTTCCAATAAGAATCATTAATCTTTTCTAAAACAAGAAGTATTTTATCGTATAATAGTTGGAATATCTCATCTTGATCAGACTGATCAAGATAGTTGTTTTTCATTAAGCACATATTTTTTACTTCTTCTTCTACTTATGCTCTAGATGAATATGAAGCAGGGTCAGCTAAAAAGGCTTTTTGAGATCTTTGCTTGCATTTATAGTACTTTATTTTTTCTTTAATTCTCCTTATTTTGGTGACTTTTAAGATTTGAGAAATTAGTTTTAACGTGCCCTAGTTTATTACATTCATAACTGATAATATCATTAAAAGCTTTAGAATATCTATAATTCTTACCTTTGCTCCATTGCTGATGATTATTTTTCTTTTTTCTTAGAAAGCTTCTAACCTATTTATTCATTAGTGTGATTTCTTCATCTCCTCTTTTAGAGGAACTGTTTGAATCATTAGCCTTTAAGACTATCATTTTCTCTTTCTTTCTTTCTCCTATATCAGATTGCCTTTTTCTTATGCTTAATTCATAGGAAATTAGAGATCCAAGTAGGTTTTCAATAGAATAAACAATTAAATCCTTGGATTCCGAAATAGCAATTATTTTGGCATCATATGAACTAGGTAGACATCACAAAATTTTATTAACTTTTTTAAAATTTTATAATTATTTACTTAAAGCATGTAGGGATGTGATATTTTTTGTGAACCTAATATACAATTTAGATATGGTTTCACTAGGTTTAAAGCAAAAGTGTTAATAATTATGGAGCACAATATTTAACCTAGATTATTTCACTTCATTTGTTCTTTCGTAGGTTATGTAAAGTCTATCCCAAATTTTCTTTCCAATAGTGCAAGTAGATACACGCATGTAATCATTAGATTTTAAAGAATAGAAAAAATAATTTAAACATTTAGCATTCAATTCGGCTAAATTTTTATCATCGGTAGTCTATTCAAAAAATGGTATTTCAATTTTAATGACATTACTAAATAAAAAGGTTCATAGTGACCATCCTGTACTAGCATCCACATGCGATAATCAATTGATTGTAAAAAGGTGGATATGCAAGTTTAACAAAAATCTAAAAGGAATATTATCAAAAAGAGGTGGTCTAGTTATTGAATATCCTTCTGCAATATTTCTATTTATAAAGTTAGCCATGGATCTTAATTGAAAAGTTTTCTAGAACTTGATCTTATCAATCCTACTCTGATACCACTTGAAAGTTAATGAGAGTGGTGAAACCCTAAAGAACTATTACCGAGACTAACCAAGAGGGAGTCAATTACATATTTAAAAACATCTTTATTAAAAGAAAATCTTTTTATAACGATATACATAAATAAATTAAATTCAAAATAAAATGATAAATTAACATTTTCACCCATGCAGTTAATCGCAAGAAAAATAAATACATAAATAATAAAAGCTAAGAACACACCAAAACTTATAGTGGTTTGGTCAACCTAACCAACGTCCACTGCATGGAGACTCCCTCTCCAGCTATTGCACTAAATACAAGTGACTTGCCTTTTGCTCCCACAATAAGGTGGAGAAGTCTGTACAGGCACTGTTTCACCTCCCTGATGCTGCAAAGAACCATGAATCTTCTGTAAGAAGAGAACCTCAACTCTATTTTCACCCTTTAGGTGATGGTTAGGGAACCACAACTTTATTTTAACCCTTATGGTAATAGTCAGAGAACCACAACTCTATTTTCACCTTTCTGGTTATGGTTAGAGAACCACAACTCTATTTTCACCCTCCAGGTGTTCAGAGAACCATGTTCTTTGCTGAAGAACTTCTTTTCTAGAGACACAAAGATTTAAGGTAGTTTCTTATAAGTACTAGGCAAGATTCTTTCTTGGATCAACCTTATGAATCCCCTCATAACTTTTCCCTCACAAAATCTCCCTCTCTTCTCTTATCAAGCTCTCCTTCTTCTCTCCTTCTAACTCTTTTTAAAGGAATCTAAATAGTAAAAGATATCTCAAAATAATATCTAAAACCTTTAAATAATAGGCTTGAAAAAACCCAAAATTTATAGCCATTCGACTTTACTCATACAATATAATAGACGTATTCTATGATATGATCAATTCAATTTAGACTCATTAAGAAAGATTGTTCAGATGAACAGTTCAAGTTTTTTAATATATCGTGCAGTATGATAAAAAATTATATGGTATGATATGCAGAAATTCTTTCTATTTATTTGGGATGATCCTTGGGACGGCCCACTTTGTATACGGGTGATCATCCAACACTGTGGACATCATATGGTACGAGCAACACAAAAATTATGGATTTTTTGTATGATTCAAGGGATAACAAATTTCTTACATGAGTTATCATACAGTACAAAATATTTCATATCATACGATCAATAAAAATAAATGTCCATGATTTGATTGTTTGATATTGCAAGATTAATTAAGAAATATTTTAACTATGGAGTATAATACGATCATCATACTGCATGATTAGTACAACAATAGTATTTTTCTTAGCTTTTGGCTGTTAGGGTTTTTGAAAATGCACAAAAGTTCATATAGTATGAATTAAAATCATACAATATGAAATACTTTGTGCAGTATGAAAGATGTTTGGTACAATACGAATTACCTAAAAAATAAACTATCTCAAAAACATTTTTATCTCTCCCCTTATATGTGTGCTAGGTTACTCAACTAATTCATTAACCCAATTACATGATATGACTCAAGGAAAGAGAAAATATAGAATAAAATTTAAATTGATTGTAACTCTAGTCTACCAAGTCTTGAGTTGATCAGAATTGCAAGTGAATGATGGATTGAGTTCCTAAAATGTTAGTATGCATAAACACAAAATAAAATATCCCAAAATTAAGAGAAAGGAATAACAAACATAATAATATTTGTTATCATCAAAATTATTTATGGACTTTTTAATGATTTGCACTAAAGTTTTGTTTAAGGCCTCAACCAAACCATCGGCTCAGAGGTAATAGATTGTTAAATATCTCCAATCAATACTATGACATCTTGCAAATTTATTAATCTTTATGGACTTGAAAAAAGACCAATTATTGGAAATGATTTTGTGGAGTATGCCAAATCGATATACTATATGGTCTTGAAATAATTCATAACATAGTGTGTTGTTATACTTCGTAGGGTAACTAGTTCTGTCTACTTTAAAAAGTGCAAAAATGAAGCGATGAACTTTTCAAGAATGATGATCAATAAGCCAAATAACATCCATACCCTAACTTTCAAAGGGCCATGAAGCTATCATGGGATACAATACATTAGGTGACTGATGTAAAACCACACAATATACCTAGCACATATGATAATATTTTGTAATTTTCATATAATTATCAATCATCATAGGCCAGTAGTTATCAAGTCTTTTGATTTTCAATTTCAACTTTGGAATTGATTGATGATCACCGAATAGTCCAGCATGAACCTCGTTAACGATCTTTAGAGCCTCTTGTTTGTCTAAACAATCAAGCCACATTTGATCAAACAATTGACAGTACAACATATTATTGACTAGTGTATCTGATAGGGCATATTTCTTGATTTGATTGGCAAATGGGGAAGATTTCCTTACTGAAGGTAATTGATCAGTGGTTGTCTCCAATCACCTTCTTCATAGATTGCTAAAGAGGTTGAAAGGACTTAGGGAGATTATTTATTGATGTACTCCGAATCTATAAGAGACATAATCTTTTGACCTTGAACTTCTATAAGAATATATTTATCTTATGAATAAGAAAATTCCTTTGCAAGCTTTCATAGGGCATCCACTAAAAAATTACTTCCACGGGAATCCTATACATAGTTATAACAGGAATTTGTTTGAGTAAGTACGTGTTTACTGTATTGGTGGTATTTCAAAAGTTTATGATTCAAAACCTTATAGGTCCCTACAATTTGGTTAATTACCAGCTGAGAGTCACCAAAGATTTTAATCTCTTTAATCTCCACCAAGATTATAAGTTCTAAGCCAGTTTTCAGAGCTTCATACTCAGCCTCATTATTTTTATAAGGCTTTGATAAATGGTAAGAAAAGTGCATCAATCCCTTATTCGATGTTATGAAAATGAGGCCAATTCTGAATTTTTTTTGGGAATAGTAGATTGATGTGGATTATGTTGCAACATAGTTTTCAAAACTATATTTTTATATTATATGTCTTTTTAATTATACTATAATATTATTGTATTGATTATTGTTTCTCCTAACACATATTGAAAAAAAAAAATATTTATGTTATTTATGTGTATTAATATTTCAAGAAATCATACTCCATACTCTAAAATACTTCAAGATAGATTAGATTAGGGTTTCTTGTAATTCAAATATATACATTTTTTTATTTTCTTGAGTCTGAGAGAGTGTGATTGTAAATTAGGCTATCCTGCACACACACACTAGGAGAGTGAGTCAAAACTATTATTTTTAAAACTAATTATATTATATGATTACTGAATCAAAGTGGATGATTTGACCTCAGTGTTCTTTCAAAAAGAAGTTAATAAAATTATGCCTTAAAATTTTTTTTTTTTGAACTGTTCCAAGTGTAAGAAGTTAGATTTATATAGACAATGTCTAGAGTATGAAACAATTCATCTTGAACGAACTCACTATTTTTTGAACTAATCATACTGTTTGAATTAAGGTTCATCAGACGATATCCATGGTATGAAATAGGTACATACTAGTTAGTCCCATACAAATAAGTAATTTTTTTAAACTGTTTGTACTATCTAAAATTAGTTTTGTTAGATGACGTCTACAGTACTATATGGGTTCATCCATGTTCATATCATATGAAGCATGATTTAATTTAATAGTTCATATTGTATGATATAGGGTTCATATAGATGATGATCAGAGTATGAAATGGGTTCATACAAAATTATACCGGATGAACTTGCTCAATTTTCAATTATTCATACATTATGATGTCAGTTCATACATATGACTAATAGAGTATGAAATAAATTTTTTACAGGATCATACATGAAATTTTGAACTATTTTTATGTATGGAGTACAATCATATTATATGATCCAAGTACGTTCAACTTGAAATTTTTAGTTTTCTGTATAGTTTTTCTTGTCCTTTCTATATAAGAGCCCTAAAAATTTACTATTAATGACATCTTCTGTGAATTTTCTTTTGAGATTGATAGTGAGGGTGTTTTGAGAGAGTGTTTGGGAGTGAGGATTGAGATATCTTACAAGTTGAAATTGTAAAGGATTCAGAAGGGTTGCCAAAAAGTGAGGATCTCTTTGTATGTTCATCAAATCTCTGCCCCACTTTTTTGAAGACTTGTGAAAAGATCTTTGTAGAAGATTTGGTACTTTGCCATCACTAGGAGGGTAAGAAAGGATGCTGATACTCTATTATCACCAGGAGGGTGAGAAAGGATGTTGGTACTCTACCTTCACAAAGAGGATGAGAAAGTACATCGGTATTCTATAATCTCTAGGAGGGTGAAAAACAAGATCACTACTCTACCATCACCAGGAGAGTGAGAAAGGACATTGGTACTCTTCCATCAGCAAGAGGGTAAGAAATGACACTGGTATTCTACTATCACTAGGAGGGTGAGAAAGGATGTTGGTACTCAGCCATCACTAAGAGGGTGAGAAAGGATGTTAGTACTTTGCCATCACTAGGAGGGTGAGATAGGATGATGACACTCTATCGTACAGGGGTTGGTGGAAGAGTGATTATTATAAGGACTTCTCCACCATACTATAGGAGCAAAAGGAGAGTCACTTTGGAATAGTGCAATATGTTAAAAAGGAGTCTTCAGGGAGTGAACATAGGTCTAGTTGGTGGAAACCACTATAAAATTCTATATTCTTCTATCTTTAATTTTATTATTTTTATTTTTTAGATGTTTAATTTTTGTGGTTGAAAAATATTTTTGAGAAAATTTTAATTATCATGCAAAATATCTAAATTGGTTTTCTAAATTATCAAGAGATTTTTAAATAACCAATCCCCCCCTCCCCTCCCCTCTAGGTTAGCCTTGGTACAATTATATTAGGTCTAACATCTTATTTTAAGTTTCAAGTGGTATCAAAGCCTATATAAAAAACTTAAAGCTTATAAAACATTTTGAAAATGATCATGGCTACTTCTCGAAACTATAACACTTCTAAAGGATATTCGATCACTATACCACCATTGTTTGATAACATTCTTTTCAGCTTCTAGAAAACCCATATGTCTACTTTTCTTCAATCGCTTGACTATTGCATATGGATTTTAGTGCAGGAAGGTTACACTAGACCAACTAGACTTATTGATGGCATTAGGATCGAAACACCTTTTACTAATTAGACAATAGAGGAAAAAGAATTAGCTTAGTTAAATGCAAAATGTTTAAACATTTTTTTTATGCCTTGAAATCTGAGGACTATATGCATGTTTAAACCTTTAAAATTGGAAAAGAAATTTGGGATAGACTTTGCATCACATATGAAGGTACTAATGAAGTGAAAAAATCTAGATTAAACATTTTATTATATGACTAAAAACTTTTTTGCATCAAACCAAATGAATAATATACTAACATGTATACTCATTTCATATATATAGTCACTTCATTGCATGCTTTAAGTAGGGAACTAACAAATTCTAAGAAAGTTAATTAAATTTTTTTTATTTTTTGCCAACTTTTTATGATGTATAGATAACTATCATAATAGAATCAAATGACCTAATTGTTTATTCTATTGACAATCTGCTTGGATCACTGATTTCTTACGAGTTAAGAGTGACACAAAGATAGATTGATGTAGGTGATAGGAGTAAGAAGAAAAATATTGCTTTGAAAGTGGGTGACTTAGAAAATGATCAGTCATAGCCTGAGGATGAAGATGATATTGCACTCATGATGAGGCAATTCAAATGTTTATTGAGAAGAAAACAAAGGAGATTTTGTTAGAATAGTTGCTATTTGAATGCTTTACATTTTTGCAACTTATGTAGTTTTGATGATTCCAAACATTATTGTTCAAATGTGTAGTTATCTCATAACAGTTTTAGAAGATTTGTATTTGCTCTTGTGTGTACTAACATTTCAGGAAAATCAGACTCCAGACTACGAAAACTTTCAAATCAAATTCAACATGAGATACTTTGTAAATTTGAAACTTGCATTTTTCTTTTAATTAAATTTGAAAGGGAGTGATTGTAATTGAGTGAATAAAAACATACACACATACATAAGGAGATCATAAAAATATTTATACTGATCGTACGGGACGATATCCGATCGTACGGGACGATCAGACAGTTATCTCCTATAGAGCACATGAAACGAATAGGAACTTGCTCAAAAATTTTTCTAAGTCCTATTCGTCCAGGACAAAATTAATCATCGTCCAGGATGATTGGTTCACTGTAAAATTTTCGTCCAGATGAATTTTATCATCGTCCGTGGCGACTGGTCCTCTGGAAAAATTTCGTCCAAACGAAATTAAAAATCGTCCAGGACGATCGGGTCTCTGGAAAATTTTCGTCCAGACAAAAAAAATTATCATCCGTGGCGATTGGTCCTCTGGAAAATTTTCGTCCAAACGAAGTCAAGAATCGTCCAGGATGATCAGTTCTCTGTAAAAATTTTGTCCAGACGAACATATTCTCGTCCAAATGATTAACCGACTTAGAACAGTTTTCAGCAGTTTCTAGGACTGACCTTGAAATAACCGTTCGTACTGGACGAACCTAGTTCGTCCAGGACGATCAGCTGTACGAAGACATTTCGTACACATATTCAAATAGGGTCATTTCAGATCGTTTAAGTAAAATTGTCCAGGACGATCCACGATCGTACAGGACGATCAACTGCGTACAGAATTGAAAACTTACAGTTTTTGGCCAGTTTTTCTTGTCTTTTATATAAATAGTCCAATTTAGACTGCCACCCAATCTTTTTGTCATTTGATCTTCGTGCCTCTTGAGAGAATAGCCATGGAGAGAGTGGAAGAGAGCATTCAATGGAGGCTTCCTACCACTGGAGCGAGAAGGCTTCACTTGGATTTCAAAGGTAAGAGTCTCTACTTGTGAATTTGAATTACTTCACTCTTTTTCTTCTTCCTTCTAGATTCTTATGAGAAGATCAGTCAAGGAGATTCAGTTCTCTGTCAACACTTGGAGAGTGTGAACAGCCGAAGGGTTCTCTGCCTACACTTGGAGAGTGTGAACAGCCGAAGGGTTCTCTGCCTATACTTGAAGAGTGTGAACAGCCGTAGGGTTCTCTGCCCACACTAGGAGAGTGTGAAAGGACAGATGATTCTCTGCCAACACTGAGGATTGTGTAAAAGGACGGACGGTTCTCTGCCAACACTAGGGATTGTATAAAAGGACAACGGTTCTCTGCCGCACCGGATAGTGGTGAAAAGAGTGTGTTGTAAAGGCTTCTCCGCCTTGCTGTGGGTGTAAAAGGAGAGTCACTATTGGTTTTAGTGCAATACTCAGAGGGTGCCTCTGAGGAGTGGATGTAGGTCTGGTTATAGACCAAACCACTATAAATCTGGTGTCATTTAAAGTTTTTTTTTATTTCCGCATTTTATTTTAATTTTTAACAACTCTGTGATTGAAAAATATTTTCTAGAAAAATTTTAAAAGAAAAATTTTTATTTCGGTTCAACTTAATCTTCAAAGAGGGTTTAAAATTTTTAAACTATCAATTCACCCCCCCTCTTGGTAGCCTTGGGACATTAACTTAGGCTTAACAACCTAATTACTGAATTCAACAAGTGGTATCAGAGCATCATTTCAAAATCATAAGTTTGAACTACTTTTTGATTAACGTAGATGGTTACATTTGGAAACCAAAACACACCTGAGGGTTACTCTATCACTTGACCTCCACTGTTTGACAAGAATCATTTTGATTTTTGGAAAACACGCATGTCTACTTTCTTACAGTCACTTGATTATCGCATGTGGATGCTAGTTCAGGAAGGTTACTCAAAACCAACTAGATTAATTGATGGAGTTAGGGTAGAAACACCTTATGCAGATTGGACTATTGAAGAACGTGACTTAGCACAATTAAATGCCAAATGTTTAAATAGTTTCTTTTGTGCTTTAAAATCTGAAGACTATATGCGAGTTTCCACTTGCAAAAGCGGAAAGGACATATGGGATAGACTTTGTATAACTTATGAAGGGGCAAATGAGGTTAAGCAATCAAGACTCAATATCTTATTACATGACTATGAATTATTTCGCATGAAACCTAATGAATCTATTTCAGACATGTACACAAGATTCACTCAAATTGTCACTTCTTTGCATGCACTTGGTAGGGAATTAACTAATGCTGAAATGGTTAATAAGATTCTTCGTTGTTTACTTACTGCTTATGATGCTAAAATTACTGCAATTACAGAGTCTAAAGATCTGAACATTTATTCCATTGACAATCTTCTTGGTTCACTCATTGCTTATGAGCAAGGAGTAAGTCAAAGAAAGATTGATGCAGGTGAACCACGAAAGGATAAGAATATTGTACTAAATATGGAAGAGTCAGAAAGTGAACACTCACAACCTGAGGATGAAGATGATATTGCATTGATGACTAGAAAATTCAGAAGCTTTTTAAAGAGAAAGCAGAAGAGACACCAGCAATGGAATAGAGGTAAGTATAATAGAAATGGCAAGGTTTCTAATGAAGTGATTTGTTATGAATGCAGGAAATCAGGTCATATAAAGATTGATTGTCCAAAACTCAAAGCCACTCCTAGCAAGGAGAAGGTAGAGGAGAAACCAATGGTAAAGAAGGGCAAGAAGAAGTTTCAAAGAGCTTTCTGGGCGGACTCAGCTTTAGACTCATCTGAGACTGAAAAAGAAGAAGAAGTCACCAACCTTTGCTTGATGGCAGATAATGTTGAACGATCAGATCAAGAAGAGGTATGTGATTTAACCTATGATGAATTGTTTGAAGTTTCTGAACACATGCATGATGCATATAGGAAAATGAAAAAGATACATGCTAGTTTAGGTTTAGAATTGGAAGAGCTTAATAAGGAACAAGAAATCCTTAGGAAAGATCATGCTTTAATAGATAACAATCACATGAAACAACTTGATGAATATGATGACTTGAATAAAAATTTTGAGAATTTAAAATCATCCTATGCTGAACTTGAAAAAGAATTTAAGAATTTTAAGGATGAATCTGAGAGCAAGACATATAGAATTAATTATACCAATCGAATCTTGGAAGATATGAATTCATTTTACAAACTCACAATAAGAGCTCTCGAGGATAATAGGAACCCCCCTAAACTTGAAGATTTTACAAATCCTAAATATTATCCTAAATTCATGAAATCCCTTAGAAGACAATTATATGAAAGAAAATATAAGAATATTTTTCCTAATGTTAAATGTAATAATTGTAGATTTTTGGGACATATATCTCACACCTGCACTTTAAAGATGAAAACTAATTTGGTGTGGAGAACTAAGATGCATAAACCTAGATATATCATACATGCATCTGATTATAAATTTCATAAAGGTGAACACAAACTTGTTTGGGTTCTCAGGTCTAACATTTGAGAATTTTGCAGGTGTACTCTCACACAAGACCTCGTGAGAGTATATGGTACTTGGACAGCGGATATTCAAAGCATATGACTTGAGATACTGCTCAATTCATAACGCTGGAAGCCAGGAATGGACGCAAGGTTACACTTGGAGATAATACCACAAAGAAAGTGGTTGGATCAGGTATGATTGGAAATTTGAAAAACTTTTTCATAGACAATATGTTTTATTAGTTGAAGGCTTAAAACATAATCTGTTAAGCATAAGTCAGCTATGTGATAAGGGCTACAATGTAAATTTTTTACCTACTAGCTGCATAATAAGCTTAAATGGGAAAATTGTTTTAAATGGAAAAAGGGTAAACAATGTCAACATGCTATATTTAAATTGTATTCAATCTCCTACTACTTTTTGTTTGAAAACTGTTTCTGATGAATCATGGCTTTGGCATAGGAGACTTTGTCATTCTAGTATGAAAAATCTTAGGAGAATTACCTAAAAGAATTTGGTGAGAGGTATACCTAAACTAGACTTTATTAAGGACCATCTATGTGATGCATGTCAATTAGGAAAATAAGTGAGGTCCTCTTTTAAGTCCAATAAGGATCTTAGAACTAGTAAACCTTTAGAAATTCTACACATGGATCTTTTTGGACCAGTAGGAACTGTAAGTCTAGGAGGGAAGGTATACGGATTTGTTATAGTGGATGATTTTTCAAGATTCACCTGGGTTAGATTTCTTTTTCATAAGAGTGAATCATTTGAGGAATTCAAAAAATTTTCAACTTGGATTCAAAGAAAACTAGGATGTAAAATAATTTCTATACAAAGTGATCATGGAGGAGAATTTGAAAATGAAAGATTTGAAAATTTCTATAAAGAAAAGGGGATTGATCACAATTTTTCTGCACCTAGAACCCCTCAACAAAATGGGATAGTTGAAAGGAAAAATAGAACATTAATAGAAGCCGCCCGAGCAATGTTAGCAGAATACTCACTTCCTAGATATTTTTGGGCTGAGGCGGTTAGCACTGCATGTTATGTTCTGAATAGGGTAAATATGAGATCAAATTTGAATAAAACATGCTATGAGTTGCTAAAAGGTAGAACACCTAATTTGTCTCATTTGTATGTATTTGGTTGCAAGGTGTTCATACATAATAATGGAAAATCTGCCTTAGGAAAATTTGATCCAAAATCAGATGAAGAAATTTTGTTGGATATTCAAGTGTTGGAAAATCTTATAGGGTATTCAACAAAAGAACTTTAGTCATTGAAGAAACCACATATGTTGTATTTGATGAAAGTGGAAATTTAGAAGAGCCAAATGTTGTTGAAGAAGAAATTGAAGAAAACTCCCAAAAGATTGATAGATTAAATTTGGAAGAAAATGTGAAAGAAAATTTGGAAAGAGAAAACTCTTTGCCTAGAGATTTGAGATTTTCTAAAAACCACCCAAAGGAATTGATTATAGGTGAACCAAGTGAGGGTGTTAGAACTAGGCGTGGATTAAATAAGGAAGTCAATCATTCAGCCTTTATTTCAACTATTGAACCCACTAATATTGATCAAGCACTTTCTGATGAATTTTGGATATTGGCCATGCAAGAAGAGTTAAATCAATTTGTAAGAAATAAAGTTTCGGAATTAACTACAAGACCAAAAGATCAAAGTGTTGTTGGAACAAAGTGGTTTTCAAAAATAAAATGAATGACTAAGGAGTAGTCATTAGAAATAAGGCTAGATTAGTTGCTAAGGGGTATAATCAAATTGAAGGAATTAATTTTGAGGAGACTTTTGCCCCTATAGCTAGACTTGAAGCAATTAGGATTTTACTTGCCTTTGCCTGTTTTAAAGGTTTTAAATTGTTTCAAATGGATGTAAAAAGTGCCTTTTTGAATGGGGTTATTGAAGAAGATGTTTCTGTAGAACAACCTCCAGGTTTTGAAAATTCTAAATTTCTAAATCATGTTTTCAAATTAAAAAGAGCATTATATGGATTGAAACAGGCACCTAGGGCTTGGTATGAGAGGTTGAGCACCTTCCTACTTGAAAAATATTTTGAAAAAGGAAGTGTGGATACAACTCTCTTTTTAAGGAAAATTGGAAAGGATATACTTATTGTTCAAATTTATGTGGATGACATCATCTTTGGATCTTCAAATAAAAATCTTTGTGATGATTTTTCTAAAATAATGTGTAGTGAATTTGAAATGAGTTTAATGGGAGATTTAAATTACTTTCTAGGATTTAGCATTAAGCAACTTGAGGAAGGTATATTTCTTAGTCAAACTAAATATATTAAGGACGTCCTCAAAAAATATGAAATGGACATGCTAAACCTGTTAGTACACCAATGAGTTCCTCAGCTCAGTTAGATAAGGACCTTAAGGGAAAATCTGTTGATCAAAAAAATTTAGAGGGATAATTGGATCTTTATTTTACTTGACTGCTAGCTGACCAAATATTATGTTCAGTGTTTGCTTATGTGCTAGATTTCAATCAGATCCAAAAGAATCACATTTGACAGCAGTAAAAAGGATTTTAAGATATTTACTAGGAACTCAAAACTTAGGGATTTGGTATCCTAAGTTTAGCTCTTCATTTGAAATTATTGGTTACTCAGATTCTGACTTTGCAGGCTGTAGAGTGGATAGGAAAAGCACTTCTGAAACATGTCAATTCATTGGAAATTCATTAGTTTCATGGTCTAGTAGAAAATAAAATTCAGTGGCACTATCTACTGCAGAAGCAGAATACATTGCTTTAGAAAGTTGTGTGGCACAAGTACTTTGGTTAAAACAACAGTTGATTGATTTAGGTGACAATACTATAGGCACTATTCCAATTTATTGTGACAATACTAGTGCTATTTGCATTTCCAAAAATTCTATTCAACATTCTAGAACCAAACACATTGATATAAGGCATCATTTCATAAGGGACCATGTATCCAAGGGAGAAATTGAACTCATACATGTTTCAACTGAAAATCAACTTGCAGATATTTTTACAAAACCTTTAGCCTTTGATACCTTCAGTACTTTAAGAACAAGGCTTGGTGTTATTGATTTGAATGCCTAAACAAAATGTCTTTGCAATATTGATATTTGTTTTGTTTTATTTTTGATTTTGTGAAATTTTGTGTGTTTTGAATGAATTTGTTTTTAGGTCTATGGTGTTGTTTTATGTTTTCTGTATTTTTGAATGTTTAGTTTGATTTTCTTAAATTAAAAATCAAAATTCAAAAATTGGAGGAAATCGTCCGGGACGAATTTGTTTCGTACTGGACGATGTGTGAAAGAACAGTTTGCGTGAATTTTAACTGTTTTGAGAGCAGTTTTTAATTAGATCGTCTGTACGATCTGACGATCGTCTAGGACGATATTTTTTTTCCTCAAACGTCGGGATGATTGAATACAGCGGTTGAGTGGATAAGACAGTTTTAAATATGGATTTCGTCTGTACGAATTTTTGGTTCGTCCAGACGAACAGATGTCGTTTCATTGTAGGGGACGATTTTCAAGAGACATTAAAACAAGTTACTTTTTGATCGTCTGTACGAAATAATTTCGTCTGTACGATCGGTCAAGTCAAAAAGCATGTACAAAGGGACTCATCGTAAGTTGTGTTGATTACGAAAAGCCGTTACATTTATAACGAAGTTGATCGTCTGTACCAAAACATTTTCGTCCAGACGAACGATGATTTTTGTCCAGGACGAAGGTTTTCGTCCAGGACGAACATATCATTTTTCTTTAAATATGAAGGCTTTCTAACGTAACAATCACACTTCCAAACTTCTCTTTCAATCCCTTTCTACTTCAAATCGATAATGGTCTCCTCAAGCAAGAGACAAAAGGTGTTGGTAAAGAAACCCAATAGGAATGCCTTAGAAAACTTCCTGTCTAAGGCGAATGAGGAATCCTTTCCTCATTTTTCATCCGCCAAAATAACTCCCTCTCGCATTTTAATCCAGAGCGAGTTAAATTTTAAGGTAATGCACCTTTTTGCCTCAACCCAATTTCATTTCATACTTTCTCTCGTCCACTTCTACAACAAGCAAACCTACCACTATTTCCTAGCAAACATGAGTTTTAATTCCGACCATTCTTCCATAAGTTCTTATGTCTTCAAGCAAAAAGTTGAAATCACCAAGCACGACCTTGGTGCCTTTTTGAACTTAAGAACTGAGGTATATAGAGCCCACACCCTAATGTTAGAAACCACTTTCAAGTGGTATCATGTCAATAGGGTAATTAGAGAAAATGGTCTTGACTATCATGTCGCTAGAGTCTCTGGTATGACCAAAAATGCCCGAATCATCCAGCATATCCTTCGATCCTCAACCATTCCTAAAGCTGGTGATAGGATTAATATCACTCCTCTCCAGTCTGCTCTAACCTTTTTGATTATGGAATGTCATCCTATTGACGAAGCCCAACTTATCATAGATCATATCTATGGGCTTTCAGAAATAAGACATGCAGAACAGAAGAGAAAAAGGAACATCTCATTAGGACACTTAGTCACATACATATTGGAAAAGAAATTCAACTTAGTGCATCTTGATGAAGAATACGAAGAGTCAGTATACTATAATAATGCTTCCTTCAGATTGCTTTTCAAGGAGGAAAAAGGAAAAGCACATGCTAGTGCTTCAGAAGAGGAAGAAGAGGAGAGCAAACTTCTGCACCTCAGTCAGATTATCAGAATCTGATTGAAAGATTTGATAGATTAGAGACTCATGTTGATCTAAGGTTTGATCAATTTGATGCTCAACTTAAGAAGCAACAACAAGACATTGGTATCATTAGAGATGAAGTACATGAAACTAATACCAATGTAATGTTGATGGCCTCCTACTTCAACCTGTTTGGCGGCATTCCTCCTCCTCCTCCTCCTCCTCCTCCAGAACAATAGAGATGAATTTCTTTGTGTTTGTTGTACTCATGTTTTATGTTTTGTTGTGTATGTTTTTATGTTAAGTGTATGTTTTTATGTTTGTTTTTTCTTTTAAGTTCAGTGTATTTTCTTACTTGTTTTTAGATATTATGAAATGTGTAATCCTTTCATTAATATCAATGGATATTGTACTTGTTTCAAATTTGATTTGTTTTTGAAATGTGGTTAATTTTTATGAATTTCATTAGTATTATTTAATCTTCATAGTGCTTAAATTAGATTGTAATTTGAGATTATCTATATTAGAAAATCTAGTCTTTTTAAATTTAAAAGTTGTTTATAACTTGTTGTATTTAGAACTTTTAAATTCATGTCTATTCATTTAGACTACATAAAAGTTAATATTATTATTGCAATTTAGATATTTTCTTATTTTGTATTTCTATGCTCAAGTGATATTTATGCACTTAGAAATATTTGAAATTTTAGATTATTGATTTTGGAAAGAATATGTCTCAATTACTCTTGAAAATTATACAAATAGTACAAAAATCAAAAGGAATGCGCAAAGATTTGCAATATAAAAAAGAGGCACAAAACAAGCCCAACAAAGAAAAAATGCACAAAAATGTGCCCCAAAATTTTTGAAAAAGATGCGCAAAGAGCCACATGTGGTAATTCTCTTCTTTCCAAATTCTTTCAATCTCTTAATTCAAATTGATCTTATGTTCATTTATATTCCATTGAACTTTGAAATATAAATTTTTTTTTACATCTCTCTTGTAATGATTTTCTATATTCGAATGTCTAAATTGAATCATGTTTTGAAAAATTCTTCATACGTACAATGTTATATCACTTCTTAAATTTTATGAATTTTTATGATTGACCTAATATTTTTAGTTTAAAATTACATACCTTATGTCAATCACCATTTAGATTAAATTTTCAAATGAATTTCATATAATTACTTATATTTCTCGTCTATTTCTTCTTCACTTTTTATTGTTGTCAAAAAGGGGGAGAAATTATTGTGTTGGTATTGATTTCTTTTGTTTTGATTATTCTGTTTGCATTTTGCTTTTGTGTGTTTGACATTGAGATTGTTTGTGTTAAAAAATATTGAAAAACAAAAATATTATTCTTTGCTTTAAAATGCCTCCTTATTTTCATATATTCATCAATTCAGGGAGAGTTTAGGAGATAGGAGATTTGTTTAAATTGAAACCATACAAACAATAATTATTTTGCCATTATCAAAAAGGGGGAGATTGTTAGAATAGTTGCTATTTGAATGCTTTACATTTTTGCAACTTATGTAGTTTTGATGATTCCAAATATTATTGTTCAAATGTGTAGTTATCTCCTAACAATTTTAGAAGATTTGTATTTGCTCTTGTGTGTACTAACATTTCAGGAAAATCAGACTCCAGACTATAAAAACTTTCAAATCAAATTCAACAGGAGATACTTTGTAAATTTGAAACTTGCATTTTTATTTTAATTAAATTTGAAAGGGAGTGATTGTAATTGAGTGAATAAAAACATACACACACACATAAGGAGATCATAAAAATTTTATACTGATCGTACGGGACGATCAGACAGTTATCTCCTATAGAGCACATGGAACGAATAGGAACTTGTTAAAAAGTTTTTCTAAGTCCTATTCGTCCAGGACGAAATTAATCATCATCCAGGACGATTGGTTCACTGTAAAATTTTCATCCAGACAAATTTTATCATCGTCCGTGGCGACTGGTCCTCTGGAAAAATTTTGTCCAGACGAAATTAAAAATCATCCAGGACGATCGGGTCTCTAGAAAATTTTCATCCAGACGAAAATAAATTATCATTCGTGGCAATTGGTCCTCTGGAAAAGTTTCGTCCAGACGAAGTCAAGAATCGTCCAGGACGATCGGTTCTATGTAAAAATTTTGTCCAGATGAACATATTCTCGTCCAAACGATTAACCGACTTAGAACAGTTTTCAGCAGTTTCTAGAACTGGCCTTGAAAAAACTATTTGTACTGGACGAACCTAATTCATCCAGGACGATCAGCTGTACGAAGACATTTCGTACACATATTCAAATAGGGTCATTTCAGATCGTTTAAGTAAAATCGTCCAGGACGATCCACGATCGTACAGGATGATCCACTGCGTACAGAATTGAAAACATACAGTTTTTGGGAGGTTTTTCTTGTCTTTTATATAAATAGTCCAAATTAGACTGCCACCCAATCTTTTTTTCATTTGATCTTCATGCCTCTTGAGAGAATAGCCAAGGAGAGAGTGGAAGAGAGCATTCAAGGGAGAATTCCTACCACTGGAGCGAGAAGGCTTCACTTGGATTTCAAAGGTAAGAGTCTCTACTTGTGAATTTGAATTACTTCACTCTTTTCCTTCTTCCTTCTAGATTCTTGTGAGAAGATCAGTCAAGGAGATCCGATTCTCTGCCGACACTTGGAGAGTGTGAACAGCCGAAGGGTTCTCTGCCTACACTTGGAGAGTGTGAACAGCCGAAGGGTTCTCTGCCTACACTTGGAGAGTGTGAACAGCCGTAAGGTTCTCTGCCCACACTAGGAGAGTGTGAAAGGACGGACGGTTCTCTGCCAACACTGGGGATTGTGTAAAAGGATGGATGGTTCTCTGCCAACACTGGGGATTGTGTAAAAGGATGATAGTTCTCTGCCGTACCGGGTAGTGGTGAAAAGAGTGTGTTGTAAAGGCTTCTCCGCCTTGCTGTGGGTGCAAAAGGAGAGTCACTATTGGTTTTAGTGCAATACTCAGAGGGTGACTCTAAGGAGTGGATGTAGGTCTGGTTATAGACCGAACCACTATAAATATGGTGTCATTTATAGTTTTTTTTGTTTATGCATTTTATTTTAATTTTTAACAACTCTGTGGTTGAAAAATATTTTCTAGAAAAACTTTAAAAGAAAAATTTTCATTTCGGTTGAACTTAATCTTCAAAGAGGGTTTAAAATTTTTAAACTACCAATTCACCCCCCCCCCCCTCTTGGTAGCCTTGGGACATTAACTTAGGCTTAACAACCTAATTACTAGATTCAACAGATTTTAGCAGTGGAATAACGGCAAGTTCCACAAAAATACAAGAATGTTTAATGAAATAATTTATTACAAATATAAGAAGCTTGGATATATTAAATCTAATTGCATGAATCTCAAAGTTAATCCTATCAAGGAGAACGTTGAGGAGAAAACCAATGTTAGAAAGGGAAAGAAAAGACTATAGAGAGCATTCTAGATAGTCTCAATATTTGATTCTTCAAAAATAGGAGCATAAGAGGAAGTCACAAACTTGTGCTTAATGGAAGACAAGCTTGATCAATAGGACCAATAGAGGTATATGATTTACTTATGATGAGTTATTTGAATTTCTAGGAAAATCTATATTGCATATACAAAACATAAAAAAATTACATGTCAAACTGGATATAGAGTATTTTAATTTATAAAATGATCATGAAATAATTAGTCATAATCATGCATTGATTGATAGTAACCACATGAAATTATTGAATGAATCTGATGATTTGAACAAGAAATATGAATTATTTTAAACATCTTATACTTATCTTAAAAATAAATGTAAGGTGTATATAGATGAAATAAATCAAAGAGAACATGAGTTAAGAGTTGATAATGAAAGTGCTAACTCATATCTTAAAGAGAAACTGAAAGCTCTTGAGAAAAATAGGACACTCCCTATATTTGAACAATTTTCAAATCCTGATAAGAAGCCTAAATTTTAAAAACTAAGAAAAGATAGTATAACTCACATAGATTGGTCAATCTTTTACCTGGAGTTAAATGCTTTCCTTATAGAATGATTGGTCATATCTCTCACACTTGCATGATTCATAGAAAAACATATCTTGTGTGAAGACCTAAGATGCATAAATTATAGCATATCAAACATGCATATAAATTACTATTGCTATGAGGAGAACCAAAACTTGTTTGGGTTCCTAAGTATAACATTTGATTATTTTATAAAAAAACTCTCATACAAGTCCTCGTAAGAGAATTTGATACCTAGACAACGGATATTTAAAGTATTTAACTAGAGAAATAACCTAATTCATATCGTTGGAAGCTAGAAATTGAGGAAAATTGATACTGTGAGATAATACCATATGGATAGTGGTAGGTACAAGTATGATTGGCAATAAGAACTTTTTTTCATTAAAAATATATTATTGGTTGAAGGCTTAAAGCATAACTTATTGAGTATTAGTCACCTTTATGATAAGGGTTATAGTTTTAATTTTTTTCTAACAAGCTACATAATAAGTTAAAATGGAATTGATATGTTGCATGAAAAAAGGGTAAATAATGTATACATAATTGATTTGAATTTTATTAAATCATCTAATGATTTTTATCTCAAAATAATTGCTGATGAATCATGTTTATGGCATAGAAGACTTTATCATGTAAGCATAAAAAATCTTAGAAAAAATACTTAGAAAGAGTTGGTTAGAGAAATACCCAAACTATACTTCACTAAGGATCACCTGCATGATGCTTGTAAATTAGAAAAATAATAGAAGTCCACCTTTCATTCAATTAAGGATCTTAGAACTATAAAATCAACATAAATTATTCACATGGATCTTTTTTGGCCAATTAACACTGTAAGTCTAGGAGATAAAGTTTTTGGGTTTGTAATTGTTGATGGTTTTTTAAGATTCATTTAGGTCTAATTTTTATTTCATAAGAGTTAATCATTTGATAAATATAGAAGTATTTTTACTTGGATTTAGAGAAAATTATGATGTGAAATTTTATCAATTCAAAGTGATCAAGGAGGAGAGTTTGAAAATGAGAAATTTGAAGATTTTTTTATGGAGCAAAAAATTGATCATAATTTTTCATCACCTAGGATACCTCAGTGGAATGGGATTTTCAAAAGAAAGAATACAAATTTGATAGATGTCGCTAAAGCCATGTTGGCAAAATATTTACTTTTGAAATATTTTTGGGCTGAAGCGGTTAGAACGACTTGTTATGTTTTAAATAGGATGAACAATAGATCCAAGTTGAATAAGACACCATATGAACTTCTTAAGGGTATAACACCTAATCTTTCACGTTTGCATATTTTTAGATGTAAGGTGTTCATTCATAATAATGGAAAAACTCTTTTGGAAAATTTAATCCTAAATCTAATGAAGGAATTTTTCTAGGATTTTCTAGTATTGGCAAATCCTATAGGTTTTAACAATAGAACTTTGGTAGTTGAGGAGACCACACATGTAGTTTTTGATAAATATGGTATTTTGGAAGAGCTAAGGTTGGAAGAAGATCATATTAAAGATATCTTATAAGGAATTAAAAAAAGGCAAATTTGGAAGAGAATGTTAGAACTTAATACACTTTGCTTAGAGAGTGGAAATTTCCTAAGAGTCACCTTAAATAATTTATTCTAGGTGAACCTAGTGAGGGTTTTAGAACTAGGCATGGTCTTAGTAAAGAAGTGAACCATTCTTTCATTATATCAATGATTGAACCAACTAATATAATTCAAGCACTTTTGGATAAACTTTGAATTTTGGCTATGCAAGAAGAATTAAATCAATTTATTAGAAATGATGTTTGGGAATTTATTGAAAGGCCTACGGATCAAAGTGTTATTAGAACAAAGTGGGTATTCAAAAATAAAATGAATGATTCAGGTGTTGTGATTAGAAATAAGGCTAGATTGGCGACAAAGGAGTATAATCAAAATAGAAAAGATTGATTTTAAAGAAACTTTTGCCCCTAAAGTCAGACTTTAAGCGATAAGTTTTTTGCTAGCCTTTACCTATTTTAAAGGTTTTAAATTATTTCAAATGGATGTTTAGAGTGTCTTTCTTAATAGGGTCATACAAGAAGATGTTTATGTTGAGCAACCTCTTGATTTTGAAATTTTAAAATTCCTAAATCATGTGTTTAAATTGAAAAAGATATTATGTGGACTAAAATAGGCACTTAAGGCTTGGTATAAGAGGTAAAACACTTTCCTTTTAAAAAGATCATTTATTAAAGGAAGTGTAGACACCACTCTATACTTAAAAAGGATATGAGATAATAAACTCATTATTTAAATATATGTTGATAATATCTTATTTAGTTCTACCAATTAAAATTTTTGTGATAATTGTTTTTAAAATAATGAGTAGTTAATTTGAAATTAGTTTTATGGGAGATTTGTGTTATTTTCTCAGAAGATTTCTTAGCTAGTTGAAGTATATTAAGGGCATCCTCAAGAAATATGAACTTGATAATGCTAAACTATTGAGTACTCCAATGAGTTCCTCAATGTAGTTAGATAAGGGCTCTAAGAGAAAATATGTTGATCAAAATAAATTTAGAGGAATAATTAGATCATTGCTTTACTTGACTGCTAGCAAACCAAATATCATGTTTAGTGTCTGTTTGTATGTTAGATTTCAAGTTGATCCAATGGAATCACATATGATTACTGTTAAGAGAATATTGAGATATCATTTGGGAACTTAAATCTTAGGAATTTGGTATCCTAAGCACAACTCTACTTTTGATATTATTATATATTCTAATTTTGATTTTATAGGATATAGTGCTGATCAAAAAAAGTACTTTTAGAACTTATCAATTCATAGAAAACTCTTTAGTTTCTTGTTCTAGTAGAAAATAAAATTCAATAGCCCTTTTTATTGCCGAAGTAGAATATATTTCCTTAGGTAGTGTAGTGGCACAAGTTCTTTGATTCAAATAATAATTGATTGACTTAGGATTTTCTATTGGCACTATTCCATTTTTCCATTATAATATAAGTGTCATATACATTTTAAAGAATCCTATTCAACATTCTATAATCAAACATATTGATATAAGGCATTACTTTATTAGAGTTCATATGGCTAGAGGAGAAATTAAATTACACCATATTACTACTAAGGATCAACTTGTAGACATTTTTAAAAAATCATTAGTTTTAAAATTTTTAGCACCTTAAGAACTAGATTAGGTGTGATTGATCTTAATACTTAAAATTGTTTATCTGCAAATTGGATTTGTATTGTATTGATATGTTTGTTTGTTTTCCTAAGTTATTTATTTGGATTTATTTATTTATATGTATTTGTTTCTTTAGTTTTTTATTTGTTTCTCGTTCGTAAGTTGAGTTTTTAGTTTTGTTTTTCCTGGTAGCACGTCATGGATCTTAAGTGTTTAGTTTTAGAGAAGGTTTTTGTTTTATAATATTTTATTTTAATTATTTTCTTCACACTATATGAATTTTTTTTACTGTACAAATTATGTGGCATGTATATGATATTTTTCTTATTTGAGCATGCAAGAAAGAATTTTTTAAAGCATATTATAATGTACGATGTCTTCATCACTTGTATAATACTTATTTTTTTGTCTGTATGATTGGGGATAATTTTCTAAAAAGTTAACTATTCATCACATATCGTACGTACGAAATCACATTTCATCTATACAATCCTGCTATCAGTTTCTTATATGGATGAACCTAACCATCATAAAATTATCTTTAATATTCTGATCATCCCAGATGAACAAGTGTTCATCTATACGATCATGTGGTCAAAAAGCATGTACAAAAAAATGCGTCAGTGTTGGCATTTTTCAAAATATTATTCAATTTTTTTCAATTTCCATTTGTATGTACAAAATATTTTTTGTCCCATATGATTTAAAGCATACATACGATCAAAATTTTATATTGTATGATAGGTCAATTTTCTTTAAATAGAAAGGTATTCGATGGTTTTCTTCACAATCTTTTTTGAATCTCAAACCATCTCTAGTCCAAGCATTAGGAATGGCCACAGTAGCAAACATCGTCATACTTCCAAGTGCTCATCCTCTCGCTCTGGAAGAAATGAGAACTTTCTTTCTAAGGAAAATTAGGATACCATCGATCATTTCATTATAGCCAAGATTACCCCCTCTTGACTCCTTATTCAAAGTGACATAAACTTCTCTATCATGCCCCTTTTAGCATCAACCCAGTTTTCTTTTATCCTAACCTTAATATATGCCTATCATCAAGAAACTTTCCAAACTTTTCTTGTGAGCATTAAAGTGAACCAAAATCACACTAGGATGACCTCTTATATCTTTAAGAAACACATTAAAATAACTAATGAAGATCTCGTCAACTTCCTTCACCTTAGGACTCAAGGGGTTAAAACACACACCATGACCTCTAGAGCAGATTTTGGTCAATCAAAAATAAACCAAACTCTTAGAAGTTTTGCACAAGTAAGCCATCTTTTTTATGTGTATTTTCTTAACGAGAATGTCAAGATCATCCAGTATGTCTTGAGAACTTCAACTATTCCTAAAGCTAGTGATCATATCAATTTGACTCCTCTTTTATCTACTTTTACATACTTGATAATGACTGAAACTCTTATTGATGAAGCCCAACTAATCATGGACTACAACTACAAACTTTTTTATACTAGATTTCCATATAATAAGAGGAAGAAAAATGTGGCCTTAGCATACTTAGTTTCCAACATTTTAGAGAAAAAATATAACTTGATTCAATCTGATCATTCCACTCAACTTCCCATTTACTTTTTTGATGCCTCTTTTCATGCACTTTTTGGTCAGGATCAAAGTTTAGAGGGGGGAGAATACAAGGGAGAAGAAGGAGCCCCTACTCTAGCACATGTACCTGGACCTGATCAAAATTTCTATTAAGAAATGGTCTAGCATTTTGACATAATGGAATCTCATTTTGATCAACATTTTGATCAAATTGAGAATCCTCTGAATTAGTAATATGCAAGGTATAATGAAGATATCGGGAGAATCCATGGGTAATTCAACTCGATCAACACTAATATAGCTACAATCAGTAGTTACTTTATAATGTTCAACTCTCCACCACCTCAAAAAAAAGGCCCCTTAGGATTCTAGTTGTTACTTCTATGTTGAACTTGTTATTGAAATTTTTGTACTTATTCTTGAGATATTTCTTTGTGATTTCATATTGAAAGTTCGTTAGGGATGTTAGGCCCTATGAACTAGTCCCGAGGCTAACCAAGAGGGGGGGTGAATTGGTATTTTAAAAAATCTTTAAACAAAAATAAATATTATCACAAACCAAAATCACCACGAAAAAATAAGTGCGGAAAATTAAAGTGCGGAAGCAGTAAAAAAGAATACAAAGGTTTATAATGGTTTGGTCAACTTGACCTACGTCCACTCCCCGGAAGCACCCTCCGAATATTGCACTACCAACGTGACTCTCCTTTAGCCTCCACAGCTAGGCGGAGAAGCCCTTACAAAAACACCTCCTTTTTGCCACACCCGGCAAGGCAGAGAACCCAACTCCTTTTGCTTCCTTCTAAAGCAGGCACAGAACCGCGATCACTTGGTGAAACGTATCTCTCCTAACCCTTCCAAGGATAAGAGACTCTAGGGAAGAAGAAGTGGAATAATGCTTGGAGCAACCCTTGTGAACCCCCTCACAAGCTCCCCCTCACAAGATCCGCTCTCTCTCTCTCTCCCTCTCTCTCTCTCTCCTTTAGGTTTTCTTAGGTTAAGACAGTAGCCAAGGATGTTCAAAAACATTGAACAAGAACTCTTAAATATAAGAGCTTTAAAGGAGCTCATTAATTATAAGTTACCAAATTTATCGTCCAGGATGATATGGAAATCGTCCTGGCGGATCAGTACAAATCTCATAAGATCGGCCAGAGCATCACCCTGAAGGAAAATTGGATGATAGAAAGTTTGCTTGATCGTCCCGGCTGATCAGTTCAAATAAGAGGAAAATCATCCAGAGCATCGCCCTGAATTTGAGCTGTCCGATCCAAATCGGCCAGAGCATCTCCCTGAATTTGTACTAGCTGATATTTATCATCCAGGATCAACCAAGGGTTTTTGAATAGATCGTTCAGGCCAATCATGCGATCATCTAGGATGATTTGATCGTATCAATCATCCTTAATTACTCCCATGATTGCCAGATCGATTTAGTCATAATTATATAATATCGTCCAGGCCTATTAAAGAATAGTCCTGGCCGATTTCCAAAAATACAGAATACCTAAATTATTCATGGCGGCAATTTCTTTCTATATTGAGCATATTGTCCTGGCTGATACAGGTATCGTACAGGCCGATCAGTTAATTACGGCTACCTTAACTAAGAAATCCTGATTAAATCTTCTATTTTGAACTCAATCGTCCGGGCCGATGTGAGTAAAAACATATGTTCTAAATATCTCAAGTGTGTGTGTGTGTGTAGGGTTACTTAACATCAGTCACTTCAAACAATTACAATTGACTCAAGAAGGAGAAAAAAATTACATACTAACTCAACCCTATTCTACCCAGTCTTGAGCTGATTCCAATTTCCGTCCGATCTTTGAATCCTGAAAATGTCAGTAGTAAAGGCAGTCGTAGTGAAACAAGATTTGTTTTCTATCATCAAAATCATAATCCAAAAAATAGGTTTGTAATAATCTCTCCCTTTTTAATGATGGCAAACATATCAATAATTAATTTTTAAAATAGTAATGCAAAACTAAACAAGCTTTCAAATTTTCAAACAAAACAAGTACAAACATACTACTCCCCCTTTTGACATCTCAAAAAAGGGGGAGGAAACTAAAGACACAAACTAAAGCAACTAAAAACACAATACATAAAAAGAAAGCAATCTACAGAAAATAGAAACTAAAACTACATAAATGAGGGATCCTGGTCATCAAATGGAGGTGGAGGTGGTGGAGTCTGCTGAAAGTAGCTAGCTAGCCTAGTAAACTGAGCATTAAATCAGGCTATATCCTGGTTGTGCTGCTGCTGCTGGTGAGTAATGTAGCTGTCAAAACTGTGAGTGCTGGTGCGGTGCTGCTCGTAGCGGGTCATGTCCTCAGAATGTTGCTGCTCCTGTGTAGCAACATAAGCATCAAAATGGGTCTCCTAACGATCAAATATCTCCACTAACTGGTCAAACTGTGAGTGCTGGTGAAGAGGAACAGGATCAGGAACGAGAGTGGGAGCCTCCTCCTCCTCGGCCCTCTGAGGTTCCCCATCTCCTAGATAGAGACGAGTACTATGAAGGACATTGAATGAATTGTTTGAGTAGTAGGGAGGCGGATGGTTGGGGTGAGCGGGATATTGAAGATTGTATTTGGTTTCAAGAACATATGAGATTATGTGTCCCAAAGCCAGATTGGGTCTCCACTTATGACTCGGATCACGGATTGTAGTTAAATAATCAATGTATTGAAAGATTAGATCAGTAGCATTAAAATCTTTATAAGCCATGATGTAAAAGGTGGTAAGAGAAAGTAATGGGGTGATGTGGATTCGATCCCCGACTTTTAGAATTATGGAGTTGCGAAGAACATGTTGAATTGTCCTAGCCTCTTTGACTAAAGAGCTAGTCTCTCCAACATGAAAGGGAGAGTTGGTTTGACATAAAAAATGATTTGCAGCAGACCAGTTGAAGTCCGGATCAGAGATGTTAAATGTAGCTTATCTCCGATGGTGGATAGCTGCAGCTGTTCAGCACAGTCTTGATATGTGATCTCGACCGGGCGTCGATTCACATAGAAGGTTAGGGCAGTGTAGGCAGCATTTATTCAGAGATTTGTAAAAAATTCATAAAGAAGTTTGGAGGCAAAAGGGACTTCTAGAGTAAGAATGAAGTAGAGAGAAGTGTGAGAAAAGAGATCTAGTATCGGATATAAAAGGTAGGCATGATTGATTATCCTGGAGAGAGTGATGCTGCATTCTTTGTACTGATGATAAGCTGCTTGATCTTCAGCTTCCCGAAATCGAGAGTCCTTAGTGGCCCTTGAGGAGCTCCCAGAAGCTTGACGGACTCGCTTTTTCCTCCAGCCATTATAAGAAATTAGTAAGTAAGCAAGATAGGAGAAGATATTTGAGGTGAGAAAACATGGCTGCAATGCTCTGAATTTAAAGAAATGGCCACATTGTCCAGGACAATCGTAGAATCATCCAGGACGATCATAGAATCATCCAGGACGATCGTAGAATTTTCTAGGACGATTTGGTTCAATTATTGCGTATAGGACGATTGGTCAAAAAGGTGATCCATTGGCCGGGCCGATAAGATGTCGGCTTTGATGATTAAACACAGGCAATCATCTTGAGGAGTCAAGCTGGACGACCGTTGAAAAAGTAGATCATCCGGGCCGATTAGGTGTATCGTCCAGGACGATGCACAATAATTAATCGTACTGGCCGAAGTTAAAATGTTTTAAATCTTTTCCATGTGTATCATCCAGGATGAACAATGGATCGGCTAGGACAATTGTCCAATAATGGATCATCTGGGGCTAATTTTAAGGATTTAAACGTACTGAGATGTGGATCATCCAAGACGATCTAGTGTATCAGCCAGAACGATGACCATAAATGCATCGACCAGGACAAAAATTGTATCGGCCAAGAAAATCAAGATGATTGTAACAGAGTTCGATCAGATCGACCAGGATGATAAATTATCATCTAGGACGATGCGTTATAGAAAGCTCAGAAAAGTTCAGCAGATGAAATTTTGAAGAGAAATTATCATATTTTCTAGGACGATAGAGGTATCGTCCAGGACGATGTGATAAGAATTTGGAAACTAAGGAAAGATGGAGATGATCAGAGAAAGCCCCAAATAAATAAATAAAACAAAAAAAGCTAACAAACAACAACAAAAAAACTAAAAATAATCGAAGGAAAGAAAAATGAAAAAAAAAAGTTTGGTTTTTAATTTTTATTTTTTTTAGCAAAGCAAGCATATGACAAATTTCCCAAATAATTAAATTTTAAAGATTTGAAAGTTCAATAAGTTAACAATGTCACAATCTGAAAATGGTAGAATATCCGATCCTGTTTACCCTAGCTCAGACTTCTTTCAGGATAAAAAATTGTCTTTTGAAAACAAGAGGTCTAACTCAGAATACATTGGATGAAAAGAAGATCCGTTCAAAACTTAGTTACAAATAAAATATCTTATAAAATAGTATACCAAAGTAATTTCTCTCTATCATGGAATTTGAAATCAAGCCATTGAAAACATCAAATAACCCATGAGTCCTTCTAAGTTTTAAAAGTTTTGAAAATAGAGAATAGCTTGCATTTAGTGGGCTCATTTTATGCCTCTTGTCACTTTGATTGGCACTTTGAGCATCTTTTGATTTTTGATACACTTTCATGTATATACTTTTCTTTTCAATTTGGCGTTATTGGCCACACCTTTTTTTTTTTAATTTTGCAAGATAAAAACTCTTTAACAAACCCTTAAAAAAAGGTTCATAGTTGTGATTATATCTTCTAGATATTAGAGAAGACGAGCTCTCTTTCTAACATAGGGAAGAACAAACCACAAAATGAAAATCAAAATCATATGATAAGTGCAATGTCAAGATTTCAATTAACTTGAAAGATATATAAGAACTTTGGATCATATATATAAGATAGACTATTGTAGCAAGATAAAAAAAGATCTTAATTTCAAAAAAAATTTGTTAAAATGAGATAGACTTTGTTTAGAAAAGAAAATTATATCACCAAAAGAGATTAGAGGGAGGGAAACCATCAATGGTGTTTTCTCCTTTAACCGATTTAGAAATGCTAATCATTGGCCATAAATCTCCAAAGTTTAAGAATAATAAAAAATCATCATAAAGAAAATAAAAGTAAAAATGACTAGAACAATTAAACAAAAACTATCACAAAAACAAAACATAACAATAATCAAAATGTAATTCAAAAATTTGTTAAGCAGCAATTTTAAGCAGTTATGAGCTACGAGCCTCCATTTGTCCAAGTATCATATGCTCTCACGAGGTCTTTGGTGTTATCAATTTTGCAAGAATCAACAACTATCTGATTTAGGAACCCAAATAGGTTTGGGTCCCTTCTCATGAAAAGTAGAATGTAATGCATGTGTGCTATACTGTGAATTATGCAATTTTGGTCTCCATACCCAATGTGTACTACTGTGAACAGTGCAAGTGTGTGAGATGTGTCCTAGCAAGCCACATGAAAAGCATCTAACACCAGGAAAAAGATTTTTTAAATGGTTTGGATTGTAATGCCTCTTCCTAGGTCTTGGCTTTAGATCAAAAGTATGTGTCATCCAATTTCTCTTAATTGAGTCCAATTCATCTTTAAGCCTCAAATTAGTATTTTCTAAAGCATTATTATCAATCCTCAAGTTGCGCTCTATTTCTTTAGATTGCTTCAAATCATATTTGAGTGAGGTGTGTGAAATTTTTAATGCATCATGCTCATCAATTAATTCCAAATGCTTTTTATTTAAATCATCAAACTCATCAAGTAGAGCCATGTGATTTGAATTAATTGTTGAATGATCTTTGAGAATAATTTCATGCTCTTTTTTTAAATTTAGAAGTTCCAACTTCAAACTAGCATGATTTTTCTTAAGTTTTTTGTATGATGCATTAATCTTCTCACAAAATTCGAACAATTGATCATAAGTTGGTTTACATACCTCTTCTTCATCACTTTGATCAAGATGATCTTCTGCCATTAAGCACAAGTTTGTTGTTTCAGCTTCAGGTTCCGTCTCCGATGAATCAGTTATAGAATCTGCCAAATGCCTTTTGAAGGCTCTTTTTGTCCTTCCTGAGCTTGGGTTTTTCCTCACCCTTTTCTTTGCTTGTGTGATCTTAAAGTGTAGGACAATCCGCTCTAACATGTCCAGGCTTCTTGCATTCAAAGCAAACAACATAAGAAGATCCTTTAGAATATTTATTATCCTTACCTTTTCTCCAACTTTGATGATGCTTGTGTTTCTTCCTTAAAAAACTTTTGAATTGCCTTGTGATAAAGGCAATGTCATCATTCTCAAACCTGGAAGAATCAGAGTCAGATTTGTGCGCCTTCAGTGCCACTGTTTTTTCTTTCTTTCTCTCACTTGCATCAAAATTTCTTTGATTCACCCCTTGATCATAAGCAATGAGTGAGGCATGTAAGTTATCAATCAAATAGGTGTTTAAATCCTTAGATTCAATTATAGCAGTGATTTTAGCATCAGAAGAGGAAGGCAAGCATCTTAAGATTTTGTTCACTTGTTCAAAGTTTGAAAGTTCTCTTCCTAAGACATACAAAGATGTTACAGTTTGAGTAAACCGTGTATACATATCAGAAATTGATTCAGAAGGATTCATACGAAAAAGTTTGTAGTCATGCAAGAGAATATTCAAACGAGATTGTTTCACTTCATTGGTTCCTTCATAAGTAATGTACAACTTATCCCAAATAACTTTCCAGTAGAGAAAGTAGAAACACGCATGTAATCCTCAGGCTTTAAAGCACAGAAAAAATAGTTCAAACACTTCGCATTCAATTGGGCTAAATCTCTTTAATCTGTAGTCCATTCAGTAAAATCAACTTTAGTTTTAATTCCGTTAATTTCATGAGTAGGTGGAGAATATCCTTCTTTAATAAGCATCCACATGCGATAGTCAGTTGATTGCAAAAAGTAGCCATGCAAGTTTTCCAAAAATTAAAAGGATGGTTGTCAAACAAGGGAGGTCGTGTAATAGAATATCCTTCAGTTGTATTACGATTCCCAAAAGTTAGTCATGAATCAAAATTTAAAAAGTTTTCAAACTTTGTTTTTATGAATCCTGCTATGATACCACTTGAAAGTTCATTAGGGATGTTAGACCCTATGAACTAGTCCCAAGGCTACCCAAGAGGGGGGCTGAATTGGTATTTTAAAAAATCTTAAAACGAAAAGAAATATTATCACAAACCAAAATCACCATGAAAAAAACAAGTGCAGAAAATTAAAGTGCGGAAATAGTAAAAAAGAACACAAGGGTTTATAGTGGTTCGGTCAACTTGACCTACGTCTACTCCCCGAAGGCACCCTCCGAGTATTGCACTACCAACATGACTCTCCTTTAGCCCCCACAGCTAGGCGGAGAAGCCCTTACAAAAACACCTCCTTTTTGCCACACCCGACAAGGCAGAGAACCCAACTCCTTTTACTTCCTCCTGAAGCAGGAAGAGAACCAGGTTCACTTGCTGAAACTTACCTCTCCCAACCCTTTCAAGGACAAGAGACTCTAGGGAAGAAGAAGTGGAATAATGCTTAGAGTAACCCTTGTGAACTCCCTCACAAGCTCCCCCTCAGAAGATCCTCTCTCTCTCACTCTCCCTCTCTCTCTCTCTCTCCATTAGGTTTTCTCAGGTCAAGACAGCAGCCAAGGATGTTCAAAAATGTTGAACAAGAGCTCTAAATAGAAGAGCTTTAAAGGAGCTTATTAATTACAAGTTGTCGACTTTATCGACCAGGATGATATGGAAATTGTCATGGCCGATCAGTACAAATCTCATAAGATAGGCCAGAGCACGCCCTGAATGCAAATTAGATGATTAAAAATTTGCTTGATCGTCCCGGACGATCTCACGATCATCCCGGCCGATCAGTTCAAATCAGAGGAAAATTGTCCAGAGCATCGTCCTGAATTTGAGCTATCTGATCCAAATTGGCCATAACATCACCCTGAATTTGTACTGGTCGATATTTATCATACAGGAGCAACCAAGAGTTTTTGAATGGACTTTCCAAGCTGATCTTGCGATTATCCAGGACGATGTGATTGTATCAATTTTTCTTAATTACTCCCATGATTACCGGATTGATTTAGGCATAATTATACAATATCTTTCATTCCAATTAAAGAATAGTCCTGGCCGATTTCCAAAAATACAGAATACCTAAATTATTCATGATGGCAATTTCTTTCTATTTTGAGCATATCGTCCTGGCCGATACAGGTATTGTCCTGGCCGATCAGTTAATTACGGCTACCTTAACTAAGAAATCCTGATTAGATTTTTGGTTTTGAACTCAATCGTCCGGGCCGATGTAAGTAAAAACACAAGTTCTAAATCTCTCATGTGTGTGTAGGGTTACTTAACATCAGTCACTTCAAACAATTATAATTGACTCAAGAAGGAGAAAAGAAAATTACAGACTGACTCAACCCTAATCTACCCAATCTTGAGCTGATTCCTATTTCTGTCCGATCTTTGAATCCTGAAAATGTCAGTAGTAAAGGTAGTCGTAGTGAAACAAGATTTATTTGCTATCATCCAAATCATAATCCAAAAAATAGGTTTGTAACGCATATGTTCATGTTGTGGCTTTTTTAGTTTCTAGTATGATGTAATGTTTGTATGTGTTTTAAATGATGAATGGAATGATGGAATGATGTTTTGACATGCATTGAAATTACTTCTCTTGGAATATTTATGTTTTTAGAGAGAAATCATTAGTAGTTGATCTCTAGAATGTAATTTTGAATTATTTTGCTCTATAAATTAATTTCCTTGCAAAATTTAATCTCTAAAAAATTTAAATTAAAATATGACAGGATGTAGATTAGAAGATCAAATTCTTGTTCTTATACACAAGTATTTCTTGGCTATAATTATTACCAAATAGATGTCAAAGTTTATTTTATTTCTTTTTTAATGTGTTTAATTTTATTAATTATTAGAAATTATATTAAGATTTATTGATATTGAATGACCGATATGTAAAAAGATGCACAAAGCGTGTCAAATTTGAAAAGATGCACAAAATGTGCTACTTATTTAAAAGATGCGCAATATTTGCCATAGTGAAAAGAGGCACAAAATTAGAAAAGATGCACAAAGTGTGCACAAACATTTGAAAAGATGCGCAATATCACCAATTAAAAAACTTATATTGTTCTTTTTTTTATCATTCTATCTCTCATACAAATCTATATAATCAATAATAATCTTCACTATTAAATTAGAAATTAATTAATCTTTATTTCATTATTTTTATAATAAATATTTTAATTTGATTTATTTAAAATAAATAGTGAACCTGGTTGAATTTTCTTATTTGAATTGTTCTTGGACTTAAAATTTGAGTTTTTCTTTTTAGCAGTAGAACATTAATGTTATTTTTGCAATTAGTTTAAAATCTTCCTCTTCATCAACTATTTTAATTTATCCATAGAAACTTATCTTTTCAAGAGGCACTTTCCTTTTTATTATTGTCAAAAGTGGGAGTCGTTAGTTATTGTTTGATATTTTATTTGTCTGATATATTGGTTGTTTGATGTGTTGTTTGATGTATGTGTGTATTATGCTATTGTGTGAATGTTTATTCATATTATTTTTGTCGTGTGTTATTTTTGTTGTATTTTTTTTTTATTTAAGTAGTTTTTGTTTCTTTTTAATTTGTTTTTGTGTTTTTTATTTTCATTGGAATCCCTTGTTTTAAATTGGTCATTCATTCAAGGGAAGCTTAGGCAAAAAATTTCCTTAAGTGCTAACTTAAATAATAATTATTTTGCTATCATAAAAAAGGGGGAGATTTTTGCAACTTAGTTTTCAAAACTATATTTTTATGTCATGTGAGTTTTTTATGAAACCCAAATATTATTGTGATGATTACTGTTTCTTCTAATACATATTAGAAAAAAAAATTTGTTATTTGTGTCTACTAACATTTAAGAGAAATCATAGTCTAGACTACCGAAGACTTTAAGGAAGATTCTATTAGGATTTCTTATAATTGAAGTCTATACTTCTTTTTACTTTTCTTGAGTCTGAGATAGTGTGATTGCAAATTGGATAACCATGCATATACACATTGGGGGTGTGAGTCAAAACTTTTATTTTTAAAACTAATCATGTTATATGATTCTTGAATCTTACTAGATAGTTTGACCTAAGTGTTCCTCCAGAAAGAAGTTAATCGAGTCATGCCTTGGAAATTTTATTTTGAACTATTCATATTGTACTTAGTTAGATTCATACAGATGACGTCCATAGTGTGAAATGGATACGTACTAATTTATCCTGAATGAACACACCATTTTTTGAACTTATCGTATTATACAAAGTAATAAGGTTCATACAAATGACATCCAGAATATGAAATGGGTATGTACCAATTCATCCCATATGAATAGGTAAATATTTTGAACTATTTATATTATATAAAATTAGTTTTATATAGATGACGTCCATAGTATAAAATGGGTTTGTCCATATTTGTACCATACGAAGCATGATTTAATTTAATAGTTTATACTATACGATGTACGGTTCATACATATGATGACATGAGTATGAAATGGGTTCCTACTAAATTGTATCAGATGAACTTGTTCAGTTTTTAATTATTCGTATAGTCAGATATCAGTTCATATATACAACTGACAAAGTATAAAATCAGATTCATATATGATCATATATGAAATTTCGAACTATTCATGTACACAAAGTATGATTGTACTATACGATTCAACTATGTTTAAGTTGAAATTATCAGTTTTTTGGATTCTTTTTCATGTCCTTTCTATATAAGGTTCCAAAAAACTGATTATCAATGACTTCAAGGGTTCATAAGGTTGCCCAAAGGTTAGGTTTTCCTTATATGTTCTTCAAATGTCTATCATACTTCTTTGAAGACTCTTAAGAGAAGAACATTAGATAAGATATGGTACTTTGCCATCACTAGGAATGTGAGAAAGAATGTTGATACTCTACCATTACTAGAAGGGTGAGAAAGAATGTTGGTACTTTATCATTACTAGTAGGGTGAGAAAGGATGCCAGTATTCTGCAATCACCAAGAGGGTGAGAAAGGATGCTGGTACTCAGCTGTCATCAAGAGGGTAAGAAAGGATATTGGTACTCTGTCATCACCTTAAGGGTGAGAAAGGATTCCAGTATTCTACCATCACCAAGAGGGTGAGAAAAGACATTGCTACTCTGCCATCACTAAGAGGGCAATAAAGGATGTTGGCTCTCTACCATCACCAAGAGGGTGAGAAAGGATCAGGGTAATCTACCACACCAGTTTGCTAGAAGAGAGATTATTGTAAGGAATTCTCATCCTTATTGTGGGAACAAAAGGAGAGTCACTTTGGTATAATCTAATACTTAAAGGAGTCTTCAGGGAGTGGACATAGGTCTTGTTGGACCGAACTACTACAAAATTATGTGTTCTTCAGTCTTTACTTTAAACTATTTTTATTTTCTACATGTTTAATTTTTTTGGTTGAAAAATATTTTTAAGAAAATTTTAATTATCATGCAAACTATCTAAATCAATTTTCTAAATTATCATGAGATTTTTAAATAACAAATAGGTTGTTAGACCTAATACCACTATCCCAAGGCTAACCAAGAAAGAGGATGAATTGGTTATTTAAAATTCTCTTATTAATTTAGAAAACTGATTTATATATTTTACATCAAAATTAAAATTTTCTCAAAAATATTTTTTAATCATGAAAATTAAACATGCAAAAAGTAAAAAGTTGTAAAAGTAAAGGCAGAAGAACAACAAATTTTATAGTGGTTCGGTATAAACCTACATACACTCTCTGAAGTCTCCTTTAGGTATTGCACTATATCAAAGTGACTTTCCTTTTACTTCCACAGCAAGGCAGAGAAGTCCTTACAATAACTTCTCTTCCACCAAACCCAGTGTGATAGAGTACCAACATCCTTTCTCACCCTCTTGGTGATGGCAAAGTACTAATATCCTTTCTCACCATCCACGTGATGGCAGAATACCAACATCCTTTCTCACTCTCCTAGTGATGGTAGAGTACCAATGTCCTTTCTCACCCTCCACATGTTGGTAAAGTACCAACATCCTTTCTCACCCTCGTAGTGATAGTAGAGTACCAACATCCTTTTTCACCCTCCTGGTGATGGCAGATTATTGGATCTTCTCTAAATATCTTCTCTCAAGAGCCTTCAAAGAAGTAAGGAATAGATTTGAAGAACACACATAGTGATCCTCACCTTTGGGTAACCTTGTGAACCCTTCATAATTTCCACTTGCAAGATCTCTCAATCCTCACTCTCGAACACTCTCACTATCACTCCCAAGAGAAAATTTACAGAAGAAATAGGATAGTCATTTTTTAGGACTCTTATATATGAAGGATAAAAAAATCTAGAAAACTAAAAATTTCAAGTTGAACATACTTGAATCGTACAGTATGATCATACTTCATAAGTACGAATAGTTCAAAAATCCATTTACAATCTAGTCAAACCTGATTTCATAATCTTTTAGTCATATGTATGAACTGACACTATATTATATGAACAGTTCAAAACTGAACGAGTTTGTCCAATAGAATTTTGTACGAACTCATGTTGTACTCTAAACGTCGTTAGTATAAACTAATTATCATACAATATGAACTATTTAAATAAATCATGCTTTATATGATACAAACATGGAGGAATCTATTTCTTACTATGGACATTTTTGGTATGAACCCAAGTTTCGGTACAAACAGTTCAAAAAATTTAGCTGCTGGTATGGGATGAACTAATACGTACCCATTTTATACTCTGTACATTGTCGGTATGAATCTAACTTCATTTAGTATGATCAGTTCAATAAATGGAGAATTTATTTGGGACAAACTAGTACGTATCCATTTTGTACTATGAATATTATTTATATGAATCTAACTTTGTATAATACGAACAGTTCAAAGGAAAATTCCAAGGCATGATTTGGTTAACATAGTTCTGGAGGAAATATCATGTCAAATCATTCTATATAATTCAAGAACTATATAGTACAATTAGTTTTAAAAATAAAGTTTTGACTCACTCCCCTAGTATGTTTGTGCATGTCTACCCAAATTACAATCACACTCTCACAGACTCAAGAAAAATAAAAAAAGTACTGACTTCAATTATAAGAAATCCTAATCTAATCTGTTATGGAGTATGATTTCCTTGAAATATTATAATACACAAATAACACAAATAAAATTTATCCAATATATGTTAGGAGAAAGAGTAATCAACACAATAATATTTTGGTTTCATCAAAAACTCACATGATATAAAAACATAGTTTTGAAAATTAAGTTGCAATAATCTCTCCCTTTTTGATGATGACAAAACTATTATTATTTGAGTTAACACTAAAGCAATTTTTCTTCAAAGCTCCCATGAGTGATAAATTTAAAAATGAGAGCTTCCAATGAAAATCAAAACCATAACAAAACAAAAAATAATAATTCAGAAACAAACATAAACAAAAATAACTTAACACACAATAGGCATACATCAAATAATAACACTCATACATCAAGCACATATAAAATAATAATTAATGAATGCACCACCAAAACACATATCAAATAACAACACTCATACATCAAAGACATCAAATAATAACTAATGAATACCACATCAAAATATATATCAAATAATAACTAATGACTCCCCCTTTTGACAACAACAAAAAGGAAAGTACCTCTTAAAAATATAAGTTTCTATGGATAAATCAAATTAGTTGAAGAAGAAGAAGATTTTAAACTAATTGCAAATACAATATTAACATCCTAATGCTAAAAAGAAAACTCAAATTTAAAATCAAAGAACAACTAAGATAAGAAAAGTAAACCAGGTTCATTGTTCGTTCTAGACATATCCTATAAAAATAATTATTACAAAAAAGATGAAATAAAAATTAATTATTTTCTAATACAATAGTGAAGATGATTGTGATTATATGGATTTTTATAAGAGATATAATGTTAAAGGAAATAATAATATGACTTGTGCACTTGGCAATATTGCACATCTTTTTAATTTTTTTTGTGGCACAATTTATGCATCTTTTAATTTTATGCCTCTTTTTATGTTGGCAAACATTATGCATATTTTCAAGTTTGGTAAAATTTGTGCATCTTCTTATAATTTAGGTCTCTACAATATCAATAAATCTTAACACAAATTCCAAAAAATAATAAAACAAAATATTGAAAAAAAAAGACATTTATTTTATAATAAATATAGCTAAGTAATACATGTCTATAAGAACATGAAATTGATCTTCTAAACTACATACAGTCATAATTTTAATTTAAAATTTTGAGAGATTAAATTTTTGTAAGAAAATAATTTTTAGAGCAAAGTAAATTAAAATTTCATTCTAGAAATTAACTACAAAAGATTCCTCTCTGAAAACATAAACAATTCAAGAAAAGAGAATTCAACATAAGTCAAAAACATCCAGGTCAAAACATCATTTCATTAACATTTATAACACATACCACTAATACAACTTACATGAAAATAAAGAACCACAACATGAAGAAATACATGAAATCATAATAAACATCTCAATAATACGTACAAAAATCTGAACAGCAAGTACAACATAAAATTAATAACTACAATTACGAGGGGCCTTGGTCTGGAGGTGGTTGAGTGTTGAACATTGTAAAGTAACTACTGATCATAGCTACATTAATGTTAACTAAGTAGAATTACCCTCAGATCCACCCTATGTCTTCATTGTACCAAGCATCTTACTAGTTTAGGTGATTCTCAATTTTATCAAAATATTGATCAAAATGAGATTCCAGTCTATCAAAATGGTGGACCATTTCTTGATAAAAATTCTGGTCGGGTCCAGGAGCTGGTGCAGGTTCTAGAGTTAGGGCTCCTTCTTCTCCCTTAAATTCTTCTCCCTCAGAAATTTGATATCAATTAAAAAATGCATGTAAAGAGGCATTAGTAAAGTAAATGGGAAGTTGAGTAGGAGGATTGGGATGGATCAGGTTGTATTACTTCTATAAAATATTGGGAACTAAGTGTCCTAAGGCCACATTTTTCTTCCTCTTATTATGACAAAGTACACTATAATAAAGTTTGTAGATGAAGTCCATGATAAGCACTATCATAAAGTTTGTAGATATAGTCGATGATAAGTTGTGCTTCATCAATAGAAGTTTTAGTCATGATCAAGTATGTGATAGTAGACAAAAGAGCAATCAAATTGATACGATCACTAGCTTTGGAGAAAATCAAAGTTCTCAAGACATACTGGATGATCCTGGCATTCTAGTTAAGGGTATATACTCAAGAAAAATGGCTTACTTGTGCAACACCTCTAAGAGTTTGGTTTATTTTTTACCAATCAAAATTCACTCTAGATGTCATTGTGTGTGCTCCAACCCCTTGAGTTCTAAGGTGAAGGGAGTTGTATAAATTTTACTTTGTTATTTCAATATGTGGCTTAAAAACATAAGAGGTCATCCTAGTATAATTTTGGTTCACTTTCATGTTCTCAAGAAAATTTTGAAAAGTTTCTAGATGATAGGTATAGATTAAGGTGAGGATTGATTGGGTTGAGACAAAAAAGGGGCATAACAGAGAAGTTTATGTCACTTTGAATAAGAAGATGAGAGGGGGTAATCTTTGTTGCAATGAAATGATTAAAGGCTTTCTCATTTTTCTTAAAAAGGAAGTTCTCATCTCTACTAGAGCGAGAGGATGAGCCCATGGAAGTATGATGATGTTTGCTACTACTGGCCATTCCTAAAGCTTGAACTTGATATGGTTTGGGATCGAATGATAGTGTGAAGAAAATCTCATCCACCACCTTTCACTTTAAGGTAAAATGTCCTATAGTACAGTACAAAATTTTGATCGTACGTATAATCTCAAAATCTTATAGAATGAAAAATATTTTGTGCATACGATTGAAAATGTCCAAAAATGAAATGATCTTTTGTAAAACACTATTCACGAGGAGTTATTTCATACAAGCTTTTTTACTATATGATCGTATAGACAACACATTTTCATTCGGGATGATCTGAATATCAAAGACCATTAATGATAGTTAGGTTTGTCGACATGAGAAACTAACAATAGGATCATACAGACAAAATTGGATTTTGTGCGTACAATTTGACAAAAAGTAACTGAATATTTAGAAAATTGTCTCCAATTGTACATATAGAAAATGACTAATCGTACATATGATGATGACAACATACAATACGATATGTATTAAAAAACTTAGCTTGCATGTTCAACTCAAAAAATACCATGTACACGCGTTCTTGAGTATAAAAAAAATTGTACAGTGCAAAGAAAACAATTAAAATAAGGCATGATAAATAAAAAACTATTTCAAAAACTAATCCCTCAAGATCCGATGACACGCTATCAGGAAAAAAAAAAACTAAAAAACTCAAAACTAATGAAAAAAATAAACAAAAATAAAAGAAACAAAAACACACAAACAAATAAACCTTAACAAACAACTTTAGAAAATAAAAAAACACATCGATACATTACAAATCAAATTTGCATATAAATAATTTTAAGAATTAAGATCAGTCACATCTAATCTAGTTCTTAAAATGATAAACATTTCAAAAGACATTGGTTTTATAAAAATATCTACAAGTTGATTCTCAATAGCAACATTATGTAATTTAATTTCTCCTTTAACTACATGATCTCTAATTAAGAGTTGCCTTATATCAATATGCTTGGTTCTAGAATATTGAATATGATTCTTTGGATTGTTATGACACTTGTATTATCACAAAAAATTTGAATAGTGCCAACTGAAAATCCTAAGTCAATCAGTTATTATTTTAACTAAATAAGTTGTGCCACATAACTACCTAGGGTAATGTATTCTTCTTCAACAATAGAAAGGGCTACTTAATTATATTTTCTACTAGGCCAAGAAACTAAAAAGTTTTCTATGAATTGATAAGTTCCAAGAAGTAATTTTCTAATTAACCTTATTTCCTATAAAATTTGAATTATAATATATAATGATTTCAAAAAAAAAAAAAAAGAGAGTTGTTCTTAGGATATCAAATCTCTAAGTTTTGAGTTCTCAAAAGATATCTCAATATTCTCTTAACAGTAGTCAGATATGATTCCTTTCAATCAGCTTGAAATCTAGCACATAAATAAATACTAAACATAATATATGGTCTACTAGCAGTCAAGTAAACCAATGATCTAATTATTCCTCTAAATTTCTTTTGATCAACTAATTTAACCTTAGAGTCCTTATCTAACTATACTAAGGGACTCATTGGTGCACTCACCAATTTAAAATTATCCATTTCATATTTATTGAGGATGTCCTTAATATACTTTGACTGGCTAAGAAATTTTTCTTCCTCATTTGCTTTATTCTAAAACTAAAAATATAACTCTAAAAGTTCGTTAGGGTTATTAAGCACTTATGAACTAGTCCGAGGCTAACTAAGAGAGGGTGAATTAGTAGTTTTAAAAATTCTTAATTGCATAGTAAAAACTCTTTGAAGTCTTTTTGAATACTTTAAAACAAACGCAATCAACCACATAAATTAATATGAAAAATAGTAAAGTGTGGAAGTAACATAGAAAGAATACAACATATTTTATAGTAGTTCAGTCAACTTGACCTACATTCACTCCCTAGAGCTTCCCCTCTGGGTATTGAACTAAAACACAGAGACTCTCCTTTCACTCCCACAGCAAGGTGGAGAAGACTTTACAAACTCCTTTCCATTGACCCCGATGAGGCAGAGAACCCAAACTCCTTTTGCTTCCTCTTAAAGCAGGCAGAGAACCAAGACTACTTTTTCTTCCTCCTAAAGTAGGCAGATAACCTTGATTGATTATTGAAGAAGACCTTCCTAGAGCCACCAAAGAACCAGGGATGATGACTTGAGAAGACAAATTGGATCTTTTCTTAGAGCAACCTTTATGAACCCCTCACAAACTCCCCCTCACAAGATCCTCTCTCTCTCTCTCTCCCAATCTCTCCCTCTTTCTCTTATCTCTCTCAGGTCAAGATAGAAGCAAAATATTTCTACATGAATGAAAAAGGGATCTTATAAAAAGAGCATAAAAATTGCCCTAATTTGCAACTTACCGTCAAAGATCATCCAGGAAAATCTATATAATCAATGTATTTCAGCCGTTACACTATAGATGATCTGAGTGGGCTTGATGATTAGAACACCATTTATTCCAATCATCCAGGATGATGTGAACATCGTCCTATATAATTAGCTCAAAACCATACATATCATCCAGTACATCATTATGGTCATCTAAAAGATACATGTTGGATGATGAAGAAATATAACATATCATCTATGATGATTTTTGTATCGTCATATATGATTAGTTTAAATTTAGAGATTAACATCCAAAAAAGTATTCTGGTCGTCCAAGAGATACACCTGGATGATAAAGAATTTCAACTGATCATCCAGCAAATCAATCAAGTCGTACATGTGATTTAGGAGAGAACTAAGGTTTTTCTAACTGATCATCCAGGATGATCCTGCGATCATCCAAGATGATATTATTGATTAATCAAACCTTAATTACTTTCCTTAATCACCTGGCTAATTTAGGCATGATTGTAATAAATTATCCCATATGATATGGGATCATCATGTCCAATTACTAAAAATAATATTATACCTAAATACATTTGGCGGTTGATTCTTTCTAGTTTGATTCTATCATCCAAGATGATGTAAATATTGTTCAGGATGATTTGCTTAATTCAACTATCTTAATACATGAGCCCTAAGTAGGGTTTCTATTTTTATTTGATCGACTAGGATGATTTGGGATCGTCTGGTATGATGTGATCAAAAATATAAAGCCCTTAAACTTCCAAAATTTATTCCCCTATGTGTGTGTGTGTGTGTGCGCAAGGTTACTTATCATCAATATCCACCTAATTATATTTTACTCAAGAAAGGGAAAAACCACTATAATTACACTTATAGATTGACTCAGTCCTAACTTATAAAAACTTGAGTTGACTTGAATTGCAATTGATCTTATGGACTTGAAATGTTAGTAGGAAGGGCAACCAAAACAAATGTGCAGTAGCAACAGTAGTAAGAAAATAAAAATGTCAAAAATGTTTGCTATCATCAAATTTATAATCCTTGAATTTGGGTTTACAATAATCTCTCCCTTTTTTATGATGTAAAATATTTGTTAGGAAATTCAACTCATGCAGATTAATAAGATTGAATCATAAAGTAAAGGAGAATAATATGAACTAAGCAATGCAAATTTTACTAAAATAAATAAGTGATACAATAGAAATAGTACAGACAGTAAATGATACAATGATACAATACAATGAAAACAATAATACACTAACACTAACACTAATCCCCCCTTTGACATCACTAAAAAGAGGAAATAGAACAGAAATATAAAGCAAAAAATATAAAATAGAAACTAACAGTAGTACAAAAGCAAGTAAAAATTAAACATAAAACTACAAAAATATGATAAAATGACTAAAAAGAATGAAAAACAAAGTTTTTTTTATTAAAGCAAGAATATGACAAAATTTCCATATGATTGAATTAAAAATTTGTAAGAAAATAAGTTAACATTATCAAAATCAGAAAAATGATAGAACAATCAATCCTATTAACCATACTTCAACTTCTTACAAGGAAAATCATCTTTTGAAAACAAAGATCTAACATAAAAAAACCAATCGGATAAGAAAAAGTGATTCGTTTAAAACTTTATTCTAGAAATATATCTTATAGAATGATATAGCAAAGTAATTAGTCATAATTATGAATTTCAAAATGAAGTCTTTAAAAATATCAAGTGATATATGAATTCTTCTAAGATTTAAAGGTTTAAAAGAGAAGGAAGTTTGCTTTCTTGTGGACTCATTTTATTCCTCTTGTCAGTTGGTTGGCACACTTTATGCATCTTTTGATTTTTGATACACTTTATGTATCTTTCAATTTTTTTTGGTGATCATTGCGCATTTTTTCAAATTTTCTTTATGGCACATTTTATGTCTCTTTTCATTTTTACAAGCTAGCTCCCTTTCAAAACTTTTAAATACTCTCAGCTGTGAGAATATCTTTTAGATATTAGTGAAGAAAAACTCACTCTCTAATATAAGGAGTAAATCACAAAATAAAATCAAATTCATATTATAAATGAAATAATAAGATTAAGAAAGCTTAAAAGTGATTTAATGACTTTAAATATTATTTATATAAGATAGATTATTGTAAGAAGATAAAAAAGATCTCAGTTACAAAGTCTAGTTGTTAATTTGAGATAGACTTTTATTTAGAAAAACAATTACACTGCTAAAAGGAGTTAGAGGAAGGGAAACAATCAACGGTATTTCTCCCTATAACATATTTAGGGATGTCAATCATTGATTGTAAATTTTCTAAAATAAAAATAAGGAACAAAATATCATTTTAGCAGTTACCAAAAGAAAATTGAAAGAAATAATAACATAAACAATAAAAGCACAGAAAGGCAACACTAAATAAATAAAAATTGAATGTGTTGAAGATTGGACTTGATCAAAGAGACTTAATTGTCTAGAGAGAGAAGCTCCAGGATTCTAGAGAGAGAAGTCATCTTTTTCAAAAAAAAAAATTCCCGGGTTTGGTTTCGTTCTTCACGGAATTGGATTCTCAGGTGTTTATGGATGGCCGTCAGCCATCTTCAGCAGTGGTAGGTATTGGTATTGCTAAGGGGAGAGGATCTGTATTGTCAATGTAGGTGGATGGTCGCCGATCTTCTTCGTGTTTGAAGGATGGTAAGGTTGTCTATGTGGATTCTTGTGATCAAGATTTGGGTGGGGTTATTTGTAAGAAGTCTGTAGAAGGTATTGTTGTTCGTCCCTTTGGTCCGTTATTGATTAAGGAAAATTGTTTGGACTCGTCCAAGAAAATTATGTTCATCGAAGGCAAGGGGAAGACAATTGTTGATGAAGAAGAAACTGTTTCACCTATGGTAGCAAGTAAAACTTCTGATCATACTTTTGTTGATATGGCAGCGACATCTTCAGAAATGAACATTTATGTTAACAGGTTTGGCAATTCAAATGCAATCACTGGTTTAGGCCATGGGATAAATGTGAATGCTTGTAATTCCGTTAAAAAAGGTGTTCAATTCTTACCAAGTTCTAATTATGGTGGTACAAAGTTGGTGGATAAGGTTAGTGGTAGAATGCCTGTTAAGGAATTGGATGGGGTGGACGAAAATCCGTGGAAGAGAAAGCCTACATCATGTTGGATTTTAATGAGGATGATATAGTCTTCTCAGAAGACGGCAAGTCTGTGAAATTGGTAGAAGAAATGGAGGTTTCGAATTCTCATAAGCTCAGGAACTCTTTGGTAATCAAGGTTTTTGGAAAGGAGGTTCCCCCTCATGTAGTTGCTTGGGAAATAAGGAGACAGTGGAAACTGTTTGGGAATTTCCACTTTACAACTTTGGGGAAGGGATGGTTTTTGTGTTCCTTTGAGTCAACTGAGATGATGGAAGGTGTTTTATTGGGAAGGCCTTGGTTTGTTAATGGCTTTATTATGGGGATGGAGAAGTGGTCTTTAGAATTTTCCACTCTTTCTTTAAAAGGTTTAACCTCACCAATTTGGATCAGAATGCCTCACTTGCCCTTGCAATGTTGGGATGAAGTGAATGTGGCTCGGATTGCTTCTTTTATTAGTAAACCTTTGATGATGGATGGTAATATGTTTCAGTGGGGGAAAAGGAAATTCGCCATAGTATGTTTGAGGGTTAAGCTGGACTAGTGTCTTCCTTTAGGAGTATGGGTTGAAAGCATCTCTGGGAAATTCTTTCAAAGATTTGAGTATGAGAAAATATCGACTCTTTGCTATGGATGTGGAATGGTGGGGCATCTTAAAACTGATTGCAGATTGAAGGCTGCTGGAAATTCTGGCAAGGAGATGAATAATGGTGAGTCTAGGGAAGCTAAGGAGGTGGAAAAGGTTCATGAAGAGGTTACTAATCCCTCTTATGGTCCTTGGATCATGGTGAAGAAGAAAATTAATAGAGGACCTGTTGCTCAGAAGGAGAAACCAAAATCTGTTAAAAAACAGTGGATGAAAACGGCTGGAATTCATGATGAAATGGCCGGGAAAGTAACTCAAGGTAATGGTACTTTTGACAGGGTGGAAGATGTTGTTGTAGTTAATCACTTCAAAGAAGGGGAAAAACTCGATGAAGAGGAAGCGATGGTTCCTGAAAGGGATTCAGTCTGTATGGAAAATTTTGCTTTGAAGATTGTTAATTTGATTGATGTTCCTCTAGAGACTGAGGGTATGTTTTCTATTGTTAATACCCTTATTATTCCAGCTATTTTGAATAAATTTGCTGTGTTGGATGGGGTGAAAGATGATGGAAAAGGAGATGTTTGCATTAAATCCAGTTCTGGAGGTTGTGGGAATTTTAACAGTGAAGGGATTCCTCCTATTATTGGGAGTCCTGATGGTGTTGGAAGTGTCAAGGGATGTGAGGGGAGTAAGTTTGATGTGAGAATTGAGAAGGAGATTGTTTATAGTGGAGAACTAGTGAAATGTAAGCTTGCTAAAGAGCTTAGAGCTTTGGGCCCTATTAGAAACAGTTCAAGAGGTAGAAATGTGGATGGAGGTATGAAGAAAAAAGTAGGGGGCTCTTCCTCCAGACTTTTTTAATGGAATATATTATTTTATGGAACTGTAGGGGGCCCAAAAAGAGGGAGGCCTCTCCTTATTTAAAGGAAATTATTAAAGACTACAAAGTGTTCTTTGTAGGGTTGATTGAAACCAAAATTTCTTCTATGGATAAAGATTTGTTTGTAAGGATGATGGGGCTTGGTTGGGATTGTTTCCTTCTTCCCTCATAAGGGCTTTCTAGTGGTATAATGGTACTATGGAGATCGGATTTGGCATCCTTTTCTATTTTAAAAACTTCAGATCAATGTATTATTGGTGATCTTAATGTCTTCAATAGAGGAGTTTGGATGATTTCTACTGTTTATGCTAGTAAAGAGACACTTAAGAGAAGGTATCTTTGGGAGTACGTTCAGGAGGTTTCCCATAGAGATATTCCTTCTATTGTTGGAGGGGATTTTAATTGCATCTTGGCTCAAGAAGATAAGAAGGGTGGTAGAAGGTTTAAATACACTCAAGGCTCTTTGGATATGATGAAGTTTAAGAATGAGAATGACTTTCATGAAGTTGGGTTTGTTGGTCCTAGGTACACCTGGTGCAACAACAAGAGTGGAGGAGGACAAATTTTGGAAAGACTTGATAGGTGTGCTCTTAATACCTTGGCCATCAACAAAATCCAAATTACTTTGGTTAGACATCTTACCAGAGTTGCTTCGGACCATTGTCCGATTATACTAAAGATGTTTGAGTCGGTTTGTAAAAGTAGAAGTGGTTTTAAGTTTGAAGACACTTGGCTTTCCTTCAAGATTGCTAAGCATATTGTCTACAGTAGGAGGAGGAGACCCTTCTTGGGGGATGACATGGAGATTCTTAATAAAAAATGTAAAAGGACCTTGAAAGATTTATTTTATTAGAGCAAGGCTAGATTGAAGAATTTCTCTTTGGAGAAAGAGATATTAAAAGCTGAAATTCTGATTTTGCAAGAAGAAGAATCAAGGCATGGTTGGTTGACTGAGGAGAAGCTTTGGTTACTTAAAGCTAAAGTTAAAGAACTTAATGTTATGCTTGATAATCTAACTACCTGGTGTAAGCAAAGGGCAAAAGCGAAGTGGATTAAGGATGGTGATGCAAACACCAAATTCTTCCATTCTTTTGCCAATTCTAGGAGAAATGTCAATTGGATTTCTCAAGTTAAGGATTCTAATGGGGTGCTGACTGATGATCTAAAAGAGATTGAGGAGGTGTTCAAGAGGTTTTTTCAGATGAAGTTGAAATCCATAAATTGTAGCTTTGCTGGGTGGCCAAAACCGTGGCTTTCTTTGCAAGACAGTGATAAGAATTTGTTGAATAAGGATCTAGATGAAGTTGAAATCAAAGATGTTATTCTGAATCTGGGCAGTAACACATCTCCGAACTTTGATGGAATCACCTATTCCTTTTTCAAAGCTTTTTGGAACATTATTAGAGTGGATGTAGTTAGAGCTGTGCAGCAGTTTTTTCTCACTGGTTCTATGAATAAGGAATGGAAAGACACCTTAGTTGATCTTATTCCTAAATCTTCTAATCCCAGTATTCCTTCGTCTTACCGTCCCATTAGTTTATGCAATTCAATTTATAAAATTGTTGCTAAAGTTTTGCTTAACATAATGTTGGGAGTTATGCCCAGGATTATTTCTGAAGAACAAGCGGCTTTTGTGAGGGGTAGGTCAATCTCAGACCATCTTCTTCTGGCTCAGGAAGTTTTTAACAAACTGAGATTTTTCTAAAGCGTGTAATGGGTTCTTGGCAATCAAAGGGGACATGGAGCAAGCGTATGATAGTATGTACTGGTCTACTTTGGAGAAAATGATGATAGAATTGGGGTTCCGTTCCAAGTTTGTTCATTTGGTGATGGAATGTATAATCGATCCAAGATTTTCTATTGTGATCAAGGGTTCTAATTCTAGTTGGATAGAAGGTAAGAGTGGCTTTCGTCAAGGATGCCCTCTATCACCATTTCTTTTTATCCTTTGCTCCCAACTGCTTTCTAACGCCTTTCTGAGTAGGTGTACTGATGTGAGTATTAGGATATCTTCTAATGCCCAGAAGATTTCTCACCTTTTATTTGCAGATGATATATTGCTATTTTTGGAAGCTAAAGTGAATGTCATGAAGAAGGCTAGAGAGATTATGGAGAATTATTGTAAGTGGACTGGTCAAAACATTAATTACCATAAATCTTCCTTGGTTTGTGGTAGTTCGGTGGACAGGAGGAGGAGGGTGAAGATTTCCAGATTTATGGGCTTTAAATTAGTGGAAGAGTTTGAGTACTTAGGCATCAAATTGGAATTGAGGCGCATAAGGAAGGCGGATTTTCAGAGTGTACTGGATAAATCAAGTAAAAAAATTAATGCTTGGGGGAATAGATATGTCTCTTTAGCCGGTAGATTGGTTTTGGTTAAATTAGTTTATCTTTCTCTTCCGGTTTTTATCATGACTCACTCTCTTATTCTAATGAAGACATTGATGGAATTTGAGAAGATTTGTAGAGATTTTATCTGGAATAAATGTGATGGTAAGAGGGGTATTCATTATGTGGCTTGGGAGTAAATTTGTAAGCCAAAACAGTTTGGAGGTTGGGATGTTCATTCAGCTATGGCAAGGAGGAATGCTATGAGAGCCAAATTTGCTTGGAAGTTGGTTGATAAACCAGATTCTCTTTTGAGCAAACAACTTAATGCTAAGTATGGAGTTAATTGGCGGAATTATGGGCTGCATTGGAGTAGTTCCTCTACTTGGAAGATCATGATTTCTTGATGGAGTGCACTAAGGGATTATGTTAGATGGAGAATTGGTGATGGTTCTAAGATTAAAGTGTTGAAGGACATTTGGATTTTGGACAAGTCTCTAATCAAATGGCCAATGTTTGTTGGTTATTTTGATCATGATGATGTTACTCTAGATTTCTTCATTACTAAAGGCTGCTGGGACCGTGAGAAACTCAGTCTGTTCTTTAGGACATATCTACTGGATCTTAACTGTAAAGTACATATTTTTCCCTATTTTCATGAGGATTGCATGGAATTGAAATATAAGATGTCTGGAAAGTCCATATCTTCTTTAACTATGGAAGACAATTATAAAAACCTGGAAGATGTTGTTCCATTCAGTTGGGCTTATAAATTGGGTTTGAATGCAAGATTGGAGGTTTTTATTTGGCAGCTGTTCTCGGATGCTCCGCCCTCAGGTGATTTCCTTTTCAGAAGGAAGCTTTCTGATGATTCTTTTTTTCCAATGGGATGTGAAGTCTTGGAAGACATCAATCACATTTCATCCAGCTGTTGTAAACTTTGGAAGGTGTTGGATGTGTTGAGAGGCTGGGGATTTCAGGTACCCGTATTTAGTGGATGGGATGATTGCTTGGCTGGACTACAGAGGCTCAAAGACGGTAATATGATGATGATAAAGTTGTATTTTACTATTATTTGGTTTGTTTGGAACCATAAGAACAAGTTTAAGCATGGGAATCCTGAAGAAAGCAATGTGTTTATTGCTATTTCTATTCTTAGCTTTATCAGCCAAGATTATTTGCACTTTGTTCAATCGGATAACTGGGTTGTTAATCAGCCCCCTGGGCTCTCTTTGGATAAATGGAAACCTCCTCCCCCCGATTGGATTAAGATTAACCTTGATGCTTCTCTTAAAGGAAATTATGAGGCTGGTGTTGGTGGCATAGTAAGGGATTGTAAAGGGAGGTTCCTATTAGCTTTTGGAATGAAGAAAACTCATTGGGACATTGCCCAGTTGGAGTTGTCCGCTGTTTCTGCTCTTACAAAAATTTTACATGGCAGATTTGATGATGTTGAAGGCATTATAGTAGAAGGTGACAATAAAAATGTTATTGATATTCTTCACAAAGTGCACAGTATACCGAAGAATATGGACAAAAAATTGGCTATTGAAGATTCTTCCTTTCTTAGCAAGGTAAATAATGTGATTTTTCATTGGATTAATCGTAGTTGTAATAGATTAGCATATTATTGTGCTAATCATGCTCTTTCTTCTGATTTTCTTTGGGATTTGTTTTGCGAGAGTGATCTTCCATCTTCCTTTGTAATATGGTGAAGGAAGATTGTGATAGTGTCCTTCACTCTCAATAGTTTGTATCTAGGTTTTGTTTTCTCTTTCTATGAAATTTTAGCATTCATAAAAAAAATTAATAATTAAAAAAAATATCAAAAAATAGAAAATTTAGAGTTCAAAAATGATTAGGTTCATGTATTTATTTCAATCATACACAATTTGGTCCTTAAGATGCTGAATGTGTTAAAGACCAGTGGTTTAGTAAAGATGTCAGTTAGTTCATTTTCAGTTGCTACATGGTATAGCTCAATGTCTCCTTCAGTAACATGGTCCCTAATAAAGTGATGACTTATGTTAATGTGTTTGGTCCATGAATATTGGATAAGATTTTTAGAGATATAGATGTCACTAGTATTATCACATAAAATTGAAATTATGCCTACAGATAATCTTAAATCCAAAATTTGTTGATTCAACCAAAGGACATAGGCCACACAACTTCCTAAGGCAATATTCTCATCTTCAGTAGTGGAAAGTGCAACAAAGTTTTATTTCTATTGGACTAAGAGACTAAGGACTGTCTTATGAATTGACAAGTTTTAGTGGTGTTGTTTCTATCCACCCTACATTCTGCAAATTAGAATCAGAATATCCAATCATTTCAAAAGAATTGTTGTGCCTAAGATATCATATTCCTAAGTTATTTATCCTTAAGAGATATATAAGGAATCTCTTAAGTGCAGTCAGGTGGGATTATTTAGGATTAGCTTGAAATCTAGTATAGAGACAAACACTAAATATTATATCAGGTCAGCTAGCAGTCAAGTAAAGTAATGATCTAATTATTCCTCTATGCTTCTTTTGATCAATAGATTTTACATTTGAATCCTTATCTAATTGGACACTGGAGCTTATGGGAGTGTTTATTTACTTGACTTTATCCATTTCATATTTCTTCAAGATGTCCTTAGTGTATTTGTATTGATTAAGAAAGGTTCCATCATCCATATTGCCTTATGCTAAACCCCAAAAGTAGGACGATTCTCTTATCATACTCATTTAAAATTCCTTATTATTTTAGAAAAATCATCACATAACTTTTTATCAGAAGATCTAAAAAGTATATCATCAACATAGATTTGAACAATGAGTAAATTATCTCCTACTTTTCTTAGAAAAAGGGTGGTGTCTACGCTCCCCTTAACCAACTCCCTTTCCAGTAGAAATGTACTAAGCCTCTCATACCAAGCTCTGGGTGCCTATTTTAATCCATATAAGGCCTTTTTTAATTTGTAAATATGATTTGAAAATTTGGAACTCTCAAAACCTAGGGTTTCTATACAAATACATATTTTTTTATTACCCCTTTTAAAAAGACACTCTTGACATGCATTTGAAACAGCTTAAATCCTTTATAAAAGACAAAGGCTAGTATCACTCAAATTACTTCCAATCTTACTACAGAGATAAAAGTCTCCATGAAATCAATTCCTTCTATTTGATTATACCCCTTAGCCACCAATCTCGCGTTATTACTAACAACCAGACCATAATTATTTATTTTATTCTTAAAGTCACATTTGATACCTACTATACTTGGGCCCTTCATTTTTTCTACAAGCTCCCAAACATCATTACTAATAAATTGGTTAAATCCTCTTATATGTCCAAGATCCAGAATTCATCAGAAAGGACTTGGTTGATGTTGGTGGGTTCAGTCATTGAGATGAAGGCTAAGTGGTTAACTTCTTTTCTAAGTCCAAGCCTAATTTTAACACCTTTACAAGGGTCTCCTAAGATCGATTCTTTAGGATGACTCAAACAATATCTCTAATCTCTAGCAAAGTGTTTTGAAGTTCTACCCTTTCTTTCAGATTTATAGATTTTACTCCTTTGGTAATCTCACCTACTTCAACAGTATTTTAAGGTTCTATCCTTTCCTTTAGATTTATATTTCCTACTCCTTGGTCAATCTCACCTTCTTCATCTTCTTCCTTAAATCTAGACTTCTCATAATTAGATTCATCAAACACTACATGAGTAGTCTCCTCCACCAAAAAAGTCCTCTTATTGAACACTCTAAAGAATTTTCCCATATTTGAATAGCCTAAGAACACTCCTTCATTAGATTTTTGGTCAAACTTTCCTAAGAGTGACTTTCCACCTGACAACCAAAGATGTGGAGGTGAGAAAGGTTGGGTGTACTATCCTTAATGATCTCATAGGGTGTCTTATTTAGTTTGGATCTAACATTCACCCTATTCAACACATAACAAGTTGTGTTTATCGCTTTAGCCCAAAAGTATTTTGGAAGTGAATACTCAACAAGAATGACTCTAGCATCTACTACTAAGGTCTTATTCATCCTTTCAGCTACCTCATTCTACTGAGGGGTCCTAGGAGCTAAGAAGTTGTAACTAATCCCTTGATCCTCATAAAAGGTTCGAAATCTTTCATCAACTCTTCACCATGGTCACTATGAATGATCAAGATCTCACAACCTAGCTTTTCTGAATCCAAGTAGAAAAGATTTAAATTCATTGAATGACTCACTTTTATGTGATAGAAATCTAATCCAAGTGAATCTCAAGCAGTCGTTGACTATAACAATTCCAAAAACTTTTCCCCCTAAATTGGCAGTGTTAATGGGTCCAAAAAAATCTATGTGAAGGAATTTTAAAGGTTTAGAGGTACAAATTTCATTAATGAAAAAATGTAAAGGGGATTTGACTTATTTTTCTAATCGACAGGCATCACAAAGGTGGTCCTTAGTGAACTTAAGCATGGGGATTCCTCTCATTAAGTCTTTTTGGGTTACTTCTCTAAGTATTTTCATGTTAGCATAACATAAACTCCTATGCAACAAGCAAGACTCGTCAGGAATAGTTTTTAAACAAAAGCATGTAACATATTCAATATTATTTAAATCAAGCAGGTAAATATTGTTGATCATTTTTTTCTATAAAGCAGAAATATTAGTCAATCTAATGATGTATGAATCCCTTATTACAAAGTTGATTGACGCTGAATAAGTTGTGTTTCAAGCCATTAATAAGTAAAACATATTTAATCAAAAGGTTCTTGGAGTTTTTAGTTATACCTGCACACATTACTATCCTCATGGTATTGTCTCCAAGAGTGACCTTGCCTCCAACCCAGGCCTCCAGTGAAATGAATTGATTAGCATCTCCAATAATGTGGCATGAGCATCCATTATCTAGGTACCACATGCTCTCACTATTTCTTGTGTGAGAGCACACATACAAAATCATAAAACATTATATTTAGGAACCTAAACAAGTTTGGGTCCCTTCTAATGAAAAGATGAATCATGTAATTTGGGTCTCCACACCAAATGTGTTCTACAGTGCATGTGTGAGAAATATGTCCTAGCATGCCACATGAAAAACATCTAACACTGAGAAAAAAGTTTTATAATCTATTTGTGATATAGTGCCTCTTCCTAGGTTTCAAATTTTTTGTCTTCAAATCAGGATTAAAAAAATTATTCAATTGTGGGTGGAATCCAATTTTCCTCAAGTGCTTTCAATTCAGCTTTAAAAATGAGTTAGCACTTTCTAAAATAGTATTGTCAACTTTTAAATAGTGCTCCCTACTTTAAGATTCATCTATAAATATTTTAAAATCATTTTAAAGTTCAGTGTGGGATGATTTTAAGAACTCATACAGTTTGTTCAATTTATCAAACTCATCCAATAGTTTCATGTGATTTCTATTAAGTGTAATATGATCTTTAATCAAAATTTTATGCTTTTTTTTTTAAATTTAAAATTTTAAGTTTTAAGCTAGCATGCAATTTTTTAAGCTTCCTATAAGATGAATGAATTTTCTTAGAAACTTCAAATAATTGATCGTATGATAGTTAGCATACCTCTTGGTCAAATTGACCAAGTTGATCATATGACATTGAACACAAGTTTGTTGTCTCCTCCTCAGCTTCAGTCTTAGAAGATTTTGATGTATAATCCACTTAGAAATCCTTTTGGAACCTTTTTTTTTTTGTCCTTCCTAAACTTGGGTTTCTCCACACCCTGCTCCTTTTTTGGGTGAGCCTTAAGTGTACGACAATCAGCTTTTATATGACCCGGCTTCATGTATTCAAAACAAATAATATCAGAATAACATTTAGAATTCTTGTTACTCTTACCTTTACTTCACTTCTGATGGTGCTTTTATTTCTTCCTTAAGAAGCTCCTAAATTTCCTAATAATTGAGGTAACATCATCACTTTCAGAACCAGATGAGTTAGATCAGCGCCATAGTTTTCTCCTTCTTTTTCTCACTTGCATCAAGTTGACTTTGGTTCACTCCTTACTCATTAGCAATGAGTGATCCAAGTAAGTTATCAATAGAATAAGTATAAAAGTCATTAGATTCGGTGAGCATCAAAGAAAGAAGATAAACATCTCAAAATTTTATCAACTTTTTTGTAGTTAGTGAGCTCTCTTCCTATGGCATACAGGCGGCAACTTCTTTCTGTTTTGAGCTTATCATCCTGGCCGATACACGTATCATCCAGGACGATCTGTTAATGACGGCTGCCTTAATTAAGAATCCTGAATAGAATCTTTGTTTTAAACTAAATCGTCCAAGCTGATAAAGATATCGTCTTGGCCGATGTGAGTAAAAACAGAAATTCTAAGTCTCTCAAGTGTGTGTGTAGGGTTACTTAGCATCAGTCTCTTTGAACATTACAAATAGACTCAAGAAGAGAAAAAGTAAATTACAGACGGACTCAACCCTAACCTATGCAATCTTGAGCTGGCTTCATTTGTTCGTCCGATCTTCGATTCCTGAAAAGTTAGAAATAACAGGTAGTCCAAGAGAATCAATAGTGTTTGTCAATCATCAAAACATAAGTCATGAAAATAGATTTGCAACAGTATTTTGGTTACCAAAGTTAGCCATGGATTGAAATTTAAAAGTTTTTAAAAAGAATTAATTAATGAATCCCGCTCTAATACCACTTGAAAGTTTGTTAAGGTTGTTAAACCCTTATGAACTAGTCTGAGGCTAACCAAGAGGGGGGGTGAACTGGTACTTTTAAAAATTCTTAAATGTAAAGTAAAAAAATTTTTGAAGTCTTTTCAAATATTTTCAAACAAATGCAATTAACCACATAAATAAATATGTGGAAAGCAAAGTGTGAAAGTAACATAGAAAGAACACACCAAATTTTATAATAGTTCAGTCAACTTGATGTAAGTCCACTCCCTGGAGCCTCTCCTCTAGTTATTGCACTAAAACACAATGACTCTTCTTTTGCTCCCACAACAAGGTGGAGAAGCCCTTGCAACCCCTTTCCAACGGCCCCTATGAGGAAGAGAACCTAAACTCCTTTTGCTTCCTCCTGAAGTAAGCATACCCAAAATCCTTTTACTTCCTACAGAAGAAGGCATAGAACCTTGATTGATGGCTAAAGAAGACTAATAGAGAAGAAGAATTGAATCCTTTCTTTGAGCAACCTTTATGAACCCCTCATAAACTCTCCCTCACAAGATCCTCTCTCTCTCTCTAACTCTCTCCAAAACTCTACCTCTCCTTCTCTTGGCTCTCTCAAGTCAAGATAGTTGCAAATAATTTCTACATAAATGAATAGGAGATCTTATAAAGAAGGGCTTAAGTTTTCCCTAATTTGCAACTTGTGGTCAAAGATCATATAGGACAATCGATAGATCATCCTATATAATCAGTGTATTTTAACCATTTCACCCTAGGCAATCTGGGTGGGCTGGAAAATTAGAACTCATTTTTTATTCTGATCTTCATGGACGATATGATCATCATCCTATATGATTAGTTCAAAATCATACATATCATCCAACTCATCATTATGGTCGTCTAGAAGATATATGTTGGATGATGAAGAAATATATTGTATCATCCAGGACAATTCTTGGATCGCCTTATATAATTAGTTCAAATATAAGGATTATCATCTAACAAATTATTTTGGTCATCCAAGAGATACACCTGGATGATGAAGAATTTTAATTGATCATCCAGTAAATTGTTCTGGTCATCTAGGTGATTTAGGAGAGAACTAAGGTTTTTCGAACTGATTATTTAGGACGATCTTATGATTTTCCAGGATAATATGATCGATCAATCAAACCTTAATTACTTTCCTTAATCACCTGACTAATTTATGCATGATTGTAATGAATCTTCCAGGATGATATGGGATTGTCCTGTATGATAACTAAAAAAATATCATACCTAAAAGAGTTTGGCAACTAATTCTTTATGATTTGATCCTATCATCCAAGAAAATGTAAATATCATTCAGGATGATTTACTTAATTTGGTTATCTTAACACAAGATTCTTAATTAGAGTTTCTATTTTTAACAGATCGTCTTATACGATGTGATCAAAAATAGAATACTTTTAAACTTATAAAGTTTCTCCCCCTGGATGTGTGTGTGTGTAAGGTTACTTAGCATCAGGATCCACCTTATTAAATTTGACTCGAGAAAGGGAAAAACCACTGAATTACACTTACAAATTGACTCAGTCCTAATCTATCCAAATAATAACTGGCTTGAATTGCAATTGACCTTATGGACTTGAAATGTTAATAGGTAGGGCAACCAAAATAGATGTGCAATATTAACATTAGTAAGAAACCAAGAATGTCAGAAATGTTTGTTATCATCAAAATTCTAATCCTTGAATCCAGGTTTGCAACAAACTCTAGTCTCCCATCAAACTATTTTCAAATTCACTACTCATTACTTTTGAAAAATCATCACAAAAACTTTTATTAGTTGATCCAAACAAGATATCATCAACATATATTTAAACAATTAGTATGTCATCTCTTATCCTTTTCAAGAAGATAGTAGTGTCCACACTTCCTTTAACAAATGACATTTTTAGTAAGATAGTGCTTAACCTCTCATACCAAGCCCTAAGTGCCTATTTTAGTCCACATAATATCTTTTTCAATTTAAACACATGACTAGGAATTTCAATTTTTCAAAACTTGGAGGTTGCTTAACATAAATATTCTCTTATATCACCCCATTACGAAAGGCACTAACATCCATTTGATATAATTTAAAACATTTAAAATAGGCAAAGAATAACAATACCCTTATCGCTTCAAGTCTAGCAACAAGGGAAAAGGTTTTTTCAAAATCAATTCTTTTTATTTGATTATACTCCTTGGCCACCAATCTTACTTTATTTCTAGCCATAATACCTAAATCATTCATTTTATTTTTTAGCACCCACTTAGTTCCAATAACACTTCGATCTTTAAGCCTTTCAATCAATTCCCAAACAACATTTCTAATAAATTAATTCAATTCTTCTTGCATGGCCAAAAATTAAAATTCATCTAAAAGTACTTGATTTATATTAGTGGGTTCAATCATCGATATACAGACAGAATGTTTCACTTCTTAATTCTATGCCTATTTTTAACACCCTCACTAGGTTCATTTAGAATCAATTCTTTAGGGTGACTCTTAGAAAATTTCTATTCTCTAGGCAGTATTTTCTGTTCCAACATTCTCTTCCAAATTTATCTTTTCAATTCCTTGGGAGGTATCTTCAATAAAATCTTCTTCCAACTTTGGCTCTTCTGAAATGCCAGATTCGTCAAAAACTATGTGTGTGGTCTCCTCAACTATCAAAATGCTCTTGTTAAACACTCTATAGGATTTGCCAACATTAGAATATCCTAGAAAAATTTTTTCATCAAATTTAGAATCAAATTTTTTTAAAGGTGTTTTATAATTGTTATGAATGAACACCTTACATAAAAAAGAGGTGAAAGATTAGGCATTCTACCCTTATGAAGTTCATAGGGCATCATGTTCAACTTGGATCTAATGTTTACCCTATTTAAAATATAATAAGTCGTACTAATCATTTTAGACCAAAACTATTTTGAAAGTGAGTATTCTTCCAACATGGCTGTAGTGGCTTCTATCAAAGTTCTATTCTTTCTTTCAATAACCTCATTCTACTGAGGTATCCCATGTGCTAAAAAATTATGATCAATTTCTTACCCTCTCTAGAAATCTTCAAATTTCTCAATTTCAAACTCTCCTTCATGATTACTTTGAATTGATAAAATCTCACACTCTTATTTTCTCTAAATCTATGTATAAAAACTTCTAAATTCATCAAATAATTTACTATTATGAAAAAATAATTTGACCCAAGTGAATCTTAAAATATTATCAATTATTACAAATCCAAAAACTTTACCTCTTAGACTTGTAGTGCTAACGGGTCCAAAAGATCCATGTGTAGGACCTCTAAAGGTTTACTAGTTCAGGATCCTTAATTGAATGAAAGGAGGACTTCACCTATTTTTGTAATTTACATGTATCACCCAAGTGATCCTTAGTGAAGTCTAGTTTGGTTATACCTCTAACTAATTCTTTATGGGTAATATTCCTAAGATTTTTCATGCTTGCATGACAAAGTCTTCTATGTCATAATCATGATTCATCAATAATTATTTTAAGGAAAAAAAAAACATTAAAAGATCTAATAAAATTCAAATCAAGTATGTATATGTTATTTATCATTTTTTCATGCAATACATCAATTCCATTTTGGCTTAGTATGCAACTTGTGGGAAAAACTTTAACACTATAACCTTTATCATAAAGCTAATTAATACTCAACAAGTTATATTTTAAGCCTTCAACCAATAATATATTTTTAATGACAAAATTATTCTTGTTGCCAATCATACATGTACCTACCACTTTTCTTGTGGTATTATCTCTTAGTGTCACTTTACCTCCATTCTTAGCTTCTAGTGATATGAATTATGTTGTATCTCTAGTCATATGCTTTGAACATTTGCTGTCTTGGTACTAATTGCTCTCACGGGGACTTGTATCAGAGTATTTTTATAAAATGATCAAAGTTAGACTTGGGAACCTAAATGAGTTTGGATTCTTCTTTTGGAAATAATAATCTAAATGCATATTCGATATGTTGTGATGTATGCGTCTTAGGTCTCCACACTAGATGTGTATTACTATGAATATTACAAGTGTGTGACATCTGACCAATCATTCCACAAGAAAAATATTTAATTCTAAGAAAATGATTTATCAATCTATGTGAGTTATACTATCTTTTCTTAGGTTTTGAAATTTTATGCTTTTGATCAGGATTAGAAAATTGTTCAAGCATTAGGAGTGTCCTATTTTCCTTAAGAGCTTTCATTTTCACTTTAAGATATGAGTTAGCGCTTTCTAAAATAACATTTTGAATTCTTAACTCATGTTCTATTTGATTTATTTCATCTATATACACCTTACATTCATTTTCTAGATCAGTATAAGATGTATTCAATAATTCATATTTCTTGTTCAAATCATTAAAATCATACAATAATTTCATCTCGTTTCTATCAATCAATCCATAATTATTCTGAAGAATTGCATACTCTTTTTATAAATTTGAATACTCAATATTCCGTTTGGCATATAATTTTGAAAGTTTCTTATATGCATTATAGATTTTCTCATAAACTTCAAATAACTCAATGTAAGATAAATCACATACCTCCTATTGATCTAACTGATCAAGCTTGTTTGATATTAAGCATAAGTTTATGACTTCCTCTTCTACTTTGTTTCTGAGAAATCTGAAGATGAATCCGCCCAAAATGCTCTCTACCGTCTTTTCTTACACTTCCTAACATTTGTTTTCTTCTCAACTTTCTCCTTGCTAGGATTAGCTTCATGTAATCGGATTTAATATGCCTAAGCTTCATGCATTCATAAAAATTACATCATTTAAAACTTTTCCATTCTTATTGAATTTACCTTAGTTCCATTACTAACGTCTTTGTTGTTTTCTCCTAAGGAAACTTTTGAATTGTCATATCATTAAGGCAATATCTTCTTCATCCTCAGGTAAAGATTGATCACTATCTAAATCCTCTACTTTCAATGCTATATTATTCTCCTTTAGCAAGTCACCTACATCAATCTATCTTTGAGTCACTTTTTTCTCGTAAGCAATTAGTGATATAAACAGATTATCAATAGAATAATTATTTAAGTCCTTTGACTTAGTTATGGAAGTTATCTTTGCATCATAAGAAGTAGGTAAATAATGAATAATTTTATAAACTTTCTCAGAATTTGTTAGTTACCTACATAAATCATACAATGAGATAATTATCTATGTGAAATGAGTATACATGCTAGTTTATTCATACGATTTCATGCAAAAAAGTTTATAGTTGTGCAATAGAATGTTCAATATTGATTATTTAATCTCATTAGTTCCTTCATTTGTTATGCAAAGTCTATCCCAAATTTCATTTTCAAGGTTACAGGTTGAAACATGCATATAGTCCTTAGATTTTAGGGCACAAAAAAAACTATTTAGGCATTTAGCATTTAATTGAGCAAAGACTTTTTCTTCTACTGTCCAATCATTAAATGGTGCTTTAGTCCTTACACCATCCACAAGTCTAATGGGTCAAGTACTAAAATTCATATATAATAGTCAAGTGATTACAAAAAGGTAAATATATGAGCTTTCCAAAAGTCAAAAGAAATGTCATCAAATAGTGGTGTCTAGTGATCGAATATCCTTCAAGATTGTTACAATTTCCAAAAGTACCCATGATCATTTTCAAAAAGTTATCTAAATCTTAATTTTTTGAAATAGGCTTTGATACCACTTGAAATTTTGAATAGGTTGTTTGACCTAATACAATTGTTCCTAGGCTAACCAAGAGGGGGGGGGGAATTGGTTATTTAAAAATCTCTTGGTAATTTAGAAAATTGATTTAGATATTTTCACACAATAATTAAACTTTTCTCAAAAATATTTTTCAACCATAAAAATTAAAAGTGTAGAAAATAATAAGCTATAAAAAGTATAGATAGAAGAAAACCAAATTTTATAGTAATTTTCTCCAATTAGACCTACGTCCACTCCTTGAAGACTCCTTATTTAGGTTATTTAGGTTATTTAGGTAATGCACTATACCAAAGTGACTGTCCTTTTTCTCCCATAGCAAGGCGGAGAAGCCCTTACAATAACCTCTCTTTACCCCAGTGTGGTAGAGTATTGACATCCTTTCTCACCCTCCTAATGATGGCAGAGTATTAATGTCATTTCTCACCCTCCTGGTAATGATAGAGTAATAACATCATTTCTCACCTTCTTGGTGATGGCAGAGTACCAACTGTTGACCTCATTATTCGAGGCCAATTTCATCGAATATTACTCTAGAACCTAGGTTTTTGTAGCCTAGTATAGACGTCACCCTCATAGGATATTCCTTAGGTGGATACCTAATGACATAACATTTACTCAACAATCTAATTCAACTCAAATCGAATCAACTCATTTAAAATTAATTAAAATTAAATTCAATCAAATTTAATATTAATCAAACTTAATTTAATCAAAATGATATTAATCCAATCAAAATTACTTAATTTTGACTCAGTTCAATTTAAAACGGCCTCGATTAGCTTGGTTTAACTTGATTCAGCTTAATTTAAATCAAATTGATATCACTTAGCCCAAAAATATTCAACTAATTATACCCCCAAATCTACATCTAATAAACTGTGATTAATTAAACTTCATTTTACACAAAATCAGGCACTAAGATTTTCTCTTAATAATACAAATTAATTTAAGCCCTTAGATTGAGATAGATTAAAGAGGATAAGATGGTAATTTTAGGGTCATTTGAAAGACAATTTAAACAACTCTCCCCCATGATTCCACTCTATCTAGCAAAAATTGAAACCCCAATCTCTGGTGCTCTCGATTTTTAACAAACTCCCCCCCTCTCTCTTTCTGTTTGCAAGAAAGCCAGGCAGAAACCCCTAGCTCCTGTCACCTCTCATTTACGACACCAAGGCCTCGTCTCCTCCTCCTAGTTTATAAGGCCATCTCTGCTTTGTGCAACATGAAGGTAAGAACCAAACAACCTCTGGTTCCCCCTCTCATTAGCAAAGGCAATGCTCCAAGAGCTCGTCACTCCTCCCAATCTCGATTCTCTCTGTTTGTGAGCCCTAGGACTAAGCCCCATCTTCCTTCATTTCCCTTGCTCGCATGGATAACAAACTTCTCAACCTTGGGTAATCCCTTCTACATCATCCTTTATGTTGAGTCCAGTAATTAGGTTGTTAAGCCTAAGTAAATATCCCACGGCTACCAAGAGGGGGGTGAATTGGTAGTTTTAAAAATTTTATAAACCCTCTTAATGATAAAGTTGAACCGAAATAAAATTTTCTTTTAAAGTTTGTAGAAAAATATTTTTCAACCACAGAGTTGTTAAAGCTGAAATTTAAAGTGCGGAAACGTAAAAGCAATAAAGTAAATGACACCAGATTTATAGTGGTTCGGTCTATAACCAGACTTACATCCACTCCTCAGAGGCACCCTCTGAGTATTGCACTAATACCACAAAGTGACTCTCCTTTAGCACCCACAGCAAGGCGGAGAAGCCTGTACAAAACACTCTTTTCACCACTATCCGGTGCGGCAGAGAACCGTCGTCCTTTTACACAATCCACAGTGCTGGCAGAGAACCGTCGTCCTTTTACACTCTCCTAATGTGGGTAGAGAACCCTACGGCTGTTCACACTCTCCAAGTGTAGGCAGAGAACCTTCGTCCTTTTACACTCTCCTAGTGTGGGCAGAGAACCCTTCGGCTGTTCACACTCTCCAAGTGTCGGCAGAGAACCGGATCTCCTTGACTGATCTTCTCACAAGAATCTAGAAGGAAGAAGGAAAAGAGTGAAGAAATCCAATTTCACAAGTAGAGACTCTTACCTTAGTAATCCAAGTGAAGCCTTCTCGCTCCAGTGGTAGGAATCCTCCTTTGAATGCTCTCTTCCACTCTCTCCTTGGCTATTCTCTCAAGAGGCACGAAGATCAAATGACAAAAAGATTGGGTGGCAGTCTAATTTGGACTATTTATACAAAAGACATGAAAAACCGCCCAAAAACTGCATATTTTCAATTCTGTACGCAGTGGATCGTCCTGTACAATCCTGGATCGTCCTGGACGATTTTACTTAAATGATCTGAAACGACCCAATTTGTATATGTGTACGAAATGACTTCGTACAGCTGATCGTCCTGTACGAACTAGGTTCGTCCAGTACGAACGGTTATTACAAGGTCGGTTCTAGAAACTGCTGAAAACTGTTCTAAGTCGGTTAATCGTTTGGACGAAAATATGTTCGTCTGGACGAAAATTTTCCAGAGAGCCGATCGTCCTGGACGATTATTTATTTCGTCTGGACAAAAATTTTCCAGAGGACCAATCGCCGCGGACGATAATTTGTTTTCGTCTGGACGAAAATTTTCCAGAGAGCTGATCGTCCGGTACGATATTTATTTTCGTCTGGACGAAAATTTTCCAGAGGACTGGTCGCCTCGTACGATGATAAAATTCGTCTGGACAAAAATTTTACAGAGAACCCATCATCCGGGATGATAATAAAATTCGTCCTGGACGAATAGGACTTAGAAAAAATTTTCCGAGTAAGTTCCTATTCGTTCCAAGTGCTCTTATAGGAGATAACTGACAGATCGTCCAGTACGATAAATATCGTCCTGTACGATCAGTATAGAATTTTTTAAAATCTCCTTATTTGTGTGTGTGAGATTTTATTCACTCAATTACAATCACTCCCTTTCAAAATTAATTCAAAGAAAAGGCAAACTTCAAATAAACAAAATATCTCATGTTGAATTTGATTTGAAGTTTTCGTAGTCTGGAGTCTGATTTTCCTGAAATGTTAGTACACACAAGAGCAAGTGCAAATCTTCTGAAATTGTTAGGAGATAACTATACATTTGAACAATAATGTTTGGAATCATCAAAACTACATAAGTTGCACAAATATAAATCATTCAAATAGCAACTATTTAAACAATCTCCCCCTTTTTGATGATGGCAAAACAATTATTATTTGTAAGGTTTCAAGTTAAACAATTTTTCTATCTCCTAAACTCCCCCTGAATTGATGAGTACATTAAAATAAGGAGGCATTAAGAACAAAATTTTTGTTTTTTAGATTTTCTAAAATTTTATCATAAACAACTACAAAGTAAACACAAACAACTACAAAGTAAAAAAAACTTGCAAACAGAACAATCAAAACAGAAAAATCAAAACAGAAAATACAATAATTTCTCCCCCTTTTTGACAGCAACAAAAAGTGAAGAAGAAATAGACAAGAAATGTAAGTAATTATATGAAATTCATTTTTAAAATTTAATCTAAATTGTGATTGACATAGGGTATGCAATTTTATACTAAAGATATTAGGTCAATCATAGAAATTCATAAAATTTAAGAAGTGATATAACATTGTAAGTAAGAAGAATTTATCAAAGACATGATTCAATTTAGACATTTGACTATAGAAAATCATTACAAGAGAGATGTATAAAAATTCTATATTTCAAAGTTCAATAGAATATAAATGAACATAAGATCAATTTGAATTAAGAGATTGAACGAATTTGGAAAGAAGAGAATTACTTCATGTGGCTCTTTGCGCATCTTTTTCAAAATTTTGGGGCACATTTTTGTGCATTTTTTCTTGGTTGGGCTTATTTTGTGCCTCTTTTTCACTTTGCAAATTTTTGCGAATTCCTTTTGATTTTTGTACATTTGTACAATGTTCAAGAGTAATTGGACCAATTCTTTCCAAAATCTATAATCTAAAATTTTAAATATTTCTAGGTACATAAATATCTCTTGAGCATAGAAATACAAAATAAGAAAATATTTAAATTGCAATAGTAATATTAACTTTTATGTAGTCTAAATGAATAGACATGTATTTAAAAGTTCTAATTACAACAAGTTATATACAACTTATAAATTAAGAAAGTCTAGATTTTCTAATATAGATAATCTTAAATTACAATCGAATTTAAGCACTATGTAGATTAAATAATACTAATGAAATTCATAAACATTAACCATATTTCAAAACAAATCTAATAAAAACAAACTTTCATTGATATTAAAGAACGGATTAAAAAAAATACATTGAACTTAAAAACATAAACACAAACACTTAACAATAAAACAGACAAGATAAAAACATAAAAAATACAACAGACACACATAAAAATATTTTTACTGTTCTGGAGGAGGAGGAGGAGGTATGCCGCCAAAGAGGTTGAAGTAGGAGGCCATCAACATTACATTGGTATTAATTTCATGAACTTCATCTTTAATATTACTAATGTCATGTTGCTGCTGCGTAAGTTGAGCATCAAATTGATCAAACCTTTGATCAATGTGAGTCTCTAGTCTATCAAATCTCTCAATCAGATTCTGGTAATCTGATTGAGAAGCAGAAGCTTGCACTCCTTCTTCTTTTTCCTCTTCTGAAGCACTGGCATGTGCTTTTTCTTTTTCTTTTTCCTCCTTGAAGAGCAATCTGAATGATACATCGTTATAGTAAACTGGCTCTTCATATTCTTCATCAGGATGCACTATATTGTACTTCTTTTCCAAAATATAAGTAATTAGGTGTCCTAATGAAATATTCTTCTTCCTCTTCTGATCAGCATGTCCTATTTCTGAAAGCCCATAGATATGGTCTATGATAAGTTGGGCTTCGTCAATAGGATGTCCTTGCATGATTAAAAAAGTTAGACAAGAAAGAAGAGGAGTAATGTTAATCCTATCACCAGCTTTAGGAATAATTGAGGATCTAAGGATATGCTGGATGATTCGGGCATCTTGGGTCATACCGGAGACTCTAGCAACATGATTGTCAATAGCATTTTCTCTAATTACCCTATTGATTTGAAACCATTTAAAGGAGGTTTCAGACATTAGGGTGTGGGCTCTATATCCCTCAGTTCTTAAGTTTAAAAATGCACCAAGGTCGTGCTTGGTGATTTGTTTAAAAACAAAAGAACTAATTTTGGAGTGGTCAGAATTGAAACTCATGTTAGCTAGAAAGTAATGGTAGGTTTGCTTATTGTAGAAGTGGGCGAGAGAAGAAATGAAATGAAATTGGGTTGAGGCGAAGAGGTGCAATACCCGAAATTTCAACTCTTTTTGGATAAGAATGCGAGACGGAGTGATTTTTGCGGATGCAAAACGAGAAAAAGATTCCTCATTTGCCTTGGAAAGAAAGTTGTCTGGGGCATTCCTATTTGGTTTCTTCACCAAAACCTTTTGTCTTTTGCTAGAGGAGGCCATTGTTGATTTGATGTAGAAAGGGATTGAAAAAGAAGTTTGGAAGTGTGATTGTTAAGTTTGAAAGCCTTCATATTTAAAGAAAAACGATACGTTCATCCTGGACGAAAAATTATCGTTCGTCTGGACGAAGAAATTCGTATAGACGATCCAATTCGTCCAAAATGTAACGGCTTTTCGTATTCAACACAACTTACGATGCGTCCCTTCGTACAGGCTTTTTGACTTGACCGATCGTACAGACGAAAAATTTTCGTACAGACGATCAAAAAGCAAATCGTTTTAATGACTCTTGAAAACCGTCCCCTACATCGAACCGACACATGTTCGTCTGGACGAACGAAAATTTTGTACAGACGAAGTTCATAATAAAAACTGTCTTATCCACTCAACCGTTGCATTCAATCGTCCCGTCGTTTGAGAGAAAAAAAAAATTCGTCCTGGACGATCACAGATCGTACAGACGATCTAATTAAAAACTGCTCTCAAAACGGTTTAAATTCGCGCAAACTGTTCCTTCACACATCGTCCTGTACGAAACCAATTTCGTCCTGGACGATTTCCTCCAAAAAAAAATTTAAATTTTGAATTTTTTAAATTAAGAAAATCAAACAAAACATTCAAAAACATAGAAAACATAAAACAAAACCAAAAATACAAAAACAATTCATTCAAAACACACAAAATTTCATAAAAAAAAAAAAACAAAACAAAACAAAGCACAACAAATATCAATGTTGCAAAGACATTTTGGTTAAGCATTCAAATCAATAACATCAAGCCTTGTTCTTAAAGTACTGAAGGTATCAAAGGCTAAAGGTTTTGTAAAAATGTCTGCAAGTTGATTTTCAGTTGAAACATGTATGAGTTCAATTTCTCCTTTGGATACATGATCCCTTATGAAATGATGCCTTATATCAATGTGTTTGGTTCTAGAATGTTGAATAGGATTTTTGGAAATGCAAATAGCACTAGTATTGTCACAATAAATTGGAATAGTGCCTATAGTTAATCCTAAATCAATCAACTGTTGTTTTAACCAAAGTACTTGTGCCACACAACTTCCTAATTCAATGTATTCTGCTTATGCAGTAGATAGTGCCACTGAATTTTGTTTCCTACTAGACCATGAAACTAATGAATTTCCAATGAATTGACATGTTCCAGAAGTGCTTTTCCTATCCACTCTACAGCCTGCAAAGTCAGAATCTGAGTAACCAATAATTTCAAATGAAGAGCTAAACTTAGGATACCAAATTCCTAAATTTTGAGTTCCTAGAAGATATCTTAAAATCCTTTTCACTGCTGTCAAATGTGATTCTTTTGGATCTGATTGAAATCTAGCACATAAGCAAACACTGAACATAATATCTGGTCGGCTAGCAGTCAAGTAAAGTAAAGATCCAATTATCCCTCTAAATTTCTTTTGATCAACAGATTTTCCCTTAAGGTCTTTTTCCAACTGAACTGAAGAACTCATTGGTGTACTAACAGGTTTAGCATTGTCCATTTCATATTTTTTGAGGATGTCCTTAATATATTTGGTTTGACTAAGAAAAGTACCTTCCTCAAGTTGCTTAATGCTAAATCCTAGAATGTAATTTAAATCTCCCATTAGACTCATTTAAAATTCACTACTCATTATTTTAGAAAAATCATTACAAAGATGTTTATTTGAAGATCCAAAGATGATGTCATCCACATAAATTTGAACAATAAGTATATCATTTCCAATTTTCCTCAAAAAAAGAGTTGTATCCACACTTCCTTTTTCAAAAGATCTTTCAAGTAGGAAGGTGCTTAACCTCTCATACCAAGCCCTAGGTGCCTGTTTCAATCCATATAATGCCTTTTTTAATTTGAAAACATGATTTGGAAATTTAGAATTTTCAAAACCTGGAGGTTGTTCTACAAAAACATCTTCCTCAATTATCCCATTTAAAAAGGCACTTTTGACATCCATTTGAAACAAATTAAAACCTTTAAAACAGGCAAAGGATAGTAAAACCCTAATTGCTTCAAGTCTAGCTACAGGGGCAAAAGTTTCCTCAAAATCAATTCCTTCAATTTGATTATACCCCTTAGCTACTAATCTAGCCTTATTTCTAATGACTACTCCTGAGTCATTCATTTTATTTTTGAACACCCACTTGGTTCCAACAACACTTTAATCTTTTGGCCTTATAGTTAGTTCCCAAACTATATTTCTTACAAATTGATTTAACTCTTCTTGCATGGCCAATATCCAAAATTCATCTGAAAGTGCTTGATCAATGTTAGTGGGTTCAATAGTTGAAATAAAGGCTGAATGATTGACTTCCTTGTTTAATCCATGCCTAGTTCTAACACCCTCACTTGGTTCACCTATGATCAATTCCTTTGGGTGGTTTTTAGAAAATCTCAAATCTCTAGGCAAAGGGTCTTCTCTTTCTAAATTTTCTTCCACATTTTCTTCCAAATTTAATCTATTAATCCTTTGGGAGTTTTCTTCAATTTCTTCTTCAACAACTTTTGGCTCTTCCATGTTTCCATTTTCATCAAAAACAACATGTGTGGTTTCCTCAATGACTAAAATTCTTTTGTTGAATACTCTATAAGATTTTCCAACACTTGAATATCCAACAAAAATTCCTTCATCTGATTTTGGATCAAATTTTCCTAAGGCAGATTTTCCATTATTATGTATGAACATCTTGCAACCAAATACATGCAAATGAGACAAATTTGGTGTTCTACCTTTTAGCAACTCATAGGGTGTTTTATTCAAATTTGATCTCACATTCACCCTATTCAGAACATAGCATGCAGTGCTAACCGCCTCAGCCCAAAAATATCTAGGAAGCGAGTATTCTGCTAACATTGCTCGGGCGGCTTCTATTAATGTTATGTTCTTTCTTTCAACTACTCCATTTTGTTGAGGAGTTCTAGGTGCAGAAAAATTGTGATCAATCCCCTTTTCTTTACAGAAATATTCAAATCTTTCATTTTCAAATTCTCCTCCATGATCACTTTGTATAGAGATTATTTCACATCCTAGTTTTCTTTGTATCCAAGTTGAAAAATTTCTGAATTTCTCAAATGATTCACTCTTATGAAAAAAAAATTTAACCCAGGTGAATCTTGAAAAATCATCTACTATAACAAATCCATATACCTTTCCTCCTAGACTTATAGTGCTTACAGGTCCAAAAAGATCCATGTGAAGAATTTCTAAAGGTTTACTGGTCCTAAGATCTTTATTGGACTTAAAAGAGGACTTCACTTGTTTTCCTAATTGACATGCATCACATAGATGGTCCTTAGTAAAGTCTAGTTTAGGTATTCCTCTAACCAAATTCTTTTGGGTAATTCTTCTAAGATTTTTCATACTAGAATGACAAAGTCTCCTATGCCAAAGCCATGATTCATCAAAAATAGTTTTCAAACAAAAAGCAGTAGAAGATTGAATACAATTTAAATCTAGCATGTAGACATTGTTCACCCTTTTTTCATTTAAAATAATTTTCCCATTTAGGCTAATTATGCAGCTAGTAGGTAAAAATTTTACATTATAGCCCTTATCACATAGCTGACTTATGCTAAGCAAATTATGTTTTAAGCCTTCAACTAATAAAACATTGTCTATGAAAAAGTTTTTCAAATTTCCAATCATACCTGATCCAACCACTTTCTTTGTGGTTTTATCTCCAAGTGTAACCTTGCCTCCACTCCTGGCTTCCAGCGTTATGAATTGAGCAGTATCTCCAGTCATGTGCTTAGAACATCCGCTGTCCAGATACCATATACTCTCACGAGGTCTTGTGTGAGAGTATTCCTGCAAAATTCTCAAATGTTAGACCTGGGAACCCAAACTAGTTTGGGTTCACCTTTATGAAATTTATAATCAGATGCATGTATGATATGTCTAGGTTTATGCATCTTAGTTCTCCACACCAAATTAGGTTTCATCTTTAAAGTGCAGGTGTGAGATATATGTCCCAAAAATCCACAATTGTTACATTTAACATTAGGAAAAATATTCCTATGTTTTCTTTCATATGATTGTCTTCTAAGGGATTTCATGAATTTAGGATAATATTTAGGATTTGTAAAATCTTCAAGATTAGTGGGGTTCCTATTATCCTCGAGAGCTCTTATAGTGAGTTTGTAAAATGAATTCATATCCTCCAAGATTTGATTTGTATAATTGATTCTATATGTCTTGCTCTCAGATTCATCCTTAAATTTCTTAAATTCTTTTTTAAGTTCAGCATATGATGATTTTAAATTCTTAAAATTTTTATTCAAGTCATCATATTCATCAAGTAGTTTCATGTGGTTGCTATCAATTAAAGCATGATCTTTCCTAAGGATTTCGTGTTCCTTATTAAGCTCTTCCAATTCTAAAACTACACTAGCATGCATCTTTTTCATTTTCCTATATGCATCATGCATGTGTTCAGAAACTTCAAACAATTCATTATAGGTTAAATCACATACCTCTTCTTGATATGATTGTTCAGCTTTATCTGCCATCAAGCAAAGGTTGGTGACTTCTTCTACTTTTTCAGTCTCTGATGAGTCTGAAGCTGAGTCCGCCCAAAAAGCCTTTTGAAACTTCTTCTTGCCCTTCTTTACCATTTGTTTCTCCTCTACCTTCTCCTTGCTAGGAGTGGCTTTGAGTTTTGGACAATCAGTCTTTATATGACCTGGTTTCCTGCATTCATAACAAATCACTTCATTAGAAACCTTGTCATTTCTGTTATACTTACCTCTATTCCATTGCTGGCGTCTCTTCTGCTTCCTCTTTAAAAAGCTTCTGAATTGTCTAGTCATCAGTGCAATATCATCTTCATCCTCAGGTTGTGAGTGTTCACTTTCTGACTCTTCCACATTTAGTGCAATATTTTTGTCCTTTTTTGGTTCACCTGCATCAATCTTTCTTTGACTTACTCCTTACTCGTAAGCAATGAGTGAACCAAGAAGATTTTCAATGGAATAAATGTTCAGATCTTTAGACTCTGTAATTGCAGTAATTTTAGCATCGTATGCAGTAGGTAAACAACGAAGAATCTTATTGACCATTTCAGCATTAGTTAATTCCCTACCAAGTGCATGCAAAGAGGTAACAATTTGGGTGAATCTTGTGTACATGTCAGATATAGATTCATTAGGTTTCATGCAAAATAATTCGTAGTCATGTAACAAGATATTGAGTCTTGATTGCTTAACCTCATTTGTCCCTTCATAAGTAATACAAAGTCTATCCCATATGTCTTTTCCGCTTTTACAAGTGGAAACTCGCATGTAGTCTTCAGATTTTAAAGCACAAAAGAAACTATTTAAACATTTCGCATTTAATTGTGCTAAGTCACGTTCTTCTATAGTCCAATCTGCATAGGGTGTATCTACCCTAATTCCATCAACTAATTTAGTTGGTTTTGAGTAACCTTCCTGGACTAGCATCCACATGCGATAATCAAGTGACTGTAAGAAAGTAGACATGCGTGTTTTCCAAAAATCAAAAGGAATATTGTCAAACAGTGGAGGTCTAGTGATAGAGTAACCCTCAGGTGTGTTTCGGTTTCCAAATGTAGCCATCTACGTTAATCAAAAAGTAGTTCAAACTTATGATTTTGAAACTATGCTCTGATACCACTTGTTGAGTCCAGTAATTAGGTTGTTAAGCCTAAGTAAATGTCCCACGGCTACCAAGAGGGGGGTGAATTGGTAGTTTTAAAAATTTTAAACCCTCTTAATGATAAAGTTGAACCGAAATAAAATTTTCTTTTAAAGTTTGTAGAAAAATGTTTTTCAACCACAGAGTTGTTAAAACTGAAATTTAAAGTGCAGAAACGTAAAAGTAATAAAGTAAATGACACCAGATTTATAGTGGTTCGGTCTATAACCAGACCTACATCCACTCCTTAGAGGCACCCTCTGAGTATTGCACTAATACCACAAAGTGACTCTCCTTTAGCACCCACAGCAAGGCGGAGAAGCCTGTACAAAACACTCTTTTCACCACTACCTAGTGCGGCAGAGAACCGTCGTCCTTTTACACAATCCACAGTGCTGGCAGAGAACCGTCGTCCTTTTACACTCTCCTAGTGTGGGTAGAGAACCCTACGGCTGTTCACACTCTCCAAGTGTAGGCAGAGAACCTTCGTCCTTTTACACTCTCCTAGTGTGGGCAGAGAACCCTTCGGCTGTTCACACTCTCCAAGTGTTGGCAGAGAACCGGATCTCCTTGACTGATCTTCTCACAAGAATCTAGAATGAAGAAGGAAAAGAGTGAAGAAATCCAATTTCACAAGTAGAGACTCTTACCTTAGTAATCCAAGTGAAGCCTTCTCGCTCCAGTGGTAGGAATCCTCCTTTGAATGCACTCTTCCACTCTCTCCTTGGCTATTCTCTCAAGAGGCACGAAGATCAAATGACAAAAAGATTGGGTGGCAGTCTAATTTGGACTATTTATACAAAAGACATGAAAAACCGCCCAAAAACTGCATATTTTCAATTCTGTACGCAGTGGATCGTCCTGTACGATCCTGGATCGTCCTGGATGATTTTACTTAAACGATCTTAAACGACCCAATTTGTATATGTGTATGAAATGACTTCGTACAGCGGATCGTCCTGTACGAACTAGGTTCATCCAGTACGAATGGTTATTACAAGGTCGGTTCTAGATACTGCTGAAAATTGTTCTAAGTCGGTTAATCGTTTGGACGAAAATATGTTCGTCTGGACGAAAATTTTCCAGAGAGCCGATCGTCCTGGACGATTATTTATTTCGTCTGGACGAAAATTTTCCAGAGGATCAATCGCCGCGGACGATAATTTGTTTTCGTCTGGACGAAAATTTTCCAGAGAGCTGATCGTCCGGTACGATATTTATTTTCGTCTGGACGAAAATTTTCCAGAGGACTGGTCGCCTCGTACGATGATAAAATTCGTCTGGACGAAAATTTTACAGAGAACCCATCGTCCGAGACGATAATAAAATTCGTCCTGGACGAATAGAACTTAGAAAAATTTTTCCGAGCAAGTTCCTATTCGTTCCAAGTGCTCTTATAGGAGATAACTGACAGATCGTCCAGTACGATAAATATCATCCTGTACGATCAGTATAGAATTTTTTAAAATCTCCTTATTTGTGTGTGTGAGATTTTATTCACTCAATTACAATCACTCCCTTTCAAAATTAATTCAAAGAAAAGGCAAACTTCAAATAAACAAAATATCTCATGTTGAATTTGATTTGAAGTTTTTGTAGTCTGGAGTCTGATTTTCCTGAAATGTTAGTACACACAAGAGCAACTGCAAATCTTCTGAAATTGTTAGGAGATAACTATACATTTGAACAATAATGTTTGGAATCATCAAAACTACATAAGTTGCACAAATATAAATCATTCAAATAGCAACTATTCAAACACTTTACTTCTCCTTCCACCTCATCATTTGTTCATATCCTCCTTTCTCCATTGTGAGAGTTAGTTACAGCTACAATGTTTGTCTCTAAAATAGTAATAGCAAAGGATATTTATGTAGATTTGTTTGTTTTGAAAGTGAACACCTAGTAAATGAAATATGTACTTATTGATTTCTTATGTCGCATGATTCAAAATCTTATATGTAGACCGCAAGAGTTTGTGTAAAGCTATGCCTTTCTAAAAAAAATTGCATATCAAATGTTTGTGATAATACTTATTAAGAAGTAGCATAGGCCTAATAATATAAAAAATGAATGATGGTGTACTTTCATGACTCATGAACAAAATATGATTTGTCTTTACTAAATATGGCTATGTTCTAGTCATGTGCTTGCTTCTGATTATTTCATAGAATATCATCTATCATAATTTATCATAAATTTGAAGAGTTTGTGTGTGAAGTCATTTTTAAATTACTTCTTCAAATTGTTTGAAGAAACTCATATTTAAATTCATACTTAAACTAAATCTCCAACGTCCTTAACTTTGAAAGAATAATGTTCAGTAATCTTGTTTGTACTATGGGTATTTGATGACTCATGATTGGTGAAATGGTATTTTTTTAAGAAGGTTTTGTGTGTGAAAAGTGAAAGTGGAGTGTGTGTGGAGAGGTAATTTGTGTAGAGGATGGCATGTGTATGGAGTCAAAAAGTAAAGTGTTTGCTTTCATGGGAAGTGCGTGCGTGTATTTTGAAGAGAGTTCTTTGTGTTTAAATCAAAATGTAACAAGTGAAAGGTGTATGTTTTGAAGAGAAATTTGTGAATGCAAGTGTTAAGGGTGATGTGTGGGATCTTTGAGTGATGAAGAGTGTTTGTTGAATTGTAGAGTGTATGAATTTTAAATAATGAAAGTGGGACTTTGGAAAGTTGAAATGTATGCTATTCTAAAAGAAAAAGTGTACATGTGTTTTGGCGAAGTGCATCAAGTATTTTCTAGAAGGTGGAGTGAAAAAGTGACTTGGTGTGTTTTGGAGAATGGAATTATGAAATTTGTATTTGTTTTCAGAGTTAGAATGTCTAAAGTTTTGAGAGATAAGAAAATATGTAAGTGTGGGAAAGTAAATTATATGTGAGTGAGTTTGGAAGATGAAGCGTATGTATTCTTGGAAAGTAATAATTGTGTATAATTCGAAAATGTGATATTTGTGAGAAATAAAAAGTTAGGTTTGTGGATTTGGAAAGGTATAAATTGTGTGTTTTGTAAAGTGGAACTTCTGGGTGATTTGAAAAGTGAAATTTTATGTTAGAAAGTGAAAGTAGTATGTGTTAAAGAATAAGTTAGTTGGAAATTTAATGGAAGATGAAAGTTTTGAAGAAAGTAAAACCCTTTTTTTTTATCTACCTCTCTTTCCCCCTTTTTACTCCCCCTTTCTTGTGCCTCAAGGTGAATGTTAGAAAGATATAAAGTATGCATTCAAAAGTAAAAGGTTCCAAAAGTAAAGTCAACAAACCAATGAGCAAGCTCGAAGAAAGGTACATTTTTATTTTTAGTAAATTTTAATTATTTTATTTTTTAAATTATTAAATAGGCTTCTAATCCATGTTTTCTCTTCTTTATTTGCATGAACTATAAGGAATGATACTGGTCGAGTGAACAAAAGGACAAGGAACTAAAGGAGATAGTCGCCCCCATCCAACCGGGTGGAGGTACTACGGGCAGAACCACCGGATCATAGCCCCCGGTGACTATAAGTTTTATTAAAACTTAGAAATCCCTTAGGAGGCCCTTAGTGTGGTTTGTTTGAAACCTCCCCCTTTAGGTCCTTATAGTGACTTCAATTTTATTAGGATTATTTTTAATTTATTTTAGATCCTTTAACCCCTTTACACGTGCACAATGTCCTAAGGGTTACTGATAACAAAATTTTTCACCTGATATAACATTAGTGAAATTTAAGGAAAAAATTAAGGACTAAGTCTTAGAAAACTTAGACTTAGGATACATTAACACTTTAGGGTAGAAATACATAACATAGAAAACTTAGTGATATTCCCCATAGAATTAGAATATATTATTAATAAAACCTTAATTAAATCTAATCAAAAATAAATAATCAATTAATAAAATTTTTGAATACACTAATGATAATTTAGATAGAAATACACGAAAATTACATAATGTTTAAAAACCAAATCATAATTAATACGCATCACCACTGAGAGATAAAATTCAAAAATAAATTTAAAATTGAATCTAATTAATATTTTAATCATCTTATAATCAATAAAATTATTTGAAATTAAATAAAATCTTTAAAAAATTTAATTAATTAAAAAAATTATTAAATTAATTAATGATTTAATAATTTTTTAAAACTTAATAAAGCATCAACAAATTAAATAAAAATCTTTAAAAATTCAATAAAATATTAACACTTTAATGAATAATTAAAAACTTAATAAACCATTTTTAAAATTATTAAACTATCTAAAATTTTATAAATTATTAAAAACTCAATAAATAATAAAATTATATAATTTAAAGATTAAAAATGTAAAGAACCATTCTTATTAATCAACCTTAACAATTAAAATTCAACCTAAAATAAACTCTAAAAATATTAAAGATACTAAAACTTAAACTTGAACATAAAATTTCCTTTGACCTTTCAGCAAACCAAATTCATTCACTTAGAAAACTTCAACAAATAATTGACTTAAGATATATCCAAAATACACAACCCACTGCACACACTTAGATTTGTTTGCTAGTACAACCGACTTTAGCTTTGGGTTAGGTCGGTGTTTACTTTTTGTTGCTGTGTGACGGGCTTTCTCAGTTTTCATTGCATGCTATTTATGATTGATATGAGTATTTATTTACTTTTAATGCTCTCTATGATATGACTTGATTGATGATTAGATTACCTATAAGTTAGGAGCAATCTGATTATTTAAAAGCACCTAACCTATGAGAATTTTTTGTAGGTGGTCACACGCGTGTAGGGGAATAAAAGGTGGGTTAATTAATTAATAATTATATAAATGCTATAGGTGATTTAGCTGCTTAGCTCTCAAATAAAAAGAGTGTGACCAAGTATGGCTGGTGAAATTTAATTTAAATGCAAATATATAACTTCTAAGGAATGCTTTTATTATGAAATACTTAGGATAAACCTGCAAGTGATCTTAATTTTCTTTTTCTTTCTGTGATGTAAATATAATTTGTTAAAGTCAGGTGTTGTGAAAGTGATTTAGAAGTGGGATATCACATCCAACCTCAAATCCAAAGAAAAGAGAATAACCCATAGGAGAGTGTTCCCTTTTATTTTGAAAGTCAAGTTAGGATGATTCTAATACCTAAAGGGAAAAGAAAATACCTCTTCGGGGGTGAGTTTCTTTTCATTTGGATATCTAGGCCCCGACAAATCCAAGGAGCTCATAGAAGAAGAAAAGAAGAAATGAGGAGATGAAAGGAAGAAGACGAAGAAATGAAGATAAGAAAAAAGTACATCCTCTTTCAAAATCACTTGCGTCAATCTTAAGATTAGAATTCAAGTTTGTTGTTAATGGTGTCCGGCCACTTTATTTTTTAGCAAATTCTCGATGTAAATAAAATGAAACTTGCCATATGGACATTAGATATTACATTTTGGATAATTTGTTATTGTTTATATTATTTATGTAGTAGAATTACTTTTTTTTAGGTTTTCTTGCATGCCGTATTTTATTTTAGCCTAGATACAATCGAAGTTTTTGTTAGGGTACGAACAAAAGTTTTCTACTTATAACTCTAATAAAATTTTTAGGCTCACATAGTAACTCTAACGATCTAAGAAGTAAGCTCGAGACCATTGAGAGTCAGCATAGGAATATTATTACCTTCTCTTCTTTGTTAGGCACCTCCCCGTCTGTGGGTTCTGGCATACTACTTGGACTATGAGGTTATAATTCTATTAAGAAGATGTTGTATAATCTCTAGGAAAAAAATTATTTTCTAAGCCTAATTTTAAAACTGCTTCATACTCATTTTATGCATTCAAGTTAATTAGCATGCATTACATTAGATAAAAATTAAAAATTATCTAAAATATTAATAACATTTTATTTTTAGGCATCATTTTCCCTACATAGGTTGAGGAGCCAATTAGGGTATGTCTTAGATGCTGGGCCCCAATTCTTTAAATTTAAGCAACAATCCTACCCATCTTTCATAAAGAGACTAGACACATAATTTTAAAGTGCCTAGGTGGTTAGCTGGCTCCCAAATCTAGGTCAGAGTAAGTCCAGATTTGCACTTCATTCGTTAGGTTTGGGTTACTACTTTATAGTGCACAAATTAGATTTATGTTCTGAGGTAGATTTTTTAAATCTTAAGTCCTCACCCTCCGAGAATATAATCCCAAATTTCTAATAAAATATCAACTCAAACATAAAAATCTTCTCTTAAAATATAAAGCTCAACATAGGGTAGACTGAGGTTTCCTCTAAGCATCTCAGAATCTGGCACCTATTTTCCTCCTTTGACTCGCTAAGAACTGTTCAACATCGAGCTTTCTCCTTAAAAAAATTCTTACATTTGTTCCTTATCTTTATTTTGTAGTGAAAGGGTATGAAATCTCTACTTTAATCGAGAGTTTTCTTAGGAGCATCTCTCCTAGGATGTAATTAACTATAGGGGCTTGCCCCTATATGGATTTAAGAACCCCAAATTAAAATAAACCTTATTTTATTCTTATAAAATAAGAGAAAAATGTTTGGGAATGCAGATATCTTTTAAAACCCTTATTCCTAATTTTAAATATACTTATAGAATATATTATTATCTTTCTAAGTAATATAACATTCTATTTGTTATATTTAATTTTAGAAATGATGAATTTTATAAAACCTATTCTTTTTTTTTTTTTTTTGGTGTTTTAAAGAATTTTATGTTCATCTTTTAAGATTATATAATATTCTCTTTGTTACACCTAAACAAAATAATGGATTATTATTTTCAAAAAACATATTTCTATTTTTAAACACATTCTCTAGAATTTCATGTTCATCTTTCGAGATGATATATTATTCTTTAAACTATATTTGAACATAGAAATATCATTTTTAAAACTTTTTTTTGATATTGAATTCGTTGTAGAATATCTTATCAGTCTCCTGAGATTGTACATTATTCATGTAGTGGAGAAAATAAAATCTACATGGCGACACTATTTTTCCCCACCACCAATGTCCTTTCTCGCCCTCTTGTAATGGAAGAGTACCAGCATCCTTTTTTACCCTCCTAGTGATAGCAAAGTACTAATGTCCTTTTTCACCCTCCTGGTGATGGTAGAGTATAGAATCTTCTTCAAAGAACTTCTCTCAAGAGTTTTTAAAGAAGTAGGGAAGAGATTTGAAGAACATAAAAAGAGATCCTCACCTTTTGGCAACCTTATGAACCCTTCATAATTTTCACTTGCAAGATCTCTCAATCCTCACTTTGAAACACTCTTTCAAAACACTCTCACTATCACCTCCCAAGAGAAAATTTGTAGAAGAAGTAGGATAGATTGTTTTTAGGACTCTTATATATAAAGGACAAGAAATATTATCTAGAAAATTGAAATTTTCAAGTTGAACATACTTGGATCATACAGTATGATTGTACTTCATATGTATGAACAGTTCAAAAATCCTTGTACGATGTTGTACGAACCTGATTTCATACTCTATCAGTCATATGTATGAACTGACATCATATTATATTAACATATTAAAACTAAACAAGTTTGCCCAGTACGATTTTGTACAAACTCATTTCATACTCTAGATGTCATCATTATGAACAAATTATCATACAATATGAATTGTTTAAATAAATTATGCTTTATATGGTACAAATATGGATGAATCTATTTCATACTCTAGACATCATCTATACAAACCCAAGTTCGTATAGTATGAATAGTTCAAAAAATTTAGGTATTCGTATGGGATGAATTAGTAAATACCCATTTCGTACTCTAGATGTCATCTATATAAATCTAACTTCGTACAATACGATCAGTTCAAGAAATGGTGAATTCATTTGGGATGAACTGGTACATATTTATTGCATACTCTTGATTTCATTTGTATGAATCTAACTTTGTACAATATGAACAGTTCAAAGGAAAATTCCAAGACATGATGTAATTAACATAGTTCTAAAGGAACTATCATTTCAAATCATCTAGTATAATTCAATAATCATACAGTACGATCAGTTTTAAAATTAAAAATTTTGACTTATTGCCCTAGTGTGTGCATACATGGTTACCCAAATTACAATCACACTCTCTCAAACTTTTAAAAAATAAAAAAAGTATAGACTTCAATTATAATAAACCCTAATTAAATCTATCTTGAAGTCTTTAGCAGTTGGTAGTTTGATTTTCCTGAAATGTTAGTACACACAAATAACACAAATAAAATTTATCTAATTTATGTTAGAAGAAATAGTAATCAACACAATAATATTTTGGTTTCATAAAAAATTCACATGATATAAAATATAGTTTTGAAAACTAAGTTGCAACATTATATATAACCCTCGAGGGTCAAATTGATCATTTAATCAAGAATTTAATTATGATAATTTGGATAAAATATTATTAATTTCACAATTAAAGTTATAATAATAATTGATATATTATTTTAAGGAAAGAATATATCAATCATCATTGATCATTTAAATATGATGATAATATTCATTGAATTTAACTTGAATTTTCCGAAAGATAATTAGTTGTGTTTTGAAAAAATTAATTTTCAAAAATTTATTTGGGTTTCTAAATTTCTTATGAGTGTTAGCCCTCATACTTAATTACATTGTAGGAAACTAAAATTTCTTATGAATACTCTCGATTAAAATAGTGATAGAAGTTTTATTTTACGATTTCAAGACTCAATAGCAAAGGAGACAAAGATTGGAAATTCAATAGGGAATGGATCAAAAGTCAGCATTTATTTCTAGAGGTCAAATGAGAAATGGTAGGAAATACTTTGAGATTCTAAAATATTTTAGAAGCACCCCAGCCTATCATATGTGTTGGGCTTAAATTTGAATTGAAAGAAATTTTAAGTTTGAATGATCAATTTTATTAGAAAGTTGGGATTAGATTCCTAGAGGTTGAGGTCTTATAGCTTGATTATTCCTAGAAACCTAAATATAAATTAGGTATTAAAAATCAGTAACTCGATCCTAGCTAATGTAGTGTAAGTTTGGACTTACCCCAGCCTAGATTGGGGAGCGAACTAACTACCTAGGTGCTTTAAAATTATGAGTTTGGTTTTTTATGTAAGAGTGATAAAATTGTTGTTTAATTATGTTTGAAAAAAAGAGGCCGACCTTAAGGGGAGATCCTAATTGACCCCTTAACTTATGTTGGATAAATTGATGCTAAAACTAAATGTAATTAAATTTTTAGACACTTTTAAGTTCGTATCTAATGCAATGCATGCTAGTTGATTTGATAAATAGTTAAATAATAATGAAGCAGTTTTAAAAAGGCTTAAAAATAGTTTTTTTCTAAGAGATTGCATAAATTCCCCTTGATAGATCTGCAACCTCATAGGCTAGGTGGTCTGCTAAAACCCGTAAGGAGGGAGATGCCTAATAAAGGAAAGAAGGAACAACAAAATTATATGCAAACTCCTGGCGGCCCCAAGCTTACTTTTTAAAAGCATTAGAATTTCTATGTGAGCTTAAAATTTTTAAATTTAATTTAAGTAGAAAAAGTTTTAATGATCCTTCATGACCCTCTAATCGAGTTATAGGTTAAATCAAATACGGCATATAATATCACCAAAAAACTATTAAAGGTATACAATCCTAATCATAAATTAGGAACATCAATTAATAATCAAACCTGTTAATATTCAAATTAAAAGTCCATGTGGTAAGTTCCACTTAATATTACAACATAGGGTTTGTAAAAAGTAAGTGGTCGGTACCACTAATAACAGTCCATATTCTATTACTAAAACTTAAATAAATATGAGAATGAGATTTTTCTCAATCTTCATTTATTCATCTTTATAGAGCTTCTTCGATCTAACGAGTACATATATCCAAATGAAAAGAAACTCTCCTTTGGAAGGGGTTTTTTCTTTTCCCTTTGGATATTTAAAAATTATGCAAATTTGGATCTTCAAATGGATAAGAACTCTCCCTTGAGGGATGTTCTTTACTCTTTGGATTCCAAATTAGATTTCTATTCCAACTCAAATTACTTTAATATTACAACGCAATTAAAATTAAATTATATTGAATAAAATTAAAAATCTAAACTTGAATAACCTGCGGGGTCATCCTAAACAATAATTAAATCATCACAAGCAGTTATATATTAAATTTAAAATAATCAAACTAGTCATAATTGCAATTGTATCATAGGGTGTAGAAATTAAATAAATAATCACATCAATGATTTAATTATAATAACCAACATGTAGTGAAAGCTCAAAAACCCAGCACACAATAGGAAAGTAAACATCAGCCTAGCCTAGATTTAGAAGTGGTGCTTTAATAAATCACCTAAAGTGTGTGAGATAGGCAGTGTGGCTTGGATATGTCCTATATAGGATAATTAATTAAAGTTGTCTAATAGTTGGGTTTATTGAAGGTTAAAGAGTAAATTTGATTAGAGTTTAAATATTAGTGTTAAGGTTTATTTTTAAAAAACATTTTTAAAGTTGATTGATTAAATAAATTTAATTAGTTGGAGATTGAAGGATCAATATAATTTAAATAATTAGATTATTTACTAATTTTAAGGATTAGATAAAATTAAATTTTCCATTAATCACTTCGTGGCATTGTTTCACAGGCTCGATGAGTTAGACCTCCTTAAGACATGTAGTTCCGTAGCTCGAGATAGTCCAACCTAAAAACCAAATTGATTTAGTTGAATTAAAAATTTTTAATTTGGCTAAATTATTAATAATCAATTGATTAAGATTTTCTACTTCATTAAATTCATTCGTGGCATTGTGACACCAGGCTCATAGAACCAATCCATCTTAGGACACAACCCTGTAGCTCGGAGTAGTACATCCTAAAAACTTCATATTTGGAGTGGTTATTGTGTATTAAAGGCTTAGTTAAATAATTTTAATAAACAAATCAATAATTTTTATAATTTTTATTAATTATTGACATTTCAGAATTTCTAGATTTTTTAATTATTAAATTAAGAGGTTAAATTTTAACTTTTAGATTAAGATTAATTCTAAAAATTTAATATTTTTATTAAATATTAGACCTTATGATGAGCGATTAAATTATAGATTTGCTGTCTTTGAATTTTTCTATAATTAGTTATAAATTTTTGAAGTTTCAGTTGATATTTGGATCTAAAGTTAACTAAAAGTTTAACTATTTGATTAAAGTTGAATTCTAGAGTTTTGATATTTTTCTCAAGTACTAGACCTAAACATGGGTAATTAGGCTTTTAGTTTTCTAGAATTTAATTTTAGATATTTAAATATGAATTTTTGAATTTTAAGTTAAAATTTAAACAGAATTTGACTAAAAAGTTGACTTTTAAATTTTAAGTGATATTTGATGGTTTGATATTTTTAATAAATATTAGACCTTACATGGAGTAAAATGACTTTGTGTTTTGTTATTTTGGAGTTTTTTATAATTAAATATAAATTTTTGAAGTTTTAACCTAATTTTGAACTACGATTGATTAGAGAGTTGCCTTTTTTACCATGACATGTTTTTATTAGTTTATTATTTTTAGAAAATACTAGACCTCAAATGAAATTGAATGAAACTAAGTTTAGTTCATTTAGATTTATTGGAATTAGTAATGATTTTTTAAAATTTGGTTAATTAGTTAATTTTTTTAATTATTTAATTAAGAAGGTTTTCATTCTAACTACACAAAATCACTCTCAAAGGTTAGGGATAATCTATGGGAGTGTTTTCAGGTGTTTAGAATTTATTTAGAATTTTTTAATCAATTGTTTATATTCATAAGACTTAAATAAATGTTAAATTATAAGTCTAGTAATGCGGATTTTATTTTCCCTAAATAAATGACTAAATTTTGATTAATTTGATATATTATTTGTAATTTTTATATTTAATTTTGATTTATTACAATATTTAGAAATTTGTGGGTCCCAAAAAGAGTTTAATTTTGACATGCTTGGTTGTATAACCTAATGACCTCCAAATCTAGTAAAATTTGGGCGTAAGGTGTAAAATGTCAATAAGTTTAATGTTCTAATGTTTCAACCCTACTGGGTGTATGCATAATTTTCTAGAATTTGTCTAATTTAAGTAGTCCTTTTCCGTTATTATTTTTCCTAGATGTCACTAGTTTTCAACTAAGTTTGAATTTTTGGTCACCTAACCCTGAGATATATGCAAGGGTACCATAGCAATCACATAATCTAACTATACCAATTTTGAGAGTTATAAATTTTTAAAGTTTTAGGTCCAAAATTGACTCAATAAATTTATGCCACAGCAATCCATGGAGAATATGGACCTACAAAAAATGTTGGGGATGCCTAAGATGCTAACAAACATTTCACCAAAATTTGTGTCCATTTTGACCATTGGATAGTGAGAAATTTATAAAATTTGAATTTCAATAATTTGTAAAATAACTCACTATATAGTGATCAAAATTACTTAATTTTAATTTTAATAAATACTATATGAAAATATCTTTCCAATGAGACCAAAAACACTTAATTTGGTAAAATTTTGGATTTTTTGTGAATTTTGGAAGTTTTAGATATTTAAATTAATTTTTTAAATTAGTTTTAGTCAAATCAAGCTGCCAGATTGGCAATAATTGTGCACATAGATCGCCGCCGCCATTCACTTAAATAACATGGCAAGAAATTGGGGCCTGATTTGACCACGGGAAAATCAAACGACCTTGATTTGACCACATCGCTAGATGGGTTCGTAAACCATACAGGTTCAAAGACCACGGATGTCTGCGATTTAGATCAGAGCTACATGGTTTCTCATGGACTGTCTGATTACAAGAATGGCTGGGGGGCTTTACTTATAGCTGGGAAGGCATAGTTATCCTTAGAGTTGGTTGGAGGCTATGAGAATTACAACTTTTGAATGATATGATATAATTCCATAACTTTGAGTGAAGTGTAGGATTATTCCATTCCCCCTAATGATTGTTATCCAAAACTGATATAGAGAGATGCATTAGAGTGCTTCCAAGTATTCCTTCTAGACACCAAAATTCATGGAGGTGTGGATTTACTAGTAATATTTGGCTTGCCAAGGTGGCATAACCACCTAAGCAGGCAAGTTGACTTTTTTACCACTATGACTAGTCAACTAAGCATGTTGAATGATGAGGTGGCATGGAGAGTGAGATTTGAGCTGATTTTGAAGGAGTGAAGACCAATGAGTTAAACTTTATATGGACATATGAGAGCTTAAGTAGGTTTGACCAAATCTAGTTGAGTTAACTTGGTGTCTTGGTCAGGTTAGCTAGGGTTTAATCCAAAATAAACTAAGAAATGTTTGAACCATGAATGGGACATCCTTTGAAATGAATTTGAGAATTTGGGTAGTTTGATTTGGTCATATGGGTTGGATTTATTGGGTCAACCTAGGTTGATTTGGTCAACCATGTTGACCCAGGAGCTTGAAATGGGCTAAATAGATTTAAAATGATATTTTGAGTCTATTGGAAGTGGTTAGAGGCTTTGTAGAAAGCTCTAACGTCAAATTCCACTAAGGGATAGGTCCAATGGCACATGTCATAAATATTTGAAGTTTTATAGCCTTCAAAAATAAATTTAGTTTATGAGACTAGAGACCTCAAAATGAGCTCAAATTTGATGGGTAGACCCTAGGGACATTCCTAATCGATATTCAATTGATAGATAATGAATTGGGGGTCATTTAATTGGGATTTGAAGTGTTAGAAAAATCACTAGAAAATGCTTTTTGGATAGGACCTTTAAACCTTGGATTTTGGTTTGAATTTTTGGGTTTAAAGTGGCTTGATCCTATGGGCTAAGTGGATCTTGGATCTGGATTGGTCCTAGTGACCTCATACAAAAATGATGTCATCATCCACTTAAATGTATAATAAAATTTCATAGATATAATGTTGAATCAAAGTCAGTTACACGGTTGACCAGGTCTATCTTTTATTTGTTAAAATTTATATGAGTAATGTCAAGTTGTATTAGAGGACCACCTCAATAACTTCTATAAGGTTAGCATTCTTCATGTTTGATTGACACTTCATAGTTCTTTCACAAAATAATGGTCTTGAGAATACTTTTGGGTATTAAGTTTTGTTAATTACAAAACTCAAGAGCAATTAAAGTAACTTAATGATTGCTAATGAATAGGTGACTCCATGTATCTATCATCATGAATGTTTACTCGATGGGTTCTCCTAGGATTATGCTATAAGGCACAATAGATTAACCTTATATATCCATTCTTATGGATTGTGCTATATGTAGGTGATGAATTCTCAATTTTTCATACTAATTAATTCTTTACTGTCAACATTTTATCCATTTTTAAATTAAATCCTTATAGTCATTATTATTAATACGCTCTTACTATACTTGAGAGATAGTTGGATCAAAAAAAATTTATAGACAACACTAGGATCTTACAAACAAGATTAACTAATAAGCAAGATTTAAAAAACCAGATTAGACCAACCAATTTAATTAGTTTGACCATGAATAGATTGACTAGCAGGTTCTGGTTTGTATAATAACCAGTCTCAATTAAAATCATTCAGGATTGGAAGAAACTAGCAGTCGAACTACTCACCTGGCAAATTGGAAACAATTTTGAATAATCGGGTGAACACATCAAAGTTGAATTTTAGCTATTCAATCTAAATCTAATACGGTGTCATTCATTCTACCCTTTCATTTATTTATCCAAACTCAATCCCTCCCAACTTTACACTTGCATTCAACTTCCCTTCATCTCTATGTGAAACTTATCCTTATTACATAGTTATCATCAATGGCCAAAGCTTCTCGATGTTTAGGTGTAGAGATCTCAGAATTCATCATTATAATCCATGGAAATCTTATTTGAAGAAAGAGACAACAAGAAGAAAAGAGAAATCGCAAGGTTGTGCTTCTATAGAAGAGCCAAAGAAGATGGTGTGTTAGTTTCTCAAGTTACCAATTAAATTATGTACGACTACTATCACAAAAGTTGCAAAATATAACACTAGAAGTACCTCGGGCCAGGCCCATGATCCCAACATTTTGATCCAAAGTTTGAATTTTCCACACTTCACAGTTTAGGCATGCTCATCTCTTGCGGCCATAACTTCTAGATAATGTTCTGAACATTAATACAGGTGTGCTCATTATGGATCTCTAGATCAGTGTCAAGGAAAGGTATTGATTTTATAAATGTTATTACTTTAGTATGTTATAAAACTGCATGATTTGGACATCATGTGCGGGAATCCGTGGGATGGCCGAACCACTTTATGTAAGAACCTAAAGCCGATAGATGTGTTGTTTCACATTTGCTAAATTTGTGATTTGCATGTGTTGAAATTGCATTTGTGTTTTTCATTTGAGTCATATTACTATGTTGAAATACTTAATGTTTAATATTATTATTATTTAAGATGTCATTTGGTTCGACCCCAGTTTGATCGATTTGACCGGTCCAACTTGAAACAACTCCTTTCGGTTCATTCTCTGGTTTGATTTACATAAAAAATATCATAAGTTTAAAATAAAATAAAAGAATCTATTAATAATCTCTCTAATTCCACTATATCGTTAAAAAGTGCAAGACATGAGACAATGATATGTCAGTATGCTTGCTCTTTGTCCCTTTATTTATCTAATGAAAGAGGTATAACTCAATAATAAAGATGATTAAATTACATGACATAGCCTAATGAAAATTTATCTTAAATACAGATTTGCTCACTTATATCTAACAGTTACATTCAATGCATATAATGGTTTCCAAAGAGGGAGCAAGTCTCTACGAAGTAACAAACACTAAAGCTAAGCTAACTTTTGGTTTTTTGGCTGTTAGGGTTGCCCTCCTCGCCCCCTCGCCAGTGGATTCTCATGAGAAGTCTTCCTAATTTTTCTTTTCCTCTATTGTGGTGTATTTTGGTTTTCATTTTGCCTTCTTCCGGCTTCTATGGCTAGAATGGTGGTGAAACGCCTGAGCGACTCTGGATTTTGAGATGGTCTGTTCAAGTCTCAATCTTTTCTTGATGCTCTTGCTGGTTGTTTCTCTCATGGAAGATTTCCTTGCTGGTTGCTTTCCATCACTTTGGATTTCGAAGAAAGAGATCATTACCCTAGCAGTTCCTTTCCAATGTTTAATGTTTGCTAGTTGGTTTCTTCCCCTCTAAGTGACCTTCTATTGAATTGATTCGAAGGTTTTTTTTTTTCATCCTTAAGCTAACTGGTGATGTCTCGGTTACCTTGCTTGATCAATTACAAATTTTACTTAAAATGAGTATTGATCTTGATTATAGTAGGGTTTTCTATCATAGATCTTACTTAAGTAATGACTTCTATGTGAAATTGACTAAATGGTCTCCTCTTGTTGATGTTGGTGTTGAATCTCCTATTATCTCTATTTGGATTTCTTTCCATAATCTATGCCTTCCTCTATTATCCCCTGTATCCTTTATGGATTGGGTTCAATTTTTGGTAGGCCATTGAAGGTTGATAATGCTACTTTTGTGGGTTCTCTACCTTTTGTATCCCGTGTTCTAGTTGAGCTTGACATTATAAAAACTTATCCTGACAAAATCTAGTTGGGTCCTTAAAACTAGGTTATATTCATCAAGTTGCTATGGAGGTTTTCCTAGCTTTTTTGTGATTTATGTAAATATATAAGGCATTTGAGTAGTGATTGTTGGCCTCATTAGTCTTTTGCCCTGCCTACTATTATTCCTATTGTTTTTAAACCGATGAATGTTAATTTTATTGTAAGGGGGATAGGGTGGCTAATACTATTTCTTTTGTTGCCAATGAATTGGTTATGGAGTGGGGTCCTGCCGATGTTGTTGACAAGAATGATGTTGGCCTTTCAGTGGATGTTGTTGTTTAATATCATTAATGTTGAGGAGGAAGTTGCCCTTTTAGTTATTGGTATGCCTATGAATATTGATTGTACTAAAAGGGATGGTGTAGAAGGTGTTAATACTAACTTGAATGTCAATAATTATTGCATTAACCTTATAACTAGTCCTAGTTGTGCTGAAGCTATGGAGAAGTCGGATGACAATTCCATTTCTTTAGGTTCTAAGGGTGGTGGACCTAAGGTAGAGCTGGTTAACATGGATAATGTGGCTTCTAGGATGCTTTCCTCAGCAATTCAAACTATGGTGGTTAATGAGGATAATGATAAAGTGGTGGTGCCTCTTGTTGACGTGCCTATATCTGTTATTTCTAGTGATGATTTATTAGCTCAACTTGTTAGGGATAAAGTGGTGAGGCATAGAGATTGGTTAGATGATGGTAATTCTTCAAGTGCCAGGGAAGAAATTGATGAGAAAGAATTGAATATTCTTGGAATAACGTTGATTTAAGTATTCTTCAAATTGTTGATGCTAGTTTTTTCAAAAATAGTGGTAAGCATAGAAAATGTTAATCCAAAAAGAAATTATTCTTTCTTTTGGATTTGAACACTTACTACTGTTCGGTTCTGTTGGTTGGGCAGGCTTTTTTCCTTTAGATGTGTTGGTTCTGCTTTTGTGGTCTACTAGTTGGGACGGGCTTCTTTCTTCGGATGTGTTGGTGGCCTTTTGCTTTGAACGGTGTGCCCTAATGGGGTTCTTGTCTCTTTTGGTTGTACTTGTTTTGCGATTGTGGATAGTATTTGGTGCCTTTGGATTGTTTTGAGCAAATGGACAATGATGGGCACGCTCTTGCTCGCCACCTAGATGTGCTTGGCTTGATGTCAACCTTGGTGGTGGAATCGTTGATTTTGGTCAGATTTTGGTGGCTTTTCTTTTGGATGTGAGAAGATGCTTGCTGCTCTCGAGGTTATCTGTGGACTGGATTGTTGCCTCCAATGGATGGTCCTAGCTGGGCATCTGGGTGACGAGTTCAAGATGACTCCTATTTTCTGAGTCCGTCTTGCCAATGGCTCCTTTTTGGTTCTTTTTCTTTAGAGGTCTTTATCCTTTTTTTTTTTTTGTGATATCTTGTTTTGTATTTTGGCAATGTTGTCTTGGAGGCGAGTTCACAAAGGTGATGGCTACTCCTTATAGTGGACATTGAGATCCATTAAGCTTGCTTGGAGGACTTGGGAAAATTTTGTGTGTAGGCATATGACTGTTGACCTCATTATTTGAGGTCAATTTCCCAGGAATTGACTCTAGCACCTAGGTCTTCGTAGGCTAGTGTAGACGTCGCCCATAGGATTTCCCTTAGGTGGATACCCATTGACGTAGCATCGGCTCGACCTTTCAATTCAACCCAAATCTAAATTGATTCGATCTAAATCTAATTCAAAATCAAATCAATTCGCCTCGACTCAATCGAATTCAAATCGTTATAAATGAGAATAAATTTAGTATTTTAAAATTATTTCTATTTCTAAAATTAAATCAAAAACATATATTTTAAATTATCAATTATTTTCTAAATAATATTCTAAATCAATTTGAATTATAACTAACTCCTAAATTTATTTTAAGATACGATTAAATCCTAGCCATGGTTTTAAATTAAAATGAGAAGGAAAATGTGTAGTTTGAGCCAGTCCAACCCTGTTACCCCAGAGCAGTTTGCGAACTGACCCCATCTCCCTCTTCTCTCAGCATTTCGGAAACCACCCAGTACCGACTCTCACTCTAGATCGCACGAAGCTCATCCAGCCCTCACTCTCTCATTCGCATGCACAGAAAGAAACTACTCAGGCTCTCGAATCGCGCCCCATCTCTGGCAGTTTCCAAAATCCCGACGAAAGAACAAGAACTCCCTCTCCGTATCCTTCCGTTCGCAGAACCTAGGCGATCTCTCTCCCGTTCGTCTCTCCGATTCGCACGCATGGAAGCCCATTCGATTCTCTTCTCCAGTTCGCGTGAAAAGCCTCGACAACTCCTCTCTAAGTTGGCAAGAAGTGCAGGCAAGAACAAAAACTGCTTCTTTGCTCGCAAGAGACCCCAGTTCGAAAAATCCCAGAGCCCATCACCGAAACTTTCTTTGGCGTCGTCACTACGGCCTGAATCCCGCACGGCTCGCCTCCGTCAACCGCTTTCAGTTCGTCTGAATTCCATTCACGCCAATCTTCTCTTGTCTAATTGGTAAGGAAATATTTTTTTTTTATTAAATAGATAATAACTTTAATGAATGGCAAGATAATAAAGTTATTTCATGTGGCAACTCGTACAACATCATGATTTAGTTTTGTCTTTTATAGCCTTGGGTGAATTATTAAATTGCAAAGAATCTTTTTGAAATTTTGTCAATCATGCTTGTTTGCAACTTTATTTATGATAAATATCTTATAATAATTACTCCTTTTTATATTCTAAATTTTCTATCTTTATTTTAACAATTATATATATTATATTTAATTAGCTTGTGCCGAGATGATGATAAGAAATTTTTTTTTATATATATATTTTATTATGCATTTCAACCATCACCATTTGTATATAATTTACTTTGTTGTCTCTTCTATCATGTCGTCATAAAAAAAAAAAAGAAATTTTATTATGAATTTAATGTAAAAAAAAAAAAAATAAAGGTTTAAACTATATGATTATTTTGTGGCTTTGCATGAATGGTTATATACATTGTTCTCGAGGCTTACAAAGTTGTTGGAAAGATAATATGTTTTATGTCGGAAAACTTCATTATTTTTGGAAAGTAATGAAGTTGGTTTTAATTGTATTTTGCATAAGTATTGAATTGGAAAGTGAAAATGTTGAATTTCTATAAATGTGAAAATTGTGTATTTTGAAAAAATGGAAATTGTTTATATTGAAGGATGAGAATAGTTTGTATTTTGGAAAAAGTGAGATAGAATGTGTATATGTGATAAGTGATTGTAATGTGTGTAGAAAAGTAGAAATTATGTGATTTGGAAAGGTGAAAGACTGAAAGGTTTATGTTTTGAAAGGTGAATCATGTATAACTTGAAAAGTGAAATGTATATATGAGTTGAAAAGTAAGAGTAAAATGTTTGATTTGTGGAAAGTGTGTATTGGAAAGTGTGTAGATTTTGAAAGATTAAAATGTCGGCAAAAATGAAAAAATGTGTGTTTTGAAAAATAGAATTTAAGGTTTGTGAAAAGTGAGAAAGGTGGGGAGAAAGGTTGGATTGTGAGATTAAGATGTAGATGAGTGTAGAAGAGTTTATATTGAAGAATAAAGTGTTTGGAAGAGTGAAAATTGAAAGTTAGATTGTTAGGAAGTAAAAGTGTATGTTAGAAAATGTATAATAGTGAAGTGTGTAAAATTTTGAAGTGGATTATATGTGTATGTTGAAGGGTATTAGATAAGAGAGATGAAGAGTAGTTTGTGTTAAAGAGTGAGTTAGTTGGAATTTACTAGAAAGTGAAAGTGTTGAATGGTTCCAAAAGTGCAAACAAAAAGAACCAATGTTCAAGCCCGAAGAAAGGTACGTCTTTTACTTTCATTAAATTTCAATTATTTTATTATTAATTATTAAATGTGCTTTCTAATCCCTATTTTTCTATTTTTTCCTGTTTATTTGCATGAACTGCGAGGAATGGTACGGGTCGAGGAAACAAAAGTACAAGGAGCTAAAGGCGTCAGTCGCCTCTATCCAAGCGGGTAGAGGTGCTACGGGTGAAACCGCCGGGTCGTAGCCCCCGGTGACTGTAAGTATTTCTAAACTTAGAAAACCTTTAGGGGCCCCTTGATGTGGTGTGCGTTAACCATTCTTTTTTAGGTCCCTGTAGTAACTTCAATTTTATTAGGTTTATTTTTATTTGCTTTTAGATCCTTAAACCCCTTTTACACACGCTCAAAGTCCCAAGGGTTTAGTAATAACAAATTTTTATCCCATACAACAGTAGTGACACTTAAGGACAAAAATTAAGGACTGGGTCTTAGAAAATCTAGACTTAGGAAGCATGCACACTTTAGGATAGAAACTTATAACATAGAAAATTTAGTGACATCTCACTTTAAAATTAGTAAATATCTTTAAATTAGAATTCAATCAATTAGAAAACTTTAGCCAATAATTGACTTAGGACATTTCAAAACCTCACAGCCTACTGCACACACTTAGATTTGTTTGCTAGGACAACCGACTCTAGTTTTAGGTTAGGCCGGTGTTTATTTCCTTACTGCACTGTGACGGGCTTTTTCTTGAGTTTTATTGCATGCTGGTTGTAAAATGTTGGTATGTTTGTTTATTTATTTTTACTGCACTCTGTGTTGGTTTGATTGACGATTAAATTACCCATAGGCTAGGAGCGATCTGGATTGTTAATATGATTTTCTGTAGGTGGTCATACTCATGCAGGGCAGAAAAAGGGGGCTAATTAATTAATAATAAATAAATGCTACAGGTGCTTCAGCTGCTTAGCCCCCAAATGAAGAAGAGTGTGGCCAAGTGTGGCTTAATAATTTAAATTCAATTGCATATATATATAACTGCGTGGGATGATTTTTGTTATAAATTGCTTAGGATAACCTTGCAGGTGGACTAGATTTTTTTTTTTTTTTTCTTTCCCTTTCTGTGAAATGAAATGTAATGTAAATATAATATATCAAGAGTCAATAAATGTGAAAGTGATTTTTTGAAAGTGGGATATTACATCCAATTTGGAATCCAAAGAAAGAAGAATATACATTAAAGGATTATTCTATTTTATTTGGAAAGCTAAATTAGGATGATTCAATATCCAAATAGAAAAGAAAATACCCCTCTTAGGGATGAGTTTCTTTTCATTTGGATATCCAGAACCCGACAGACCCGAGAAGTTTGTAGAAGAAGAAAAGACAGAACAAGAAGATTGAAGAAAGAAGATGAAGAAATGAAGATTTAAGGAACAGTATATCCCATTTCAAAAATCACTTGCGTCATTCTTAGGATTAGAATCCGGGTTTGTTGTCAGTGGTGCCCGGCCACTTTACTTTTCTGCAAATTCTGGGTGTAATATGGACATTGGACATTGGACATTATATTTGGATTATTAAAATTGATTGTTTACATTGTTTGTGCAGTAGATTTTTTTTAGGACCTTGCATGCCGTGTTTTGTTTTAGCCTGGATTCGAAACGGAGAGATTTTTTTTCGTAAGGGTACGCTTAAAATTCTTCTACTTGTAATTTTAAATAAAAAATTTTTAGGCTCACATAGTAACTCTAACGATCTAAGAAGTAAGCTCGGGACCGCCGAGAGTCAGCATAAGCATATTAATACTTTCTCTTTCTTGTTAGGCACCTCCCCGCCTGCGGGTTCTGGCAGACCACTTGACCTATGAGGGTGCAGTTCTGTCAAGGGGAAGTTGTGCAATCTCTAGGGAAAAACCTATTTTCTAAGCCTAATTTTTAAACTGCTTCATATTCATTTTATGCATTCGAGTCAATTAGCATGCATTGCATTAGATACAAATTAAAAAGAGTCTAAAATATTAATAGCATTTTTAGGCATTTCTCACCCTACATAAGTTAAGGGGCCAATTAGGAACTGTCTTAGATGTCGGCCCCCAATTCCTTAAAACCTAAACAACATCCCTATCCATCTTTCATAAGAGACTGGACACATGGTTTTAAAGCTCCTAGGTGGTTAGCTGGCTCCCCAATCCAGGCCGGGGTAAGTCCAAATTTGCACTTCATTAGTTAGGTTTGGGTCACTATTTTATAGTACCCAAATTAGATTTAGGTTCTGAGGAAGATTCTTTTTAGATCTTAAGTCCTCGCCCTCCGGGAATAAAATCCCAAATTTCTAATAAAATGTCAACTTAAACATAAAATTTTCTCTTAAAATGTAAAGCCCAACATAGGATAGACTGAGGTTGTCTCTGAGCTTCTCAGAATCCGACACTTCCTACTTTTCCTCCATTGACTCGCTAATAAATGTTCAACATTGAGCTTTCACCTTGAAAAATTCCTACTTCTGTTTCTTGTCTTTTACTTTGTAGTCAAAGAGTATGAAATCACTGCTTTAATCGAGAGTTTTCTTAGGAGCATTCCTCCTAGGATGTAATTAACTATAGGAGCTTGCTTTTATAGGGATTTGAGGACTCCAGACTAAAATAAACCTTGTTTTATTCGTATAAAACAATGGAAGAATCTTTGGGAATGTAGATATTTTTTAAAACTTTATTTTTAATTTTGAATAGACTTGTAGAATGTTATTATTATCTTTTCAGATAATATAATATTATACTTGTTATATTCAACTTTAGAAATGATGAATTTTATAAAACTCATTCTCGCTTTTGGATATCTTGAAGAATATTATGTTCGTCTTTTAAGATGATATAATATTCTTCTTGCCATATCTAAATAAAAGAATGAATAAATTTTTTTTTAAAAACGTATTTCTATCTTAAACATATTCTATAGAATTTCATGTTCTTCTTTTGAGATGATATATTATTCTTTGAACTATGTTTGATTATAGAAATATCAATTTTCAAAACCCTATTCTGATATTGAATCCATTGTAGAATATTGTGTCGGCCTCTTGAGACTGTACTTTATTCTCAATGCAGTATTCAATTACAAAATAGGAGAAATCAAAATCTGCGTGGTGACACAATTTTTTTTCCACCAATGACCTAATAGGCTGAGTAGATATGGACTCGACCAAAATGAAATTCAGGTATACATATCTAGCAAAATCTACTAAAATCATACCCCAATTTAGTTCTTCTGAATTGCTTCCAAATATATAACTTGTATTAAAATTTAAATATTACCACCTGCAATACCAGTAATGCTACAAAATAAAACATCATATTACATTTGTTTTTTTTTTTTTAATTTTTTTTTTCTATTCATAAGCTGCAATGTATACGTTCGAAGGCTTGAACGCCTATTTTTTACATCAGGAATGAATGCAAGAAAACAATTCGTCCAATGTAGAAGCAGCAGGAATTCAGAATTTAAAGAATTTACCTCCACCTTTCTACTAAAAAAGAAAAAAATTACATTCAATTCCCAAACAATAAATTTATAGAAACAAATAGAACAATCAACAAGTTGGCAATAAGCATCCCAGATCTATTAGACCCGCTGCAAATTAACCGGTTATCATGATAAGTGCAGACGGTTTGCTTCCTGCATCAAACGACAATTTAATGTCACTGAATATTTTTAAAGCAGGCTGTATAATTATGAAAAAATGCTTTTATATATAGAAATTAAATGTTGAAGACCTTTGTAAATTTGAAGAACTAAAATTAACAGGATTCATATATAACCTGGAGTTATGGAGTTGGAGTCTGCTCGATATATTACTTGAAACTAGCACACAAATGAAATTTATATTTTAGATGAAGAAACAAAGTTAATTCAAGTCAACGTAAAACTAGTTTCAAATTTCAAGTTGATTTATATTTAATTATTTTGAGCGGTACGAACTCGGGTTTTTGTAGTATTGTAATAAATTTTAGAGATACTTTTCTTAAAAAATAGTTCAAAAATCTTTTCTTGCTTTTTTTATCTTTTAGTATTTGTAAAATCATAAATTTTTGGGGTGAGATTACTTTAAAGTAAATATATTTTATGAAAAAAGTGACATGCATGTGAAACATTAAACTGCACAACTAATACAGATATTTTCAAAATTATTGTCATATGAATGATTAAATATGTTCTTTAATAAATTAAAAATAATAAAGTTAATATTTAGTTTTATGTACATAAATATTTCTATAGCTTACTATTCTTCTTCTTCTTTTTTCTAAAAAATGTCATTTCTCCATAGCTTATTATCAGATGGCCATTAAATCAATATTTCATTTGTTCTTATTTTATTGTTTTATGCTTTCAGAATAAGTATGTTCTAATAAATTTTGAAAGAAAAAATTATTATTATCATTACGTCGGCCCCCATCAAATTCAGAGAGCAGCTCTGCCAGTGATCCTTCCACTGGCACAATAAATTCCAATTTAATTGAGCTTGTGTTGTCAAGTTAACTTGGTTTTGCTAATATAATATGTCCCATATAATAATAATAACAATGATAATAATTATTATTATTATTATTATTATGTTCATGAACATTAAATGAAAATTCTCAGTTCAAAAAAGTTTTTTCAAAATTTTTAATATGCGCATTAAAAAAAATTTATTTTGACATGAGATCTATATATTAAGAATCAATTAAAATATAAATTGTATTAAAGTTTTTAAACCAATTTATTCGAGATATCTTATGACAATTGTGACGAAGAACTTTAAAAGTGCAGTAGTTTTTATGATATATTTTTTCAAAAATTGAAATTATAAAATGACAAAATTTATATTCGATATGTATTAAAGCATTTACTTATAGTTCATGGTGAATTTGATTACGGACTTAAAGAAAGTAAAATGTGAACAAACCAAGTCAAACGATAAATAGAAAAATTCATCATAAGAAATTAATAAACCAAAAACTGACCAAAAGCAGAATCATCCAAGAGGAAACGAGAAGACCATAAGACGAAATAAATATATTATTACGTGGTAGATGGCAAAATAAAAAACAAAAGGTTAAAAAACAAGCACTAAAAGTTTCGGAGGTCTTCTTGAAGAATAGTTTAAGAAGCTTCTGAATAAAAATCTTAATGTTTTTCATGATTACTTATTATTTGAAAAATTAAATAATTATATTATTCTTACTTGCCGTTTAAATTATATTGTGCAATAAAAACATAGATATGCATTAATTAAAAATGAATGACTGTGATTTTTTTTTTTAACTGAATTGTTTAATTTCTATATTCGTGCAGTAGGAAATTCATACTTTTTAGTGAATAATATATAAAACATCATGTAAGTCGCAGTTATCATTTTTTTTCTTCGATGATATCTTTAATTTGTATATCACTAAATATTAATTATACTAAGCCTGGGATTTACAACTTATAAAAATCAGTTCGTATTTGGAATTTAATTTTATCTAATTATTACTAATAGATAACCAGAAAAGATAAGAAGTATTTATAATCCTAAATAATATGATATTAAATATTTAAGTAAGATAATATATATAATTTATATAATTAAAAATTAAATTAATAAGGCACAATAAATTTTATATTTTTAACGTACTGACCAGATATGGGTCAGATAGAATGCCAATTGTCAATTTGAATATAGCCAATTCACTAGTTTTTCACATGTAATATTGAGAAAGCTAGACAAGCTAATACAAACAAATTCATATGATTTATATTTCAAATCAATTAGAGAAAGGAATATGTTTTTAAAAATGATTAAAATGAAGTTACGGAGCATCAAATTTAAAGTAAATTTCAACAGGCCATCAACATGAATGTAACCAAGTCTCAAGCATTTTAGAGTGATAATTTGGTGCAGGCATAATTATTCAGAAAATTAGTTTTTAAATAACTTTGCAACTAATATTCAAGATAGCTACAAATTCCGAAGGAAAGAAGACGGTCATAATAATATTCGACAAATTAATTATAAGTTACATTATATTTATCTTAAAATAAAATTTAAACTTTAGGCTTCATCATTATAATAAAATTTTAACTAGAATATTTTAAGCCTTTTTTTTCAAATAGAACAGACGACAAATTGGTAAAATGAAAGTTACCTGGAGCAGAATGTGATAATATAATCCGCGTCGGAGCAAGTAATAATACTTGTAGGATCATCGTACGCATAACTATACGCCGTGGGGCACGCCGCCTTGAACTTTTTGGAATAAAAAGTCGGCTGGCAGGTGCTCGGATTCCCAAACAACCCTCTGCAGCAATACTCATCCGTATCAAACACATCACACGCGCTCCGGCAAGCCACCGTTCTCCCTCCAACCTTCTTCGCCAGCTCAACCGGGCAGTCCTCTCTCAAATCTCCTATACATCCTGCCTGCTCGCACTTGCCCGTCCCCCCCACCGGCCTGACTGTTACCGGCACGTTGAACCCGTCTACTAGGCTCACGTCATAGAAGTCCAAGTTGCCTAGTGTGAACTCGGCGAGGGTTGCCGGGGTTTCGCCGGATGAGCCGCACTTGAGAGTTGTGCCGCATGCACCAGTCTCGCATGAGCCGTTGCCGGCTTGGTCGAAATCGCAGCCAGTTCGGGCCCAGATTCGACCCGACCAGCCCACTGGAGCGGTGAAGACCACGGATTGGCCCGGACGGAGGGGGAAACCACCGCCATTGAAGTTGTTGCCAGGGGTAACGGCCGGCCATAGCGCCGTTTTGCAATTGTTCACGATTGTGAAGACCCGGGTTGAGTCTGAACGCTTCGCTGTTCCAATTAATTATATAAAAAATTAAATTTACATATTAATGAAAACCCGTTTAATTCAATTTTTTTATTCTTTCTTGGCATTGGTTTACTGTGAGTTGATGAAATTGGGGACTCATGTGGATTCGGTCAAGCTTTTAAATCGACCTAATTTATAAAAAACGAAAATTAATGATTTGACTTTCAGACTTAGATACAAACGAAATAGCAATTTTAAAATATATATTTAATAACTAAAGCCATTCAAAATCAAAATGTGCGCATACATATCAATTAGTTTGAATCCATAATTGGCTTTCAAAGGATTTTTTAAAATCTAAAATTTTAATTTAAAAATTCATACAAATTTGAAATAAATAAGAATAAACTTTCTCTTTATAATGTTAATCCTTTTTTTGGTCACATTCATATTAGGCATTGATAAGCACCAAATTTATAGAATATGCACAATTAATTAAGCATCATTTATTGGAAAGTTATCAATAGGATAACAAATAAGAGGAAAATGTTATAATTTCAAAATTATCGGCCATTTGGTGAGTAAGAAAACGTTAAAAGAAAATAAAATCAGTTTCAAAGCATTTTTATTATTATTATTTGATAAAATGAAGGTGCTTTAAAATCTTTATTTTGATGTTAAAAATATTGATATTTAATTTTCGTTTAGAATTTTTTTGTTGCTTACAAAGAAATTTTTTGTTAAAGCTGCCATAGAAATCAATAAAAAAACTATTCGAAACCAAATCTGAATGATGGATTAGCAATCTAAATTCTATGGCATTCATCTAGCATAATTGCCCAGAAAATTAGATAACAGCAAAATCAATAAAGCCATTGAGAACAATTTTGAAATTTCTTCTTCGTGATCTGACAATTAACATTAATACTAAAGAAATGAAGATCGAGAAGCTATCTATTACCTGTAGAAATAAAAACGAGTAGGATGACAAACGGGAATCCAGATTTAACACCCATCTGCTCTCTCTCTCTCTCTCTCTCTCTCTCTCTCTCTCTCTCTCTCTCTCTCTCTTCTTTTCAACTCTTGAGAATGCAAAGCAGATGAAATAATTTTATACTAATTTCCCTATTTATGCATACCTGACGTTTTTATCAGCGAAGATTTGGAAAGAGGAGGATTACGTGAAGTAAACTCATCAAATCAACTGAGCTCCCTCTAGAGAGAAAGAAAGAGAGAGAGAGAGAAATTCCTTTCGTTAGCGATGCCACTACAGGTTCCTTTTTTTGCCGTTACCGACAATCAAAGAAGCCCGCCAACGTTGGAGACGTTACGAAGCGGACCAGGAATCCATCTGACCCAAGGAGAGTGGAAGCCCAGCCCAGTGTGCTCTTCCGTGATTGTTCCTGCACGGGGCGGTGAAAACTGGAGCGAGGACTACGGACAGCTGAAGCGCAGGCGAGATGACCTCCACCGGGGTGCTACGCAACAAGTATATTCACGACATTAGGTGACATGGTTTTGTAATTTACAAAAATTAATTATAATTTATTTTTAATGATATCGCCATATTACAGTTTATTTCCTCCAAATGTTAAGCATCTGCAAAATTTTCCTAAACACTTAAATTATTGGATATAATCTTTTTATGTTAAAATTTTAAACATATATTATAAATTTTGCATCATTCACATGTAATATAAATTGTTGTCCTGAAATATTCGCGGTATTAGAGAAATATAAAATTTAATGTTTTAGCTTTGTATGAAGATCTAACACACAATCAGATAAGAGAGAGAGGGTGTAACATCAATAAGAGATACTAATATTTTTACGTGAAATACTCTAAAATAGGGGAAAAACCATGGGGCCTAGCATGGTTTGATTGAATCAATTAGTTTTTGTTGTTGATTACAAATGAGGCCCTCCTTGGGGGGGAAGGCCTTGGCTTGATGTAACAAATATACATCATATGGAATGCATTACATGGTGGGAATAGGAACAATCACTATTGACGTATTCGTTTGGTAGGAAGCATCATAGTTAGTGGGCGATGAAAGTAGGAAATATCGTAGTCAGGTCGGGTGACGGTGGTCGAAAGGACACTAGTCGGCGGGCGACAGAGGTCGACAGGACTGTAGTCAGTGGACAACGGAGGCCGAAAAGAACATTGTTTGGAGACGGAGGTTGGAAAGACCATTATCTGGCGACACAAGTCATAATGACCATAGTTGGCAGTCGATGGAGGTCGAAAGGACTCTAGTCGATGGACAACGGTAGTCTGAAAGATCATAGTTAGTGGGCGATGAAAGTAGGAAATATCGTAGTCGGGTCGGGTGACGGTGGTCGAAAGGACACTAGTCGGCAGGCAACAGAGGTCGACAGGACTGTAGTCAGTGGACAATGGAGGCCGAAAAGAACATTGTTTGGAGACGGAGGTTGGAAAGACCATTATCTGGAGACACAAGTCATAAAGACCATAGTTGGTAGTCGATGGAGGTCGAAAGGACTCTAGTCGATGGACAACGGTAGTCTGAAAGATCATAGTTTGTGGGCGACGTAGGACGAAAACACTGCTTTCTAGTGAAGGAGATCAGAAGGACCATTGACGACCGGAAAGTCCAGCGTCGGGTAGAAATTCGACGATGGGCTGAAGTCTGACATTAGGTAGAAGTCCGACGAAATTAAGTTCATCGACGGGTGAAAGTTCAGTGTCGGGTAAAAGTCTGATGAATATCCGGCGACAGGAAAAAATTAATTTGACGACGGCAAAAGTTCGTGTTGCATATCTGGATCCAAGTATTATGATTTTGATGATAATAAACATTATTATTTCCTTACCACTACTATTATTGCACATCTATGTTTATTTTCTCTACTTAGAAACTTACAGGTCTATAAGATCACTTGCAATGAAAATTAGCTCTTGATCACATAAACTAGGATTAAGTTTGCTTATAATTTCAATTTAAATGTACTTTTTACTTTTCTTGAGTCAAGTCATGTATCTGGTCGACCCCAAGTTAAGTAACCTATCACACACACACTCAGGGGGAGAATTTTATCGAGTTGGAGAATTCTATGTTTTTGACCTAATCGTACAAGACAATCTCAAAACATATTCGACGATCAGTTAAAAAAACCCTAATTATAGCATACCATTTTTAAGAGTAATTAAACTAATCATACTAGACGATCCCTATCGTCTAGGATGATCAGTTCAGATTATGAAAATAGCCACTAATCATAATTTGGGAAATATATTAATTTTTAAATTTTTTTGCTAATAGTAAAGGATGATGTAGATCATCCTAGATGATTCTAGACAAAAATTTCTAAATTTATCTCAAGATTAAAATAACAATTATGGTAAAACTTAATTCGATACGACCATACAGGACAATCAGTGACGATCGTGCTAGATGATAGAGAACATGTATGGGACAATAAGGGATCGCCGCCTATCATACCAGACGAATACCATAATTATTAACTAATCATCCATAACGATATTACCTTATCGTACTATATGATAGAGAAGTGCATGGGACGATAAGGCATCACCGGGCATCATACTAGACGAAGTTCAATAGTTTTGCACTAATTGTCCATGATAATATTTATATCGTACATGACGATCAGCCTATTTCTCTTGAACTAATCATACAAAGCAATGCAATTCATCCTAGCTGAAAGGGTTATTTTGTACTAATGGTATAGGATGATCTGTTGATTGTACTAGACGATCAATTACGCATAATTGAAATTTAGGGCTTCTTTTGGTGGCTCTCTATTTAAGCAATTATATTAACGCTTGAATTTTTTTTTGCTATGGAGGAAATCTGAAAGAGAGCTTTGAGAAGGAAGAGGGAGAGCTTGAGAGAGTGAAAGATTCTTATGAGGGGGAGTTGTGAGGGATTCACAAAGGTTACTCTAAGCAAAGTGTTCATAATCTTCTTAAAACTTCTTCTTTTGTTCCTTACTGTCTCTGGGAGATCTTCATTCGCATTAGATCAAGGTTCTCTACATACTTCAAAAGGGAGTTAAAGGATTCAAGGTTTAATTCCTCATCAGGTCCGTGGAAAGATTTTGTAAATGCTTCTTCACCTTGTTGTGGGAGCAAAATGAGAGTCACTTCTATATAGTACAATACTTGGAGAGGGTGTCTCCAAGGAGTGATCGTATGTCAAGTTAACCGAATCACTATAAAATTTTGTGTATTCTTTCTATTTACTTTTTTGAATTCAATTTTTGCATTATTCTGTGATTTGTTATGTGGTCAAAATCTCTAATTTTTATTGTTGTAAAATTAGTTTTGCTTCTGCATAAATATTTTTCTTGGTGTTAGATATTTACTTATGGCATACTAAGACATATCTCCCACACTTGCATCATTTACCATAAAACATATTTGGTGTGGAGATCAAAACTTCAAAATTCACAACATAACATGCATGCATTTCATTCTTCTTTCCATAAGATGGGACCCAAACATATTTGGGTTCTCAAATCTAACATCTAATAATTTTATAAGTTTGATATCATAGAAGGCCTCGTGGGACAACATGATACTTAGACAGTTGATATTTAAGGTATATGACTAGAGATGCAAATCAATTATTTGCTGGAGGCCAGGCCAGAGGTAAGGTAACACTTGGACATAATACCACCGGAAGAGTGGTAGGGTCAATTATCATTGGAACTCTAAAAATTTCATCATTGAAAATGTTTTACTACTAGATGGCTTGAAATGTAACCTACTTGGCATAAACCAACTCTGTGATAAAGGCTTCAACACCAAATTCTTATCCACCAGTTGAATAATAATCTTAAACGATAAAACTATTTTATAGGGAAGGAGAATAAATAATGTCTACATATTCGATCTAAATTGCATTAAATGTGACACTACTTTTTGCTTAAAAACTATTGCTGATGAATTTTGTTTAGGGCAAAGGACATTATGTTATGCAAGTATGAAAAACCTTAGGAAAATCACCCAAAAAGATTTAGTGAGAGGAATTCTCAAACTAGAGTTCATAAAAGACCACTTGTGTGATGCCTATCAAATAGGAAAACAAGTCAAATCCTCTTTCCACTCAATCAAAGACATAAACACTATCAAACCTTTAGAAGTCCTGCATAGGGAAATCTTTGGACTTGTCAGCACTGTAAGCTTAGGAGGGAAAGTCGTTGGGTATGTGATTGTTGATGATTATTTGAGGTTTACTTTAGTTAGATTCCTATCTCATAAAAGTGAATCATTTAAGGAGTTTAAGTCTTTCCACTTAGCTTTAAAGGAAGTTAGGGTGTGAAATTCTAATCATTCATAGCAATCACGGTAGAGAATTTGAGAATAAAAATTTTGAATCTTTTTATAAGAAGCAAGGGATATATCATAACTTTTTAGCTCCTAGAACCCCTTAGCAGAATGTGATAGCTGAAAAAACTAGTAGAAGCCACTGATGCCATATTAGCTGAATACTCATTTCCAAAATACTTTTAGGTAGAAGTTAGATCCAAACTGAACAAGGCACCCTACAAAATTCTGAGGGGTAAGACACCCATCCTCTCTCACCTTTATGTTTTTGGATGTAAAGTGTTCATTCTGAATAATAGGATATCTCTAATAGGAATGTTTGACCCAAAATTAGATGGAGTATTCTTAGGTTACTCAAGTGTTGGGAAATCTTATAGAGTTTTCAGTAAAAGAATAATGGTAGTTAAGGAGATCACTCATATTGTTTTTGATGAATTTGATAATTTTGGAAGGGCTAGGGTAGATGAAGAAGAGGTTGTAGAAGTCACCCAAGGATTAGAATCTATAAATTTAGAGGAAAGGGTAGAACCTAAAAACACCTTTCCTAGAGAATGGATATATTCTTCGAGTTATTCTAAAGAACTGATTTTAGAAGACCCATATGAATGTTTTATAACTAGTCATGGACTTAGAAATGAAGTTGACTCCTCTGTCTTCATTTCAATGATTGAATCCACCAACCTAAATCAAGCCCTATCTGATAAATTTTGGATCCTAGCCATGCAAGAAGAGTTAAATCAATTTGTAAAAAATAATGTTTGGAAGCTAGTTAAAAGACCTAAGGACCAGAGTGTGGTTGGAATAAAATGGGTTTTTAAAAATAAAATTAATAATTATGATATAGTTGTGAGGAATAAGGAAAGTTGGTGACTAAGGGGAATAGCCAAATAGAAGGGATTAACTTTAAAGAGACCTTTGCCCTTGTAGCTAGATTGTAAGTCATTAGGGTGCTACTAGCCTTTACTTATTTTAAGGAATTCAAATTGTATCAAATGGATATTAAGAGTGTCTTTCTAAACGGGGTAATAAAAGAAGATGTGTATGTTGAACAACCCCTAGTCTTTGAAAATTCATAATTTCCTAATCATGTGTTCAAATTAAAAAAGGCATTATATAAACTAAAATAAGTGCCCAGGACATGGTATGAAAAGGCTAAGCATATTCCCACTAGAAAGAACCTTTATTAAGGGGAGCGTAGACGCCACCCTATTTCTAAAAAAAGTAAGAGATGAAATACTCATTGTCCAAATTTATGTTGATGATATTTTATTTGGATCTTCTGATAAAAATCTATATGATGAATTCTCAATAATAATAATAAAGAATTTGAGATGAGTATGACATGAGAACTGACTTACTTTTTGGATTTAGCATAAGGCAGAAGGATGATGGAACTTTCCTTAGTCAATCATAATACATTAAGAACTTCATTAAGAAATATGAAATAGATAAATTCAAGACAATCAACATTCCTATGAGTTCCACTGTTCAGTTAAACAAAAGTTCAAATGGAAAATCTATTGATTAAAATAAATACAAAGGAATAATTGAAATACTTCTTTACTTAACTGTTAGCAGACCTAATATTATGTTTAGTATTTATCTTTGTTCTAGATTTTAGGCTGATTTAAAAGAATCCCACTTGACTGTTGTTTAGAGAATTCTTAGGTATCTTAGGAATCCCTAACATAGGAATATGGTATCCTAAGTATTGCACCTCCTTTAAAATTATAGGATAATCTAATTTACATTTTTTAGGATGCTGAGTTGATAAAAAAGAACTTCAAAAACTTATTACTTTATAGGACAATCCTTAGTCTCTTGGTCTAGTAGAAGATAGAACTCTGTTTCCCTATTCACTACTAAAGTTGAGTACATAGCCTTAGAAAGTTTTGTGGCCAAAGTCATCTGGTTAAAGTACTAAATTCTAGATTTAGGATAACCTATAAGAAAAATTTCAATCCTCTGTAATAACATTAGTTCCATCTGTATTTCAAAGAACTCAATCCAACACTCTAGGACCAAACACATTGACATAAGACACCACTTCATTAGGGACCATGTTACTAAAGAAGACATAGAGCTACACCTTATAGCCACTGAAAACCAATTTGTTGATATCTTTACAAAACCACTGGCATTTTAATCTTTTAGCATCTTAAGAACCAGATTAGGTGTAACAGATATGAATGCTTAAATTATTATTTTCTCTTTTATGATGTTTTTATTTGTGTTTTATGTGTGTGACTGTTTTTATTTATGTATTTCTATTTTATATTTTTTTTAATTTTCTATTTTTTTCTTTCCTTAAGTGTTTAAAAAAATTAGATTAATGTTCACTGCTGATATTGATTTCTTAAATGACATTTATACATTGCTTTTAGTTTTAAAAATTAGTAGTCAGTGTTTGTCTTCCCTAAATCAGTTAAGGAAAGAAATATTGATGATTGTCTCTCTTCCTCTAACTCCTTTAGTGATGTATTTTTCTTTTTGAAGAAAAATATATTTTAAATTAAAAGTTGGACTTTGAAATTTATATCTTTATATATTCTTACAGTAATATATCTCATATAAATAATGCTCAAAGTTATTAAATTACTTCTAAGTTTTCTTGATCAGGTTGTTGCTTTTATCATATGGATATTATTTTAATTTGTGGTTTATTCTTCCTTATATTAGAGAGTGAGTTTTCTTCTCTTATATTTAGAAGATAATCTGACAACTGAGAGTCTTTAAAGGTTTTAAAAGGTATCCAACTTGCAAAAAATTAACAAGAGGCACAAAATGAGCCCAAAAGAAAAATAAAAAGATATACAATAACTGTTAAGTAATTGAAAAATATACTAAAATGTATCACAATTTAAAAGATGTGTAAAGTATACCAGATAATTAAAAAAACAAGTACAAAATGAGCTTAGAAAGAAACAAGCTTCATTCTTTATCTAATCATTAAATATTAGAAGAATTCATGTAACGCTTGATATCTTTAATCACCTAAATTTTGAAAATCATGATTTTGGTTTATTACTTTGCAATATTGTTCTATCAGATACTTTTTTTTGAAATGAAGTTTAAACAGATAAGTTTTATGAATTTGATTTTTATTCTTAAAAGAGTTTTAACCTAAAAGGAGTATGAGCTAGAGTTAATAAGATCAATTTTTTTTTACCTTTTTTAGATTTTAGCATTGTTAATTCATTTCTTTCTAATTTTTAATCCACTCACAAGAGAAATTTATCATTCACTAGAGTTGATCAATTAAAAAAAAAAGAAACTATATTCTTTTGTTTTGATTTATGACTGGTTTTTATTTAGTTTTTATGTTGTTTTATGTTCTTTCTATATTTTTATTTTTGTTTTAAAAAACTTGTGATAATCACTTTTCATATCTTTTTTTTGTTTTATTCACATCGTCTGGGATGATCCACATCGTCTTATACAATATGAACAAAAATAGAACTCTTTGATCATAACGCATCCAATGGCTTATCAAAACCAATTATTGGTGATCGTACTAGATGGTTCTCATTTATGTCTGGACAAATTGATTGCACCAGATCATCTAGGATGATCTCCCAAACATATTGTATGATATGACAATTTCTTTATAAAGAGTTGCTTTTCTTCAAATTCTTCACACCATTCCATTCTTTCTTCTTACATATTGAATTCATAATGGATGGTGGAAAGCACTCTTGAGCCCTCACTAGTAGTTCCTCTAGGAGATCTATAGATCCTAAATTCTCTGATAAAGCTGATGAAGCAGCATATCTCTGCTAAAAAAATGTTGGGATTAACCCATCCAGGATACTCAATCAAGAAGTGTTAACCTTTCAGGTGCTTGAACTATTTTATTCATACTACTCCTAGTTTTATCCTTACTTTGGCTTTTTCCTTCAATTCTAAATTACTTTTCAAATTTTTTGTATGCCTAAGAATCAATAGTGTGGGTACTTCCCTCTAATCCTTTATTAATAGGAAGCTAGTAGAAATCACCTACCATGACCTATATGAATTTATTCATCTTTCAACTACTGGTGAAAAAATCCACACTCAAAACTGCAAATCCTAATTTTGATTGGAGCTAAGCCAAGATTATTTTAAGAGAATCAAATGTTAACTCTCACGTATGTGTCATTAAAACTCTAGTATGAAATGCTAGGATCATCCAACATATTCTTCATAACTCCATAATTCCAAAATGTGGTGATATGATAAAATTTACCTCTATGTTGTCCCTTACAACTTATTTCATTATGGCTAAAATTGACTTTAATGCAACTGAACTTCTCATTTGCTACCTCAAAAATTTAATAGTTATTTGAGATCCCCGCTAGAAGTGATTACTTAATCTAGCTTTAGGACATCTCATTTCCTTTGTCCTAGAATCTAAATATAACCATCAATATTTAGCACCACCTGATCAATTTCTAATATTCTATTTCAATAGCTCCTTCCATGTCCTTCATAGTGCTCATCACCACAACATTTGTTATGGTGACCACACATAAGAGGAAGAAGAAGGGCAAATTTCTGCACTGGCCCCTATCTGCCAGCAATCTGAAGTTGATCAACTAGTCCAGCAATTTGATTAGTATGAAGCTAGGTTTGACTCCAACGTAGTTACACAGGAGAACCAACATGCCCAAGACCTAGCTCATTTTGATGCTTATGTAGCACAACAATAACAAAAGCATAACCAGAATATGGCATGGTTTGACAAACATTTTAGCTCTCTTCACCGTTACTTTTAGCAACCACTACCACCACCTCCACCTGATCAAAGTTCTTCTTTTTTCCTAATTTGTCCATGCTTTGGTTTATATATTTGTATTGGTCTTCCTTTTTGTACTTTATTATGTTTAGTTTTTTCTTTATTTTCTCATTTTTGTGATGTCAAAAGGGGGAGTTTGTTGCAAATCTGAATCTAAGTATTATGATTTGGATGATAACAAATATTATTTTTTTCTTTACCACCACTATTATTGTACATCTATTTTTATTTTCCCTGCTTATTAACCTTATAGGTCCATAAGATTACTTGTAATACAAATCAACTCAAGATCGTGAAAGTTCGTTGGGATGTTAAGCCCTATGAACTTAGTCCCAAAGCTAATTAAAAGAGAAGTGAATCGGTAGCAACGAAATCTAGATTCACCACAATGAAAAACAAGGTGCGGAAATTAAAATGCGGAAGCAATAATAAGAAAAGAACACACCAGATTTATAGTGGTTCGGTCAAACCTTGACCTACGTCCACTCCTTGGAGGCACCCTCCAAGTATTGCACTAACACAAGTGTCTCTCCTTTAGCCCCCATAGCTAGGCGGAGAAGCCCTTATAAAATCACTTCCACCTCTCCCGGTGCGGCGGAGTTGCCAGGTCCTTTGACACCAAAGAGAATTCTTCTTTGGTGAACTTACCTCGAGACAAGCCTTGAATCCGATGGTACTAAGGTGCGAGTTCGCCGGAGCAACTGTGTGGAACCCCCTCCACACTCCCTTGAGTCCCCCCTCACAGGATCTTCTCCCTCTCTCAAACTCCACCCTTTCCTCTCTCCCTTTCAAGCTCTCTCTTCAAGTTTCCCCCACAAGAACGAAGCTACAATGGTTGCCAAAGACTCTTACAAAAAGTGTTATACCAAAGCTTAAATAGAAGCTCTTAAAATGAGCTCATTAATGCAAGTTGCCGACATTATCGTCCAGGACGATAGACATATCATCCTGGCCGATCAGTACAAATTAAGCTCACTAGCCTGGGACGATTTGAGACGATCAGAAGAAAATTGGTTACATCGTCCAGGCCGATCTCACGATCGTCCTGGCCAATTAGTTTAAAACCGATTTCAATCGTCTTGATCATAGCCCTGAATACAAGCTGTCTGATGTAGATCGTCCAGGACATCGTCCTGGCCGATCATTCGATCATCCCGGACGATGTGATTGTATCAATCAATCATTAATGCTTTCCAAAGATACCAGTTCAATTTAGGCATGATTGAGTTAGATCATCCTGGACGATAATAATATCGTCCTGGCCGATTTCCTAAAACAAAAAATTCCTAAATTGATTATGGCGGCTGATTCTTTCTGAATTGAGATTATCGTCCTGGCCGATACAAGTATTGTCCAGGCCGATCTGTTGACGGCTGCCTTAATGAGGATGCCCTAATCAGGGTTTCTGATTTTGGACAGATCGTCCAGGCCAATATTAATATCATCCCGGACAATATTACCAAAAACAGAAATCATATAGGGAGCAAGAGAATTTCTACCAAGTTATAGTCACACCAAATACAACAGACTCAAGAAAGGAAAAAGATTACAAACTGACACAGACCTAGTCTACCCAATCTTGAGCTGGTTCCAAATTACAGTCTGATCGTGTGGACCAGAAACATTAGCACAAAAGGCAATTGCAGAGAAATAAGGAATGTTTGCTATCATCAAAATTATAAACCATTGATCCGCAACAATCTCCCCCTTTTTGATGATTGCAAACAATTCAATTTGAATTAAAAAAAACAATTTTCTCTTAATCTCCCCCTCACTAGAATAAATCTTAAAAAATAGGGGAGATAAAAATATTTTTGTTGTTTTAAAAATTTTGAAAAGAAAAAAGAAAAGATACAATGTTCTCCCCCTTTGACATTATCAAAAAGAGAGGAGGCACAAACAAACAAAAAACAAAACGAAAACAAAAAACATTCCCTGATCAAGTTAAAAAATAAAAACAAATGTTCGTAAAATGAGAATGTTACCTCTGGGTTTTAATCAAAAAACTTAGTAGAATTGGATTGAAAACACATAGTCCAGTAAAGGTTAGAACATCAAGAATTGATAATCCAAACTCAAGTTCTTTAAAAATGCTCAAAAACTTTTTAATTCAATATCTAAATCAAGGAATAAATTAGAGAAAGAAACAGAAATTTTTCAACACTCCTTTCATAAAATATATCTAATAGAAGATTAATGCACGATTTGTTGAATCATGAATCAAGATTTTCAAACTGAAGCATCGAAAAATCAAGGGTTTTCTTAAGCTTTAAGAAGTATAAGAATGGTAAGCATTAAAATTTAGTGGGCTTATTTTATGCCTCTTGACAATTGGTTGGCGCACTACGCATCTTTTGATACACTTTGTGTATTCTATATTTTTCAATTTGGCGCTTTGCGCATCTTTTATTTTTGTCATCATTGACCAATTTTTTGATTATGCTACCTTTCTGAAATCTTAATAGCAAAAGTTAATAGCAAAAGTAAACCTATACTATTGATAAAGCGAATTTCTTGATTAAGAAAATTTTGAATTAAATTCAATAACTTACAAAAGATTCCTATGCGATAAATAAAATATAGGGAGATAAAAAATTTAGTTTCAAAAACCAATTTAAAAGATGAAAAAGTTTTTAAATCAAAAGTAGAAAAACCTATTTTAGGAAAACGAGATTGAAAGTCAAAAACATGAGTTTCCTTCCTTTGATTGTTTTTAGAGAAGTCAATCACAACTTACTAAAGATTTCAAGAAAAATTAGGAAGTAAAATTTTCATTTCTAGAAAAGTGGATGTGTGTGTTGATCAGAAAAAAAAAAAGAAACAAAACAAGTAAAATTAAAAAATCTAATAAACAATAAAAATAAAAAATAAAAACAAAATAAAAAAATAACAAAGAAAAACTCAAATAAGGCTTTTATCCATTATCTTCTTCTTGGTCTGATGCTTCAGAAACCAGATCTGCCCATAAGATTTTTTACTTTTCATTATTTCCCCAGTTTAAATTTAACTTCACCTTACCCTTTTCTTTTGTAGGGAGAATTCTTAAATTAGGGCACTCATTTTTCATATGTCCAGGTTTCCTACATCGAAAGCAAACAATATTAGAAAAAATATGGACATCCTTACCAGTTATACCTTTCTTCCACTTTTGCTTATGCATTGGTGAGCTTTGTGATTTGCTTGACAATTCATTGCTATCGTCACCAACTAAGCTTCCTTTTTCCGTATCTTTAGCTTTTAGAACGATCGTTTCACCTGCATCCAAAAGTCTTTGACCCAACCCTTGCTCGTAGGCAATGAGTGAGCCAATCAAATTATCAATAGAATAATCATTCAAATATTTTGATTCACAAATAGCAACAACTTTAGCATCAAATTTTTTAAGTAAACAACGAAGAATTTTGTTAACTTTTTCAAAATTTGAAAAATCTTTTCCTAAGGCATGCAATGATGTAGTAATTTCAATAAACCTTGTATACATGTCTAAAATCGTTTCAAAAGGTTTCATAGAAAAAATTTCAAAATCATGCATTAAAATATTCAACTTTGATTGCTTGATTTCATTAGAGCCTTCGTATATGGTGTGCAATTTATCCCAAACTTCCTTACCGGTAGTGCACGTGGATATTAACATAAAATCATCAGAATTTAAAGCACAGAAAAAACAATTTAAAGATTTTGCATTTAATTGAGCATCCATTCGTTCATCCCTATTCCATTGATTAAAAGGAATATCAATTTTAATTCCATTAGCAATACGTGATGGTGATGAATAACCAGTTAAAATCATATGCCACATGCGAAAATCAATTGATTGCAAAAAAGTAGACATGCGAATTTTCCAAAAATCAAATGTAATATTTTCAAACAATGGTGGTCTAGTGATTGAATATCCTTCCGCAAAAATACGATTAGAAATATTAGCCATGGATCGAAATTCAAAAGTTTTTAAAAACTTATTTTGTGAAAACCGCTCTGATACGACTTGAAAGTTCGTTGGGATGTTAAGCCCTATGAACTTAGTCCCAAAGCTAATTAAAAGAGAAGTGAATCGGTAGCAACGAAATCTAGATTCACCACAATGAAAAAGAAGGTGCGGAAATTAAAATGCGGAAGCAATAATAAGAAAAGAACACACCGGATTTATAGTGGTTCGGTCAAACCTTGACCTACGTCCACTCCTTGGAGGCACCCTCCAAGTATTGCACTAACAACAATGTCTCTCCTTTAGCCCCCACAGCTAGGCGGAGAAGCCCTTACAAAATCACTTCCACCTCTCCCGGTGCGGCGGAGTTGCCGGGTCCTTTGACACCAAAGAGACTTCTTCTTTGGTGAACTTACCTCGAGACAAGCCTTGAATCCGATGGTACTAAGGTGCGAGTTCGTCGGAGCAACCGTGTGGAACCCCCTCCACACTCCCTTGAGTCCCCCCTCATAGGATCTTCTCCCTATCTCAAACTCCACCCTTTCCTCTCTCCCTTTCAAGCTCTCTCTTCAAGTTTCCCCCACAAGAACGAAGCTACAATGGCTGCCAAAAACTCTTACAAAAAGTGTTATGCCAAAGCTTAAATAGAAGCTCTCAAAATGAGCTCATTAATGTAAGTTGCCGACATTATCGTCCAGGACGATAGGCATATCGTCCTGGCCGATCAGTACAAATTAAGCTCATTAGCCTGGGACGATTTGAGACGATCAGAAGAAAATTGGTTACATCGTCCAGGCCGATCTCACGATCGTCCTGGCCGATTAGTTTAAAATCGATTTCAATCGTCCTGATCATAGCCCTGAATATAAGCTGTCCGATGTAGATCGTCCAGGACATCGTCCTGGTCGATTATTCGATCATCCCGGACGATGTGATTGTATCAATCAACCATTAATGCGTTCCAAAGATAGCAGGTCAATTTAGGCATGATTGAGTTAGATCGTCCAGGACGATAATAATATCGTCCTAGCCGATTTCCTAAAACAAAGAATTCCTAAATTGATTATGGCGGCTGATTCTTTCTTAATTGAGATTATCGTCCTGGCCGATACAAGTATCGTCTAGGCTGATCTGTTGACGGCTGCCTTAATGAGGATGCCCTAATCAGGGTTTCTGATTTTGGACAGATCGTCCAGGCCGATATTAATATTGTCCCGGACGATGTTACCAAAAATAGAAATCATATAGGGAGCAAGAGAATTTCTACCAAGTTATAGCCACACAAAATACAACAGACTCAAGAAAGGAAAAAGATTACAAACTGACACAGACCTAGTCTACCCAATCTTGAGCTGGTTCCAAATTGCAGTCTGATCGTGTGGACCTGAAACATTAGCACAAAAGGCAATTGCAGAGAAATAAGGAATGTTTGCTATCATCAAAATCATAAACCATTAATCCGCAATAGATCGGGTAGACTAGGATTGAGTTTGTTAATAATTTTAATTTCAATATACTTTTACTTTTCTTGAGTCAAGTCATATATTTGGTGGACCCCAAGCTAAATAACCTTGCACACACACAAACACACACTCAGGGCAAGAAATGCTATGTTTTTTATCTAATCGTACAAGATAATTTCAAATTGTACTAGATGATCAATTAAAAATAAAAACTATAATTATTGCATCCCAATTTTAAGAGTGATTAAACTAATCATAATGGATGATCCTTATCGTCCAGCATGATCGGTAAAAATTATGATAATAGCCGCCAATCCCAAGATTTAGGAAGTATTTTAATTTTCAAATTTTGTGCTAATTGTATAAGATGATGTATATCATCCTTGATGATTCTGGACAATTATTCTTAAATTAATCCCTAGATTAGGAAAACAATAATGGTTAAAATTAATTTGATATTATCGTACAAGATGATCATCCTAGATGACAGAGAACATGTATGGAATAATAAGGGATCACCATCTATCATACCAAACGAATATCATAAATTTTCAACTAATCATCCCGAACGATATACCCCTATCATGAGACGATAAGGCATCACTTGCATCTTACTAGACGAAGTTCAATAGCTTTACACTAATCATCTAAGATAATATTTATATAGTACAAGAAAATCAAACTATTTCTCTTGAACTAATTTTATAAAGCAATGCAATTCATCCTTGCTTCAAGGGCTATTTCGATGAACTAATTGTATAGGATGGTGAAAAGATTTTGTAAAGGCTTCTCCGCCTTGCTATGGGATAAAAAGTAGAAGCACTTGTTTTAATGCAATACTTGGAGAGGGAGTTTCCAAGAAGTGGATGTAGGTCAAGTTGATCAAACTACCATAAATTTTGGTGTGTTATTTATATTTACTATTCTGAATTTAATTTCCAAATTATTATGTAATTTGTTTTGTGGTCGAAATCTCTGATATTTATTATTATAAAATTAATTTTGCTTCTATATAAATTGTTTGTTTTAAAATATTTAAAAGATTTCAAAAAGATTTTTTTTTTATTAAGAAAATTGTAAATAACCAATTCACCCCCTTCTTGATTAGCCTCGAGACTAGTTCTTTAGGTTTTAACATCCCTCATAAACTTTCATTTTAGTGTCAGGTAGAAGTCCAACAAAAATTTGGCGATGTGAAGAAGTTCGATGACAGGCAAAAGTTTTAGGTTGGTTAGAAATCTGGCGTCGGGTAGGAGTCCGAGGAAAGTTTGGTGACAAGTATAAGTCTAGTGACGATCGAAAGTATGGCATCGGGTAGAAGTCCGACGATAGGTAGAAGTAAATTAATGGGTGGAAGTTCAACTTCAGGTAGAAGTTTGACAAAAGTTTGATGATGGACAGAAGTTTGGTGTCGGGTAAAAGTCCATAAAAAATTTGGTGATTGGCAGAAGTTCGGCGACGTGTAAAAGTTCAATGTCAGGTAGAAATTTTGCATCGGGTATGAGTCCAACAAAAGTTCAATGACAAGAAGAAGTCCAACATTGGGTAAAAATCTGATAACAGGTGGAAGTTTGGAGTTAGTTGGTGTTTGGGAGGTGGACGAGGAGGAGTCTATTGGCAAGAGAACTCTTCCATTTCTTCCTTATTTTCTTGCTTTGGTACCTTCCTCCTCCACTACTTCAATCCCCCCTCTTATAAGAATTCAGGGGTCTATTTTTAGTTTTCTAAGAATGACATTGTTAATAAATAAGGAGAAGATCATAGGCAATTTGGGAGTGGTTTGAATGAAAAGCTGATGTGAATTCCCTTGATCAGGGACCATTTATTTTGTATTTGAATGACCTAATGATATCAAAATTTGATGATCTTAAGATCGTTGGATTCGTCTCATCATTTTGCTCGATTCGAATATAAACATTTCACGGTTGAAACCATTTGGTAATCCAAATTATGGTTTGGACCTTCCAAATATGCTTCGAGTCTTTTTTTTAACCCATTTGGGATCGGATTGAGTCGAGCTTGGTGTCATTGGGTTTTTATCTTTGAGACATTCAGTTTGACTATAAGTTTGCTAAAATTAGAGTTCAAATGGTCTCCAATTTAATTTTTCAAGTTTCCAACTTGATTTTGCATTGAGATTTATGCCTAATCAAGATAATGTTTTGATGATATATCATAAATATTTTAAAAAAAGTTTTTTCACATTAAAATTATAATAAATATTTTCATTAGTTTTTAATATTTATGTAGGCTATGAATAAAAAACAAATTAATCTATCATGTAATTAGAGAATTGTTGCATCCTAGAGTCTTCACGGCGGTAGAGAAATATAAAATTTAATGTCTTAGCTTTATATGAAAATCTAGCATGCATACATATAAAATATGAGGGCTCATAATTTATAAGAGATACCAAGAGTTTTACATGGAAAACCTCTGGAGAGGAAAATTTATTAGGCCTAGCCCAGTTTGAATGAATCTAATAGTATTTGTAGTTGATTACTGTTGACCTCATTTTTGTATGAGGTCTTCAATAAGATCCTGAATCCAATCCAGACTCAAGTCAATACAAATCCAATCAATTCTAGACCCAGATCTCAGGTCCTAAGGCTTGGTCCTAAAGGCCTTTTCCAGCAAATCTTTGAATACTTCAAAACCCAATGAAATGGACTCTGATTCAGGTTCTGTCAGTTTCATACTGATGGGGCATGTCTCTAGTATCAACTCTCCAAATTTGAGCCCATTCTGAGCTCTCTAACCCCAGTTACTAAATCAAAACCCAAAGGCTGTAAAACCTTCAAATATTTACAGCCTATGCCACTGGACCTGCCCTTCACTAAACCCTAACCTTAGAGACCTCCCCAAAGTCTCTAATCAATTTCAGACCTTCAATCTTGACTCCCTGAACATTAAACTGCCTCTGGGCTGGCTCAATTTGACCCCTATTTAGCCAGGGGTAAAAATGACCAAAATACCCCCATAGGGCCCAAACATTGATTTCAAACCAAACGAGCTCCAAATTGAATGCAACCACTTCCAGCAAGTTCCAAATGCCAAACCAAACCTGTTCAACCCATTCCCAGCCCCTGGGTCAACCTGGTTGACCAAGTCAACAGAGTTGACCCAAGAAGGCCCTTAAGGGTTCAAATGATAATTTTGACCAAATTGATCTCTCCAGGCCCTGGGACCACATTCAATATACTCAAAATGATGTTCTGTTGTTCAATCTATTTCCAGACCCTGAACTCAACTGGTTGACCAAGTCAACCAGTTTTGGCCTAAAAGCCCATTAAGGGCCCATCAAGCCCTTTTGACCCCAACAGCCTTTTAAAATCCTAAAATCACCCTCATCAAACTTTAAATGTCTAATCAAATCTATCCAGCCTAGACCCACACCCTAGGTCAGCCTGGTTGACCCAATTGCTCCTTAAAGCCCTAAATGGGTCATTTCAACCCATTCAATACATCAAACTTTTTTTTTAAGTCTCAGATCAACCCAGTCATATCCTTCAAGCCTTTTTTTTTTGTCTCATCACCTACATTCTACCCTATCAATATTACCTAAGGTTGACTAGTCAAACTAGTCAATCCAAGGCTCAAATTCACTTACATGACCAATCTAATTCATTCAACTTCTTCATTTAAGATCAAATCCATCCAACTATTAGAACATACTCCAAACATGGCCTAGCTCCCAACTCACTCAATTTGACTACCCTTGACTGGTCAAATGGTCAACTAGAGCTCAATTGAGTTTTAACGGCCAAACCCTCCAATCTAATGGATCTAGCCCTAACCCCTTTCATCTAGCCTTTAAAACTATATTCCATAGTCTGCCTTAATGCCACATAAGAAGCCATTTGACTGTTGACCAGTTAATATGATCAACAAATCAAAGAAAGGGAACAAACATGGTTGACCCGACCCATCAAACCCTATCCAGCCCAAGCTAGACCCATCCAGCCATTGGAAGGATCCCTATAGCCTGCCTCACTGCCACCTCAGCTGGTTTGACCCCTGTTGACTGGTCAAAGGGTCAACCAAGAGCTCAAATAAGCTCCCTTGGTCAATCCGACTCACCAAGCTGTAGCTAGATCAAACCAAGCCCCTTTAGCCTCTGAAACCGACTCCAGAAGTTTCCCTGTAGCTAGTTCAATCTCCCTCAGCCGTTGGTGTAGCCCTGGACCCGAGCCACCTTCCCGTGGTCCCCTCCATGTGAAATGGACTTGGAGACGTTTTTCACCTGAGCAGCCACCTTCTCTGCTTCCTAACCGCCAGGGACAGATGTCAAGCATCCCAAGAGTCTTCCCAAACAATCCTAGCCCCTTTTTTTGGCTCCAAACACTAGATAGAGCAAATAGACACAAAAGGATTCATTCTAAGCCATCTTGCATTCCAGAGTTTCCCCAGAGCTTTTAGGTTCTCTTCTTGATTCCTTTGAGCTCTACATCCATTCCTCCATCATTTTCCACTGTTTGGAGCTTATCGGCGGCGAGATCCGTGGTTGACCGAGAGCCAACTCCGTCCAAACCTCCCTAGCTCCGCTTCCAGTGGTTCTCCGAGCTTGACGCCTGAAGGAGATCAACACGTGGACAACCTACAAATTCAATCGTGAAAGAATCAACTAAATCGATCCATCCTTCGGTGAGAAATCTTCAACCCTATATGTTTTCTTAAGTTCTTAATTATCTCTTTAAAAATTGCATTAAAGGCTTAGAAAATACCTCCCCACTCTTTCTTAGATCCCAGTACGCCTCTGTTTAAAATTTTATGGTATTTGGTTTAGTATTTTGTGAAAATGAAATAAAAAATAAGTTTAGGGTTCTCGGTCTGGACGGGGGAAGAAGATGAGCTGCTGCCCGTTGGATCCGTTCTATCGCGATCAACGGCTGTGATTAAACCCATTTCAAGCTCCGTTTTGATCCTGGCTCAGCCGTATCGTTGACGGGTTACATCCTAGCCGTCCATCCAAACCGCGGGCTCGGACCAGACCGTCCGATCATTTTAGATCGAATCCGATACCGCGGACTGGATCCCAACCGTCCGATCTTCCCTATAATCGATCTGACGGCACAGATCACTGCCGCGCTGGATAAGTGGCGGGTCCCTCCGTGACCGCCGCCATCCGCGTGGCTGTATCTACTCCCGCCACGTGTCTGGTCAGCGCCGCCGGCTGACCAGATGATTAAAACTTTAAAATAAATTCAAAAAATCTCCAGAACTTCAAAAATTGATCAGAATTTCAATTCTGATACATTTTTGGAGTTCTTGGGCTCGTTTTGTTCGTATTCTTAAATACTATATTTTAAAAATAGTTAAAAATTATTTTAAATAGCATTTTATTAATAATTTCAATAATACATAGAACCTTATTCTATTTTTAAATAAATATATATATGTTATTTTGTGCTAGAATTTGACAGAGGGATTCTAAGGTTCAAGATTGATCTTCCACAATTTTCTTAATCCACTTTGATGCAATATCATTTAGTTTATGAATTTACAAAAGTCTAGGCCAAAATTTGATTTAGATTTTTGCAAATTCATAAACAATTCAATTTAAATCTAACTCAAGCATTGTTAGAGTTCTATGGAATCAGTAAGAGCTTCCCTCTTACTGATAAATAGATTTGGATTATTAATTAAGTATGATTCCATGAAGTTCACTTATTTTATAATGTTAGGTTATATATGGATATAGCTGCCTATACACATATATAACTATCAAATCATACATGATTAATATATAAAATTGAGTTGAAATATACTTGGAGAAGTCTCTTCATCTTCAAAAGATTACCAACTCAATTTAATATAACCATTTCTATATAGTAAATCATTAAGTTAATAGACTATGTTATAGTCTCTAACTTAATAATTTACTATGAATAATCCCATAGAATATTAGGATCACTTCTTCTTTATTGTTCATGATTGCTTTATTGTGTGCTTAGATTTAGTGTCCAAAAGGGTTAAAAACATTGATTTGATATCCTATAACCTAGTGACACTAAGGACAATAATTAAGGAGGAGTCTTAGTAAACTTAGATCAATTTAGGTGAACTCTACAAACATTCCTTTTGGGATGAAACTCCAATATAGAAAACATAGTCTCATGGACCTCTTAACCAAATTCACCTTGATTTGACACTAATCAACCTTATAACAACTAATAGATTAAGGACTCTCTTCTCTCTTGTTCTAATAAACCCAAATAAATCTAATAAAAAAAAAACCTCCAAAAATTTAAAACCACTCTCAAATCACTATAGTCAATTCAAAATTATAGATTCAATGTTTTAGGGCCAAAATTCCAACTCAAACTTTACTAATTTCTTTTAACCTTCAATTAACCCTTAATTAGCCTAAACTTCCAAAAAATGTAATAAATCCATTTTAAAATCTAAAAAAAATACAAATAATACCTCCAATTGACTAAAATGGAATCCTCTATCAATGAAAAATAAAACCAAAATTATTTGACAGCAAATTGAAGATTAATTTAATTTTTCAGTGAAATTCAATATTTAATTAATTTAATTAATTAATAATAATTAAAAATTCCAATAAATTTCCAAACACTTGGAAATCCCTCTTTAGGTCATCCCTGACCTTTAGAGCTGATTTCAAGAAGTTTGGAATCCATTTGGGAGCAAAATCATAAAAAGGGCCTTAATTAAACGATTTCCAAAAATTCATTAAATAGCCTAAACTTTGAAAAATCACAACTAATTCAAGAAAAGTCCAAATTGCCCAAACTCAGTTTCATTCAACTCATAATAAGGCCTAATATTTATTAAAAATATAAAAATTCCAGAAAACATTTAAATTCAAAAAGTCAACAAATTGGTCAACTTTTATCCGAAATTAGTTCAAAACTTTAAACCTTCATAACTAAATCAAGAAAAATCCAATTTCAGCAAACTTACCTTCTAATTGATCGTCTTAAGATCTAATATTTTAATAAAATATTAACTTTACAGAAAACACCTTTTAATAAAAAGCCAACTTTTGACCCCTTAATTAATTGATTAAAATAATCCAATAATTACTAAAAATTCAAAATTACTCTAAAACTCTAAAAATGACTAATCAACTTCTAAAATCAGTAACTTAACACATTTCTAATAAAATTCATTAACTCCTAATTCTTAATTAACTTAAGCTACCTAAATATACCGGGTACCACTGGGTAACCCAGGGCCTACGAGGATATTAGCTTAGCCCCAAGGAAGGTGAAATAAACTTCACGGCCTCGGTGTGAAACAAAGGTGGTATCCAACCAATCATTAAAAATCAAATCTCTAAGTCAATCTCAAATCCTTAATAAATCAATAAACCTTTAATTCTTAATAATTTCTGAATTCTATTAATTAAAATCTATTAATTATTCAATTAAATTATATATTCCTTTAACTTGAATTAAATTGATAATTTGATTGGTTAAGATTTATCTTAATCAATCAAATTTGATAATTGATTCAGATAAAACGAATTCGGGTCTTCTACACCTAAAGTTTGATTCCTTCTGGAGGACTTTGGGCATTTTGACTTTTAAAGATCCTTAAAACATTTAAATAACAAAGAGATCTCCTATGGATTGTGCTCGACTCCTTTTGGGAAGGCACTAATCCATTTGGATTTGGAGATCTTCAAATAAAGAATAATAAACTACCGACCATATATAGCGTGCTAGATTCCTTCAGGAGAGCACGTCGTATTACATTCATAAGGTCCCTTTCTCTCTCCTTAATAAATTTTGGGGACTCTCGAAATGAGTACATACCTTCTGTCTAAGGCGGGTATTTATTTTGGAAGTCCTAGGATTTATAAATTGATGATTTCCTGCACTTAGGGAATTATCAATCTATAAATTCTTTATAATCTAAATTAATAAACTTTAACATTTAAAATTGGAATAATTCTTAATAAATTCAAATATACTTTATTTAAACTTTAATCAAATTCCTTGGGACTATAATAAATCAATTCTAATAATACATACAATTTGAACAAATAAACCCATTAGGATTTACCCAAACCACACAGCTTTCTTCACACACTTAGATGCTTGCTAGGACAACCAACTTTAGCCTAAGTCAGGCCGGTGGCTTGTTGTGGTTTGCTTGCGGGTGTCTTGCCTAGAGGGCACCTATGTGTGATTGCTTACTTTTCTGTACTACATAAGCATGCATATTTACCTTTCTATCTGTACACCAGAGCGCGGAGTGAATAAAGTGAGGGTCGTGTACTTTACTTTTCTGTCTTTACTTTCCTGCATTTATAACTGTACACAACGCACTCATAACATGCATCATTATATAACTGCTTTATTTCCTGTCTTTTATATTACTGCAAGAGTAGAATGTTTTTAGGATCTGATGTACTGCTTTTCATTTCCTAGAATTGTTGTATATAGATTGAGTCTGTACAGTGTCTGGAGTCTGTAAAAGAATTAAAGATAACTGCTTATAAATATATAAATGGGGCTCCAAAAAGTAATGTCCTCCTTCAAAAGGACGTTCCTTTTTGGAATTCCATAGAAGACCCGGAGCCTGAAGATCATAAGCAGTTATATTTAATTCTATTTTCTCGTAGGCTTAGAACCCAGGTTTGTTGTCGGTGGATCCTGGCCACCATTACTTTACTGCAAATTCTGGGGTGTAACCGATGAAAATTATATTAATAAAATCAGCTCTTTCATATGTGAATTGCTTCATACATCATTCGCATACGAGTAGATTTTTGGTTTTTGTAAGCATATCTCCTTGCATTTTATTTTCAGATTCTTTAATAAACTCCTTGATTCCTAGGATAGAGCTACCTTAACTCTTGCATCATCGGCGAATTATTGTGATTAGGATTGTTAGCTGGCAGCCCACTCTAGGCAGGTGGTAAGTCCAGATTGTATACACTTCTCTCTGCACATTTCTCCTTCTAATCAATTCTAACTCTTCTAAATTCAATTATATAATCTAAAGCCTGATCGTGAATATTTAAATTAGCCCAAATATTTAATTAAATTTATATATAATTTTGGAATCAATTAGTCTTCATTTAAATCGAGAGTTTTCTCTTAGGAGATGTAATTAACTACAGGGGCTTGCCCCTGTAGGAAGTCTAGATCCCAGAATAATCTAAACCCTACCTAAGTTCTTTTCTGAGGTAGGGGAAAGATCTGTGGAAGTAGATTAGACTTTGTTCATATTTTAGGAGTTATTTCTATAATTAATGAATAGATAGATAGTTGATTTGTTTTTACTAACAAATCAAATATCTTATATATTTAATTATAGAAATAAACCTACAATTCATTAATCTAATAAGGTTGATTAGAGAATATACTCGTCATCCCTTCAGGATGATTTGAATATTCTTTATACTACACCTGATTAGAACAATGAATTGTACTCCTTCTCCCTTTAAAATCAATAGGAGGATATTAGTCTGTCTTTCGAGGCTGTATAATACCCGACTATATAGATTTAATCGGGAGAAATATATCCTAAATATAAATAAAGCGAATTGTGTGAGAAGATAAAATTCGTATTTTTAAATAGAAAACCCTGCCTTATCTATACTTTTGTTTAAATTCATTCCTTATAATCAAGAAATAGATAGGTATCTAATTTATTTTCATGAGTAAATCAAATATCGTCTATATACTTGATTTTAGGGATGAATCGACAATTCACTAATCTAATTAGGTAAATAGGGAAAATACGGATCGTCCTTTTGGGTGATTTGTATATTCCCTATGTCATACCTGATTAGGAAAGTGAATTGTCTGTTCTCTTTCTTTAGAATCAATAGAAGGATATCAGTCTGTCTTTCGAGGCGGTCTGATATCCGACTATACAGATTCAATTGAAAGAGAATGTTCAAAAATATAAATAAAGCAAATTATTTTCCATAAATAAAATAGGATAAATTTTATTTCAAAAGTTATTTTAAAAATCTATCTCTCTCTCATTCTCTTTCTTTATTTAAATAATATAAATTTATTATATAGTATAAATTCTATTATATTCTATTAAATTAAACACTTACATAAAAGAATTATATTTAAATAATAAATATAAAATAAAGTTAGTTAGATGATTTTATTTTCTCACAATTACAAATGAGGCCCTTCATTGGGGGGAAGGCCTTGGCTTGATGTAACAAATATACATCATACAGAGTGTGTTACATGGTTGAAATAGGAAAAATCATTGTTGATGTATTTATTTGGTTAGAAGGATTGTAGTCGATAGGCGACGGAGGTCATAGAGACCATTATTTTGCTACATAGAATGAAAGGATTAGAGTCGGTGGGCAATGGAGGTCGAAAGGATTAGTGTTTAGCAACAGAGGTCAGAAGTATCATAGTCAATGGAAAATGGAGGTTGGAAGGACCGTAATCAATAGGAGATGGAGGCCCGGCATTATTAGGTGGCTTTGTAAAACTCCAGTGTTAGTCGGTCACCATAAAAAAATGGCATTAATTGGTGGTCAGGTATAAGTCTGACATCAGTTGGTAGCTGGGTAGAATTCCAACATTAGTTTGTAGTCAGGCAGAAGTCTGGTGACAAAAACAAAAGTCCGGCGTCGGGTAGAAGTTTGAAAAAACTTCGACAATGAGAAGAAATCCGGCATTAGTTGGAGGTCAGGTTGAAGTGTGGTGGTGGTTGAGGATGAATCTCTTCCTTTTCCTCCTTCTCTTCTTACTTCCTTGCTTAGTTCTTACATTGGTCGGCTGCCGGGTAAAAATTCATCTGTGGTTGAGAAGGCGTCTGGTGGCAAGAGAGCTCTCTTCCTTCTATTCTCCTCTTGCTTGGATCTTTCTCTCCCCCTCCCCCCCCCCCCCCCCCCCCCCCCCCCCCCCACCTTGGGGATCCCTCTATATGAGAAATGAGGGTTCTATTTATAATTTTGTAAGAGTGTCAAGGGCAGCAAATAGGAGGAAGATTCTACGTGAATTTGGAGTGGTTTGAAATGAAGACTTATGTTGAATCCCTTAATTATGAACCATTTATTCAGCATTTGAATGTCTTAATGATATCATAATTTGATGATCATAGGCTTGTTAGATTCATCTCATTGAACCGCTTGATTCGACTATAAGTATGTCACATTTAGAAACCATTTGGTAATCCATATTATAGTTTGAAACCTCCAAATGTTCTTCAAAGTCTTTTATTTGTATTCATTTGAGCTCAGATTGAGTTGAATTTTGTGTTTTTAGGTTTGTATTTTTGAGACGTTCAGTTCAATAATAAGTTTGCTAAAATCAGAGTTTAGATGGTCTCTAATTTAATTTTTAAAGTTTCCAACTTGATTTTTGCCTCAAGATTAATGCCCGATCAAGATAATTTTTATGATACATCAATTGCCCCTCTATTTTTAGATGTTAAAGCTATATAAGTCCAAAAATATATATCATAGCATTTTAAATTGGTCGAATCACAAAATATTGCTTTCCAAAAACTTAAAATTTTATCAAATTTGATTATAGGAACTTCGTTGAGTTCTGTAAGTGCTAAAATTGAGTCTGGAATGTCAAAAAATGGTTTCAAAGAACCCAAAAACATCCAATTTAGACTGTCCGGGCTTAACATAATTTGGACTGTTTGGGCCAAAAAGTTGTGTCCTGACATGTTTTGGTGGCCGGGCAGCCGGCCCGGATGCTTTTTGGTGGCCGAATGTGCTAGGTTGCCGGCCGGCCTCCGGTATCAAGCGGTGGCGGCACCCCACGCTAATGCGAAGGAGAAAATTTGCAACCCTTAAGGAGTGCACGGTTTTAATAGCAGCTAGTAACTGCTACCTGTAAATAGTAAAAAAATGTTTTTTATCTCTTTTTTTTTTGGCCCCACAATTTTTGTTTTTAATAAGGAGCAGTGGAAACAACTGTCCCTTTATATATAATAATAATAATAAAAAATTCATAATTCCAAATTATTCTTTTCAAAAAAATTTTTAAAGCAGATGGCCCAAAAAAATTGAAGAAGCATCTAGAAACTGTTTGAAACAATTTAAATAATTTGGAGGAAAATTCCCCCCCAAATTTTTAATTATTTCCCCCTCTTTTTATCCTATAAATACACCTCTTGGGGTTAGGAGAAAATTGCTCCATTTCCTCTCCTCCCTTCTCCCTCTAATTATCTTACAGTTGATACATTCTAGTGCTTTTTTTTAGGTGAAATCTCCTACTTAAATTTAGTACCCCTCTTCTTGTGTAGAAATTAGAATTTTTTCCTCTTTTCATTTTCTTCTCTTCTGGTCTTCTTCTTATATTAGAGGCATTCCACTATCTTTGATAGAGGTCATCCCCTACTCAAATTCAATGCCCCTCTCTTGTATAGAAATTAGAATTTTTGGCCACCTCCTCCCTCCCTTTTCTTTTTCTTTGATTTTCTTCTTATGTTAGAGGCATTCCACTTTATTAGATAGATGTCATCCTCTATCTAATTTAGTTCCCCTCCTTCGTGTAGAAGATGATTTTTTCTTCCTTCCCTTTTTTTCTTCTATAGTATTCTTCTTACATTAGAGGCATTATACTATTTGAGATAGGTGGCATCCTCTATCGAGCTTCAATGCCCCTCTTTTGTGTAGAAGGTGTCGTAATGAGAATTTATTCTCTTAATAGATAACTCTTGATAGAAGAACTTCAATTATTGCTTGTATGCGAGGGGTAATTTAAGAATATATGGTGACAATATCACATGGAAGGAGACTTGGATATTTCTAGTAGCAGGAGGATTTTTGAAGAAATTTGAGCGAAAGTCCATCTATATTCGATGAGCAGGTGAAAGTTTGATGGCCATCGATGATCGGGAGGAAATTAGGTGGCGGTCAACAACTGGGTGGAGAGATGAAAGAAATAGTTGGAGGGTGTGCCGCTATCAGTAGTTGAACGAGAAGTCGATAAGGGATTATATGTAGTAAATGACCGACAACGAACATAGGGTAAAGGGCTGATGATGGTGGTGTTTCAGTTGTATTATATTAAGGCAATGTGAATCCATACTGATATATGCAGACAACAGATATCCCTGATTGAAGGGGTTGAAGTCATGTACAATGTTAATATTCTGGCGACACACTAACACTATTAATTAAGTTGAGGCCTAATGATGATCAGGTTATAACATTTCTTTGAAGAAGAAGTTATAAGAGATGCTTCACTGTGTAGAAGATAAGAGGTTTAAAGAATCCAGCAAGGATTTTTAAACTTTTTGAAGTTGTTTGTTGCTTGATGACCTTAACTTATATTGATGATGCTGCTGATGTACTTTTAATTTTAGCCTCTAGTGATAATAAATCCACACTTGAATCTAATATTGAATTTATATAACTCCAATGATATTATATTTGATGTTGAGATTATTGTATGAACTCCGTCTTTATTTTCATTTGAAATGAATATGTCTCCTAGAGGAAACTAAGTTATTTATGCATCTTTCAGACATGTTTTAATATATTGCATCATTTGCATTTAGAGTCTTTTTTAGATGGCTAAATTATTCATATTAATGATGACTTTATCAGCCACGTTTTTAATATAGTCTTTATATAGAGAATATTATTTACTTTGAGCATTGCTCGTTGATGTTGACCTCTATGAAAGAGGTCCAAAGAATCCACAAAGGATGGTCATAGAACAACACCCACAGCAATATTACTAGCATCACATATTAATATTAAAGGTAAGGATCCATGAGGAGCAATAATCATTGGAGCAATAATTAAATGTAGTTTTAACGCATTAAAAGCTTCAAGATAAGAAGAATTAAATATAAAAGAAATAACCTTTTCCAACAGTTAACATAAAGGTTTAAAAATTTTAGAGAAGTCTTTAATAAATCTTCTATAAAATCCTACATGACCTAAAAATCTTCTACAACCTTTAATTAAATTACGAGGGGATAATTTTTCTATTACTTGAATCTCTACAATATTTACTTCAAATCCCTTGTTAGAAACTTTATGCCCTAAGATCATGCCCTCAATTACCATAATTTGACACTTCACCCAGTTTAACACTAGATTTATTTATATACATCATTTAAAAATAGTAGTCAAATGCTCAAGACAAGAACTAAATATAGTACCAAATACTAAGAAATCATCCATCAAAATTTTAATACCCTGCTCAATTAAGTTTTAAAAAATAAGCATTATGCATCTTTAAAAAGTAGTAAGAGATATGCACAGACCAAAAGGCATTCTCCTAAAAGAAAAAGTTCCATAAGGGCTAGTGAAAGAAGTTTTATCTTGATCTTCACATGCAATAGGAATTTGATGATATACTAAGTTTCCATCTAGAAAATAATAAAATAAATGCCCTGCCAACCTATATAGCATCTAATCAAGAAAAGGCAAAAGAAAATGATCTTTTCTAGTGGGTTTATTTAATTTTCTATAACCTATGCAAATCCTATATCCTAAAATATTTCTAGTGGGTATAAGATCATTGTGCTCATTTTTTATAACAGTTAATCCTCCTTTTTTAAAAACACAATGAATAGAAATAACACAAAAACTATCTAACATAGATAAAGAATCCTAACATTTATCCATTTATGAATCTATATTTTTTTAACAACTTTCACCTAAGGGTTAAGTTTTCTTTGAGGGTCAACTTAGCCTATTGAATTAGCTTCCATTAAAATTCTTTGCATGCAAATTAAAGACTAATCCCTTTAATGTTAGCAATTTTCCACGCTAAACACTTTTAAAATCTCAACACCATAATCAATTCACTTTTTGATGTGATTTTATTTTTGTTCAAATAAATACAAGGAGAGTGTAGTTTTCTACCCAAAAAAGCATACTTGAGATGATAAGGTAAAGCCTTAAGCTCTAAAGTAGGGGCTATCTCACTGGATGGTTTTAATGTATTCTTGAAATAAAATGTTACCAAAATTTTATTGGATCGGTTTTCATTCCTGGGATAAATTCTCTTATTATTTTGATTTTCTTCCATTTCTTTCCCTTGAAAGTTCGTTAGGGATGTTAGGCCCCTAAGAACTAGCCCAAGGCTAACCAAGAGAAGAGGGGGGGGGGGGGGGGGGGGGGGGGGGGGTGAATTAGTATTTTAAAAATCTTTAAACAAAAGAACAATAAAGCTCAAACCAAAGTCACCACAGAAAAATAAGTACAGAAAATTAAAATGCGGAAGCGGTAAAAAGAACACAAGGGTTTATAGTGGTTCGGTCAACTCGACCTACGTCCACTCCTCGGAGGCGCCCTCCGAGTATTGAACTACCAAAGTGACTCTCCTTTAGCTCCCACAGTTAGGTGGAGAAGCCCATACAAAAACCTCCTTTTTGCCACCCCGGCAAGGCAGAGAACCCCACTCCTTTTGCTTCCTCCTGAAGTAGGCAGAGAACCTCGATCAATCACTGAAGCTTACCTCTCCCAACCCTTCCAAGGATAAGAGACTCTAGTGGAAGAAGAAGTGGAAAAATGCATGGAGCAACCCTTGTGAACCCCCTCACAAGCTCCCCCTCACAAGATTAGACACAGGCGATCGTCCCAAGGAGTCAAGCCGGACGACCGTTTAAAAAGTAGATCGTTCGGGCCGATTGGGTGTATCATCTAAGACGATGCTCAATAATTGATCATACTGGATGAATTTAAACCATTTTAAATCTGTACTACGTGTAGCGTCCAGGATGAACAGTAGATCAGCCAGAACGATTGTCCAATATTGGATCATCCCAGGCAATTTTAAAGATTTTAAAATACTAACACATGGATCGTCCAGGACAATCTGGTGTATTGTCCAGGATAATTAACATAAATGCATCAACCAAGACGAACATGTATCGGCCAAGACGATCAAGATGATTGTAGCAGAGAACGATCATATCGTCCAGGATGATATGGGATCGTCTTGGATGATGATTTACAGCAAGCTCAGAAAAGTTCAACAGATGGAATTTTGAAGAGAAATTATCATATCGTCCAGGATGATAGAAATATAGGCTAGAACGATGTGACAAGAATTGTGAAACCAAAGGAAAGATGAAGATGATCAGAAAAAACCATAAAAATAAATAAAACAAAATAAACAGCTAAAAACAACAACGAAACACTAAAAACAAGCAAAGGAAAAACAAAATTTTTATTCTTAATTTTTTTTTAGCAAAGCATCCATATGACAAATTTCCCAACTAATGAAATTTTAGAGATTTAAAAGATCAATGAGTTAACAATGTCACAATCTGAAAATGGTAGAATATCCGATCCTGTTAACCCTAGCTCGGACGTCTTTTAGGACAAAAATTATCTTTTGAAAACAAAAGGCCTAACTCAGAACAACTTAGTTGGGTAAAAAGAAGATCCGTTTAAAACTTGGTTACAAAAAAAATATCTTATAAATAATATACCAAAGTAATTTGTCTCAATCATGGAATTTGAAATCAAGCCTTTGAAAATATCAAATAACCCATGAATTCTTCTAAGTTTTAAAAGTTTTGAAAAGAGAGGATAGCTTGCTTTTAGTGGGCTCATTTTATGACTCTTGTCACTTTGATTTGCTCTTTGAGCATCTTTTAATTTTTGATACACATTTGTGTATATACTTTTCATTTCAATTTGGCATCTTTGCCACTTTTTTAATTTTTAATTTTTTTTTGCAAGCTAAATTCTCTTTTACAAACTCTTAAAAAGGATTCTTAATTGTAAGTATATCTTCTAGATATTAGAGAAGAGGAGCTCTCTGTTGCAAATCTATTTTTCATGTCTTATGTTTTGATGATTGACAAACACTGCTTTTCTTGGACAGCTTGTTACTTCTAACTTTTCAGGAATCAAAGATCGGACAATCAAAAAGGAGCCAAGTTCAGGAATGCGTAGGTTTAGGGTTGAGTCAGTCTGTACTTTTGCTTTTTACCTTTTGTGTCCACTTGTAATAGTCAAAGAGACTGATGCTTTGTAACCCTTCACACACACACTTGAGAGACTTAGAATTTCTGTTTTTACTCATATCAGCCAGGACGATTTCTTTGATCGGCCTGGACGATCAGCTTAAAACAAAAAGTCTAATTAAGGATTCTTAATTAAGGCAGTCGACATTAACAGATCATCCTGGACGATACGTGTATCGGCCAGGACGATAAGCTCAAAACAGAAAGAAGTAGCCGCCATAGACAAGTATGATATACTGTATCTTTAAATTATCGGCCCGGACGATCCTCGGATCGGCCTGGACGATATTCACAAATTATGCCATAATTGTTCAGGAAATCAAGGGAGTAATTAAGGATGATTGATACGATCAGATCGTCCTGGACGATCGCGAGATCGGCCAGGCCGATCTAGTCAAAAACCTTAAGTTACTTCAGGACGATCAATATCGGCCAGCCCGTATCCAGGGCTATTGTCAGGACGATTTTCCTTTGATTTGAACTGATCGGCCAGGACGATCGTGAGATCGGCCTGGACGATCAAGCTAATTTTCAATCGTCCAGTTTTGCATCCAGGGCTATGCTCTGGCCGATCTTCATTGATTTGTACTGATCGGCCAGGCCGATGTCCATATCGGCCTGGACGATATTGTCGGAAACTTGCAATTAATGAGCTCTTTTGAAGCTCTTCTATTTAAGAGCTCTTGTTCAGCGTTTTTAAAAACCTTTGGCTACTGCCTTGACCTGAAAAGACCTTGAGGAGAGAAAGAGAGAGAGAGGAGAGAGAGAGGATCTTGTGAGGGGTTTCACAAGGGTTGCTTCAAGGATCTCTCTGCGTCGTCTTCGTCTAGAGTTTCTCGTCCGTGGAAGGGTCGGTAGAGATAAGGAGTTTTGCTTTTGGTTCTGGTTCTCTGCCAGCTTCAGGAGGAAGCAAAAGGAGATAGGTTCTCTGCCTTGCCGGGGTGGCAAAAAGGAGGTTCTTGTGAGGGTTTCTCCACCTAACCGTGGGGGCTAAAGGAGAGTCACTTTTTTTGTAGTGCAATACTTGGAGGGTGCCTCCAAGGAGTGGACGTAGGTCGAGTCGACCGAACCACTATAAATTTCTGTGTTCTTTTTCTTGCTTCCGCACTTTTTAATTCCGCACTTTTTTGTGGTGTGATTTGGTTTATGTGATTTTATTTCTTCGTTTAAAAATAAGTTTTTAAAAATACCAATTCACCCCCCCTCTTGGTTAGTTTGGGACTAAGTTCATAGGGCTTAACATCCCCATCAAACTTTCAAGTGGTATCAGAGCTTGATTCGAAAATTAAAGTTTGAAAACTTTTTGAATTTAATCCATGTCTAACTTTGGGAATCGCAACACTACGGAAGGGTATTCTATTACCCGACCTCCTCTGTTCGATAACCTACCTTTTGATTTTTGGAAAACTCGCATGTCAACTTTTTTACAATCTACTGATTATCGCATGTGGATGCTTATTCAAGAAGGTTATTGTCCACCTTCTCGTGAAATTAACGGTTTTAAAACTGAAGTTGCTTTTACCGAATGGACTTTTGATGAACGAGATTTAGCTCAATTAAATGCAAAATGTTTGAATTATTTTTTCTGTGCTTTAAAATCTGAGGATTACATGCGTGTTTCAACTTGCAAAACTGGTAAAGAAATTTGGGATAAATTGTGCATTACTTATGAAGGCACTAATGAAGTTAAACAATCCCGTTTAAACATTCTCTTGCATGACTACGAACTTTTTCGTATGAAACCTCATGAATCGATTTCTGACATGTACACTAGGTTTACTCAGATTGCTACTTCATTGCATGCACTAGGAAAAGAACTTTCGAACTATGAAAAAGTTAACAAGATTTTGAGATGCTTGCCTTCGTCTTATGATGCAAAAATTATTGCAATCACTGAATCTAAAAATTTGAACACCTATTCTATTGATAACTTGCTTGGCTCACTCATTGCTTACGAGCAAGGGGTGAATCAAAGAAATCTTGATGCAGGTGAGAAGAAAAAGGAGAAAACAATTGCATTGAAGGCACACAAATTGGATTCTGAATCTTCCGAGTCTGAAAGCGATGGAGTTGCCTTCATCACAAGGCAATTCAAAAGCTTTCTAAGGAAGAAACAAAAGCATCATCAAAGTTGGGGAAAAGGTAAGGATCATAAACATATTAAAGGATCTTCTAATGTTGTTTGTTTTGAATGCAGGAAACCTGGACATGTAAGAGCCGATTGTCCTACACTTCATGATCATTCAAGCAAAGAAAAGGAAAAAGGTGAGGAGAAAGCTAAGTCTAGGAAGGAGAATAAGAAAATCCAAAGAGGCTTCTGGGTAGAATCTGGTACTGATTCCTCTGAGACTGAACCAGAGGAAGAGACTACAAACTTGTGTTTCATGGGAGAAAATTAAAGTGATGAGGAAGAGGTATGTAAACCAACCTATGATGAATTGTTTGAAATTTGTGAAAAAATCCATACATCATACAAAAAACTTAAGAAAACTCATGCTAGCCTAAAATTAAAACATTCAAATATACAAAAAGAGCATGAAGTTTCTCTCAAAGATCATGCAACGATTGATTCAAATCACATGGCGCTCCTTGATGAATTTGATGAATTAAACAAAAAGTATTTGGAATTAGTTGATAAAAGTAATGCATTAAAAGATTCACACACCTCACTTAACGATGATCTTAAGAAATCTAAAGAGATTGAGAAAAATTTGAGGATTGAGAATGATGCATTAAAAAGAACTAACTTGAGAATTCAAAATGATTTGGAAACATGTAAGAAAGCTAGGATGACACCAACTTTTAATCAAAGGCCAGAACCTAGGAAGAGGCATTTTTACCCAAATCATTTAAGAAAACCTTTTCCTGGAGTTTAATGTTTTTCTTGTGGCATGCTAGGACACATCTCACACACTTGCACAGTTCACCGCAGTACACATTGGGTATGGAGACCTAAGATGCATGATTCAAAGCATACCACATCTGCATTGCACTCTATATTTCCTAAGAAGGAGCCCAAATCTATTTGGGTTCCTAAAACTGACTGTTGTTGAGTTTTGCAGGAGTGCTCTCACCAAAGACCTCGTGGGAGCATAAGATAACTGAACATAAGGAGGCTTGCAGCTCAATTGCTTAAATCTGTTGCTTTATCACTTGCTTGAAATCTTTAGTTTTTGTATGTCTTTTATTTTTAGTTTTTGTATTCACTTTGTGTTGTCTTTAGTTTGCTTATTTTTTTTTGCTTTTGCTTTTTCACTTTGGTCTTTATTTTTTTTGGGCTTCCATATGATGAAACTTCTCAAGCTTTTAAATATTGGAGTTTTTGGAGATAGGGTTTAGCTTTTCAAAATTGGTTAAAGGGAGTAAACTGTTGATGTTTTTCCCTTCTTTTGACTTTGTTTAGTGGCATGATTTTCTTCTATAAAACAAAAGTCTAAACTCAGTTTAACCAATGGCTTTTTAAGATCTCTTTCTAAATCTTGCTACATTAAAACATCTTATTCATATTAGTCAAAATTCTTTGATATCATTCAAGCTTTTGAAATCTTACCATTGCAGTTATCACGTGATTTTGATTTTGTGTTGTGGATTATTCTTCCCTATGTTAGAGAGAGAGCTCCTATTCTCTAATATTTGGAGGATATACTCACAACTAAGTATTTTTTTTAAGGGTATATTAAAGAATTTTTAGCTTGTAAAAGTTAAAAAGGAAAGAGGCCAATGAAGCCAAATTGAAAAGAAAGATATATACACAAAAGTGTATCAAAAATCAAAAGATGCTCAAAGAGCCAATAAAAGTGACAAGAGGCATAAAATTAGCCCACTAAATGCAAGCTATCATCTCTTTGGTAAAACTCTTAAAACTTAGAAAAGTCATTGATTATGTGATACGTTCAAAGATTTGATTTCAATTTCCATGATTGAGAAAAATTATTTTAGTTTATTATTTATGAGATATTTTAGTTGTTAACAAGTCTTGATTGGATCTTCTTATCCTTTTTTGTTATTCCGAGTTAGGACTCTGTTGTTTTGAAGAGAATTTTGTACCCTGAAGGATGTCCGATCTAGGGTAAATGGAATCAGTTTGTCTACCTTCTTCTGTTTGGATTTTGTTAAACCTCTTGATCTCCTAAAAACTTTAAAAGTTTAAATTCATGAAAAGAATTCTCATATGATGCCTCCATAAAACAAAAAAAAAATATATAGAAAATTTAAAAACAAAAAAAAATTGTTCGGTGTTTTTTTCATTGTGTTATTTTTATTTTTTCTGTGTCTTAGACTGTTTTTATTTTATTTTATTTTATTTTTGAGAGTCTTGATCATCACCTTTCCTATCTTGATTTCAAATTCAAGTCAGATCGGCCTGGCCGATATTTCTATCGTCCTGGCCGATATGACAAATTCTTTCCAAAATCCATATGCTGACCTTTTTCTGTGCTTACTACAATTCATCGTCCTGGACGATACATTATCGTCCTGGCCGATTTGATCAAACTCATGGTGATAGTCCTGGCCGATAGTATATTTATCTGGCTGATGCATTCTATGTGCATCGTCCTGGCCGATACACTGGATCGTCCTGGACGGTCCACGTGTCAGCACGTTTTGATCTTTAAATTCGGCCCCGGACGATCCATTATTGGACCATCGGCCGGGCCGATCCACTGTTCATCCTGGACGATACACGTGGCAAGCATTTAAAACGTTTTAACTTCGGCCGGTACGATCAATTATTGTGCATCGTCCTGGACGATACACCTAATCGGCCCGGATGATCTGCTTTTTCAACGGTCGTCCGGACTGACTCCTCGGGCCGATAACCTATGTCTAATCAGCCTGGCCGATATCTGATCGGCCTAGAAGATTGGACCGCCTTTTTGACCAATCGGCCTGTACGTAATTATTGACACATTTCGGCCTGGACGATTCCGCGATCGGCCAGGACGATATGGCCGTTTCTTTAAATTCAGGCCGATCCAGCCATGTTTTTTCACTCTTCATCCTTTCTCCTTTGTGTTTTTGCTTAAGTTCTCTCAAATGGCTGGTGGGAAGCGCGTCCGTCAGACCTCTGGAAGTTCCTCGAGGGCAAGGGTTGACCCTCGTTTCTGGGAAGCGGAAGATGAAGCCGCATATCATCGTTATAAAGAATGTGGAATTACTGTTTCCAGAATTATCAATCCGGTCCACATCTCTTACCCGGTAATGGATCTCTTCGCTCACACTTCCCTTTGCTTCATTCTGTCTCTTGTTTTCCCTTTCAATTCTGAGTTCCTTTTAGAATGTTTTTGCAAATCTTCGCATCAACTCTACCTTCACAGCCCTTTCCTCCTATGTGAATCGACGCCCTGTCGAAATCACATATCAGGACTGTGTTGATCTTTTACAGCTATCCACCACCGGAGATAAGCTGCACATAATTTCCCCTGACCCTGATTTTGACTGGTCCATGGCAAATCACTTTCTTCGCCAGACCAATGTCCGTTACCATGTTGGAGAGACTAGCTCTTTAGTCATAGATGCTAGGACAATCCAACATGTCCTTCGCACCTCCATCATTCCAAAAGTCGGCGACCGAGTCCACATTACCCCTCTACTTTCCCTCACTACCTTCTACATCATGGCTCATAGGGAATTCAACACTGCAGACCTATTTTTTCGTTACCTTGATCACCTAACAACAATTCATGATCCAGGCCACAGAAGAAAGCCAAATCTAGCCTTAGGACACATCATAGCCTATGTTCTTGAAACTAAATACCAACTTCAATATCCTATTCCACCAAACCTCCCAACTCCCTTCTACTCAAACAATTCCTTCAGCACCCTTCACAGTACTCATCTCCACCCTGAGGAACCTCAGGGGGCTCGAGAGGAGGAGGCTCCCGCTCCAGCTCCCTTTCCTGACCCTGTTCCTCTCCACCAACACTCACCGGTTGATCAATTGATTGAGAGATTTGATCGTTGGGAGACCCGGTTTGACGAGTATGTTGCTGCCCAGGAGCAGCAACACTCTGAGGACATTGCCCGCTACGAGCATCACCGCGCTGAGGATTTAGCTCGATTTGACAGTTTTCTTACTCACCAGCAGCAGCAGCATGACCAGGACATCGCCTGGTTCAATGCTTAGTTTACCACCCTTGCCAGTTACTTTCAGCAGCCACCTCCACCTCCTCCATCTGATGATCAGGATCCCTCGTTCTTTTAGTTTATGCTTTGAGTTATTATTTCTTGTCTTTTTGTAGTTAGTCTTTCGTAATTTTTTTTTTCTGCTGTTTCTGGACTGTCTTTTTGTGATGACAAAAAGGGGGAGTAGGATAGGGTGTGGTAGGAAAAAGTTGATATTGTAACCTTGTTTTTCTAATGAATCTTGTTTTGTCCTACTTGTGTTTTGCCATCATCAAAAAGGGGGAGATTGTTGCAAATCTATTTTTCATGTCTTATGTTTTGATGATTGACAAACACTGCTTTTCTTGGATAGCTTGTTGCTTCTAACTTTTCAGGAATCAAAGATCAGCTAATCAAAAAGGAGCCAAGTTCAGGAATGCGTAGGTTTAGGGTTGAGTCAGTCTGTACTTTTGCTTTTTACCTTTTGAGTCCACTTGTAATAGTCAAAGAGACTGATGCTTTGTAACCCTTCACACACACACTTGAGAGACTTAGAATTTCTGTTTTTACTCATATCGGCCAGGATGATTTCTTTGATCGGCCTGGACGATCAGCTTAAAATAGAAAGTCTAATTAAGGATTCTTAATTAAGGCAGCCGACATTAACAGATCGTCCTGGACGATACGTGTATCGGTCAGGACGATAAGCTCAAAACAGAACGAAGTAGCCGCCATAGACAAGTATGGTATACTGTATCTTTAAATTATCGGCCCGGACGATCCTCGGATCGGCCTGGACGATATTCACAAATTATGCCATAATTGTTCAGGAAATCAAGGGAGTAATTAAGGATGATTGATACGATCAGATCGTCCTGGACGATCGCAAGATCGGCCAGGCCGATCTAGTCAAAAACCTTAAGTTACTTCAGGACGATCAATATCGGCCAGCCCGTATCCAGGGCTATTGTCAGGACGATTTTCCTCTGATTTGAACTGATCGGCCAGGATGATCGTGAGATCGGCTTGGACGATCAAGCTAATTTTCAATCGTCCAGTTTTGCATCTAGGGCTATGCTCTGGCCAATCTTCATTGATTTGTACTGATCGGCCAGGCCGATGTCCATATCAGCCTGGACGATATTGTCGGCAACTTGCAATTAATGAGCTCTTTTGAAGCTCTTCTATTTAAGAGCTCTTATTCAACGTTTTTAAAAACCTTTGGCTGCTGCCTTGACCTGAGAAGACCTTGAGGAGAGAAAGAGAGAGAGAGGAGAGAGAGAGGATCTTGTGAGGGGGAGCTTGTGAGGGGTTTCACAAGGGTTGCTTCAAGGATCTCTCTGCGTCGTCTTCGTCTAGAATTTCTCGTCCGTGGAAGGGTCGGTAGAGGTAAGGAGTTTTGCTTTTGGTTCTGGTTCTCTGCCAGCTTCAGGAGGAAGCAAAAGGAGATAGGTTCTCTGCCTTGCCGGGGTGGCAAAAAGGAGGTTCTTGTGAGGGTTTCTCCACCTAGCCATGGGGGCTAAAGGAGAGTCACTTTTTTTGTAGTGCAATACTTGGAGGGTGCCTCCAAGGAGTGGACGTAGGTCGAGTCGACCGAACCACTATAAATTTCTGTGTTCTTTTTCTTGCTTACGCACTTTTTAATTCCGCACTTTTTTGTGGTGTGATTTGGTTTATGTGATTTTATTTCTTTGTTTAAAAAGAAGTTTTTAAAAATACCAATTCACCCCCCCTCTTGGTTAGTTTGGGACTAAGTTCATAAGGCTTAACATCCCCATCGAACTTTCACTCTCTCTCTAACATATGGAAGAACTAGCCACAAAACAGAATCAAAATCATATGATAAGTGCAATGGCAAGATTTCAATTAACTTGAAAGATATATAAAAACTTTGGATATTATATATAAGATAGATTATCATAGCAAGATAAAAGAGATCTTAATTTCAAAAACCATTTGTTAAAATGAGATAGACTTTTGTTTAGAGAAGAAAACTATAACACTAAAAGAGGTTAGAAGGAGAGAAACCATCAACAGTATTTCTCCCTTTAACCGATTTAGAGATGCTAATCATTGGCTTTAAATCTCCAAAATTTAAAAGCTTGAAAAAATCATCATATAGAAAACCAAAGATAAAATAAAATAAAATCAAACAACTAAAACAACAAAAAGCTAGCACAAAAAAAAAAAAGAAAACAATACTAATCAACAAATGCATTTCAAGAATTTATGAAGCAGTAAGTTTAAGCAATTATGAGCTGTGAGCCTCCGTTTGTCCAAGTATCCTATGCTTCTTGCGAGGTCTTTGATGAGAGCAATCCTGCAAGAATAAACAACTATCAGATTTAGGAACCCAAATAGGTTTGGGTCCCTTCTTACGAATAGTCGAAAACAATGCTTGTGTGCTATGTTGTGAATCATGCAATTTTGGTCTCCAAACCCAATGTGTATTATGGTGAACAGTGCAAGTGTGTTAGATGTATCCTAGCATGCCACATGAAAAATCTCTAACTCAAGGAAAAGGATTTCTTAAATGGTTTGGGTTATTATGCCTCTTCCTAGGTTTTGGCTTTAGATCAAAAGTGAGTGTCATCCAATTTCCCTTAAGTGAGTCCAATTCATTTTGAAGCCTCAAGCTCGTATTTTTTAAAGCATTATTACCAATCCTCAAGTTGCGCTCTTTCTCTTTAGATTTCTTAAAATCAGATTCAAGTGAGGTGTGTGAAACTTTTAATGAATCATGCTCATCAATTAAATCAGAATGCTTTTTATTTAAATCATCAAATTCATCAAGTAGAGCCATGTGATTTGAATCAATCATAGAATGATCTTTGAGAATAATTTCATGCTCTTTTTATAAATTAAAAAAATTCTAATTTTAAACTAGCATGAGTTTTCTTTAGTTTTTTGTATGATGCATGAATTTTCTCACAAATATCGAATAATTGATCATAAGTTGGTTTACATACATCTTCTTCATCACTTTGATCAAGATGATCTTCCACCATTAAGCACAAGTTTGTTGTCTCTTCCTCAGGCTCAGTCTTAGAGGAATCTGATGTAGATTCTGCCTAGAACGCCTTTTGAACTCTCTTCTTGTTCTTCCTGAGCTTGGATTTCTCCTCACCCTTTTCTTTGCTTGAGTGATCCTGAAGTGTGGGACAATCAGCTCTGACATGTCCAAGCTTCCTGCATTCAAAACAAACAATATCAGAAGATCATTTAGAATAATTGTTATCCTTACTTTTTCTTCAATTTTGATGATGCTTGTGACTCTTCCTTAGAAAGCTTTTGAATTTCCTTGTATTTAAGGCAATGTCATCGCTTTCAGACCCATAAGAATCAGAGTTCATGTTGTTGGCCTTCAATTCCACACTTTTCTCCTTTCTTTTCTCAGCTACATCAAGATTTTTTTGATTTACCCCTTGCTCGAAAGCAACGAGTGAGCCAAGTAAGTTTTCAATTGAATAGTTATTCAAATATTTAGATTCAGTGATTACAGTGATTTTAGCATCAAAAGAGGAAGGCAAGCATCTCAAAATCTTGTTTACTTTTTCATAATTTGAAAGTTCTCTTCCTAAGGCATGCAAAGAAGTTACAATATGAGTAAACCTTATATACATTTCATAAATTGATTCAGAAGGTTTCATATGAAAAAATTCGTAATCATGTAAGAGAATATTCAAATGTGATTGCTTAACTTCATTGGTTCCTTCATAAGTAATGCATAACCTATCCCAAATCTCTTTTCCAGTAGAGCAAGTAGAAACACACATGTAATCTTCTGACTTTAAAGCACAGAAAAATAGTTCAATTACTTCGCATTAAGTTGAGTTAAATCTCTTTCATCAAAAGTCCATTCAGTAAAAGCCACTTCAGTTTTAATTCCATTAATTTTACGAGAAGGTTGAGAGTATCTTTCTTTAATAAGCATCAACATGCAATTATCCGTTGATTGCAAAAATGTAGACATGCGAGTTTTTCAAAAATCAAAAGGAAGGTTATCAAACAAAGGAGGTCGTGTAATAGAATATCCTTCACAAGCTCCTCTCACAAGATACTCTCTCTCTCTGCCTCTCTCTCTCTCTCTCTCTCTCTCTCTCTCTCCTTTAGGTTTTCTCAGGTCAAGACAGCAGCAAAAGATTGTTCAAAATGTTGAACAATAGCTCTTAAATAGAAGAGCTTCAAAATAGCTCATTAATTGCAGTTGCTGACTTTATTATCCAGAACGATGTTGTGATCGTCCTATACGATCAATACAATTTAAGCCCAATCAGTCGAGACGATCTGGAACGAATAGAAGAAAATTATTCATATCGTCTAGGATGATAACATATTGTCCTATACGATCAGTTCAAATCACAGATTATCGGCCAGATAATTGCTCTGAAATAAGTTCTAGATGATTCTAAACTACCTTGATCGTCCACGACAATCTCACGATCAGCCTGAATGATTAGTTCAAATTAGAAGAAAATTGTCCAAAGCATCGTCTGGAATTTGAGCTGGCCGATCCTAATCGTCCTGACCATCGCTCAAAATTTCATATGTTTGATATTTATCATCTATGAGCAATTAAGGTTTTTTGAACTGATCGTCCAGGCCAATCTTGCGATCGTCCAGGACGATGTGATCGTATCAATCATCCTTAATTGCTTTCCTTAATTGTCAGATCAATTTAGGCATAATTGTATCAAATTGTCTAGGCCAATTGGAATCGTCCTGGCCGATTGAAATTGTCCTGGCCGATTACCAAAAATAAAGAATATCTAAATAGATCATGGCAGTTGATTTTTTCTATTTTGAGCATATCGTCCTAGTCGATACGGGTATCATCCAGGCTGATCAGCTAATTTTGACTGCTTAACTAAGAAATCTTGATTATAGTTTCTATTTTGAACTTGATCGTCCGGGATGATGTAAGTAAAAATAGAAATTTAAATCACTCAAGTGTGTGTGTGTGTGTGTGTAGGGTTACTTAGCATTAGACACTTCACAAGTTACAATTGACTCAAGAAAGGGAAAAAGAAAAATACAGACTGACTCAAACCTAATCTACCCAATCTTGAGCTGGTTCTGTTTGTCGTCTAATCTCTTTGCACTGAAATGTTAGTAGAAAAAATAGTCGTAGAGAAGCAAGTGTGTTTGCTAACATCAAAATCATAATTCTTGAAAATAGATTTGCAACACCTCTTTTGAAAATTCCCCTTTTAACAACACTTCCTTAAGATCCTCAATTACCATATCTTCTAAATCCTTTCTAAAAAAATATTCATTCTTCTCTTGATGTAATTTAACATTTTTAAGTACATCAAATTTTACTTCCTGATCTTGAACCATCATCGTTAATTCACCATTTTGCACATCAAACATTGCTTTTCCAGTGGCTAAAATTGATCTTCCTAAAATGAGCGATATTTCCTTTTCTTCTTCCATACATAAAATAAGAAAATTGATAGGAAAGATGAATTTATCAACTTTATTCAACACATCTTCTATTACACATGTAGGGTAAGTGAAAGATCTATCAACTAACTAAAGAGTAATAGAAGTAGGTTGAACCTTTCCAATATCTACTATTTTAAAGATAGAGAGTGGCATGAGGTTAATACTTGATCCTGAATAACATAAAGCCTTGTCAAAGAATTTATCTCTGATAGTTAAAGGAAAGGAAAAAAGCCTTGGATCTTTAAGTTTATTAGGAAGTTACTTTTGGATTATAGCACTACACTCATTAGTTAACCCCATAGTTTCAAATTTCCCTAACTTCATTTTTCTTGTTTAAAATATCCTTCAAGATATTTGCATAAGTGGGCATATGTTCTAAAGCTTATGAGAAGGGTATATTAATAGTTAGTTTTTTAAAAACTTCTAAAATTTTTTAGAACTACTTATCAAGATTTTTTTGATCAATCTCTGAGGGAAAGGTGGTGGTGGTCTATCTTCAACTCTCCTAATTACTCATTTAGGTTCTTTTATAGTTTTAGTTGTTCTGTTAAATTTTTAGTTTTTTCATTTTAAAATTTACATCATCCTTTTGTGTAAATCTTTATCTTTGTAAGGATCTCCCAAATATTTCTCACTTTTAAGTTGGATATTATGAAAGTATTCATCACTTTTTTGGTAATTAGTTAACTTAGCAAGTTGCCCTATACGATCCTCTATTTTCTTAAGAGCATAAGATTGATTTTTTGATTGGAATCCTAATTGTATAATAAAGCTTTCTACGAGTATTTTCTCATTCCATTCTCAATAAAGTTGTTTAAAATATGAAGGATAACTCTACGGTGTCACATTTCTAGAATTGATGTTGAAATTGTCATATCCATTTGTGGACCTCCGAAAGAGCATCGTTGTGGGGTTCGAACATAAAGGGTACAGTCGCACTATCCCGTAGAATAAAATGATTGCAGACCTTTACACTCGACATGAACTAGTCAATGGAAGGGAAGATTGGATCATGCATACGACTAACCATTGAGGATAGTGGCTCTCGCTAGCGCACCCTGATGGGTATTAAATTACATGACCTAATCATAACGGTATTCCCCCACCTGATACATCAGTTCGGATGGGGTTTAGTAAATGTGGGACTAAGTTTTCCACGGGCGCAAGCCCCCAAGGTTAATTAGATCCTAGGCCAGACCCGGAGAAGACTATCGATTAAGGATTATATATTATCCTTTCCAAAATTGGGATTGACACGAGGGTATAGACTAAGAAGACCTACTCAAAAGGGAGGAAAGGTCCTAAGGGGCTAAATAAACATGCGTGGTTCACACCAGCATTCAGAGACTCTAAGGCACTAAAGAGAAATTGGGGAAAAGAAGACCAAGCATACAATCACATGCGTGTGAGAAAAGATGGAGGTGGCGCCATCATGTGACATAGATAAGTATGATTTATAGTCCCTAAAAAAGGAGGGAGCTTACCTACTATTTTAGGTGTACTACGAGACCCATTGTGGTAGCCTCGAATCCTAGATCTAGATTAGGTTTAGTGTTTTATACATACTAACACCCATGTCCTAGCTAATATAATGCAAAACCTGAACTTACCCCAGCCTGGATTGGGGAGCCAGCTAACCACCTAATCTCTTCAAAACTAAATGTCCATAGGCCAACTGCCCTTTAATTACAAACCAGGGTCTGTAAAAAATAAAGTGGCCGGGCACCATTGCTAAAAACCCAGATTTCTAAGCCTATGCAGACCCAAGTGACTTTGAGTGGGATATCGGGTCTTCAATTCTTCAACTCTTCAGTCTTCTTTGGATCTCTTCTTCTTGGACTCCTTGGATATCTCCTTCTTGGATCCCTTGGATCTTTCCTCCTTGGACTCCTTGGATCTCTCGTCCTTGGATTCATTGGATCTGTCGTGGCTTGAATATCAAAATGAAGAGATAATTCCCCCCAGCATGGGGGTATCGCCTTTTCTTTTTGGATATCTAAAGCTAACTCGATCTCCCAAATGGAAGAAGTCTCTCCCCTATAAGGATGTCTTCTTCTTTTGGAATTCAAGTTGGATAATAATATCCACACTCAAATGTCAATTTGACAACACTCACCAATATTACAAATAATTACATTAAATGAAAAAGCTGTAAATCTAAAGTCCCTGCAAAGTTCTCATCCCAAGCAGTTGATATATCACAAGCAGTTTATATAGAATTAAAATCAACCCATTGAAGCTGTGTCAAGCCATGCTCTTAATCATGAGGGCTAAGTAGCTGTGAAGCACCTGTAATAGTTATTATTAAATAATTTGCCCTCATTTTATTAGGGAGGCTGAACAAGCACTTGCATAAAACAATGTTAGAAATTATGATAGTGCTCCCCCTTTTATTAGCATGAGCATGACCACCTAGAGAAAGAATAATATATATATATATATATATATATATATATATATATATATATATATATATATATATATATATATATATATATATATATATGCATCATTCCTAACCTATAGGTAAATCTAACATACATCACATCATATCTAGAGTGCAGGGAAAGTAAGCAAACACACCAATCAATTTCATACAATCATGCAGTGAAATCATCAAAAAACTCCGGCACTTAGCAAAAAAAAAAAAAACACCGGCCTAGCCTAGGTCTAGAAGTGGTGCTCTAGCAAACAATTCTATGTATGTGTAAGGCTTGTGTGGTTTGGATAAATCCTAAGTTGGATGATTAGTTAAAGTTGCCTAGAGTTCAGGTTTGTTGAAGGCCAAAAAAGGAAACTTTTTATTGAAGTTTAAATATTAATGAGTTAGAATCCATTTTAGTTAATTTAATTTGTTGGTCAGTTTTAAATATTTAGGGTAGTAATATTTTAAGTTCAAATTATATTAGCCAATTTTGGAAAGTCCCGAGTCCTCCTAGGTTTTAGGCTAAGGGGGTCAAAAAGGTCACTATATGAAATAAGCTTGGTTTGGGTCTTGTAACACTCTAGGTAAATACTAGACCTTAATATGAGTAGTTAACCAGGTAGTACACTGAATTTAGAGTTCTAGGCAAAGATATGAATTCTGGAAGTTTCGGGCCTTAGACTATAAGTTAGGGTTGACCAAAAGTTGACTTTCTAATTTAGGTAGGTTTCAGAAATCCTAATATTTTTAATAAATACTAGACCCTAATAGGAGTCTAATTCAAGTGAGTTTGTCTATTTGGAATTTTCTACAATTAGTTATGAATTTCTAAAGATCAGGTATTTATGGGAATTATCTAAATTATCTATTTAAGGGGTGATTTTATGGTTTTGATCCAAACCAACTTCAAACTAATTGGAATCACCCCCAAAGGTCCGGAATGACCTGAAAAAGTGTTCCTAAGTGTTTGGGGAATATTTGGAATTTTTAATAATTTTTAATAATTTATTAGGGGCAAAAAGGTAATTTCCACCTAAGGTCAAATTAAGGGTCAACCTAAAGTAAAACTAAGGAGCCCTATTTATCTAAGGTTGGGGATCAGATTCAAAATAGATCAAGCTATTGTAGGTAATTTTATAACCTAAAATGGATTTATTGTGATTTTTAGAAGCCTATCGGGCCCTATTTAGCAGGTAAATTAGGGTTGGTTAATTAAGGGGTCTAAAAGCTCCTAAAAATTCCTAGAAAATTCTAGGATGTCTATGATGTCACTAAGCTAAAATATTGAAGTTTTAATATCAATCAGGGATCTATCCTAGCTTCTAGAAAATCTCTAAGTTTGTAAGACAGGTCCTTAATTATTTTCCTTAGGGTGTCACTACGTTATAAAGGTTTGAAGTGAAGTTTTAGCTAACCCTCAGGATAATAATGCAGGGGAATACACAAAAAAAATAAACACACCATGTCCTTATATCTAGGAGAGCTTAAACTAAGTGGTGGTGCATCCTATACATGCAAACTACGATAAAAAGAGAGTAAATACGCCTAATGAAGATATTAGTGAATGATTGAGACTCAATCATCCACTAATCCACTCGTCTATGATTGCTCTTCACACATATGATCCATGTTTAAAATTTTATTAGGTAGATCCCTCAATATTAAAGTAATTTAAAAATATATAGTTTAAAAAGAGTTAGAATATATATATATATATATATATATATATATATATATATATATATATATATATATATATATATATATATATATATATATACATATATAAGTAGATATCTATATTTAAAAATAATGTAATTAAATATAGCTCAGTTCATATGTGCATGAGGGATCCACTGACCATCCAAGTGAGGTTTCAAAAGTAATTTGAAAATAGTTTTTAATTTTAAAATAATTATAATAATTAGTTATTTAAATAGTAGTAAATTAAGATAATATATAAGTAATACAGAAAATAACCAAAAAAAGTAAATTTAATATTTTTTAATAAAAGTACATAGTTTTCTAAAAGTACATAAAATGAATTAGTTATGAATTTTACAAGTTTTAATACAATAAGAGGTATTTTTAAAATAATTAAAATTAGTGAATGAAATAAAATTAAAGGTAATAAAGCTATTGAAACTTAAGACTACTCATGGGAATAATAATGGAAATGTTAATATTTAAAGTGATTTTAAAATAATAACAACAATTACAATATAATAATCAAAATAGGCAAAATGAAGATGATAATAATAATAATAGTAATAATAACAATGATAATAGTAATAATGAAAATAACAATAGCCTTTAAAATCATCATAATATTGCTAATAATAATAATAGTAGTAATCATACAAATAATAACAAAATAATAGAGGTTAACATAATAAAAAAAATTTAAACCTAATTATAATTATTATAATATAAATAGTAATAAAATAGTGAGAATAAATGGAAATAATAATAATAATACTAATAAAACTATTAAAATAATAATAAAAGTAATAAAGGTAATAGTGAAATGTAACTAATAAAAATAGTAATAATTTTTAAAATAATAATAATATTCATAATAAAGAAAAAATAAAATGATACTAAAAATATTAACAACAATAATAATAATAATAATAATAATCTTAAACCAAAAACAAAATAATAAATATTAACATATTTAAACATAATAATAATAATAATATAAATAATAATTAAAAATAATTAAAATAATCCTATCTTTACTGTATTCAAGATAAATAAAAGAGTACTTAATATTTTTAAATAAATACAATTTTAAATAAAAAAAGAATTCAATTTCAAACGATTTGATATATTATGCATATTTTTAGGAGCAAAATTGGATTTTTTAAAAATTTTTAATGTGAAACTAGGCTTCAAAACTATTAAAATAAATAAATATCCTTAAAAAAACCTCGGCGCGACACATGCGCGGGCTCCCATTAGATCAGTGGTTCTCGGCCAATGAGTGTGCCACCGCAATCATTGTCCATGATTAGCCGATCATGCGGCGGCGGTCCCGCTAAGCAACTCATTCACGTTAGCCCGAACCCAGACCGTCTGATCCGCGTGGTTTCAAATAGAGAGCACTAATCGCGTCGAACAAGGAAATAACCGGTGGGATCTAGCCTCCGGTCGAATGAGCGCACGGAAAGGAGGGATCTTAACCGTTGATCATAAGATCAACGGTCTAGATTGCCTGGAGCTTAAATCTGAGAAAACTGAAACCCTAAAAACAAGAAAAGGCTCGTTATCTCGATCCACTCAATGGATTGCTATGAAATTTTAAACCTAATATCTACTTTTGAACAAAAATCATGGGGTACCATCCGTTTGATTGAGGATTCAAGAAGAAAAACATACGATGACAATCTATAAGTGCAACCATATCAAGATTTTGAAGATCGAACGAGCTATGGATCAAGCCTTGGATTGATCTAGCCTTAGGTCGCTGGAATCTCACCGCCGGCAAGTTGGGATCGTCGGGATTTGATTGGGGAAGGTAGAGGAATCTCTCTAGAGCTCTCACACAAAGTTTCAAGTGTTGAGGTGGTCTAGAGAGAGAATATGAGTGAAAATTACCTATTCAAGCCCTAATTCTTCCTATTTAAAGTCCAAAGCTTTTGATCAACGGTTGGGATCGACTCTAGGGGCAATTAGGAGGGAAATTAACTCATATTGGCCGTGGGATTGAATTTTGAAATCAAAAGAATCAAATAATGGCTTTAATTGCAATTAATATGCTCTTAATTTGATTTAAATAATTTTATTTGACCAAATAAAGGCCCTGGTTGATCAAGTCAAAGTTTGACTTTGTCCACCTAGCCAAATTGACCCAAGGGAAGAGTAGATTGGGTCATAGATTGGTTTGGATGAATTTGAATTTGATTTGGAACCAAAAGGGCCTAATGGGTCAAAATTGACCCATTAAGACTTGGGTTGACCAAGTCAACAGTTGACCTGGTCAACTTAGTCCATTGGATCCAAGGAAGTGAAGTCTGGACAAAAGAGAGGTCAACAAATGGACCCCCAACAGGAGCGACGAACAAGTTAGTAAATCGCTCATGTTGGCGTTGATCCAAAGTGATCTGAAAATTATAGTGAATGCCATGAGTGAAAGAATATTAGAAAGGTGGTAGAAAAGTAAGAGAATCCTTCTCCTGGCCTTACCCTGTAGCGAGGGCAGAGCTTAGGATAGAGTGAATAGCAGTAGTGCACAAGTAAGATATCATCAAAATGGTGAACTAGTAGTAGGATCTTCTCCTGGCTTTACCCTTCAACGGGGGTAGAGCCGAGGAAAGAACCAAAGTAAAGATCACCTGTAAAGGTGAAAATAAGGTAGAGGAGTTCTTCCCTAGTCTTACCCTATAGCGGGGGAAGAGCTAAAGAGAGAACTGAGAGTAAACGGTCACCACAAGGGTGAAAAAGTAAGAGGGGTTCTCCCCTAGCCTTGCCCTGTAGTAGTGGTAGAGCCAAGGGAAGAACAAAAAAAAAGTATGATAGTAAAAGTAGACCGACTATCTACCTGATCATATCGAAAATAGCATAATAGAAGGTGAAGGGGGTCCCATCTCCTTCTGCTCATCTCAGAACAGTGGATTGTGGTGACTCAGTACTTTCCTGACCATATCGAGTCAGTAAATAAAGGAATCATGGAATCTAGTGCCTATTTGATGAGAATAGAACACTCAGGGAAAAAGGTGGCAAAGAGTTCTTGCCAGGTGCTCTGTCAGGCCCTCTCTACCAAGTAAGTGAAACCAACTACCTGCCTGATTGTATCAAAATATCATGGTAGAAGGTGAAAGGATCCCGTCTCCTCCTGCTCATCTCAAAATAGTGGATTGGGGAGACTCAATATTTGCATGACCAAATCAAAATAGCAAATAAAGGAATCACGAAATCCGGTGCCTATTTGATCAGATCAGGACACTCAGGGAAAAAGGTTGCAAGGAGTTCCTGCCAGGTGCTCTGTCAAGCCCTCTCTATCAAGTAAGTAAAACCAGCTACCTGTCTGACCATATCAAAGCATCATGGTAGAAGGTGAAAAGATCTCGCTCCTCCTACTCATCTCAGAATAGTGGATTGGGGTAACTCGTTACTTCTGTCTGACCTCAGCAAAAATAAAGAAGACACAAAATGAAAGTCTGCCTAGTCTTTAACAAGACATCTGAAGCGAAAAGGCATTGGGAAAGGCCCCCCCCAGGGACTCTGTCGGGCTCACTTAACTAGGTAAGTAAAACTAACTACCTGACTGACCATATTTGGGTAGCAGGGTAGAAGGTGAAAATGATCCCGCTCCTCCTGTTCCTTTCAAAATAGTGGATTGGGTTGACCCACTATTTCTGCCTGACCTCAGTAAGAATCTCATGAGCCACGAAATGGAAGCCTGCTTAGTCATTTACAAAACATCCAAAGTAAAAAGGTGGTAAGGGACACCTTTCAGGTGCTCTTGCAAGGGTTCACTTTAACTCATAAGTAGAACCAACTACTAGTCTGACAATATCTGGGCAGCGTGGTAGAAGGTGAAAAGGATCCCGCTCCTCCTGATCCTTTTAGAATAGTGGATTGGGGTGACCCACTACTTCTGCCTGATATCAACAAGAAGATCATGAGCCACAAAATGGAAGCCTGTTTTATCTTTTATAGGGCATACGAAGTAAAAGGGCGGTTAGGGACACCTTACAGGTGCTCTGGTAAGGCTTTACTTTAACCTGTAAGTAGAACCAACTATCAGTCTGTCCGTATCTAGACAGCGGGGTAGAAGGTGAAAAGAATCCCGCTCCTCTTGATCCTTTCGGAATAGTGGATTGGGGTGACCCACTACTTCTACCTGACCTCAGCAAGAAGCTCATGAGCCACGAACTGGAAGTCTACTTAGTCTTTTACAGGACATCCGAAAGTAAAGAGAGGTGGTAAGGGACACCTTCCAGGTGCTCTGGTAAGGCTTCACTTTAACCAGGTAAGTTTCAACATCTACTAGACCAGCTCGGCCCTACAAATGAGGAAGGGCTCAATACCCACTCAGTCATTTCAACTGAGTGAATAAAGAGTTAGGCTGTAAGGCCTACCTGATCATAATAGGATAATCAAAAAAAGAGTGGTGAGGAGTTCCTACAGGGTGTTCTATCAGGCCCTATCTACAAAGTAAGTAAAACCAACAATCTGTCTGTTTATTTCAAACAACATGATAGGAGGTAAAAGTTACCTCAACATCAGCGTGACATGGATCTGTATAGGAATGTGAGGGAGAAAGGAGTAGGTAAATGAAATAATTTTATGGGTAGAGCCACTTTAGGAACCCCTTCTAGTGCTTTTGTAACCACATGGTAGAGGACAAATTATCATGGCCATGAGTATCCAAATGCTATCAGGATCTCCTAGGGGACCCTAACCCTATACAAAAGGGAATGAGGACATCAAAATAATGTTTCCCAATCAAAGCTAGAAGAGATACACCCTCAGTAGAGTGTGCAAAGGGGTAATCTCATTCTGAGGGAGTGAAATAAACTGAAGTAGCGAGGGGGTGCCTCTGATACAGAAAGTAGGACTAAGCCTAGTAAAAACAACCCTCAAGGAGGCTATAGTGGTAAACCCATACTAACGGATGGGGACCCTGTAAGAAGTGGAAACAGTATCAAAACATCCAAAGGATTTCTCCAGCAGCTAGGAGTCGGGTCCCAATGGGGAAACAAGTGGTAAAAGACCTGAAAGAGCTTACTCTCTACTAGAAAATCAAAGCTCAAGAAAACGGTGATGGTGGAACCTAAGACACGACGCCGCAAATCACTAAGTAAGAGGAAAAGAACCAAAGTAGCGAGAGAACCCACTTGCTACTAAGGACGACAACTCTGAGTAGGACAAAGCTCATAGTGGTAACACCCACACAAACTAGTTGGATCTTATTAGAAGTGAAAGTGACATCAACACATTTATAAGAATAATTTGGCAACTGAGCTTAGTATATGAATGGTAGGATAGGTCATAAAAAGGAGTAGGAGAACTGATCTTCCACTAGAAAATCAAAGTTATTAAAGTAGTGATATTATTATCCAAGATAGGACATACTACATCACACCTAAAAAGATAACTCTAGGTAGTAGGGGGACACACTAACTACCTAAGGATAGTAATCATGAATAAGACATAATGATCATCAAAGGAACACTAGGGTAACACCCAGAAAAATTGGTGGGACCCTATGGGAAGTAAAAGCAACACTACTACACTTCATAGGACTACTCTAGCAGCTATGAGTAGGATATGAATTGTGAAGCGGGTATAGAAACCAAGGAGTTGATCTTCCGCTAAAAAATCAAATCTCCTAGGATGTTATGCTAACATCTGAGACATGATGTACTACATCACAACCAAGGAAGTAACTCTAGGTAGTAAGGGGTACACTCACTATCGAGGCTAATAATTATGAATAAGATTGGTAAAACATGAGAGGATCATAGTGGTAACACCTACCCTAACAAGGTAGGACCCTGTGTGGAGTAAAAACAACACTACTACCTTCATAGGGCTACTCTAGCAGCTAAGAGTAGGGTATGAATGGTGAAGTAGGTATAGAAACCAAGGAGTCGATCTTCTGCTAGAAAATCAAAGCTCCTGGGGATGTGATGATAACATCTGATACATGATGTACTATATCACAACCAAGAAACTACTGTGAGGTGACAAGAGAGTACACCTGACACCTAGTATAGTAATCATGAGTGAAATCCATAACCATCAGAAGGTCACAGTGGTAGCACCTACCCTAATCGGGTAGGACCTTGTGCAGAGTAATAGTGACACTACCACATTCATAAGACCACTTTGGCAGCTCAGAGTAGTGCATGAATGGGAGAGTAGACTGCCCAAAAGAGGGCAGAAGGGGATTGGTCCTTCCTTAGAAAGACCTAAGCCCACAATGTAGTAATGTTGACAACTAGGATATGGTGTATCACATCCCTAGCAAAGAAAAATACTCAGAATTATAGAAATTTATGACCAACTAAGTGTCGACTCAACCTTGAAGAGATCATCAAAAGTGCTTCAATGGAGGAGAAAGAAGAATTTTGGAGAATTAGTGCCCTTAGAGAGTTTTATTGGGTTCCTCCTGTGACAAGGGCAACCGGTTTTGCTCTACTAAGAGCTTCCCTCTTTTTATCACATTTAGTTTTTTTATAAAAGAGAGAACAGTGAATGACTTTTATAACCAAGACCATGTTCGTCAGATGAACAAAATTGGGGAAAGAGATCTAATAGGATCTTATAAAGAATCCAGTAATTGATTTTGATAACCCAGACCACATTCAACTCATATGAATGGACTGGAGGCTACAACTATCAAAGTAGGACTAATAGGAAGAAGAGAATCTCATAGGGATAATGGATCACTATCACCCCACCTGACTAATATAGGTGGGCAGGAACCAGTATCATATCTCAAAAGAGTCTAAACTAATGATTTTGACATCCCCGATCACATCCAACTCATATGAATAGACTGGGGCTACAACTATCATATAGGGCTGATAGGAAGAAGAGAATCTCATATGAATAATGGATCACTATCACACCACCTAACTAACATAGGTGGGCATGGACCCAGTATCATATCTCAAAAGAGTCTGAATTTAAGATTTTAACATCTCTGATCACATCCAACTCATATGAATGTACTGGGAGCTACAACTATCAGAGCAGGACTAATAGGAAGAAGAGAATCTCATATGGATAATGGATCGCTATCACCCCACCTGAATAACATAGGTGGGCATAGACCTAGTATCCTATCTCAAAAGAGTCTAGTCTAAAGACTACGACATCCTCGATCAAATTCAACTCATGTGAATGGACTGGGGGCAACAACTATTAGAGTAGGACTAGTAGGAGGAAGCAATTCACATTCTAGTAGAGGATCAACATAACTGAATCTAACAAATGCAGGGGGGTGTGGATCCAATATCACATCTTAAAAGTAGACTTGAGTCATTGGTTTTGATATCCTAGACCACACTTGGGGTAACAAGTGAAACTGGGGCCACTAAAACTCACAATGAATATTTTGATTTTATGGACCCAGTCAAAAGTAACAAATGGGCACATACCCAAAATGAGTTTGGTACCTGACTCCATCTACTCTCAGAAAGAACTTCAATTTAAATTTACTAACTCAGATCAAGCTCCGTACTAGCTGAATCGTGCTATCTCTTTTATATGAGTATTTTCTTTTCTTGAATTGAGATCTAATCCAAAAAGGGATTTAAATTAGAAGAAGAAATTAAATTTTCTTAATTTTCCTATATGAAAGTATACTTTTATATCTTATAAGATATCAATGCATAATGATGATTCCAAAATCTTAATTTTCAGACTCAAGTATCAAAAATATCAAAAGAATATATATTTTCTAAGATTAAGAGATTTACTAGAAAGGGAAGCCATTTAATTAACACTTTTGGGCTCCTTGAGTCACTTTTTGAACTTTATGTGCTTTGCATAATTTTTATTTATTTGATACACTTTGCGTATCTTTTTCAACTTTTTGTAACTGGCTTTCTTTTTCAAACCTCTAAAAGAAAAATTTTCCTCAGTTATATGATCATCTTCTAAATACAAGAGAAGAAGACTCACTTTTCTTGGGCAAGGAAGAAAGATCTATAAAACAAATCCTATCCTTTGATAAGAATGAATAGCTTGATTAAGAAAATTATGAAGTTTTATTCATAAATACACTATAGTTATCTATGAGATAGATAATCAAAAGATAATAAAGAAAATTTTCACTTCTAAATCCAATTTCAATTTGAAATAAATTTTAGTTCAAAAGAGGAAATCTCTCCACACATGGGATGAGATAGAGAGATCATACTCTTTCATGAGTCATCACTACAAACTAGTAGAGCTAGAGAAACCAAGAGTGTCAAAATAACTAAAAAATTATTCTCTTTTTCTTTTTTATTAATTAATCATTAATAGAAGGGAGAACGAGGTCCTTCAGCCTAAGTGCTGGAAGGGGGTCTGTCTTTCCTGCTGAGGTTACAACTATCTTTTCTCTTTTATACATTTTTTTAGCATAAATAAATAAAAAAATGCTCATCTGGCACTACAATAGAAGAAAGAAAAGAAAAACAAGTACTAATAAAGAGCTAGAGTGGCAATTGTCAACCTGGCCTTAGGAGGCCTCCTCTAAACTGCCTTTGAACTCTGTACAGCTTAATTAATCATCTGCTAGGTCTTCTTGGAGAGTGCTAGCTGCCACTCTCCCTCATAACTATGGAGTGATCTGCCACTACTACCCTAACTATAACTCTGACTGTCACTGTGGCTAGAACTATGGCTAGAACTGTGGCTGGGATTGGAGATCATCTGAACTGTCTAAGTAGCCTTGTCTAAAGGCTGTACTGAATCACTGTCCTGGAGATGGATCTTTTTAGTGGCCATTTGAGTATATAAGTACAAGACTGTGGTGTCCATAGCTACTGATCTCGGAGATCCTCCTGCCTCAGGGTCTTCTTTCTCACCCTGGTCCTCGGGCTCTCTCTGCTCATCCGAGTGACCTCGATGGGTAATCTCAAAGACCTGGTGTACTGGTATGTCCTCCTCTAACTCATCTTCTAGTGTATCATCCTCTTAGAAGGCTCGATGGAGTGACTCTATGTAGGGACTCATAAGGGAAGTGATCCTATGAGTGTTGGGAGCTAAAGGTGTCTCAACTCAGTCTGGTGATCCATCAGGAGTAGCTAATGCATCCTCATTACAAGTCATCGGGACTGCCTCAGACTATGAAGGAACTATTATATCTATCTGATCTACTGCATCAGCAGGCTGAACTGATTGTACTGCCTCAATTGGTTGTACTGCCATGACTAACTGTACTTGGTCGATAGGTGTATCTGCCTGTCGATGTCTCCAAACTCGCTTACTGCAGTGTGGCTCTGTACGGATAACCGGCAGTTGAGGGGCTACCACAACTAAACTAATCTTTGTCCTAGTAGGATCCTGTTGCTGTCTCTGTCTACACTAACGTGGGCATCGTCTGACAATAGAAGTAACTACCAGTCGTCTAACAACTGGAGCTGTCTCTCCCGACTGCTGAGGTGACTATCCTCTCAACCAATTATATATCTGCCTCACAGTCTTTCCCCTAAACTGGAAAGTAGTCTGAGAGATCTGTCAGAGTAATCTCTCTCGACTGATAGACTCTCAACCACACGCTAGGCGGATGATGTTTCAAATTCTCTAAGAGAGGGATTGAATACCAGCATCCTAGGGGATCCTAGCCCGGTGTAAAGTAGTGGTAATAGGAGGAGCCATCAGAATACAGGAAACGTCCTCCTCATCCCCACTATATGTTAGTGGGGAGAAGCGTCCTCCCTAGATTGCCTCTATATTAGGAGCTACTAAAGCCTCTGGGGTGGGTACTACTGTAATTGGTCGTGGTCTCCGCTGTGAGCCACCGTTCTCTGAACTAGCTCTTGATGAGCTATCGCATCTGCCATCCACTACCTCTCTTCCTCGGACACAACTAAATAAAGTCGCCTATTTCTATTCCTCCTATCCCTTCTCCCGAGGCCAGAGGTGGAAGAGGAAGGAACATCTGAACCCACTGCCTAGGTGGTAGGAGGAACTGGGTTAACTGAAAGTGCTGGGGTCTGCCCAGCAGTCTCTGAGTGAGAAAGCTTAGAAAAATAGAAATCTGACCAGAATAGGGCAAAATCACCTCAGTCTGAGCACCCCTCTTCTTAGTGGAAGTGGGAGGGGGAACCCAAACTTGAGGTATTTCTGCCAGAATGACGGAGGAAATAAGAGCAGCAAGCTGTCGACGCTGAGGGGCCAGAGTAACCTGTGTAATAGGAGCGGTAAGCACTGGATGCCTAGCCACAAGACAAATAGGTGGAATAGGAAGTGTCCTAGGAAATGGTTACCTAGCCACAGGGCGCACTATCTACGTGAGTATATGAATAGGATGAGCAGGTGCCCGGGCTGTGTGGCAAATAGCTGGACATCCAAAAGGGTGCATGGATGTGTATCCTCTCCTTTGGGGAGGAGAGAAAGCAGCAGCCTCCACCAGGGTTGGCCCGCCAAGAGTAACGAAGGCCGAGTCTGTGAAGGAACCAAAAGTGATCCCTCCAGCAGGTGGACTAGCGAGCAGGGACTTAGGGAGAGTCACCCTTGCTTTCAAGCTGAAGCTAAAAGTAATAGAAGGAGAAAACGAAGACATGGCACTGCTGCCAATAAAATAAATTGAAAGGGTTAGAAATCAGAATGAAAATCAAGAAAGAATAAATGAGTAAGGATTTGATAAAGAAAGATAGCAATGGATAAAGGATGGAATAGCTGTAAGGCTAGAAAGAAGTAGAGTAGGGAAGAATCCTAGCTAAGGAGAAGGAACCCTAACTAAGGAAAGACTCTAATTAAGAGTGGGATGGACCTAATCTAAGAAGTACCAATCCCGGAGTACATATAAGAAAAGATAATATATAATCCAAAGATGGAGAGAGAAACTAGTCCCACCTTGGTTGCAAAAAAACCTGTGGACCTCCGAAAGAGCACCGCTCGTGGGGTTCGAATGCAAATGGTACAACCGCACTATCCCGTAGGACAAAACAATTGTAGGCCTTTACACTTGACACAAACAGGTAATTGTAAGGGCAGATTGGATCGTGCATACGACTATCCATTGAGGATATTGGCTCTCTCCAGTGCACCTCGATGGGTAGTAATATACACGACCTAATCACAACGGGTTTCCCCCACCCGATACATTAGTTTGGATGGAGATTAGTAGATGTGGGACCGAGTTCCCATAGGGGGTGGAATTGTCTATTCATTTGGATATTCAAGCCACGACAGACCCAAGGAGTCTAAGGAGGAGAGATCTAAGGAGTCCAAGGATAAAAGATCCAAGGAATCCAAGGAGTCCAAGAAAAAGAGATCCAAAGAATACTGAAGAGTTGAAGATTTGAAGACTCAATATCTAAATCAAAGTCACATGCGTCTGTCATAGGCTTAGAAATACGGGTTGTTGGCAGTGGTTCCCGGCCACTTTATTTTCTACAGACCCTGGTTTGTAATTAAAGGACAGTTGGCTTATAGACATTTAGCTGATTTGTTTATTTATATTGATGTGTTTACATTGATTGCGTAGTAAAAATTATCTACGTTTTTTAGGTTTCTTTCTTGCATGCTGATTTTATTTTAGCCTGGATTGCATTAGGCTCTTTTAAGGACTATAAAACCTTTTTCTACTCATAATTAAAATTTAATATTTAAGATTTAAATAATATAGAAACTTAACAAACTTAGGGAATTGTCGGAATTGTCCAGGGTCGCATGCATATTAATGCATTCTTCTCTCCCCTTCTTTGAGATACTTCCTCGCCTGCGGGTAGAGTCCGAATAATTTGACCTATGAGGCTGAAGTGTCGGACCTGGGGAAGTCTAGTCTCCTTTTAAAGATTATTTTATATTAAGTCTATTTTTAAAGTCTTATGCATATATGATTTGAGATCTTCAAAACTAGCATGCATTGCATTAGTAACAAATTAAATAAAATTTTAATTGCATTAGCTAAGGGCATTTCCCCAACATAAGTTAAGAACCAATTAGGAAACTCTCTAGATGTTGGTACTAACTTCTAAAAAAATTGTATCATTATCCTATCTTTCATAAATGACTAGACTATATGATTTTGAAGCGATTAGATGGTTAGCTGGCTCCCTAATCCAGGCCAGGGTAAGTCCAGGTTTTGTATTGTATTAGCTAGGACATGGATATTAGTGTGTGTAGAACACTAAACCCAATCTAGAATTAGGATATGAGGCTACTACACTTGGTCTTGTAGTATGCCTAGAATAGTAGGTAAGTTCCCTCCTTTTTTAGAGACTATAAATCCTACTTATCTACGTCACAGGATGGCGCCACCTCCATCTTTTCTCTCACACATGTGATTGTATGCTTGGTCCTCTTTTCCACAGTTTCTCTTTAGTGCCCTAGAGCCTCTGAATGCTAGTTTGAACCACGCATGTTAATTTAGCCCCTTGGGACCTTTCCTCCCTTTTGAGTAGGACTTCTTAGTCTATACCCTCGTGCCAATCTCAATTTTAGAAAGGATAATGTATAATCCTTAATCGAAAGTCTTCTTGAGCTCCGGCGTCGGATGTAATTAACCATGAGGGACTGAGAAGAACTGAAGTAGCAGGGGGGCACCTCTGCTATAGAAAGTAGGACTAAGCCTAGTAAAAATAACCCTCAAGGAGGCTACAGTGGTAAACCCATACTAATTGATGGGGACCCTGTAAGAAGTGGAAATAATATTAAAACATCTAAAGGACCTCTCTAACAGCTAGGAGTCGGGTCTCAATGAGGAAATAAGTGGTAAAAGACCTAGAAGAGCTGACTCTCTACTAGAAAATCAAAGCTCAAGAAAAAGGTGATGGTGGCACCTAAGGAACGACGCTGCATATCACAAAGTAAGAGGAAAAGAACCAAAGTAGCGAGAGAACCCACTTGCTACTAAGGACGGCAACTCTGAGTAGGACAAAGCTCACAGTGGTAACACCGACACAAACTAGTGGGACCCTCTGAGAACTGAAAGTAACCTCAACACATTCATAAGACTAATCTGGCAACTGAGCCTAGTGTATAAATGGTAGGATAGGTCATGAAAAGGAGTAGGAGAACTAATCTTCCACTAGAAAATCAAAGTTCTCAAAATAGTGATGTTAAAATCCAAGACAGTACATACTACATCTCACCTAGGAAGACAAATCTAGGTTATAGGGGGACACACTCACTACCTAAGGATAGTAATCATGAATAAGATTGAATGATCATTAAAGGAATACTAGGGTAACACCCACACAAACTGGTAGTGTTGCAACTCTATTTTCATGGATTGTGATTTTGATTATAGCAAACAAATCTGTTTCTCTATGACTGTCTTGCCTACTAACATTTTAGGACCACAAGATCGGACGACAATCGAAACCAGCTCAAGATTGGGTAGACTAGGTCTGAGTCAGTCTATAATTTTCTTTTTCCCTTTCTTGAGTCAATTGTAATCTTTGAAGTATTCTGATGCTAAGTAACCGTACACACACTTGAGTAATTTTTCTGTCTGATTTAGAATTTCTATTTTTACTCATATAGTCCCGGACAATATTTATATCATCTTGGACGATCGAGTTCAAAATAGAAACCCTAATCAGTCATCATTGTTAAGGCAGCCCTCATTAGCCGATCGACCTGGACGATACTTGTATCAGCCAGGACGATAGGCCCAAAATAAAAAGAATCAGCGGCCATGATCTATTTAAGTATTCTTTATTTATGGAAATTTGCCAGTACGATCTTGTATCATCCTGGATGATTTGATACAATTATGCATAAATTAATCTGGCAATTAAGGAAAGTAATTAAGGATGACTGATACCATCACATCGTCCTGGACGATCAGTTCAAAAAACCTTAGTTGCTCCTAAACGATCAATATCAGACAGCTCAAATTTCAGGTGATGGTCTGGACGATCCAGATCGGCCAGCTCAAATTTAGGGCGATGCTCTAGATAATTTTCCTCTGATTTGAACTAATCGTCTGGGATGATCGTGAGATCGGCCCGGATGATCAAGCTATTTTGGAATCATCCAGACCTCATTTCAGAGCAATTATCTGGCCGATAATTTGTGATTTGAACTGATCATAAATGATGATATTTTATCATCCTAGACAAGAGGAACAATTTTCTTGTATTCATCCCAAATCATCCTTGGTGATTAGGCTTAAATTTCACTAATCGTACAGGACGATATACCTATCGTCCTGGATGATAATGTCGGCAAATTGAAATTAATGAGCTATTTTGAAGCTCTTCTATTTAAGAGCTATTGTTCAATATTTTGAATAATCTTTTGCTGTTGTCTTGACCTGAGAAAGTCTAGAGGAGAGAGAGAGAGAGAGAGAGAGAGAGAGAGAGAGAGAGAGAGAGAGAGAGGGGGAGAGAGAGATAATATTGTGAGGGGGAGCTTGTGAGGGAGTTCATAAGGGTTGCTCCAAGTATTGTTGTACTTCTTCTTCCACTAGAGTCTCTTGTCCTTGGAAGGGTTGGGAGAGGTAAGCTTCAACGATCGATCAAGGTTCTCTGCCTACTTAGGAGGAAGCAAAAGGAGAGGGGTTCTCTGCCTCGTCAGGGTTGGCAAAAAGGAGGTTTGAAAGAGCTTCTCCGCCTAGCTATGGGGGCTAAAGGAGAGTCACATTTGTAGTGCAATACTCAGAGGGCCCCTCCGAGGAGTGGACGTAGGTCGAGTTAACCGAACCACTATAAATCCTTGTGTTCTTTTTACTGCTTCCACATTTAATTTTTCATACCTTATTTCCTGTAGTGATTTTGGTTTGCGAGTTTTGTGCTTTGCTTAATGAATTTAAAAAATACCAATTCACCCCCCCTCTTGGTTAGCCTCGGGCTAGTTCTTAAGGGCCTAACATCCCTAATAAACTTTTAAGTGGTATCAGAGCGGGATTCATAAAAACTGAGTTTAAAAACTTTTTGAATTTTGAACCATGGCTAACTTTGGGAATCGTAATATAACAGAAGGATATTCTATTACACGACCACCTTTGATTGTCAATCTTCCTTTTGACTTTTGGAAAACTCGCATGTCTACTTTTTTACAATCTATTGATTATAGCATGTAGATGCTTATTAAAAAAAGATATTCTCCACCTTCTCGTGAACTTAATGGTTTTAAAATTGAAGTGCCTTTTATTAAATGGACTTTTGATGAAAGAGATTTAGCTCAACTAAATGCGAAGTGTTTAAATTATTTTTTTTGTGCTTTAAAATCTGAAGACTATATGTGTGTTTCTACTTGCTCTATTGGTAAAGAGATTTGTGATAGATTGTGCATTACTTATGAAGAAACTAATGAAGTTAAGCAATCTCGTTTGAATATTCTCTTGCATGATTATGAACTTTTTTGTATGAAATATTCTGAATCGATTTTTGAAATGTATATAAGGTTTAGTCAGATAATTACTTCTTTGCATGCCTTAGGAAGAGAACTTTCAAACTATGAAAAAGCGAATAAAATTTTGAGATGCTTGCCTTCCTCTTTTGATGCTAAAATCACTGCAATCACTGAATCTAAAGATTTGAATACTTATTCGATTGATAACTTATCTAGCTCACTCATTGCTTACGAGAAAGGGTTAATCAAAAAAATCTTGATGCAGGTGAGAAAAAGAAGGAGAAAATTGTAGCATTGAAGGCCAACAAAATGGACTCTAATTCTTCGGGGTCTGAAAGCGATGAAGTTGCCTTCATCACTAGGCAATTCAAAAGTTTTCTAATGAAGAGTCACAAGCATCATCAGAATTGGAGAAAAAGTAAGGATAACAAAAATTTTAAAGGTTCTTCTGATGTTGTTTATTTTGAATGCAAGAAGCCTGGATATGTTAGAGTTGATTGTCTTACACTTCAGGATCACTCAAGCAAAGAAAAGAGTGAGGAGAAACCTAAATTCAGGAAGGATAAGAAGTGAGTTCAAAAGGAATTCTGGGCAGAATTTGCTTCTTATTCATCTGAGACTGAACTAAAAAAAGAAACAACAAACTTGTGATTAATGGGAGAAGATCATCTTGATCAAAGTGATGAAGAAGAGGTATGTAAACTAACCTATGATCAATTATTTGAAATTTATGAGAAAATTCATGCATCATACAAAAAACTTAAAAAAAACACATGCTAGTTCGCAATTGGAGCTTTTGAATTTATAAAAAGAGCATGAAATTTTGATTAAAGATCATTCAACAATTGATTTAAATCACATGGCTCTACTTGATGAATTTGATGAGTTAAATAAAAATAATTCAGAACTATTTTATGAGCATGATTCATTAAAAGCTTCACAAACCTCACTTAAATCTGATTTTAAGAAATCTAAAGAGATAAAACACAATTTGAGAATTGATAACGATGCTTTAAAAAGTACTAACTTGAGGATTAAAAATGAATTGGATACTCCTAAGAAGAATTGGATGACACCCACTTTTGAACTAAAGCCAAGAGCTAGGAAGAGGCATTATAACCCGAACCATTTAAGAAAACCTTTTCCTGGTGTTAGATATTTTTCATGTAGCATGCTATGACACATCTCACATACTTGCACTATTCACCGTAGTACACATTGGGTGTGGAGACCCAAAATGCATGATTTATAGTATAGCACACATGCATTGCACTCTACGTTTCATAAGAAGGGACTCAAACCTATTTGGGTTCCTAAATCTGACAATTGTTGGTTTTTATATGATTGCTCTCACAAAAGACCTCGTGAGAGCATATGATACTTGGACAAATGGAGGCTCGCGGCTCATAATTGCTTAAACTTGCTTCATAATAAATTCTTGAATTATATTTTGATTATTATTTTTTTTTTCTTTTGTGCTAGCCTTTTTGTTTAGTTATTCTAGTTATTTTTACTTTGACGTTCTTTTTCTTTATGATGATTTTTCCTAGTTCTTAAATTTTGAAGATTTATAGCCAATGATTAGCATCTCTAAATCGGTTAAAGGGAGAAACATCGTTGATGGTTTCCCTCTCTCTAATCTCTTTTAGTGGTATAATTTTTTTTTCTAAACAAAAGTTTATCTCATATTAACAATTGGTTTTTGAAATTAAGATATTTTTATATTGTTACAATAATCTACCTTATATATAATGTTCAAATTTTTTATATATCTTTCAAGTTAATTGAAATCTTGCCATTGCATTTATCATATGATTTTGATTCTACTTAGTGGCTTGTTCTTTCCCATATTAGAGAGTGAGCTTCTCTTCTCTAATATCTAGAAGATATACTCACAACTAAGAATCCTTTTTAAGAGTTTTTTAAAGAGAATCTAGCTTGTAAAAATAAAAAAAAGGGAGTGGCCAATGACGCCAAATTGAAAAATATATATATATATATATATATATATATATATATACACACACACACACACAAAGTATATCAAAAATCAAAAGATGCTCAAAGAGCCATTCAAAGTGACAAGAGACATAAAATGAGCCCACTAAAAGCAAGTTGTACTCTCTTTCAAAACTTTTAAAACTTAAAAGAACTCGTGGGTTATTTGATATTTTCAAAGGCTTGATTTCAAATTTCATGATTGAGACAAATTATTTTGGTATATTATCTTATAAGATATTTTTTTTGTAACCAAGTTTTGAATGGATCTTTTTTTTTTATTCAATTAAGTTGTTCCTAGTTAGGCTTTTTGTTTTCAAAAGATGATTTTTTCCCTGAAAGAAGTCCGAGCTAGGGTTATAAGGATCGGATATTCTACCATTTTCAGATTTTGACATTGTTAACTCATTGATCTTTCAAATCTTTAAAATTTAATTATTTGGGCAATTTATCATATGCATGCTATGCTAAAAAAAAAAAAAATTTATAAACAAAATTTTTTTTTTTGCTTATTTTTATTTTTCTTGTTGCTTTTAGTTATTTATTTATTTATTTGATTTTTGGGGCTTTCTCTTATCTTCTCCATCTTTTCTTTGATTTCCAAATTTTGTCCTATCATCCTGACCGATATTATTATTGTCCTGGATGATCGGATCATCTCTTTGAAAATCCATCTATTGGTCTATTCTGACTTTACTGATCTTCATCATCCCAGACGATCCCATTCCATCTTGGATGATATGATCATCCTCTGTTACAATCATCTTGATCATCTTGGTCGATACTATATTGTCCTGCCCGATGCGTTTATGGAAATCATCCTGGCCGATACACCTGATTATTCTGGATGATACATGTGTTAGTAAGTTTAAAATCTTTAAAATAGCCCGGGATGATTCATTATTGGACAATCATCCTTGCCAATCCATTATTCATCTTGGACGATACATGTGGCACAGATTTAAAATATTTTAAATTTGGCCGGTATGATCAATTATTGAGCATCATCCTGGACGATCCACCTAATCAGCCCGAACGATATACTTTTTCAATGGTCGTCCGGCTTGACTCCTTGGGACGATCGCCTGTGTCTAATCATCCCTGACTATATCTGATCGGCCTGGACGATCGGTCTGCCTTTTTGACTAATCAGCATATATGCAATTATTAAACTAGACAATCGCCCTGGACGATCTGGCCATTCCTTTAAATTCAGTGCCTTCCAGCCAATGTTTTGTTAAGAGAGTTTCTATTTGTATGTTTTACATTCTTGCAACTTATATAGTTTTGATGATTCCAAATATTATTGTTTTATGTTTTATTTTCTCCTAACATTTTTTAGAAGATTTGTTTTTGGTCTTGTGCGGACTAACATTTCAGGAAAATTGAACTCCAGACTAATGAAGACTTCAAATCAAATTCACCATAAGATAGTTTGTAAATTTTCATTGTATTGAATTTGAGTGAGAAGTGATTGTAATTGAGAAAATAAGCACACACACACACACTTGGGGAGTTCTTTAAAAAATCATACTGATCGTATGGGATGAACCAAGTTCGTACGGAATGATCAAGTCAATTATTCCCTCAGAAGAGCAATGGAACGAACAGGAAGTGAGAAAATTTTTCTAGGTCCTGATCGTTCAGACAAATTTTTTTATTCGTCCTAGGACGAAATGGTCTCTAGAAAATTTTTGTTCAGACGAAATCCTGTTTGTGCAAGGGTGAAATGTTCTCAGGAAAATTTTCGTCTAGACGAACTTCTATTCACCCCAAAATGAAATGCTTTCTGGAAAATTTTTGTTTAGACAAAATCCTTTATTTGGGTTAGGACAAAATGCTCTTTGTAAAAATTTTATCCAGACGAACTTCAAGTCATCCCAGGATGGAATGCACTCTGAAAAATTTTCATTCAAACGAGCTCCTATTCGGCCCAGGACGAAATGCTCTCTGTAAAAATTTTGTCCATACGAACTCCTATTCGTCCCAGGCCGAAATGCTCTATCTTTTCATATTTTGATAACATCCTGTAATTTGTCAAAACTGACCCATGGTATAACTGTTCGTATCGAACGAACTTAGTTTGTACGGGACGATAATCGGGTATGAAGTCAGTTCATACCAATATACATTGGGTTTGTATGCAACTGTTTTAAGTAGATTTGTCTAGGATTATTCACAATTGTACGGGACGATCCACTACGTACAAAATTGAAAATCAGCTATTTTTGGATGATTTTTAGTGTCTTTCCTATATAAAGTCTAAATAAAACTGCCTCTTAATCTTTTTGCCTACTGATCTTCATGCCAATTGAAAAGAGAGTCAAAAAGAGAGTGTGAGAGAGTGTTTGAAGGTGATTTTTTACTACTGGAGCGTGAATGTTTCACTTGGTACTCAAAGGTAAGAGTCTCTACTTGTGGTTTGTGATTACTTCACTCTTTTCTCTCATCCTTCTAGATTTCTTGTAAGAAGATATGTCAAGGAGATCCGGTTCTCTGCCGACACTTGGAGAGAGTGAACAGTCGAAGGGTTCTCTGCCTACACTTGGTGAGTATGAACAGCTGAAGGGTTCTCTACCCACACTTGGAGAGTGTGAAAGGACGAAGGGTTCTTTGCCCACACTTGGAGAGTGTGAAAGGACGAAGGTTCTCTACCACACCGGGTAGTGGTGGAAGAGAGTTTTGTAAAGGCTTCTCCACCTTGCTATGGGTGCAAAAGGAGAGTCACTAGTGGTATTAGTGCAATACTCGGAAGGTGCCTCCGGGGAGTGGATGTAGGTCGTGTTTGGCCGAATCACTATAAATCTTATGTCTTTTATTTTTCCCGCTACTTTTATTTTTACAGTTTTAACTTGTGGTTGAAAAATCTTTTTCTATAAAATTCACTAAAGTTATTTCTCAATTTTAATTTTAAAAGAGGGTAAATTTTTAATTACCAATTAACCCCCCTCTTGGTTAGCCACTAGGACATAAGCTTAGGTTTAACAACCTAATTCTTATTGAACAAGTTTCAACAAGTGGTATTAGAGCTTTGTTTCAAAATAATAAGTTTAGACTATTTTTTTATTAATGTAGATTGCTACTTTTGGAAACCGAAATACACCTGAGGGTTACTCTATAATTAGACCTCCATTATTCGACAATATTCCTTTTGATTTTTGGAAAACATGCATGTCTATATTTTTACAGTCACTTGATTATCGTATGTGGATTTTAGTTCAAGAAGGGTATATAAAATCAACTCGACTAGTTGATGGAGTTAGAGTTGAAACACCTTTTGTAGACTGGACAGTAGAAAATGTGACTTAGCACAATTAAATGCCAAATGCTTGAATAGTTTCTTTTGTGCTCTTAAGTCAGAATATTATATGCAGGTTTCTACTTGCAAGAGTGGAAAGGACATATAGGATAGACTTTGTATAACTTATGAGGGGACTAATGAGTTTAAGCAATCTAGACTTAATATCTTGTAGCATGATTATGAATTATTTTGCATGAAACCAAATGAATCTATTTCTGATATGTACAAAAGATTCACACAAATAGTCACCTCTTTACATGCATTAGGTAGGGAACTAACGAATGCTGAAATGGTTAATAAGATTCTTCATTATTTGCCTACTGCTTATGATACTGAAATTACTGTAATTACAGAGTCTAAAGATCTAAACATTTACTCTATTGATAATCTTCTTGGATCGCTAATTGCTTACGAGCAAAGAGTTAGCCAAAGAAAGATTGATGCAGGTGAACCACGAAGGGAGAAGAACATAATACTGAAAGTGGAGGAGTCAGAGAGTGAACACTCACAATCTGAGGATGAATACGACATCACACTAATGACTAAATAATTCAGAAGCTTTTTGAAGAGGAAGCAAAGGAGACGCCAGCAATCAAATAGAGGTAAATTTAATAGAAATGCCAAGGTTTCAAAAAATGTGATTTTCTATGAGTGCAGGAAACCTGGATATATTAAGACATATTTCTTGAAACTTAAAGCCACTCCTAGCAAGGAGAAGGTAGAAGAGAAACCATTTGTGAAGAAGGGCAAAACAAAATTCCAAGGAGCTTTTTGGGCGGACTTAGCTTCAGACTCAACAGAAACAGAAAAGGAAGAGGAAGTCACTAATCTATGCTTAATGTTCAATAATATTGATCATTCAGATCAAGAAGAGGGACGCTCTCACACAAGACCTCGTGAGAGCATATGGTACCTGGACAGTGGATGCTCAAAGCATATGATTGGAGATACTACACAATTCATATCCCTGGAAGCCAGGAGTGAATGCAAGGTTACACTTGGAGATAACACTATAAGGAAGGTGATTGGGACAGGTAAGATTAAAAATCTTAAGAATTTTTACATTAAAAATATGTTATTGGTAGAAGGCTTAAAGCATAAATTGTTAAGTATAAGCAGCTACATGACAAAGGATATTGTGTAAAATTTTTTCCTACTAGCTGCATATTAAGCCTTGTTTGAATAGTTGCTATTTGAATGATTTATATTTGTGCAACTTATGTAGTTTTGATGATTCCAAACATTATTGTTCAAATGTATAGTTATCTCCTGACAATTTTAGAAGATTTGCACTTGCTCTTGTGTGTACTAACATTTCAGGAAAATCAGACTCCAGACTACGATAACTTCAAATCAAATTCAACATGAGATATTTTGTTTATTTGAAGTTTGCCTTTTCTTTTAATTAATTTTGAAAGGGAGTGATTGTAATTGAGTGAATAAAATCTCACACACACAAATAAGGAGATCTTAAAATTCTATACTGATCGTACAGGACGATATTTATCGTACTGGACGATCTGTCAGTTATTTCCTATAGAGCACTTGGAACGAATAGGAACTTGCTTGAAATTTTTTTTTCTAAGTCCTATTTGTCCAGGACAAAATTTATTATCGTCCCGGACGATGGGTTCTCTGTAAAATTTTCGTCCAGATGAATTTTATCATCATACGAGGCGACCAGTCCTCTGGAAAATTTTCGTCCAGACGAAAATAAATATCGTACCGGACGATCCGCTCTCTAGAAAATTTTCGTCCAGACGAAAACAAATTATCGTCCGCGGTGATTGGTCCTCTGGAAAATTTTCGTCCAGACGAAATAAATAATCGTCCAGGATGATCGGCTCTCTGGAAAATTTTCGTCAAGACGAACATATTTTCATCCAAACGATTAACCGACTTAGAACAGTTTTCAGCAGTTTCTAGAACCGACCTTGTAATAACCGTTCGTACTGGACGAACCAAGTTCGTACAGGACGATCAGCTGTACGAAGTCATTTCGTACACATATACAAATTGGGTCGTTTCAGATCATTTAAGTAAAATCGTCCAGAACGATCCATGATCGTACAGGAAGATCCATTGCGTAAAGAATTGAAAATATGCAGTTTTTGGGCGGTTTTTCAAGTCTTTTGTATAAATAGTCCAAATTAGACTGCCACCCAATCTTTTTGTCATTTGATCTTCGTGCCTCTTGAGAGAATAGCCAAGGAGAGAGTGGAAGAGAGCATTCAAGGGAGGATTCATACCACTGGAGCGAGAAGGCTTCACTTGGATTACTAAGGTAAGAGTCTCTACTTGTGAAATTGGATTTCTTCACTCTTTTCTTTCTTCCTTCTAGATTCTTGTGAGAAGATCAGTAAAGGAGATCCGGTTCTCTGCCGACACTTGGAGAGTGTGAACAGCCGAAGGGTTCTCTGCCCACACTAGGAGAGTGAAAAAGGACGAAGGTTCTCTGCCTACACTTGGAGAGTGTGAACAGCCGAAGGGTTCTCTGCCCACAAGGAGAGTGTAAAAGGACGACGGTTCTCTGCCATCACTGTGGATTGTGTGAAAGGGCGACGGTTCTCTGCCGCACCGGGTAGTGGTTAAAAGAGTGTGTTGTAAAGGCTTCTCCGCCTTGCTGTGGGTGCTAAAGGAGAGTCACTTTGTGGTATTAGTGCAATACTCAGAGGGTGCCTCTGAGGAGTGGATGTAGGTCTGGTTATAGACCGAACCACTATAAATCTGGTGTCATTTACTTTATTGCTTTTATGTTTCCGTACTTTAAATTTCAGTTTTAACAACTCTGTGGTTGAAAAACATTTTTCTACAAACTTTAAAAGAAAATTTTATTTCGGTTCAACTTTATCATTATGAGGGTTTAAAATTTTTAAAACTACCAATTCACCCCCCTCTTGGTAGCCGTGGGATATTTACTTAGGCTTAACAACCTAATTACTGGACTCAACAAGTGATATCAGAGCATAGTTTCAAAATCATAAGTTTGAACTACTTTTTGATTAACGTAGATGGCTATATTTGGAAACTGAAACACACCTGAGGGTTACTCTATCACTAGACCTCCACTGTTTGACAATATTCCTTTTGATTTTTGGAAAACACGCATGTCTACTTTCTTACAGTCACTTGATTATCGCATCTGGATGCTAGTCCAGGAAGGTTACTCAAAACCAACTAGATTAGTTGATGGAATTAGGGTAGATACACCCTATGCAGATTGGACTATAGAAGAACGTGACTTAACACAATTAAATGCAAAATGTTTAAATAGTTTCTTTTGTGCTTTAAAATCTGAAGACTACATGCGAGTTTCCACTTGTAAAAGCGGAAAAGACATATGGGATAGACTTTGTATTACTTATGAAGGGACAAATGAGGTTAAGCAATCATGACTCAATATCTTGTTACATGACTACGAATTATTTCGCATGAAACCTAATGAATCTATATCTGACATGTACACAAGATTCACTCAAATTGTCACCTCTTTGCATGCACTTGGTAGGGAATTAACTAATGCTGAAATGATCAATAAGATTCTTCGTTGCTTACCTACTGCATACGATGCTAAAATTACTGCAATTATAGAGTCTAAAGATCTGAACATTTATTCCATTGACAATCTTCTTGGTTCACTCATTGCTTACGAGCAAGGAGTAAGTCAAAGAAAGATTGATGCATGTGAACCAAGAAAGGATAAGAATATTGCACTAAATGTGGAAGAGTCAGAAAGTGAACACTCACAACCTGAGGATGAAGACGATATTGCACTGATGACTAGACAATTCAGAAGCTTTTTAAAGAGGAAGCAGAAGAGACGCCAACAATGGAATAGAGGTAAGTATAACAGAAATGGCAAGGTTTCTAATGAAGTGATTTGTTATGAATGCAGGAAACCAGGTCATATAAAGACTGATTGTCCAAAACTCAAAGCCACTCCTAGCAAGGAGAAGGTAGAGGAGAAACCAATGGTAAAGAAGGGCAAGAAGAAGTTTCAAAAGGCTTTTTGGGCGGACTCAGCTGCAGACTCATTTGAGACTGAAAAAGAAGAAGAAGTCACCAACCTTTGCTTGATGGCAGATAAAGCTGAACAATCAGATCAAGAAGAGGTATGTGATTTAACCTATAATGAATTGTTTGAAATTTTTGAACACATGCATGATGCATATAGGAAAATAAAAAAGATGCATGCTATTGTAGTTTTAGAATTGGAAGAGCTTAATAAAGAACATGAAATCCTTAAGAAAGATCATGCTTTAATTGATAGCAACCACATGAAACTACTTGATGAATATGATGACTTGAATAAAAATTTTGAGAATTTAAAATCATCCCATACTGAACTTGAAAAAGAATTTAAGAAATTTAAGGATGAATCTGAGAGCAAGACATATAGAATCAATTATACCAATCAAATCTTGGAGGATATGAATTCATTTTACAAACTCACTATAAGAGCTCTCGAGGAAAATAGAAACCCCCCTAAACTTGAAGATTTTACAAATCCTAAATATTATCCTAAATTCATGAAATCCCTTAGAAGACAATCATATGAAAGAAAACATAGGAATATTTTTCCTAATGTTAAATGTAACAATTGTAGATTTTTGGGACATATATCTCACACCTGCACTTTAAAGATGAAACCTAATTTGGTGTGGAGAACTAAGATGCATAAATCTAGACATATCATACATGCATCTGATTATAAATTTCATAAAGGTGAACCCAAACTAGTTTGGGTTCTCAGGTCTAACATTTGAGAATTTTGCAGGATTACTCTCACACAAGACCTCGTGAGAGTATATGGTACCTAGACAGCGGATGTTCAAAGCACATGATTGGAGATACTGCTCAATTCATAACGCTGGAAGCCAGGAGTGGAGGCAAGGTTACACTTGGAGATAATACCACAAAGAAAGTGGTTGGATCAGGTATTATTGGAAATTTGAAAAACTTTTTCATAGACAATGTTTTATTAGTTGAAGGCTTAAAACATAATTTGCTTAGCATAAGTCAGCTATGTGATAAGGGCTATAATGTAAAATTTTTACCTACTAGCTGCATAATTAGCCTAAATGGGAAAATTGTTTTAAATGGAAAAAGGGTGAACAATGTCTACATGCTAGATTTAAATTGTATTCAATCTCCTACTGCTTTTTGTTTGAAAACTGTTTCTGATGAATCATGGATTTGGCATAGGAGACTTTGTCATTCTAGTATGAAAAATCTTAGAAGAATTACCCAAAAGAATTTGGTGAGAGGAATACCTAAACTAGACTTTACTAAGGACCATCTATGTGATGCATGTCAATTAGGAAAACAAGTGAAGTCCTCTTTTAAGTCCAATAAAGATCTTAAGACCAGTAAACCTTTAGAAATTCTACACATGGATCTTTTTGGACCTGTAAGCACTGTTAGTCTAGGAGGAAAGGTATATGGATTTGTTATAGTAGATGATTTTTCAAGATTCATCTGGGTTAAATTTCTTTTTCATAAGAGTGAATCATTTGAGGAATTCAGAAATTTTTCAACTTGGATACAAAAAAAACTAGGATATGAAATAATCTCTATACAAAGTGATCATGGAGGAGAATTTGAAAATGAAAGATTTGAAGATTTCTGTAAAGAAAAGGGGATTGATCATAATTTTTCTGCACCTAGAACTCCTCAACAAAATGGAGTAGTTGAAAGAAAGAACAGAACATTAATAGAAGCTGCCCGAGCAATGTTAGCAGAATACTCAATTCCTAGATATTTTTGGGCTGAGGCGGTTAGCACTGCATGCTATGTTCTGAATAGGGTGAATGTGAGATCAAATTTGAATAAAACACCCTATGAGTTGCTAAAAGGTAGAACACCAAATTTGTCTCATTTGCATGTATTTGGTTGCAAGGTGTTCATACATAATAATGGAAAAACTGCCTTAGGAAAATTTGATCCAAAATCAGATGAAGGAATTTTTGTTGGATATTCAAGTGTTGGAAAATCTTATAGAGTATTCAACAAAAGAACTTTAGTCATTGAAGAAACCACACATGTTGTATTTGATGAAAATGGAAACATGAAAGAGCCAAATGTTGTTGAAGAAGAAATTGAAGAAAACTCCCAAAAGATTGATAGATTAAATTTGGAAGAAAATGTGGAAGAAAATTTAGAAAGAGAAGACCCTTTGCCTATAGATTTTAGATTTTCTAAAAACCACCCAAATGAATTGATTATAGGTGAACCAAGTGAGGGTGTTAGAACTAGGCGTGGATTAAACAAGGAAGTCAATCATTCAGCCTTTATTTCAACTATTGAACCCACTAACATTGATCAAGCACTTTCAGATGAATTTTGGATATTGGCCATGCAAGAAGAGTTAAATCAATTTGTAAGAAATAAAGTTTGGGAACTAACTACAAGGCCAAAAGATCAAAGTGTTGTTGGAACCAAGTGGGTGTTCAAAAATAAAATGAATGACTCAGGAGTAGTCATTAGAAATAAGGCTAGATTAGTAGCTAAGGGGTATAATCAAATTGAAGGAATTGATTTTGAGGAAACTTTTGCCCCTGTAGCTAGACTTGAAGCAATTAGGGTTTTACTAGCCTTTGCCTGTTTTAAAGGTTTTAAATTGTTTCAAATGGATGTCAAAAGTGCCTTTTTAAATGGGGTAATTGAGGAAGATGTTTTTGTAGAACAACCTCCAGGTTTTGAAAATTCTAAATTTCCAAATCATGTTTTCAAATTAAAAAAGGCATTATATGGATTGAAACAGGCACCTAGGGCTTGGTATGAGAGGTTGAGCACCTTCCTACTTGAAAGATCTTTTGAAAAAGGAAGTGTGGATACAACTCTCTTTTTGAGGAAAATTGGAAAGGATATACTTATTGTTCAAATTTATGTGGATGACATCATCTTTGGATCTTCAAATAAACATCTTTGTGATGATTTTTCTAAAATAATGAGTAGTGAATTTGAAATGAGTCTAATGGGAGATTTAAATTACTTTCTAGGATTTAGCATTAAGCAACTTGAGGAAGGTACTTTTCTTAGTCAAACTAAATATATTAAGGACATCCTCAAAAAATATGAAATGGACAATGCTAAACCTGTTAGTACACCAATGAGTTCTTCAGTTCAGTTGGATAAGGACCTTAAGGGAAAATCTATTGATCAAAAGAAATTTAAAAGGGATAATTGGATCTTTACTTTACTTGACTGCTAGCCGACCAGATATTATGTTCAGTGTTTGCCTATGTGCTAGATTTCAATCAGATCCAAAAGAATCACATTTGATAGCAGTGAAAAGGATTTTAAGATATCTACTAGGAACTCAAAACTTAGGAATTTGGTATCCTAAGTTTAGCTCTTCATTTGAAATTATAGGTTACTCAGATTCTGACTTTGCAGGATGTAGAGTGGATAGGAAAAGCACTTCTGGAACATGTCAATTCATTGGAAATTCATTAGTTTCATGGTCTAGTAGAAAACAAAATTCAGTGGCACTATCTACTGCAGAAGCAGAATACATTGCATTAGAAAGTTGTGTGGCACAAATACTTTGGTTAAAACAACAGTTGATTGATTTAGGATTAACTATAGGCACTATTCCAATTTATTGTGACAATACTAGTGCTATTTGCATTTCCAAAAATCCTATTCAACATTCTAGAACCAAACACATTGATATAAGGCATCATTTCATAAGGGATCATGTATCCAAAGGAGAAATTGAACTCATACATGTTTCAACTGAAAATCAACTTGCAGACATTTTTACAAAACCTTTAGCCTTTGATACTTTCAGTACTTTAAGAACAAGGCTTGGTATTATTGATTTGAATGCTTAATCAAAATGTCTTTGCAACATTGATATTTGTTGTGTTTTGTTTTTGTTTTTTATTTTATGAAATTTTGTGTGTTTTGAATGAATTGTTTTTGTATTTATGGTTTTGCTTTATGTTTTCTGTGTTTTTGAATGTTTTGTTTGATTTTCTTAATTTAAATTTTTTTTGAGGAAATCGTCCAGGACGAAATTGGTTTCGTACGGGACGATGTGTGAAGGAACAGTTTGCGCGAATTTTAACCGTTTTGAGAGCAGTTTTTAATTATATCGTCTGTACGATCTGTGATCGTCCAGGACGAATTTTTTTCTCTCAAACGTCGGGACGATTGAATGCAGTGGTTGAGTGGATAAGACAATTTTTAATATGAACTTCGTCTATACGAAATTTTCATTCGTCCAGACGAACATGTGTCGGTTCATTGTAGGGGACGGTTTTCAAGAGTCATTAAAACGATTCACTTTTTGATCGTCTGTACAAAATTTTTTCATCTGTACGATCGATCAAGTCAAAAAGCCTGTACGAAGGGACGCATCGTAAGTTGTGTTGATTACGAAAAGCCGTTACATTTTGGACGAATTGGATCGTCTGTATGAAATTATATCGTCCAGACGAACGATAATTTTTTGTCCAGGACGAATATTTTTGTCCAGGACGAACGTATCATTTTTCTTTAAATATGAAGGCTTTCAAACTTAACAATCACACTTCCAAACTTCTTTTTCAATCCCTTTCTACATCAAATCAACAATGGCCTCCTCTAGCAAAAGACAAAAGGTTTTGGTGAAGAAACCAAATAGGAATGCCCCAGACAACTTTCTTTCTAAGGCAAATGAGGAATCTTTTCCTCGTTTTGCATCCGCAAAAATCACTCCGTCTCGCATTCTTATCCAAACAGAGTTGAAATTTCGGGTATTGCACCTCTTCGCCTCAACCCAATTTCAGTTCATTCTTTCTCTCGCCCACTTCTACAATAAGCAAACCTACCATTACTTTCTAGCTAACATGAGTTTCAATTCTGACCACTCCACCATTAGTTCTTATGTTTTTAAGCAAAAAGTGGAGATCACCAAGCATGACCTTGGTGCATTTTTAAACTTAAGAACTGAGGGATATAGAGCCCACACCTTAATGTCAGAAACCTCCTTCAAATGGTTTCAAATCAATAGGGTAATTAGAGAAAATGCTATTGACAATCATGTTGCTAGAGTCTCCGGTATGACCCAAGATGTCCGAATCATCCAGCATATCCTTCGATCCTCAATCATTCCTAAAGCTGGTGATAAGATTAACATTACTCCTCTCCTTTCTTGTCTAACTTTTTTAATCATGAAAGGACATCCTATTGACGAAGCCCAACTTATCATAGACCATATCTATGGGCTTTCAGAAATAGGACATGCTGATCAGAAGAGGAAGAAGAACATTTCATTAGGACACTTGATCACTTATAACTTGGAAAAGAAATACAATATAGTGCATCCTGATGAAGCATATGAAGAGCCAGTTTACTATAACGATGCATCATTCAGATTGCTCTTCAAGGAGGAAAAAGAAAAAGAAAAAGCACATGCTAGTGCTTCAGAAGAGGAAGAAGAAGAAGGAGTGCAAGCTTCTGCTTCTCAATCTGATTACCAGAATCTGATTGAGAGATTTGATAGATTAGAGACTCACATTGATCAAAGATTTGATCAATTTGATGCTCAACTTACGCAGCAGCAACATGATATTGGTAATATTAAAGATGAAGTTCATGAAATTAATACCAATGTAATGTTGATGGCCTCCTACTTCAACCTCTTTGGCGGCATACCTCCTCCTCCTCCAGAACAGTAGAAATATTTTTATGTGTGTCTGTTGTATTTTTTATATTTTTATCTTATCTGTTTTATTGTTAAGTGTTTGTTTTTATGATTTTAAGTTCAATGTTTTTTTTTTTGTAATCCGTTTCTTTAATATCAATGAAAGTTTGTTTTTATTAGTTTTGTTTTGAAATGTGGTTAATGTTTATGAATTTCATTAGTATTATTTAATCTACATAGTGCTTAAATTCGATTGTAATTTGAGATTATCTATATTAGAAAATCTAGACTTTCTTAATTTATAAGTTGTATATAACTTGTTGTAATTAGAACTTTTAAATTCATGTCTATTCATTTAGACTACATAAAAGTTAATATTACTATTGCAATTTAGATGTTTTCTTATTTTGTATTTCTATGCTCAAGAGATATTTATGTACCTAGAAATATTTGAAATTTTAGATTATAGATTTTGGAAAGAATTGGTCCAATTACTCTTGAACATTGTACAAATGTACAAAAATCAAAAGGAATTCGCAAAAATTTGCAAAGTAAAAAAGAGGCACAAAATAAGCCCAATCAAGAAAAAATGAACAAAAATGTGCCCCAAAATTTTGAAAAAGATGCGCAAAGCGCCACATGAGGTAATTCTCTTCTTTCCAAATTCGTTCAATCTCTTAATTCAAATTGATCTTATGTTCATTGATATTCTATTGAACTTTGAAATATATAATTTTTATACATCTCTCTTGTAATGATTTTCTATAGTCAAATGTCTAAATTGAATCATGTCTTTGATAAATTCTTCTTACTTACAATGTTATATCACTTCTTAAATTTTATGAATTTCTATGATTGACCTAATATCTTTAGTTTAAAAATTGCATACCCTATGTCAATCACAATTTAGATTAAATTTTAAAAATGAATTTCATATAATTCCTTACATTTCTTGTCTATTTCTTCTTCACTTTTTGTTCCTGTCAAAAAGGGGGAGAAATTATTGTGTTTTCTGTTGTGTTTTGTGTTTTCTATTTTTAATTGTTCTGTTTGCAAGTTTTTTTTTATTGTGTTAAAATTTTTTGAAAAACAAAAATATTGTTCTTTATGCCTCCTTATTTTAATGTACTCATAAATTCAGGGGGAGTTTAGGAAATAGGAGATTTGTTTTAACTTGAAACCATACAAATAATAATTGTTTTGCCATCAACAAAAAGGGGGAGATTGTTTGAATAGTTGTTATTTGAATGATTTATATTTGTGCAACTTATGTAGTTTTGATGATTCCAAACATTATTGTTCAAATGTATAGTTATCTCCTGACAATTTCAGAAGATTTGCACTTGCTCTTGTGTGTACTAACATTTCAGGAAAATCAGACTCCAGACTACGATAACTTCAAATCAAATTCAACGTGAGATATTTTGTTTATTTGAAGTTTGCCTTTTCTTTTAATTAATTTTGAAAGGGAGTGATTGTAATTGAGTGAATAAAATCTCACACACACAAATAAGGAGATCTTAAAATTCTATACTGATCGTACAGGACGATATTTATCGTACTGGACGATCTGTCAGTTATCTCCTATAGAGCACTTGGAACGAATAGGAACTTGCTTGAAATTTTTTTTTTCTAAGTCCTATTCGTCCAGGACGAAATTTATTATCGTCCCGGACGATGGGTTCTCTGTAAAATTTTCGTCCAGACAAATTTTATCATCGTACGAGGCGACCAGTCCTCTGGAAAATTTTCGTCCAGACGAAAATAAATATCATACCGGACGATCAGTTCTCTGGAAAATTTTCGTCCAGACGAAAACAAATTATCGTCCGCGGCGATTGGTCCTCTGGAAAATTTTCGTCCAGACGAAATAAATAATCGTCCAGGATGATCGGCTCTCTGGAAAATTTTCGTCCAGACGAACATATTTTCGTCCAAACGATTAACCGACTTAGAACAGTTTTCAGCAGTTTCTAGAACCGACCTTGTAATAACCGTTCGTACTGGACGAACCTAGTTCGTACAGGACGATCAGCTGTACGAATCATTTCGTACACATATACAAATTGGGTCGTTTCAGATCGTTTAAGTAAAATCGTCCAGGACGATCCATGATCGTACAGGACGATCCATTGCGTAAAGAATTGAAAATATGCAGTTTTTGGGCGGTTTTTCATGTCTTTTGTATAAATAGTCCAAATTAGACTGCCACCCAATCTTTTTGTCATTTGATCTTCATGCCTCTTGAGAGAATAGCCAAGGATAGAGTGGAAGAGAGCATTCAAGGGAGGATTCATACCACTGGAGCGAGAAGGCTTCACTTGGATTACTAAGGTAAGAGTCTCTACTTGTGAAATTGGATTTCTTCACTCTTTTCTTTCTTCCTTCTAGATTCTTGTGAGAAGATCAGTCAAGGAGATCCGGTTCTCTACCGACACTTGGAGAGTGTGAACAGCCAAAGGGTTCTCTGCCCACACTAGGAGAGTGAAAAAGGATGAAGGTTCTCTGCCTACACTTGGAGAGTGTGAACAGCCGTAGGGTTCTCTGCCCACACTAGCAGAGTGTAAAAGGACGACGGTTCTCTGCCAGCACTGTGGATTGTGTGAAAGGACGACGGTTCTCTGCCGCACCGGGTAGTGGTGAAAAGAGTGTGTTGTAAAGGCTTCTCCGCCTTGCTGTGGGTGCTAAAGGAGAGTCACTTTGTGGTATTAGTGCAATACTCAGAGGGTGCCTCTAAGGAGTGGATGTAGGTCTGGTTATAGACCGAACCACTATAAATCTAGTGTCATTTACTTTATTGATTTTACGTTTCCGCACTTTAAATTTCAGTTTTAACAACTCTGTGGTTGAAAAACATTTTTCTACAAACTTTAAAAGAAAATTTTATTTCGGTTAAACTTTATCATTAAGAGGGTTTAAAATTTTTAAAACTACCAATTCACCCCCCTCTTGGTAGCCGTGGGACATTTACTTAGGCTTAACAACCTAATTACTAGACTCAACAAGCCTAAATGAAAATGATGGTTTGAATGGAAAAATGGTTAACAATGTTTATATGCTAGACTTGATTTGCATTCAAACTCCTACTGCTTTTTTTTAAACTATTTCTGATGAGTCATGCCTTTGGCATAGGAAACTTTGTCATTCTAGCATGTAAAATCTTAGGAGAATTACCCAAAAGAACCTAGTGAGAGGTATACCAAAACTAGACTTTACTAAGAACCAACTTTGTGATGCATGTCAATTAAGAAAATAGGTAAAGTCCTCTTTTTAGTCTAATAAGGATCTTAGAACTAGTAAACCATTGGAGATTTTGTATATAGATCCTATTGGACCAGTTGGAACTGTAAGTCTAGGAGGGAAGGTATATAAATTTATGATTGTGGATGATTACTCAAGATTCACATGGTATAGATTTCTATTTTATAAGAGTGAATCATTTGAGGAATTTAGAAACTTTTTGACTTGGATTCAAAGAAAGCTAGGGTATGAAATAATGACTATACAACGTGATCATGGAGGAGAATTTGAAAATGAAATATTTGAAGATTTTTATAAGGAGAAATGAATTGAACACAACTTTTCTGTATCTAGAATCCCTCAACAGAATGGGGTAGTCGAAAGGAAAAATAGAACATTAATAGAAGCCGCCCGAACAATGTTGGCAGAATACTCACTTCCTAAATATTTTTGGGCTGAGGCGGTTAGCACTGCATGTTATATTCTGAATAGGGTGAATGTGAGATCTAATTTAAATAAAACACCCTATGAGTTGCTAAAAGGAAGAACACCTAATTTTTCACATTTGCATGTTTTTGGTTGCAAGGTGTTAATTCATAACAATGAAAAATTTGCCTTAGAAAAATTTGATCCAAAATCAGATGAAGGAATTTTTATAGGATACTCAAGTGTTGGAAAATCTTATAGAGTATTCAATAGAAGAACTTTGGTAATTGAGGAGGCCACACATATTGTATTTGATGAATCTGAAACTTTGGAAGAGCCAAATGTTGTAGAAGATGAGAATGAGATTAACTCCCAAAAGATTGATAAAATAAATTTGGAAGAAAATTTGGAGATAGAAAATCCTTTGCCTAGAGATTTGTAATTTTCTAAAAACCACCCAAAGGAATTGATAATTGGTGAACCTAGTGTGGGTGTAAGGACTAGGCGTGGATTAAACAAAGAAGTAAATCATTCAGCCTTTATTTCAACTGTAAAACCTATAAATATTGATCAAGCACTTTCGGATGAATTTTGGATTCTGGCCATGCAAGAAGAGTTAAATCATTTTATAAGAAATAAAGTTTGGGAATTAACTACAAGACCAAATGATTAAAGTATAGTTGGAACTAAGTGGGTATTCAAAAATAAAATGAATGACTAAGGTGTATTCATTAGAAATAATGCTAGATTAGTTGCTAAGGGGTATAATTAGATTGACGGGATTGATTTTGAGGAGATTTTTTCCCCTATAGCTAGACTTGAAGCAATTAGGATTTTGCTAGTCTTTGCCTGTTTTATAGGATTTAAATTATAACAAATGGATGTAAAAAGTGCCTTTTTAAATGGGGTAATTTAAGAGGATGTTTTTGTAGAACAACCTCCAGGTTTTAAAAATTCTAAATACCCAAATCATGTTTTCAAATTGAAAGATGCATTATATGGATTGAAACAGGCACCTTGGGCTTGGTATGAGAGATTGAGCACCTTCATACTTGAAAGATCATTTGAAAGAAGAAGTGTGGATACAACTCTCTTTTTGAAGAGATTTGAAAAGGATATACTTATTGTACAAATTTATGTGTATGACATCATCTTTGAATATCCAAATAAAATTTTTGTGATGATTTTTCTAAAATAATGAGTAGTGAATTTGAGATGAGTCTAATGGGAGATTTAAGCTACTTTCTATGCTTTAGCATTAAGCAAATTGAGGAAGGTACATTTCTTAGCCACTCAAAGTATGTTAAGGACATCCTCAAAAAGTATGAAAAGGACAATACTAAACCTATTAGTGCACCTATGAGTTCCTCAGTTCAGTTGAATAAATACCATAAGGGAAAATCTGTTGATCAAAAGAAATTTAGAGGGATAATTAGATCTTTGCTTTACTTGACAGCTAGCCAGCCCGATATCATGTTTAGTGTTTGTTTGTGTGCTAGATTTCAATCAGATCCAATAGAATCACATTTGACAACAGTGAAAAGGATTTTAAGATACTTGTTTGGAACTCAGACTTTAGGAATTGTGTATCCTAAGTTTAGCTCTTCATTTGAAATAATTGGTTATTCAGATTCTGACTTTGCAGGTTGTAGGGGGATAGAAAGAGAACTTCTAAAAAATGTCAATTTTTTAGAAATTATTTAGTCTCTTGGTCCAGTAGAAAATAAAATTTAGTAGCTCTATCTACTGCGGAAGCTGAATACATTTCATTAAAAAGTTGTGTGGTACAAGTACTTTGGTTGAAACAATAGTTGATTGATTTAGGGTTAGCTATAGGCACTATTCTTATTTATTGTGATAACACTAGTGCTATTTTCATTTCTAAAAATCCTATTCAACATTCAAGAACCAAATATATAGATATCAGGCATCATTTCATAAGGGATCATGTATCCAAAGAAGAAATTGAACTCACTCATATTTTTACAAAAAAATCAACTTACAGACATTTTAAGAAAACCTTTAGCCTTTGATACTTTCAGTGCATTAAGAATAAGGTTTGAAGTAATCGATTTGAATGCTTAATTAAAATATTTTCTGCAATATTAATATAGTTTCTAGTTAGTATTTTTTTTGGTGTATCTTTGAGTTTGTGATTTTTCTATATTTTCAGTTTATATTTTCAGTTTTCTATTGTGTTTTTATTGTGTTTGTGTTTTAGTTTTTATTGACTGCATGGTTTTGAAAAATTGAGTGAAAATCATCTAGGACGAAAATATTTTTATACGGGACGAATTATGTAGTGTGTCAACTATCGATTTGAACCGTTTGAGTGTAGATTTTCAGTTTTTATTTTTCACTTCGTCTGTATGATCGTCACGATCATCTGGATAAAATTTTCTAACGATGGGATGATTGATTGATAGTTAAACGTATAAGGTTGTTTTTATTACTATATTCGTACGTACGAACCTTTGGTTCGTCTGAATGAACGCTTGGCGGTTCGGTGTGGGGGATGGTTTCAACTTCCATTAAAACGATCTTAAATTTTTGATCGTCCAGGATGAACACATGTTCGTCTGTATGATCGTTTGGTCAAAAGTCTGTACGAAAGGACGCTTCGTAAGTTTTGTGATTAGGAAAAGCCGTTTCATTTTTTGGACTCATTCATTCGTCCATACAAATTTTTTTCGTACGGGATGAACTAAATTTTGTACAGGATGAAAGTAATTTTGTCTATACAAACAGTCGTATTTCATTAAATTGACGGGCTTTTGAACTCAACAGTCATCACTCACACATCCCTTTCAAACCATTTCTTCCTTTAGATCTTATCCATGGCAAGTTCAAGCAAACAACAAATGGTTCTAGCCAAAGGTCCACCCAGAAATTCTTCCGATAACTTTCTATCCAAAGAAAACGAAGAATCTTTTCCTAGATTTGTCTCCGCTAAGATCACCCCGTCTAGAGTTCTTATTCAGGAACAATTGACCTTTAAGGTAATGAACTTGTTTGCTACCACTCAATTTGGTCTCTTCTAACACTAGTCAATTTCTACAATAAAGAGACCTTTCATTATTTCCTAGCAAATATGTCTTTCAACTCCGACCATTATGTAATCAAGTCCTATGTTTTTGAGAAGAAAGTTAAAATCACAAAGGCTGACCTAGGAATCTTTTTGAATTTAAGAACTGAGAGAATTAGAGCTCATACCATGACCACAACTTCTGATTTTGACTAGTCTAAAATTAATGAAGTGATTAGAGGAATTATATTTAAGGAGCATATGCCTAAAGTGTCCAGTCTTGTTCGCAATGCTCGTATCATCCAACATGTTCTTCGAACTTCTATAACTCTTGAAGCTGGTGATAGAGTCAACATTACTCCTCTTCTTTCTATAGTAACCTACTTGATTATGACTGACCAACCAATAGATGAAGCCCAATTAATCCTTGACTATCTTTATGGACTTTCTGAAATTGGTCATCTTGCCCATAAAAGAAAGAAGAACATTATCTTAGGACATCTTGTTGCCTACATTATGAAGAAGAAGTATGATTTGGTTCATCCAGATCATGATTTTTAAGAATCGCTCTACTACAATGACGGATCTTTTAGAGCAATCTTCAATAAAGATGAATTACATAAAGCACATGTTATTAGTGACTCAGAAGAGGAACCTGTACCTACACCTGCTAGTGAACAAAATTACCAAGATTTGGTTCAGAGATTTGATCGCTTAGAGTCTCATTTTGATCAAAGATTTGATCAAATTGAAACTCATTTGCAGCAGCAGGATACTCAATACAATCAGGACATGGGGTATATGAGAGAGTAGATGAATAATATTAGTTCCAACATGCTTATGATAAGAAGTTATTTTAACTTCTTCAGTACTGTATCTCTTCCTCCTCCTCCAGAATAGGGACCATCAGAGTGATTCATGTACTTAGTTATGTTTTTCTTTAGTTGATGTGATTGTGATGTAGTAGATTTTGATGTGTTTCATTGTGATGTATTTTGTTTTAGTTATGTGTTCATTTGATAAAAAATCTACTTTCTGTTTTTTCTTGAAATCTTTGGTAAGTTGTGTTTGCCTTCTCTAAAACAGTCAAAGGAAGGAAACACATATTTTTTATTCTCAATCTCTATTTTCTAAAAGAGATTATCCTACTTTTGATTTAAAATCTTTTTCAACTTTTAAATTGGTTTTTGAAACTAAATTTTTTATCTCCTTACATTTTATTTATCGCATAGGGATCTTTTGCAAGTTCTTGAATCTAACTCATAATTTTCTTAATCAATAATTTGCTTTATCAATAGGATGGGTTTACTTTTGTTTTTTAAGATTTCAGAAAGGTAGCATATTAAAAAAAATTGGCCAATGATGCCAAAAATAAAAGATGCGCAATGACGCCAAATTAAAAAATATACACAAAAGTGTATCAAAAATAAAAAGATGCGCAAATAGCGCCATTCAAATTGACAAGAGGCATAAAATGAGCCCACAAAATGTAATGCTTACTATTCATGTACTTCTTAAAAGCTTAAGAAAACATTTGATACTTTCGACACTTGATTTTAAAAAATAGATTCCTGATTCAATAATTCGTGCATTAATCTTCTATTAGATATATTTTATGAAAGGAGTTTTGAAAAATTAATATTTCTTTTTTTGATTTATTCCTTGATTTGGATATTAGATTAAAAAGTTTTTGAGCCTTTTAAAGAACTTGAGTTTGGATTATCAAATTCTAAATTTCTAACCTTTTCTGGGCTATGCGTTGTCAAATCTAATTCTACTAAGTTTTTGATTAAAACCAAGAAGTAACTTTCTCATTTTAAGAATATTTGTTTTTTTCACTAGATCAGGGAACGTTTTTATCTTTTGTTCATCTTATTTTTTTGTTTGTGCCTCCTCTCTTTTTGATAATGTCAAAGAGGGAGAACGTAATGTTGAATTTGTATCTTTTTTTTTTTCTTTAAAAAAAAAAAGTAAAAATAACAAAAATATTTTTTCTCCCCTATTTTTTTAAAAGGGTTTAATCTAGTGAGGGGGAGATTAGGATTTTTTTTTTTGAAAATTTAAATTGAATTGTTTTCCATCATCAAAAAGGGGGAGATTATTGCGGATCAATGGTTTATGATTTTGATGATAGCAAACATTTTTATTTCTCTACGACTATCTTATGTACTAACATTTCAGGTTCACACAATCGGACTGCAATTTGGAATCAGCTCAAGATTGGGTAGACTAGGTCTGAGTTAGTTTGTACACTTTTTCCTCTCTTGAGTCTATTGTATTTGTTGTGGCTCCTGATGCTTTGTAACGTATAAGAGTTTCTAACTGTTCCCTAGAGTTTACTGTTTTTGGTAACATCATCCTGGACGATATTTATATCAGTCGGGATGATTTGTTCAAAAGCGGAAACCCTAATTAGGGCATCCTCATTAAAGCAGTCGTCATTATGCAAAACACATCGTCTTGGATGATTTTGTATCAGCCAGGATGATAGGCTCAATTTAGAAAGAATCTGCCGCCAGATCTACTTAAAAAATTCTTATTTTTGGATATCGGCCTGGACTATAAAATATCGGCCTGGATGATCCAAGACAATTTTTCCAAAATTTCTCTGGCAACTTTGGAAAGCAATTAATGGTGATTTCATCCGGGCCGATCACAAGATCGTCCGGGCTGATTAGACATCGGCCAGCTTCATTTCAGAGTGATATTCAGGATGATTTTCCTCATATTTGAACTAATCGGCCAGGACGATATGCCTATTATCCTGGACGATAATGTTGGAAACTTGAATTAATGAGCTCATTTTCAGCTCTTCTATTTAAGCTATGACATGACACTTTGTAAGTGTCTTTGGCAGCCATTGTAGCTTCGTTCTTGTGGAGGAAACTTGAAGAGAGAGCTTGAAAGGGAGTGAGGAAAGGGTGGAGTTTGAGAGATGGAGAAGATCCTGTAAGGGGGGACTCAAGGGAGTGTGGAGTGGGTTCCATACGGTTGCTCCGGCAAGCTCGCACCTGAATACCGTCGGATTCAAGGCTTGTCTCGAGGGAAGTTCACCAAAGAAGAAGTTCTCTTTGGTGTCAAAGGACCTGGCGACTCCGCCGCACCGGGGAAGGTGGAAGTGATTTTGTAAGGGCTTCTCCACCTAGTTGTGGGGGATAAAGGAGAGACACTTAGTTTAGTGCAATACTTGGAGGGTGCCTCCAAGGAGTGGACGTAGGTCAAGGTTTGACCGAACCACTATAAATATGATGTGTTCTTTCTTATTATTGCTTTCGCATTATTTTCTTCTACACTTGTTTTTCCGTGGTGATTGTGGATTGAGTTTATCTTTGGTTTTAGAGTTATCCAATTCCCCCCCCCCCCTCTTGGTTAGCCTTGGGCCAGTTCATAGGGCTTAACATCTCTAACAAACTTTCTAGTGCCATCAGAGCACTTTCAATCTGTGGTCAAGCAGGCTCCTATTATTATCTCTGTTTGCGGCGATGTGGTGTTGTTTGACAATAGAATTAACTACCGGCAGTCTAATAATTGGAGCTATCTCTCTCCGACTGCTGAGTTGGTTGTCCTCTCTGCCAACTGTACATCTACCTTGTAGTCTGTCTCCTCAACTGGGAAGTAGCCTGAGAGATCTGTCAGAGTAACCTCTCTCGACTGACAGACCCTCTACCACATGCTAGGCTAATGATGTTTTGAATCATCTTAGAGAGGGCTCAAACACCAGCGTCCATAGGGACCCTAGCCCAGGGTAAAGTAGTGGTAATAGAAGGAGCCGCTGCAATGTGGGCAATGTCCTCCACATCCCCACTATATATCAGTGGGGAGAAGCGTCCTCCCTGGATTGCCTCTATCTCAGGAGCAACTAAAGCCTCTGGAGTGGGTACTACTGCAACTGGTCATGGTCTCCGCTATTTGGGATCCACCGTCCTCTGAACTAGCTCCTGGTAAGCTATCGCATCTGCCATTCGCTGCCTCTCTACCTCAGATGCAGCTAAACGAAGTCTCCTATTCCTATTCCTCCTAGCCCTTCTCTCAAGGTCAGAGGTGGAAGAGGAAGGAACATCTGAACCCACTGCCTGGGTGGCAGGGGGAACAGGGACAACTGGAAGCACCAAGGTCTGCCCGGCGGTCTCAGAGTGAGAAAGCCGAGCAAAAATAGAAACCTGACCAAAATAGGGTGAAGGCACCTTGGTATGAGCAACCCTCTTCGTAGTGGAAGTGGGAAGGGGAACCTGAACTCAAGGTACTTCCGCCAGAATGATGGGGGAAACAACAGCAGCAGGATGCCGATGCTGAGGGGCCAAAGCAACCTGTGCAACAGGAGAAATAGGCACTAGACGCCTAATCACTGGATAAACAAAGACATGACACTGCTGCCAAGAAAAGAAATTAAAAGGGTTAGAAATTAGAACGATCTAGGAAGAATGAATGAGTAAGGATTTGATAAAGAAAGATATGAATGGATAAAAGATGAAATAGCCTGTAAGGCTGGAAAGAAGTAGATTAGGAAAGAATCCTAACTAAGGGGAAGGAACCCTAACTAAGGAAAGATCCTAACTAAAAGTGGGACGGGCCTAGTCTAAGGAGTACCAATCCTGGAGTACACACAAGAAAGGATAATATATAATCCAAAGATGGAGAGAGAAATTGGTCCCACCGTGGTCGCCTAAAACCTATGGACCTCCGATAGAGCACCGCTAGTGGGGTTGAAATGCAAAGGGTACGGCTGTACTATCCCATAGGATAAAATGATCACAGGCCTTTACACTCGATACGAATAGGTCAAGGGAAGGGTAGATTGGATCATGCATATGACTAACCATTGAAGATAGCGGCTCTCTCCAGCACACCCTGATGGGTAGTAATATACACGACCTAATCACAATTGGTTTCCCCCACCCGATACATAAGTTCATATGGGGTTTAGTAGATGTGGGACCGAGTTTCCCACGGGTGCAAGCCCCAATTGTTAATTACATCCCAGGCTGGAGCCCAAGAAGACTCTCGATTAAGAATTAGACATTATCCTTTCCAAAATTAGAATTTGCATGAGGGTATAGACTAAAAAGTCCTACTCAAAAGGGAGGAAAGGTCCCAAGGGGCTAAATCAATATACGTGGTTCACACCAGCATTCGGAGGCTCTAAGGAACTAAACAGAAACTGGGGAAAAGAAGACCAAACATACAATCACATGCGTGAGAGAAAAGATGCAGGTGGCGCCATCCTATAACATAGATAAGTATTATTTATAGTCCCTAAAAATGGAGGGAACTTACCTACTATTTTAGGCGTACTACGAGACCCAGTGTAATAGCCTCAAATCCTATATCTAGATTAGGTTTAGTGTTCTACACACACTAACACCCGTATCCTAGCTAATACAATGCAAAACCTGGACTTACCCTGGCCTGGATTGGGGAGCCAACTAACCACCTAATCGCTTCAAAACTATGTAGTCTTGTCATTTATGAAAGATAGGCGGATGGTATAGCTTTTTTGGAAGTTAGGACCAACATCTAGAGAGTTTTCTAATTGGTCATATACTTATGTTTGGTAAATGCCTAGCTAATGCAATTAAAATTTTATTTAATTTGTTACTAATGCAATGCATGCAAGTTTTGAAGATCTCAAATCATGTATGCATAACACTTTAAAAATATGCTTAATATAAAATAATTTTTAGAAGGAGACTAGACTTTCCCAGGTCCGGCACTTCATTCGCATAGGCCAAATTATTCGGACTTTACCCGCAGGTGGGGAAGTGTCTCAAAGAAGAGGAGAGAAGAATGCATTAATATGCATGTGACCCCAGACGATTCCGACAATTCTCTAAGTTTGTTAAGTTTCTATGTTATTTAAATCTTAAATATTAACTTTTAATTATGAGTAGAAAAAGGTTTTATAGTCCTTAAAAGAGCTTAACACAATCCAAGCTAAAATAAAATCGGCATGCAAGAAAGAAACCTAAAAAAATAGACAATTTCTACTACGCAATCAATATAAACACATCAATATAAATAAATAAATCAACTAAATGTCCATAGGCCAACTGCCCATTAATTATAAACCAGGGTCTGCAAAAAATAAAGTGGTCAGGCAACACTGCCAACAACCCGAATTTCTAAGCCTATGACAGATTCAAGTGACTTTGAGTGGTATATTGGGTCTTCAAATCTTCAACTCTTCAGTCTTCTTTGGATCTCTTCTTCTTGGACTCCTTGGATCTCTCCTCCTTGGATTCCTTGGATCTCTCCTCCTTGGACTTTTTGGATCTCTCCTCCTTGGACTCCTTGGATCCGTCATGGCTTGAATATCTAAACGAAGAGACAATCTCCCAAGTAGGGGGTATTGCCTTTTCTCTTTGGATATCTAAAGCCATCCAACTCGATCTCCCAAATGGAAGAAGACTCTCCCCTATGAGGATGTCTTCTTCTTTTGGAATTTGAGTTAGATAATAATATCCACACAAAAATGTCAATTTCACAACATTCACCAATATTATAATTAATTACATTAAATGAAAAAGCTGTAAATCTAAAGTCTTTGCAAGGTTATCGTAATAAAAATCATCCTAAGCAATTGATATATCTCAAGCAGTTTATATAGAATTAAAATCAACCCATTGAAGCTGCGTCAAGCCATGCTCTTAATCATGAGGTCTAAGCAGCTGTGAAGCACCTTTAGTAGTTATTAATAAATGAATTAGCCCTCATTTTATTAGGGGGGTTGAGCAAGCACCTGCACAAAACAATGTCAGAAATTATGATAGTGCCACCCCTTTTATTAGCATAAACATGGTCACCTGCAGGAAAAACAATATATATATATCTATGCATCGTTCCTAACCTAGGGGTAAATCTAACGTACATCATATCCAGAGTGCAGTGAAAGTAAGCAAATACACCAATCAATTTCATACAATATGCATCGAAATCATCGAAAAGCTTCGGCACTTAGCATAAATAAATAAACACTGGTCTAGACTAGGTCTAAAAGTGGTGCCTTAGCAAACAATTCTATGTATGTGTAAGGCTTGTGCGGTTTGGATAAATCCTAAGTTTGATGATTAGTTAAAGTTGCCTAGAGTTCAGGTTTGTTGAAGGCCAGAAAAGGAAACTTTTTTATTGAAGTTTAAATATTAATGAGTTAGAATCTATTTTAGTTAATTTAGTTTTTTTTTTCAGTTTTAGATATTTATGGTAGTAATATTTGAAGTTCAAATTGTATTAGCCAATTTTGGAAAGTCCCGGGTCCTCCTAGGTTTTGGGTCTTCTAACACTCTAGGTAAATGCTAGACTTTAATACGAGTAGTTAACCAGGTAGTACACTGAATTTGGAGTCTTCTAGGCAAAGATATGAATTCTGGAAGTTTCAGGCTTTAGATTGTAGGCTAGGGTTGACCAAAAAGTTGACTTTTTAATTTAGGTGGGTTTCTAAAATCTTAATATTTTTAATAAATACCAGACCCTCATAGGAGCCTAATGCAAGTGAGTTTATCTAACTTGGAATTTTCTACAATTAGTTATGAATTTCTAAAGATTGGGTATTTATGAGAATTTTCAAAATTATCTATTTAAGGGCTGATTTTATGATTTTGATCCAAACCAGATCCAAACTAATTGGAATCACTCCCAAAGGCCAGGAATGACCTGAGAAAGTGTTCCCAAGTGTTCGGAGAATATTTGGAATTTTTAATAATTTATTAGGGGCAAAAAGGTAATTTCCACATAAGATTAAATTAAGGGTCAACCTAAAGTCAAACTAAGGAACCCTATTTATCTACGATTGGGGATTAGATTTTGAAATTATCAAGCTATGGTAAGTAGTTTTTTGACCTAAAATGGATTTACTGTGATTTTTAGAAGGCTACCGGGCCCTATTTAGCTGATAAATTAGGGTTGGTTAATTAAAGGAGTCTAAAAGTTCCTAAAAATTCCTAGAAAATTTTAGGATGTTTATGATGTCACTGAGTTTAAATATTGAAGTTTTTATATCAATCAGGGATCTATCCTAGCTTCTAGAAAATCTCTAAGTTTGCTAGACAAGTCCATAATTATTGTCCTTAGGGTGTCACTACGTTATAAAGGTTTGAAGTGAAGTTTTAGTTAACCCTCAAGATAACAATGCAGGGAAATACACAAACAAAATAAATACACCATGTCCTTGGATTTAGCAGAGCCTAAACTAAGTGGTGGTGCATCCTACACATGCAAACTACGATAAAAAGATAGTAAATACACCCAATGAAGGGATTAGTGAATGATTGGTACTCAATCACCCACTAATCCACTCCCCCATGATTGTTCATCAAACATAAGATTCATGTCTAAAATTTCATTTGGTAAATCCCTTAATATTAAAGTAATTTAAAAATATATAATTTAAAAAATGTTAAATATATATATATATATATATATATATATATATATATATATATATATATATATATATATATATATATATAAAATTAATGTAATTGAATATAGCTCAGTTCATATGTGTATGAGGGATCCACTGACCACCCAAGTGAGGTTTCAAAAGTAATTTGAAAATAGTTTTTAATTTTAAAATAATTATAATAATTAGTTATTTAAATAATAGTAAATTAAGATAATATATAAGTAATACAGAAATTAACTAGAAAAAGTAAATTTAAAATCTGAAAATATTTTTTAATAAAAGTACATAATTTTCTAAAAGTACATAAAATGAATTAGTTATGAATTTTACAAGTTTTAATACAATAAGAGGTAATTTTAAAATAATTTTAAAATAACTAAAATTAGTGAATGAAATAAAATTAAAGGTAATAAAGCTATTGAAATTTAAGACTACTCATGGGAATAATAATGGAAATGTTAATATTTAAAGTGATTTTAAAATAATAACAACAATTACAATATAATAATCAAAATAGGCAAAATCAAGATGATAATAATAATAATAATAGTAATAATAACAATGATAATAGTAATAATGAAAATAACTATAGCCTTTAAAATCATCACAATATTGCTAATAATAATAATAGTAGTAATCATACAAATAATAATGAAATAATAGAGGTTAACATAATAAAGTAAATTTAAACCTAATTATAATTATTATAATATAAATAGTAATAAAATAGTGAGAATAAGTGGAAATAATAATAATAATACTAATTAAACTATTAAAATAATAATAATAGTAAAAAAGGTAATAGTTAAATGTAACTAATAAAAATAGTAATAATTTTTAAAATAATAATAATATTCATAATAAAGAAATAATAAAATGATACTAATAATATTAACAATAATAATAATAATAAAAATAATCTTAAAACAGAAACAAAATAATAAATATTAACATATTTAAACATAATAATAATAATAATAATATAAATAATAATTAAAAATAATTAAAATAATCCTATATTTACTGTATTCAAGATAAATAAAAGAGTACTTAATATTTTTAAATAAAGACAATTTTAAATAAAAAAGAATTCAATTTCGAACGATTCAATATATTATGCGTATTTTTAGGAGCAAAATTCGATTTTCTACAAATTTTAAGTGAAAATAGGCTTCAAAACTATTAAAATAAATAAATATCCTTAAAAAAACCTCGGGCGCGACACATGGAGGGCTCCCATTGGATCTGTGGTTCTCGGCCAATGATTGTGCCACAGCAATCATTGGCCATGATTAGCCGATCATGCGGCGGCGGCCCCGCTAAGCCACTCATCCACGTTAGCCCGAACCCAGGCCGTCCGATCCGCGTGGTTTCAAACTGAGAGCCCTGATCACGTCGAATAAAGAAATACCCGACGGGATCTAGCCTCCGGTCGAACGAGCACACGGAAAGGAGGGATCCCAACCGTTGATCATAAGATCAACGGTCTAGATCGCCTGGAGCTTAAATCTGAGAAAACTGAAACCCTAAAAACAAGAAAAGGCTCATTCTCTCGATCCACTCGATGGATAGCTATGGAATTTTAAACCTAATATCTACTTTTGAACAAAAATCATGGGGTACCATCCGTTTGATCGATGATTCAAGAAGAAAACATACGAGGACAATCTATAAGTGCATAATTTTCAAGTTTAAAATATGAAAATATTTTTCTAAAAGTACATAAAATGAATTAGTGAATGAAATAACCAGAAAAAGTAAATTTAAAATCTGAAAATGTTTTGTAATAAAAGTTCATAATTTTCTAAAAGTACATAAAATGAATTAGTTGTGAATTTTACAAGTTTAAAATCAATAAGAGGTATTTTTAAAATAATTTTAAAATAATTAAAATTAGTGAATGAAATAAAATTAAAGGTAAGAAAGCTACTGAAATTTAAGATTACTCATGGGAATAATAATGGCAATGTTAATATTTAAAGTGATTTTAAAATAATAACAACAATTATAATATAATAATCAAAATAGGCAAAATCAAGATAATAATAATAATAATAATAATAATAATAATAATAATAATAATAATAATAATAATAATAATAATAATAATAACAATGATAATAGTAATAATGAAAATAACTACAGACTTTAAAATAATCATAATATTGCTAATAATAATAATAATAGTAGTAATCATACAAATAGTAGCAAAATAATAGAGGTTAACATAATTAAAAAAAAAATTAAACCTAATTATAATTATTATAATATAAATAGTAATTAAATAGTGATAATAAGCGGAAATAATAATAATAATACTAATAAAACTATTAAAATAATAATAATAATGATAAAGGTAATAGTGAAATGTAACTAATAATAATAGTAATAATTTTGAAAATAATAATAATATCCATAATAAAGAAATAATAAAATGATACTAATAATAATAATAATAATAATAATAATAATAATAATAATAATAATAATAATAATAATAATAATAATAATAATAATAATAATAATCTTAAAACAGAAACAAAATAATAAATATTAACATATTTAAACATAATTATAATAATAATAATATAAATTATAATTAAAATAATCCTATCTTTACTATTTTCAAGATAATTAAAAAAGTACTTAATATTTTTTAAATAAAAAAATTGAAATAAAAGAGGATTCAATTCCAAACGATTCGATATATTGTGCGTATTTTTAGGAGCAAAATTGGATTTTCTATGAATTTTTAAGTTAAAATAGCCTTAAAAAGTATTAAAATAAATAAATATCCTTAAAAAAACCTCGGCGCGACACATGGCGGGCTCCCATTGGATCTGTGGTTCATGGCCAATGATTGCGCTGCTGCAATCATAGGCCATGATTAGCTAATCATGCGGTGGCGGTCCCGCTAAGCCGCTCATCCATGTCAGCTAGAACCCAGGTTGTCTGATCCACATGGTTTCAAACAGAGGGCCCTGATCGTGTCGAACGAGGAAATACATGACGGTATCTAGCCTCCGGTCGAACGAGGGATCCCGTCCGTTGATCATAAGATCAACGGTCCAGATTGCCTCGAGCTTAAATTGGAGAAAACCGAAACCCTAAAAACAAGAAAAGGCTCGTTCTCTCGATCCACTCTATGGATTGCTATGAAATTTTAAACCTAATATCTACATGTGAATAGAAATCATGGGGTACCATCCTCTTGGCTTAGAAAGTGCTTTCTAAAAAGCTATTTAAACTTAAGTGTTGTGGACAATCCTAAGGGATTTTAAGAGGTTTTACCGTTTGATCTTCAAAATCTTGATATGGTTGCACTTGTAGACTATCCTCGTACATTTTTCTTCTTGAATCCTTGATCAAACGAGATACAGATCAAATGGATCAAGCCTTGGATGGATCTAGCCTTAGCTCATCGAATCTTACCGCTTGTGAGTTGGAAACGTCGGGATTTGATTAGGGAAGGTAGAGGAATCTCTCTAGAGCTCCCACACGAAGTTTCAAGTGTTGAGGCGGTCTTGAGAGAGTATGAGTGAAAAGTGCCTATTCAAACCCTAATTCTTCCTATTTAAAGTCCAAAGCTTTTGATCAACGGTTGGGATCGACTCTAGGGGAATTAGGAGGGAAATTAACTCATATTGGCCGTGGGTTTGAATTTTGAAATCAAAGGAATCGATTAATGGCTTTAATTGCAATTAATAGACTCTTAATTTGATTTAAATAATTTGATTTGACCAAATAAAGGCTCTAGTTGACCAAGTCAAAGTTTGACTTGGTTGACCTAGCCAAATTGACCCAAGGGAAGAGTATATTGTCATAGAATGGGTCATAGCTTGGTTTGGATGAATTTGATTTGGAACCAAAAGGACTTAATGGGTCAAAATTGAACCATTAAGACTTGGGTTGACCAAGTCAATAGTTGACCTGGTTAACTCAGTCCATTGGGTCCAAGGAAGTGAAGTATGGACAAAAGAGAGGTCAACACCATTTTCCCTATTTTTAATCTTCAAGTTGTCTATAATCTTAGATATTAAAACAACTTGTGCAGTCAAAATTAATAAAGTATCTGATTTATAAATTTTGGCTACTTTTTTAGTATTTACCCTATTAACAGGCCACTAGAAATTATTAGTACTCAATTCCTCTATTAATTTATAAGCTTCCTCAAATGGCTTATGCATTAATGATCCTCCATCTGCAACATCAATTATCACTCAACGAGATCCTACTAAATATTATAAATTGTTTGAATAATCAACCAATCAGATAATGCATGAAGTGTCATTTTCTAAGCATTTCTTTAAATCTTTTCCAACTCTCATAAATGGATTCTTCTTCAAATTGAATAAAATAAGTTATGTCATTTGTATGTTTGATAGTTTTTTAAGGTGAAAAATATTTAGCAAGAAACTTATGAGCTAATTCATTTCAAATGGTTATAGAACCTGGGGATAAAGAACTCAACCATATTTTAGCATTATCTCTTAGAGAAAAAGGAATCAATCTAAGTCTAATAAAATCATCACTAACACCATGTACCTAAATTTTGTAGAAATTTCTAGGAAACCAGCTAAATGCAAATTTGTATGTTCTGCAAGAGTTCCCCAAAATTGAGAGTTTTGAACCATTTGAATGATAGTTGGTTTTAATTCAAATTAATTAGCATGGATTGGAAATATATTTATACTCTAATAAATTATGTCTACTAAAGGGTTTGCATAATCCTTAAGAGTTTTAGAATAACTTTACTAACTTAGGTTCAACCATTTTCAAGATCTTTTTTATTTTTTAAATTTTAGATAGTGTTTTCTCAATTTTAGGATTAAATGTCAAAAGTTCCTTTCTATGACTATAAAGCATACAACAATAAATATATAAATAATCAAAGTAAAATAAAATAAAATAAAAGAATAAAAAGAATATATATATATAAGGTCTAACTATCCAATTAATTCAATAATATAGTGAAAATTTTGAAAAAGTAAAATACTTCCCTGGCAATGAAAACAAAAATTTGATGGGGACTATGGAGTAACCTATAGAATTATGAAATGATTTAGAGCTTATTTAACCTCTAATAATGCTTAGGTTTTCTTTGATATAAAAATTTTAATAACACCACTTAATATACATAGGTATACATGTTGAAATAAGTAATATAATGATAGAGTAAAAGTAATTTTTGGTAGGTAATATGATCTTATTTAAGTAGAATCTGCTTAAATAAGATCGGATTGTCTTAATGAAATATCAAAAAATTTGCTAAAAATAATATTGATAGAGTAGAGTATCGATCCCATGAGGAAGATATGCTCACTTATAAACACTTGTACCATTTACTAAAATTACAATAATTATCCTACTCTATAAAAATAGATGTTGTAGATATTCAATCAATTAAATAAATTTAGATAAAGATAATGAATAGACTATATGGATATAATGTTTTTGATTAATGAGTATAAATAACATATTTCTCCTAATAATTCTCTTTTAATTGTGATGTTATTTAGAGCATAGGCATATATATATATATATATATATATATATATATATATATATATATATATATATATATATATATATATATATATATATATATATATATATATATATATATATATATATATATCATGCTTGTAGGAACAAAGGATGTCCACTGAATTATTATGGTTATATCATCTCCTTAATAATTTAGTATATTTTAAGCCCAATGCCTAGGCATGGTGCATACTAATTCAATATTCTTTGTGACTGCTTTCCTCCATCGAGGCCCCATTTTACACCTAATTCTAACTATGCATATGGCTACTATGGCCATTAAATTAAGATTTGGTAATACTAAAAATATATTTTTCATCATTTAAGGAATAAGACAACTCATTAGTACTACATATGATATTGATATCATCAATAAAAAACTAGAGAATTTAGCCAGACATGCACTAGAATTGAAGCAAACTCATTTTCATTAATAGCATGATAGAAAGAAGATATAAGAGATAGATATCATCAAAATGGTTCAATGGGTCTCTTCTACACTCCTATTTACGCATAAATTTTCATTCACAAATACAATTCAAACACTCTAATGATGGTATCAAGTACTTCTCTAAATTTTCTTAGTAATCACCCAAAGGGAAATTTAGAGAAGCACTCTGAATGGTACTAAAACTATTTAAGTGACTAAACTCTTCTACTAACATAAAATAATGGCTATTTAAAGGAAAACACAAAGTAGGCATATGGCGCTACGCTGCTAGAAATATCAACACCACTACATTTAACAAATGAATAAATGTCGTGATATTGCTTTTTTGGTTCCACCGCGGTGCTTGCTAATGTGAAGTAGTTACTTAGCAAACATTCACATTATTTCACTGACAAATTATGTCTGTTAGAAGTTACAACTTCTACACCCCGGTGCTGATGACTTTCGAATGCTACGGCACCGAAAGATTAATTTGGGCACCGAGGTGTTATAGAGTGTGAAGTTGAACTTTTGACATCTCAACAGTTTTTGAAAGAGAGGTTCGCACTTCAATATCATTATTTTGGCACCCTGGTGGTGTCATTGATGAAACTTTTATTAATTCCAATGTTGCAGTGCTATATGAACCGTCAAATTTTATGCCTTTTTTTATTTTTTTTCTTACACAATGTAACTAAATTAATACATTTTCACTAAAAATATTATACCTAAAATAACAAATTTTTTACACTTATTAATAACCCCGCTCTTGTAAATATATGGACTAAAAGTTTTTTTTTTTTTTTTTGAAGAATATGGACTAAAAGTTGAAGCTAAATTTTACATTATAGATTTATAGTCTTCCTTTAATGCACTATTGGGTGGACCTTGGCTCCATGAATATAGAATAGTGCCTTCCTATTTTCATCAATGTGGTAAATACTCTCATAAGGGGGTTAAACACTATATAAAAGGAGATTTGAACCATTTTCAATTCATGAAGTAGGAATATATAAAGATACTTCATATTATCTTTTTAAAAAGTATACATTCATCTCAAGAAACTTCAAACTACTAGAAGAAAATAAAGAAGAAGAATTAGATAATGAAAAATAAATAAATAAACATTAAATCATCTTAACCTCAAATATGATGATAGTTATTATCCTGCCCTCCTCACAAAAAGATCATATAACCTCTCGTCAGTCTAGAGGGAGAGGTAGAGGATGGAAAAATGTAAAATATATATATATATATATATATATATATATATATATATATATATATATATATAGTATGGAAAAAGGCTCCAGTTATACATATTGATTCGGAATATAGTTTGAAAGAAGAGTCTTATGTATTTGAGAAAAAGAAAAAAGCTATAGAGTATAGGAATACTAATGAATAAGAGAAGTTAAAATTTCTGTAAGAGCAGACAATGATGAGGATCGGGTCTAGATCTCTTAAGAAGAAAATATGTAAATGATTACCTTTGATAGATTAAAGAAGTATGCAGAGAGCGTGACTCTAACTTCATCATAAGAAAATGATATAGTTGGGTTGGCAATTAAGGTCTATCTTTCTCTGAATCTAGACTATAAAGCCAATACCTTTATACCTTCCACCAGCAAAACTATAAAAACTAATGTAAACCTCAATTATCCTTTTCTAAATAAAATAATATGACTTCCTTTTGATGGGTACTCTAAATGTGTAAAAATAATTTGCTAAAAAAGGTTTCACATTGCTAACATAGACTAGAGATGAAGCGCAACAGTTTGAGAACATCTTGAACACTAAAAATTTTAAATATACATCTAATGTATGTGTTGGATTTGGTATTATTCATTCATTTAATGATGATGAGTATTGCTTAGTTAAAACCAATAATATTGACTTTGATAATTCTATATAAATGTTGTTAAATTTGTTAATTGATTATACTTAGAGACTTTAGATGATCTGAATGGATCTCAAGTTAGAGATGCACCCCCCAAATTTAAAGAAGTGATTAAATTAATGATTGGTGATATAAAAGAAATAAATTTGGGAACTAAAGAAGTCCCTCATTGATCTTTATAAGTTTTTTATTGAATGAGGATGAGGCAAAAAAATGATCAAGTTGCACTTAGAATTTGAAGATTACGTTTTCTGGAGTTATGAAGAAATGCTCATATTATCTCCATATATTATAGTTCATAAAATATAGATTCAATATGATATGATTTCTCTCTAAAATAAACACCATAAAGAATGCAAATTGAAATTGAATAGTAAGTAATCATTGAAATCAAGAAGTTAATAAAAGTTAGTTTCATCATGGAGAAAAAAAAAATCCAACTTTGTTAGCTAGTATTGATCCAATAAAGAAGAAAAAGGGTCAAATCTTTATATATATCAACTATACTAATTTAAATAATACTTATCCTAAAGATAAGTTTCTGCTTCTTATATTGAAACTCATGGTAGATATTACCTCTTCGCGTGCAATATTCTCCTTTATGGATGGATCATCTAGTTACAATCAATTTAAAATGGCTCTTGAATATGAAAATATGACATTTAGAACATTGATAGGAGTCTACTATTATCTTCTTATGCCCTTTATATTGAAGAGCACTGATGTAACATACCATTGGGCAATGACGAGAACTTTTTATGAACATATTCACCAACATGTCGAGTGTTATATCAATGATCTTTTAATTAAATTTTTCAAAAGGTAAAAACATTTAAATGACCTGAAAACTATATTCAAAAGATTATGTTAGTTTAATCTTAAAATGAACCCATTAAGTTTGCATTCAGCATCAGTTAAGGGAAGTTTCTAGGTTTCATGGTAAGGCACCATTGAATCAAAATTGATCCATCTAAAATTAAAGAAAACTTGGAAATGATGCCACCTAAAAGTCTCACACAATTGAGATCTCTTCAAGGTAGGTTAGCATATTTGTGAAGATTTATATCAAATTTATTAAGTAGATGCAAGAAAGATATACATTTACAATGGGACGATAGTTATTAAAAGGATTTTAATAACGTTAAACAAAACCTTATGAATCCTTTAATATTTGTTACTTTTATCCTAGAGAAGCCATTGAACCTATATATAATAGCTTTCAGTGAGTCTCTTAGAACCTTAATAGAACAAGTTAATAAGGAAGAGAAAGAGAATGCACTTTATTACCTGATTAAAGGTTGTTAAAATTGAAGTGAATTATCCTTTAATCGAAAGCAATAATTGGATTTGATCTTAACTACTCATAAGTTGAGGCACTATATACTTTCTCATAAAGTAATTTGATATCCAAAGTAAATCAGTTATAGTATTTAATGACTTATCTAACATTATCAGGAAGATTAGCTTAGTGTTTTATGATTCTATTGCAATTTGACATAACTTTATTCCCTTGCGCACAGTGAAAAGTTAAGCCCTACTAAACTTCTAGTAGCACATCCAGTTCTAGATGATCATCTAGTAAATAATTAACTACTATATGAATAAATTATAAAATTAGAAGTTAATGAAAAACCGTCCAATAGTTTTATTTTGATGGTGTTACATCTTGTTTAAGTGATAAAGAACCATAAGATATTTCACCCTGAAAAGATTGAATTGGTCTAGTATTTATTACTCCAATGAAGGGTCTGATGTACTACTCTTATCACCAACTAGAACATTATACAAATAATAATGTTTAGTATGAGATGTTGATAATATGTATAGAGTTGATAATTTAAAATGATATTAAAGAAGTAAAGATAAAAGATATGAAAATTTACATAATTTTAAAATATAATTTGATTCTATATTATCAGTGTATGATGAAATTAATCGAGCTGATTCTAATTTTGATTTTATATTAGAAACAACATGGAAGAACACCAAGGTGGATGCTCTAATAAAGCTCACTATATCATTAACCTGTCTAAAAGAAGATTCATTTCTAGTAGATGTACAAAATCACAAGGTCTTATCACCTATAGATATATAATACATAAATAGAAAATCCCTAGCTGGGTGAAGATTTTGTTTGTTATAGATAATAGAGCGATAGATTGGATACTAACCTTCATTGACTATTTTCTAAAGATCAAGTCCCCTCATGATAAAATAGCTTTTAACCAAATTAAAAGAAGATCATTATTGTACACTTTAATCAATGGAAATCTATACAAAAAATCATTTAATTTGATGTGATTATGTTGCCTCAATAAATTAAAAGCCATAATATAGTAGAAGAAGTACATGATAGTTATTATAGTGCCCACTAGTCTAGCACTAAAATGAAAATGAAGATTAAAAGAATGGGATATTAGTGGGCAGTAATGATTGATAAGTGTAAAAAGATTACACATCATTACCATTAATGTTAGGTACACATTGTAGTTATTCACCAACCAACAAATATCCTTAATCCAATAAAAGCCTCATGGCCATTAAAAAGTTAGGGTATGGGTATCATCGATCTGATTGATTTTCCATTCTCTAGAGGTCACATATTTATACTTATAATGACATATTACTTTTGAAATGGGAAAAAGAAGTATTGTTGAGATAGGTTGAAGTACAGCATATTTTGTTGGGTAATACACTCCCCCGTATTATTTTGTTCTAACTATTTAAATATAATAGTGTTGGATAATTCCATTTAGGCACCATCCTATTTTAAATCTAAATTTTATTCTCAAGGTTAGGTGTGACCCTCTATACATAGGAATCCTTTCCTTTTTAATTCATATTAATTAATTAACACAATCTCTAGAATTATCCTAGTCTAACCATCTAAATTTTCTTTCTTTAGATATTTCTCCCACTCAGGTCTAAATCTTCTAAATCTTACTATTTGGATTTGGTTAGTAAGTTTATAAATATTCCCCTTTTCTCATTTTGATATGGCAAGGCAAATGCAAGATTCTTATAAATCTTTATCTTATTGTTTTGATATGGTCAAGCAGACATTAAAACTTTTAAAATCTCTCAATTCACTATTTTTATTTTGTTAAGTAAACTTTTAGTTATCTTACTTTGTTGTTTCAATATAGTTAGGCAAAGGCACAATATTTCCAATCAAACCTGACTTGTTAGATATAGATCCCTCTTTCAAGTTCTTTTACAATTTAAATATATCTAATTGGGCTGATTTCCTTATTATATATCCAATTTGATTAAATCAACAATTTTTAGATTATTTCCTTTCAATTATTTGTCAATTCAATTCTTTGTAATTCTATTGATTACTTTGGTAAATGCAAATATGCTTATTTAGTTTTATAAGTTTACCATAAATATTAAGGGCCCATTTGTTGACCTTATTTTGTATGAGGTCAATTCCTTATAATTATCCTTACTCGATCATTAAAGATTATTTAATTTGCCAAGTTCAATCATAAATTTTCAATCCCAAAATAAGTAAAGGTTGAATGTTTTATCATCTTTTAGTCATTTAAGGATGTTCAATCATTCAATGATTTATATTCAATAAAACATAAAAATTTAGATTTAAACCATTCTAAATTCAAATATTCAAGCACTTTCAATCCTTTAATCAAAATTCATTATATAGCTCAGTCTATAAAATCTAATTCAAAGATAAACCCTAAAGCTCTTTGAACTTTTCTCTTTCCTAGAGAAATTTTTAATTGGATAAAAACCCTAAGTAAAATGGTTGACTAAGAAACCATTAAACTCTAAAACCCTAAGTTCAACTTTATTAAAACTTTTAACAAAGTATGACCTTTCCATGACCTAAAATCACTTCTTCCAAAGCCTAAATCGCATTTGAAGTGAATTAAACCTAACCCCAAAGTATGTTCAATCTTGGTTGACCAAACCAACCCTAAACCTCTTAAATTTTAATTATAATGATCTATATTAAATTAAGGCACACTATAACCCTTTGGGAATATCCATTGGGTCTCTAAGGTTTAGTCATAGGTGGCCAAACCCTTAGGCCCATTGGGCTAACCAAAGTATCCAAAAGGGGTATCCATTGAGCCATTTCCCAACTTAAGTCAAACAATTCCAATTAGGAGCTCAAGAATCCAATGCATCAACCATAGCCAGCCCAGCCTCTAGGGTTACTTGGGTTAACTAATTGGGTTGACCCAAAGTATAAAAAAGTTTAAATAAGTGAGCCATATTAAGCCCAATACAACCCAAAAAAATCACTTGCATTTACTTCCAACACCTTTGAGACACCTGACAAAATCATTTTAAGGCAGGCGGTGGTAGAGGTGTCTGAAAGACCAAGAAACAGCCATACACATGGCTTGGTATAGTCATATCTCCCTCAATAACTTATCATATGGGCTCTAACTGTGTAGGTGATCTACCTTGAGCCTATTGGTCCATCTCTAAAATTCTTTATTTCTTAATGTTGTTGGACCTAGATTGAATTAAGGTTACATTCAGTTCGCTAAACACTATAAATACTCTAGAACTTTCTATTACAAGGTCATGGAATTTTCTTTAAAAAAAACTTCCTAGCCTTCTAACTTTCATTCCCAAGCTCCAATCATCATCTATGGTGACTTTGAGTGAGCTCCGGCGATCCAGACCTAACCAAAACCAAATTCTTATTTCAATGAGATTTAGACTCTATAACCTAAAGAAGAATTGCTCTTTGGGGTAAAAAAAATTTAGATCAATCAAGATTTAGCACAATTCATCACGATACTGAGGTGGGATCTAAATGTGTACTCTTCATCCTCAAGTTTCACTAAAGTTTGAAATAAACCTTCAATCTATGGGCATCCAACCATTGGATTAAAGGTTCATAAGAAGATGTTCTCATTTTATAAAAATCATAACAAAATAAAAAAAAATCTTAAAAATACAAAATATATTGCATTCAGCTCTAAATAAAACTTAAAATGTATTTAAAGTATTAAACCTCTAAAACTTTAAAATAATAAATTATAGTTAAATTTTGGTCAATATAAGCAACAAAGTATAAAAGAATAAATAAAATAAATAATGATAAATAATAAATAAATAAATAAAATACAAAAGTGAAATAAAAAAATAAATCAATCAATCAATTAAATAAATCTAAATTTAATAAATAAAATGAATAAAAAATATTAAAATAAAATAAATAAAATGTAAAGGCTCATAAATGAAATTAAATTGATTTAAAAATCAATTAAATTTTAAAAATAAAAAAATTCAACTTAAACAAATAAAATAAATTAAACAAATCAAATAAAATGGATGAATTTAAAAAAAAAATGTTAAGAAATCAAAGCTTTATATGTTGGCTTTATCTCTTAAAAGGGAGCAAATGCATTTGATTTGGAAAGCTTAAGACTCTCTCAATTGAAAACTTTAAAGTTTACTTGAATTATTATTTAACAGGGTTCTTTAAAACAAAATGAATCATTAAATAAAATGTTGATAAAATTGAAAGGACTCTACATAATTATTTTATATCTTTGGAGGGGAACAAATGCGTTATAATAACAAGCCTTATGACTAGAAGATTAGCGACTTCAAGCACTTTGGACTCATTAACTAACATGGTTCTTTAAAAATTAAAATAAAATAACTTAAATAAAAAATATTATAAAAGCTAAATAATTAAATATTAAAATTAAAATTAAATACTCTTTAATCTTAAACAAATAAGATAAATGATATAAAACTTTAAATAAAATAAACTTAAGATATATCCACGCCACATACATACTTTAGATGGTTTGTTAGGACAACCAACTCTAGCATAGGCTTGGCCGATGGTTTATTTTGGTTGATTATTTGAGATGCCTTGCTTGGAGGTTATCAACCAAGCTTATGTATTTACTTTATATACTCTAAATTTCTTACATGCATTCATTACATTGATAGATATTGGCATTACACCTTTACTTTACTTGTAGTACAACTTACATTTTAGTAGAAAGAAGAATGTTTCTAAGAGCAATGTTAAGTATAAAGTATAAATATAAATGTAAAGTTTAGATCTATTGTATAATTTGATTGAGTTGTAAAGTGTCATTAGTTATAAAGGATTTTAAGGTGATAACTTAAAAACAGTTAATGAGCTCCAAAAGGAAATGTTTTCAGAAATTCACAACTTGTTGCAAGTTCTCCTGAAGGATGCAGGGTTTGTGGGTACTAAAGACTTGGAGACTCAGGATAGTTTTTCTAATTTAAAGCTAGATGGCACATCTATGGATTCGTTGGTGGTTGTTGGAGGCTTGTTAGGAGTTCTTCTGAGCTTAGTTGTTATTACGTGTACTGCTCTTGCAATTATTTTTAGTTATTTTGTTTCTCGTGTTGGTTCTTTTTGCCTCTTTGGATCTAAAGTAATGATATATGGGATTCTTACTAGTTCGCATTTTCTACCTTTTGGGAACTCTGGGACACTAACCAACCTTTTAGGTTGTTTAAATATTTGGTGTCTGCATCACCCCATGGGTTTAAAATGAGAATTAGTAGATCACATATCGATTATGATAGATTCTAAAGGGTTGTTTTTCTTTTGCTTTTTAGTTTATAATTCTTTTTCCTTTTATTAATGCTATATGCATCCCTTAAGAAAAAAAAGAGAGACATTCACTTTTTGAATTCTATAAAATATTCAAGACCCAAAAGATTTGAAGATTAAAATATGCAATCATATTTAAATTTATGTTATATATGAGTAAAAAATCCAAGCCTATTATGGTGGAGCTTGGTGATAAGTGTAAATTATGTACAATTTATGAGTTTTATTTTTAATGAAAATATTTTATTTTAGTTTTTATGCAATAAAAACTCAAAAGTGTTAGAAATTCTAAGAATCCAAGAGTGCTGCCGCTTCTGATGAAACCATGCGACTTCGCTGCCCTCAATACCATCGAGGCGCCCTAATTCTAACATTGAGGCACCAAATTCTCTATTGGTAATTGTTGCTGCATCAACAAAAGCAGTTTTGCTGCATTATCAGCACCACAACATCAAAAAGTTAGCATGGCAGCGTCATATTCTCTATTTTCAAATGCCACAAAACTATAATTTCTCATTCATTGGTACCTTTTCTTCACTTGAGTACCATAGCGCTCGAATGTTAACAACACTGCAGCGTTATAGTATAACTTACAAGGGCCATATAATATTAATGAAGAGATACAACTATTCACTATGTAATTGATCCACATCAGTAAGCACCATAGTGGTGGAGATGTTCCAGTGTCGAGGTATTAGTTCACTTCGAGGGAACTACGGTGCCAATCTTCCAAGCAACATAATGGAAGATGAATTTTTTGTATTTTTCTATTAATAGTTGTGATGTTATATTTGTAAGGGTGTTCAGTAACTTGTGTAAATTTAATACTTTTTAGGTACTTCTTTTGTTCCCTCTTAAAGAAGATCTAAGGAAGGCTAAGGAAATACAAGATACAATCATTTGGAGTGTTAAGCCTATTTCTTGAACCAACTCTAGAAGTGAAAGAGAGTAGTGTCAAAAGGAAATACTTTGATCCTTTCTGGTGATATCACTCTCGTATATTTTCTTTCATTCATAAATTTTACTAAAAATAAGTTTACTTATTATTTATTCTTTATATGTCTAGTTCTCTTATTTTTGAATTAATGATGTAAAGCGCATGTTGAGTAATAGTGAAAACTCTTTTTTTATAATTATTAAAAAATATTTTCAATGTTATTTTGTTCTTTATTTAATGCCCATAGTGTCTATAGATGCACTTAAAATATTGTGTGATTCTCGATAGAGGAATACAAGAATAACCTGGAATATTGATATAGGATATTTGCATGCCAAGACATAGGATGTAAAATGTTCTAGGTTCTTAAGGCGATACTATAACTGTACGAGGTCAGCAAGTGTCATTTTTACCCTTATAAGCTCTATAGAGATCTAGGGATGCATATGCTTTGAATCACATCTATAATTAAGAGTTTCATTTGGAAAGATATGAAAGTTATATTAATCAATCTAAAACACTTTATTAAATATTATAACCAATGTTTTAACTATTTTATTCACTAATAGAATCTTTAAAAGTATCATTTTTATTTCAATAGGTTATTTCAATTAGAGTAAACAGTAGTAGTTTATTGCTAGTAAGCATACTTCCTCATGAGTTTAACAATCAAGTCTATCACTTTATCACTTGATTCAACATGCATACTTAAGTATATTAAGTATGGTTTGTTATTATTATATAAAAAAAAAACTTAAACATTATTTATGGGTGATAGAACCCTATATTTTTATATAATACAAAATTTCACTCAATAGCCTACACATTATATTTTTGGTACCATTTTTTAGGAAGTATTTTACCTTTTATAATTATAATTATATTATTGAGTTAATTACATTATTAGACCTATCATATCTTTTATTTTATTTTATTATTTGTTGATTACATATTAATGGTTAAATGCTTTATAGAAAAAGAAATGAATCTTTGTTATTTGACTCTACAATATAATGAACCCTTTCAAAAATTTGAAAAAAAAAAAGAGAGTAAAAATGAATCAAAATATATTAGAACGAGATCATTCTAGACCTCTTAAAGATTATGCTTCCCTTTAGTAGATGAAAATCATAATACTAATAATAGACCTATGATCTAAGATAATAATTTTGAATTGAAACATGTCATAGTTCAAATGGTTGAAAATTCCCAATTTGGAGGAACACCTGTTGAAGATATAAATTTACACTTAGCCAATTTCTAAGATGTGGTTTAATTCATTACCCCTATGCTCTATGACAACTTGTAATGAGTTAGCTCATAAGTTTCTTGCTATGTATTTTCTAATTTCAGAGACTACTAAATTTAAAAATGATATCACTTTTTTTTCTCCAATTTGTAGGAGAAACATTTTCTGATAGTTGGGAGAGATTTAAGGAAATACTTAGGAAGTACTCTCACTACTCTCACCATATTTTACCTAATTGGTTAGTTATTCTAATATTTTATATTGGATTTGTAGGATCTCTTGGAGCAATCATAGAGGCAACAACAAGATGATCCTTAATGACTAAGCCATTCGTGGAAGTATATGAATTAATAGAGAAAATGGCAATTAATAATTTCCAATGGCCTGCTAATAAGATAAATCCTGAGAGAGTAGTTTACATTTTTTAATCTAATGCTTTTTTATTATTATCTACTCAAGTTGCAAGAATTTCTAAAAAATTGAGTACAATATAAGTGAATTCTGGATTAGGAACTAAAATCTATGCAATTGGAGGATTAAAATTTAATTGAAAATAGTAATGTGTAGGAGATTGAAAATATTTATTTGATTGGAAGACAAAATAATATTTATGCTAATACATATACTTTATGTTGAAGGATCCATTCTAATTTTAGTTGGTCAAATAAAGATGTTGGTAATAATTAATAGAATTTGGGTCAAAATAATTGAGTAGATCGGAACAATACTCAACAACCTACTATAATCCTAAACCCACAAATAATTCTATATTTAATTAAACAATCAATTTGGAAGTAGAAAATCAACATAGGAAGATGTAGTGATACAATTAGGAACTCAATAACAAAATCAAGCTCTTTCTATTAAAATTTTGAAACCTAATTAAGTCAGCTTAGAATTTTAGCTAATAGAAGACTTGATGGATCATTACCGAACAATACTAAAGTTAACCGAAAGGAAATAAGAAAAAGATCCAAGTGATAATTATTTAAATAGTGGTAGTAATGTACCGCAGCCAAATTGATAAATCTAGGAAGGTTTAGTTGAAATTATATACTTTGTGTTGTATGGGAGGCAACCTAAATTTAAATTTAGAGCCATGTTATTTTGAATTTACATGAATCATGTTACATATGTTGTTGTTTTTTAAATAATTTTCATTGTGTTCTAATAAATAAAGTAATGATCTAAATTTAATTAATAAGAAATGAGCACAATTTTAATTGAGCATTATAGTGCTGAATGATATAACATCGTAGTGTTAAGCTCCCAAGAACCTTAACTTTCAAAATATGCGCTGCAACACTAAACCTCAAAATATCCTCATCTCTAACCAAAATTTTCTTAGTTAATTAAGCATCGTAGTGCTAATTGTTTGAGATCCATAGAACCTTGTCATTTAAGTCAAACAAAAGTGTGGTTCTAACAAGTCAAAAAATATTTTACAGTTATAACTTTAATTATGAAACTTTGTTAAGCCTCGTAGTGTTAATAACGTACATCTTGATGGCGTTACATGCTCATTATTATTTTAGTAAGAGCACAGTAGCAGTTACAAATATAAGCATCGTTGCTCTTACACATATCAAACGTCAAAGTGGTAGGAAATTCCAAAGAGACGCTACAAGATGCCAAAACTAAAGCTGATGCACCACTTAGCTTGAACCACTATAGCGCCTATTAGTTTGATTGGTTTGCCATATTTTTCATGCACTGAACATTGTGGCACCATTTCTTTCAGCACTACAGTGCTCTGTTGACTTACAAAATGGGGGGTTATGTTTTTCATTTCACTTCATTCATAACATATCAATTTTTTCAAACTTTTCTCCTTTGCAATCCTCTAAAGCTTGGTGAGCCCTAAAATGTATTAAAAGAAGAGTGCTTCCTCTTCCATTGATAAGAGAAAATTCATTTTTTTATGTAGAATCTAGGTTTGCTGACTTAGTTTTGACAAAACTACTAATTCCAAAGTGAGATTTTCAGAATCCAAGCCACTCAATTATGTAGACAATTATGAGTAGTGGTTGGGAAATTTTTTGCAAAGAACCATTTGCTACCATTATAAATGTGGTCATAGAACTTTTTGTTCATGGAAAGGAGTAAGTAGATAATAAATGTTATAATATGGGTAAGTGGGTCCCTCTAATTCTGTGGTGAAAAACAAAATTTACTAACTTTGGGTTTTTTTAATTTGATGAATACACTACTTTTAATGGGAAACCTATAGATCTTAAAGATATCCTGAATATTCTTTATGGACCCAATAATATAGTGAGTTTGAAAAAGAGAGCAAATAAAATTATCAATTTCCCTACCACCTACCTAACCAAAATCACTAAAGTCTTGCACTATTTCATTTTTGCATGATAACTACCAAGTATGAATTTTAGCAAAGTTACTCATGGTCATGCCCTATTAAACTATACTATTAAAATGGGGTACCCCATTGATATAGGGAAGCATATTTTCTCCTCTCTTGTATATATCATTAGGGGTACCACTTCTGTTGGGTTAGGGTACCCTTCTTTTGTTTATGCTTTATGTGTTCTAGCTGTTGTAAGGGGGGGGGGGGGGGGGGGGGGGGGGGGGGAGCAAACTAAAGTAAAATTATTCCTCGTTGCATTCATTACAAAAAAAAAAAAATGGGATTTAAGCAATCTATGAAAGAAGAGGAAAAAGGAGACCTTAGTGAGCCTAGACTGTCTGGAAGGCCTAGTTGTAGTAGCGATAGTAGGAGTACTAGAACTCCTAAGACATTAGGAGTTAATGCGGCTGCATTGAGAAGGATGATGGAAAAGGTGGTGTACTTCTATGAAGAAACCAATGATTGGATGTTGAAAATGAGTATAAGGATGGCCCATAACATAGACCATCAAGAAAAGTGATAGTTTGTCAGGGATGTTAAGCCCTTATGAACTAGCCCGAGGCTAACCAAGAGGGGGGGATTGGTATTTAAAATTTTCTTCAAACAAAATCACAAACACAATAAAAAAATCACCAAAGAAATTAAAGTACATAAATTAAATTTAGAAAAACAATAAGAAATAGCACACCAAATTTTATAGTGGTTCAGTTAACTTGACCTACGTCCACTCCTTAGAGCCTCTCCTCCGGGTATTGCACTAAAATCAGTGTCTCTCCTTTTTCCTTCATAGCAAGGTGGAGAACCCCGTATAAAAACCTCTTTTCACTGACCCCGGTGAGGCAGAGAACCCAACTCCTTTTACTTCCTCCTGAAACATGAAGAGAACCTAACTCTTTTTGCTTCATCCTAAAGTAGGCAGAGAACCTTAATTAGTTGATGAAGTATACCTCTCTCGAACCTCCAAGGAACTAGGGATGATGACTGGAGAAGACAATTTGGATCCTTGCTTGGAGAAACCTTTATGAAATCTCTCACAAAACTCCCCCTCATAAGATCCTCTCTCTCTCTCTCCCTCCCTTGCTCTCCCTCTCCTCTTGGCGCTCTCAGGTCAATACAGCAGTAAAAGATCTCCTCTTTAGAAAATAAGATATCTTATAAAGAAGGGCTTCAAATCTTTCCTAATTTTTAATTAATTTTCAGACATCATCCAGGATGATCGATTTATCATCCTATACAATTAGTTCAAATTTAGCTCAATTAGCCAGGATGATTTGGGAAAGTCTGACAATTAAAAGGTTCTTTTATTCAGATCATCTAGGATGATATTATATCTTCATGTACAATTAGTTCAAGTCATCAAATATCATCCAAAACATCTCCTTTGATGGATATATAGAAAATGAAAAAAGTAACTTGATCATCCAGAATAATCTCACGATCATCCGGGGCGATTAGTACAGAACGTCACATATCGTCCAGAATATTGCCCTGGATGGATGTCTGGACGATGAAAAATAACTGGATCATCCAGGACAATTTTGGATTTTCCTTGACAATTAGTTTAAATTATTATATATCATGCTATTTAGATCATCCAGGAAGAACTAAGATTTGTTTAACTGATCATCCCGGATGATCCTTCGATTGTCCAGGACGATGTGATTGAGCAATCAAATCTTAATTGTTTTCTTTAATTATCAAACTAATTTAGGCATAATTGTAGTGCATCATCCAGGACGATGACCTGGATGATGTCTAAAAATAAAACATGTCAAAAAAGTTGTGGCGGATGATTCTTTCTTATTTGAGCCTATTGTCCCGGATGATGATAATATTGTCTAAGATGATTTACTTAATTGCGGCTGCCTTAATCAAGATGCCCTAATTAGGGTTTCTATTTTTAACTGATCATCCAGGATGATTTCTGATCGTCCTAGATGATATGATCAAAAACCAAAAAAACTCTAAAATAGACAGAATTTTTCCCCTAAGTGTGAGTGTGTGTGTGCAATGTTACTTAGCTTTAGGAACCACATTATTACAATGGACTCAAATAAAGGTAAAAGACACTTGACGTACATTACAAGCTAACTTTGTCCTAATCTACCCAATTTTTAGCTATTTTTATTTGCAATTTGATCTTGTGGACCTGAAATATTAGTAGGCAAGGCAGTCGTAGAAAAAATAGAAGTAATAGAAATATTTGCTATCATCAAAATTATAATTCCTGAATCTAAATTCGTTATAAAAAGCATTATAGATACGCTGCTGACTTCAATGATGCACTTCTTGGAATGTTTAGAATTAATATTTTTATGGAGCATCCTGATGAACTTTAATTTCATCCACATTATCTTATGATCCTTTTGTTTGGCTGCCTGGTGAGAGAGGTAATGATTATAGTGATGATCAGGAGGAGGAGAAAGACCTTAACAGTTTATTACAGATATTAAGACCTTATGAACTAGCCCCAAGAAAACCAATAGGAGGAGTGAATTGGTAGTTTTAAAAACTTCAAACAAAAAGTACAATCTTTTTGAAATATTTTAAAACATCAAACCATATAATAATTCACCAAAAAATAAAGTGTGGAAATTAAAATGTGAACGCATAATAAGAAAGAGCACACCAGATTTTATAGAGTTTCAGTCAACTTTGTAGCAAATCTATTTTCATGAATTATGTTTTTGATGTTAGCAAACACTCTTGTTTCTCTATAACTATCTTTTTCTACTAACATTTCAGGACCACAAGATCGAACGGGAATCGGAACTAACTCAAGATTGGGTAGACTAGGTCTAAGTTAGTTTGTAATTTTTTTCCCTTTCTTGAGTCCATTATAACTGTTAAGGTGTTCTGATGCTAAGTAACCCTACACACACACACTTGAGTAATTTTTTTATCTAATATTTATATCGTCCTAGATGATCGGATTCAAAATAGGAACCCTACTCAGTCATCATAGTTAAGGCAGCCGTCATTAGCCGATCGGCCTAGAAAATACTTGTATCGGCCAGGACGATAGGCTTAAAATAAAAAGAATTAGCCACCATGATCTATTTAGGTATTCTTTATTTTCGGAAATTGGCCAGGACAATCTTGTATCGTCCCAGATGATGTAACATAATTATGCTTAAATTGATCTGGTAATTAAGAAAAACAATTAAGGATGATTGATACGATCACATCATCCTGGACGATCATAAGATCGGCCAGGACGATTAGTTTAAAAAACCTTAGTTGCTCTAGGAAAATAAATATTAAACAGCTCAAATTTTGGGCGATGGTCTGGACGATCAGGATCGGCCAGATCAAATTCTGGGCGATGCTTTGGATGATTTCTCTCTGATTTGAACTAATTGTTCGGGATGATTGTGAGATCTGCCTGGATGATCAAGCAATTTTGGAATTGTCCCAAACTCTTTTTAGAGTGATTGTCTGGCCTATAATCTGTGATTTGAACTAATCGTACATGATGATATATTATTGGCCTGGACGATATGAACATTTTTCTTCTATTTGTCCCAGATCATCCTAGCTGATTAGGCTTAAATTGCACTGATCATACAAGACGATATACCTATCATTCTGGATGATAATGTCGGCAACTTGTAATTAATGAGCTATTTTGAAGCTCTTCTATTTAAGAGATATTGTTCAACGTTTTGAACAATATTTTGCTACTGTCTTGACCTGAGAAAGCCTATAGGAGAGAGAGAGAGAGAGAGAGAGAGAGAGAGAGAGAGAGAGAGAGAGAGAGAGAGAGAGAGAGAGAGAGAGAGAGAGAGAGAGAGAGAGAGAGAGAGAGAGAGAGAGAGAGAGAGAGTGAGAGAGAGGGAGAGAGAGGGAGGATCTTGTGAGGGGGAGCTTGTGAGGGGGATTCACAAGGATTGCTCCAAGCATTATTCCAGTTCTGTTTCCACTAGAGTCTCTTGTCCTTCGAAGGGTTGGAAGAGGTAAGCTTCAGCGATTGATCAAGTTTTTCTGCGTGCTTCAGGCGGAAGCAAAAGGAGTTGGGTTCTCTGCCTTGCTGGTGGTGGCAAAAAGGAGGTGTTTGAAAGAGCTTCTCTGCCTAGCTATGGGGGATAAAGGAGAGTTATGATTGTAGTGGAATACTCAGAGGGCGGCTCCGGGGAGTGCACGTAGGTTGAGTTGACCGAACCACTATAAACCCTTGTGTTCTTTTTACTGCTTCCGCATCTAATTTTTTTGCACTTATTTTCTGTGGTCATTTTGATTTGAGCTTTATTGTGCTTTGGTTAAAAGATTTTTTAAAATACCAATTCACCCCCCCCCCCCCTCTTGGTTAGCCTTTGGCTAGTTCTTAAGGGCCTAACATCCTTAATGAACTTTCAAGTGGTATTAGAGCAGGATTCATAAAACTGAGTTTGAAAATTTTTTAATTTTGATCCATGACTAACTTTAGGAATCGTAATATAACGGAAGGATATTCTATTACACGACCACCTTTGTTCGACAATCTTCCTTTTGATTTTTGGAAAACTCCCATGTCTACGTTTTTATAATCTAATGATTATCGCATGTGGATGCTTATTAAATAAGGATATTCTCCACCTTCTCGTGAACTTAATGGAATTAAAACTGAAGTGCCTTTTACTGAATGAACTTTTGATGAAAGAGATTAAGCTCAACTTAATGCAAAGTTTTGAATTTCTTTTTCTATGCTTTAAAATATGAAGTTTACATGTGTGTTTCTACTTGCTCTACTAGTAAAGAGATTTGGGATAGGTTGTGCATTACTTATGAAGGAACCAATGAAGTTAAACAACCTCGTTTGAATATTCTCTTGCATGATTATGAACTTTTTGGTATGAAACCTTCTGAATCAATTTCTGATATGTATACAAGGTTTACTCAAATTGTAACTTCTTTGTATGCCTTAGGAAGATAACTTTCAAACTTTGAAAAAGTGAATAAAATTTTGAGATGCTTGCCTTCCTCTTTTGATGCTAAAATCAGTGCCATTACTGAATCTAAATATTTAAATACATATTCGATTGATAACTTACTTGGCTCACTCATTACTTTTGAGCAAGTGGTGAATCAAATAAATTTGGATGCAAGTGAGAAAAAGAAGGAGAAAACTGTAGCATTGAAGGCTAACAAAACGGACTTTGATTCTTCCGGGTTTAAAAGCGATGAAGTTGCCTTCATCACAAGGCAATTCAAAAGCTTTCTAAGGAAGAGTCACAAGCATCATCAAAATTGGAGAAAAGGTAAGGATAACAAATATTTTAATGGATCTTCTGATGTTGTTAATTTTGAATGCAGGAAACCTGGACATGTCAGAGCTGATTGTCCTATACTTCATGATCACTCAAGAAAAGTCAAAAGTGAGGAGAAACCTAAGTTCAAGAAGGACAAGAAGAGAGTTTAAAAGGCATTCTGGGTAGAATCTGCTTCTGATTTATCTGAGACTGAACCTGAGGAAGAAATAACAAACTTGTGCTTAATGGGAGAAGATCATCTTGATCAAAGTGATGAAGAAGAGGTATGTAAACCAACCTATGATCAATTACTTGAAATTTATGAGAAAATTCATGCATCATAAAAAAAACTTAAGAAAACTCATGCTAGTTTAAAATTGGAGCTTTTGAATTTACAAAAAGAACATGAAATTTTAATCAAAGATCATTCAACAATTAATTCAAATCATATGACTCTACTTGATGAATTTGATGAGTTAAATAAAAAGCATTTGGAATCGATTGATGAGCATGGTTCTTTAAAAGCTTCACACACCTCACTTGAATCTAATTTTAAGAAATATAAAGAGATGGAGCACAATTTGAGGATTAATAATAATCCTTTAAGAAGTACTAACTCGAGGTTTAAAGCTAAATTAGATACAATTAAGAGAAATTGGATGACACCCACTTTTGATCTAAAGCCAAGACCTAGGAAGAGGCATTATAACCCAAACCATTTAAGAAATCCTTTTCTTAGTGTTAGATGCTTATCATGTGGCACACTAGGACACATCTCATACACTTACACTGTTCACCATAGTACACATTGGGTGTAGAGACCAAAATTGCATGATTCACAGCATAGCACACATGCATTACGCTCTACTTTTCATAAGAAGGGACCCAAACCTGTTTGGGTTCCTAAATCTGATAGTTGTTGATTTTTAGAGGATTGCTCTCACCAAAGACCTCGTGAGAAGCATATGATACTTGGACAAATAGAAGCTCACAGTTCATAATTGCTTAAACTTGCTGCTTAATAAATTCTTGAATTGCATTTTGATTATTGTTATTTTTTTTCATTTTTGCTAGCTTTTTGTTTAGTCGTTCTAGTCATTTTTACTTTGGCTTTCTTTTTCTTTATGATGATTTTTCCTTATTCTTAAATTTTAGAGATTTATAGCCAATTAGCAGCTCTAAATCGGTTAAAGGGAGAAACACCGTTGATGGTTTTCCTTCCTCTAACCTCTTTTAGTAGTATAATTTTGTTCTCTAAACAAAAGTCTATCCCATATTAACAATTGGTTTTTAAAATTAAGATCTTTTTTATCTTCTTACAATAATCTACCTTATATATAATGCTCAAAGTTTTTATATATCTTTCAAGTTAATTGAATCTTGCCATTGCTTTTATAATATGATTTTGATTCTATTTTGTGGCTTATTTTTTCCTATATTAGAGAGTGAGATTATCTTCTCTAATATCTAGAAGATATACTCACAACTAAGAGTCCTTTTTTGAGAATTTGTTAAAGAGAATCTAGCTTGCAAAAAATAAACAAAAAAAGGGAATGGCCAATGATGCCAAATCAAAAAAAAAAATTATACACAAAGTGTATCAAAAATCAAAAGATACTCAAAGAGCCAATCAAAGTGATAAGAGGCATAAAATGGGCACTAAAGCAAGCTATCATCTCTTTTAAAAACTTTTAAAACTTAGAATAACTCATGGGTTATTTGATATTTTTTAAAGGCTTGATTTCAAATTCCATGATTGAGACAAATTACTTTGGTACATTATTTTATAAGATATTTTCTTTTTAACTAAATTTTGAACGGATCTTCTTTTTACCCAATTTGTTTGTTCTGAGTTAGGCCTTTTGTTTTCAAAAGATGATTTTTGCCCTGAAAGAAGTTCGAGCTAGGGTTAACAGGATCGGATATTCTACCATTTTCAGATTTTGATATTGTTAACTCATTAATCTTTTAAATCTTTAAAATTTAATTATTTGGGCAATTTATCATATGCATGCCTTGCTAAAACTAAAAAAAATAGAAAAATTAAAAACAAAAAAAAATTTCTTTGCTTGTTTTTATTTTTTCGTTGTTATTTTTAGTGTTTTTAATTTTTTTGGGGCTTTCTCTGATCATCTCCATCATTCCATTAAACTTCCAATTTTTGTCACATCATCCTGGCTGATATTCATATCGTCCTGGATGATATAATCATCTCTCTTCAAAAATCTATCTCTTAAACTTTTCTGACTTTGCTAAAATGCAACGTCCCGAACGATCCTATATTGTCCAGGATGATATGATCGTCCTCTGCTACATCATCTTGATCATTTTGGTCAATAATCTTTTTGTCCTTGCCGATGTGTTTATGGTAATCATCCTAGCCGATACACCTGATCATCCTGTACGATACACGTGTTAGTATGTTTAAAATCTTTAAAATTGCCCAGGACGATCCATTTTTGGACAATCGTCTTGGCCGATCCACTATTCATCCTGGACGATACATGTGGCACAGCTTTAAAATGTTTTAAATTCGGCCGGTATAATCAATTATTGAGCATCATCCTGGACGCTCCACATAATCGGCCAAAAGTCGTCCGGCTTGACTCCTTAGGATGATCGCCTGTGTCTAATCGTCTCAGTCGATATCTGATCGGCCTGGACGATCGGACCGCCTTTTTGACCAATTGGCCTGAACGCAATTATTGAACCTGATTGTCCTGGATGATTTTACGATCATCCTGGACGATCCGGCTGATTCTTTAAATATAGCCAGATTTCAACCATTTTTCTTTTCATTTCCTTTCCCTTAGCTTTCTATTCTCTGTTTTCTTGCTATTTCTTACTTATGGCTGGAGGAAAGTGCATTCGACAAACCTCTGGAAGCTCCTCGAGGGCCATGCTGGACCCTCGATTCAGGGAGGCAGAAGATCAGGCTGCCTACTATCGTTACAAAGAGCGTGGCATTACTCTCTCCAGATCAATCAATCCAGCCTACCTCTCATATCTGGTATTAAACCTCTTCATTCACACTTCTCTATGCTTTCTTCTTACCCTCGCAATCCCCTTTTCTTTTCAACTTCTTTTTGAATTTTTTGCAAACCTCAGCATAAATTCTTCCTACACTGCCCTCACCTCCTATGTGAATCGATGCCCTGTTGAGATCACATATCAGGATTGTGTTGAGCTATTTCAACTATCCACCACTGGGGATAAGCTGCATATCATTATCTCTAATCCTGATTTTGACTGGTCCTCTGCAAACCATTTTCTTCGCCACACCAACGCCCCCTTTCATATTGGAGATACTACCTCTTTACTCAAAGATGCTAGGACAATCCAACATGTCCTTCGCACTTCCATTATTCCAAAAGTCGGGGACCGAGTCCACATCACTCCACTCCTTTCACTTACTACCTTTTACATCTTAGCCCATAGAGAGTTTAATGCTACTGACCTTATCTTTTAATACATTGATCATTTGACTACAATCCGTGATCCAGGTTATAAGAGAAAACCCAATATTGCTTTAGGACACATCATTTCATATGTTCTTGAATCAAAATACAATCTTCAAAATCTCACTCAACCCAACCATCCGCCTCCCTACTACTCAAACAATTCCTTCAACGTCCTTCACAGTACTCATCTCCACTTAGGAGATGGGGAAGCTTAGGGGGCCAAGGAGGAGGAGGCTTTCGCTCCCATTCCTGAACCTGTTCCTCTCTGCCATAACTCACAGCTGGATCAGTTGGTGGAGAGATTTGATCAGTTGGAGACCCAGTTCGACACTTTCGTAGCTCGCCAGCAGTAGTAGCATGATGAGGATGTGGCCTGCCAGCAGCAGCAACACGACCAAGAAATGGTCTGGTTTGGCTCACAGTTCGCTGCCCTGAACAGTTACTTCCAGCAGCCACCACCACCACCACCGTTTGATAATCAGGGTCCCTTATTTTTCTAGTTTTAGCTTTTATTTTCTCTAGTTTGTTTTTTCTGTATTGTGTTTTTATTTTTAGTTTTAGTTGCTTTAGTTTGTTTTTAGTTTCCTCCTCCTTTTTGAGATGTCAAAAGGGGGATTAGTTTGTTTGTACTTGTACTGTTCTTTTCTAAAAACTTGAAAGCTTTCTATGTTTTGCACTGTTATTTTAGAATTGATCGTTGAAGTGTTTGCCATCATCAAAAAGTGGGAGATTGTTGCAAATCTATTTTCATGGATTATGTTTTTCATGTTAGCAAACACTCTTATTTCTCTACAACTGCCTTTTTCTACTAACATTTAAGGACCATAAGATCGAACGGGAATCGGAACCAGCTCAAGATTGGATAGACTAGGTCTAAGTAAGTCTGTAATTTTCTTTTTCCCTTTCTTAAGTCCATTGTAACCGTTGAGGTGTTTTGATGCTAAGTAACCCTACACACACACTTGAGTGATTTTTCTTTCTGATTTAGAATTTTTGTTTTTACTCACATCATCTTGGACGGTATTTATATCGTCCTGGACGATCAGGTTCAAAATAGAAACCCTACTTAGTCATTATAGTTAAGGCAGCCATCATTAGCCGATCAGCCTGGACGATACTTGTATAGGCCAGGACAATAGGCTTAAAACAGAAAGAATCAGCCGCCATGATCTATTTAGGTATTCTTTAATTTTGGATATTGGCCAGGACGATCTTGTATTGTCCCAGACGATGTAACACAATTATGCCTAAACTGATCTGGCAATTAAGGAAAGCAATTAAGGATGATTGATATGATCACATCGTCTTAGACAATAGCAAGATCAGTCGGGACGATTAATTTAAAAACCTTAGTTGCTTCAGGATGAAAAATATCGGACAGCTCAAATTCTGGGCGATGGTCTGGATGATCAGGATCAGCCATATCAAATTTCGGGCGATGTTGTGGATGATGAAAGTTCGATGGGGATGTTAAGCCCTATGAACTTAGTCCCAAACTAACCAAGAGGGGGGGTGAATTGGTATTTTAAAAACTTCTTTTTTAAAACAAGGAAATAAAATCATATAAACCAAATCACACCACAAAAATAATGCGGAATTTTAAACGTGCGGAAGCAAGAAAAAGAACACAGGAATTTATAGTGGTTCGGTCGACTCGACCTACATCCACTCCTTGGAGGCACCCTCCAAGTATTGCACTACACAAAAAGTGACTCTCCTTTAGCCCCCACGGCTAGGTGGAGAAACCCTCACAAGAACCTCCTTTTTGCCACCCCGGCAAGGCAGAGAACCTATCTCCTTTTGCTTCCTCCTGAAGCTGGCAGAGAACCAGAACCAAAAGCAACACTCCTTACCTCTACCGACCCTTCCACGGACGAGAAACTCTAGACGAAGACGACGCAGAGAGATCCTTGAAGCAACCCTTGTGAAACCCCTCACAAGCTCCCCCTCACAAGATCCTCTCTCTCTCTTCTCTCTCTCTTTCTCTCCTCAAGGCCTTCTTAGGTCAAGGCAGCAGCCAAAGATCTTAAAAAACGTCGAACAAGAGCTCTTTAAATAGAAGAGCTTCAAAAGAGCTCATTAATTGCAAGTTGCCGACTTTATCGTCCAGGCCGATCTGGACATCGGCTTGGCCGATCAGTACAAAACAATGAAGATCGGCCAGAGTATAGCCCTGAATGGAAAACAGGATGATTGAAAAATAGCTTGATCGTCCAGGCCGATCTCACGATTGTCCTGGCCGATCAGTTCAAATCAGAGAAAAATCGTCCTGACAATAGCCCTGAATACGAGCTGGCCGATATTGATCGTCCTGAAGTAACTTAAGGTTTTTGACTAGATCGGCCTGGCCGATCCTGCGATCGTCCAGGACGATATGATCGTATCAATCATCCTTAATTACTTCCTTGATTTCCTGAACAATTATGGCATAATTTGTGAATATCGTCCAGGCCGATCCGAGGATCGTCCTGGCCGATAATTTAAAGATATGGTATACCATACTTGTCTATGGCGGCTACTTCTTTCTGTTTTGAGCTTATCGTCCTGGCCGATACACGTATCATCCAGGACGATCTGTTAACGTAGGCTGCCTTAATTAAGAATCCTTAATTAGACTTTCTGTTTTAAGCTGATCGGCCCGGCCGATAGAAGAAATCGTCCTGGCCGATATGAGTAAAAACAGAATTTCTAAGTCTCTCAAGTGTGTGTGTGAAGGGTTACAAAGCATCAGTCTTTTTGACTATTACAAGAGGACTCAAAAGGTAAAAAACACAAGTACAGATTGACTCAACCCTAAACCTACGCATTTCTGAACTTGGCTCCTTTTTGATTGTCCGATCGTCGATTCCTGAAAAGTTAGAAGCAACAAGCTGTCCAAGAAAAGCAGTGTTTGTCAATCATCAAAACATAAGACATGAAAAATAGATTTGCAACAATCTCCCCCTTTTTGATGATGACAAAACACAAGTAGAAAAATCAAAATAAAAAAAGATTCATTAGAAAAATATCGTTATAACATCAACTTTTTCTTACCACATCCTATCCTACTCCCCCTTTTTGTCATCACAAAAAGAGAGTCCAGAAACAGTAAAAGAAAGAAGAAAAACAAACATCACGAAAGACTACTATAAAAAGACAAGAAACAATAACTCAAAGCACGAACTAAAAGAACGAGGGATCCTGATCATCAGATGGAGGAGGTGGAGGTGGCTGCTGAAAGTAACTGGCAAGGGTAGTAAACTGAGCATTGAACCAGACGATGTCCTGGTCATGCTGCTGCTGCTGGTGAGTGAGAAAACTGTCAAATCGAGCTAAATCCTCAGCGCGGTGATGCTCGTAACGGGCAATGTCCTCAGAGTGTTGCTGCTCCTGGGCAGCAACATATGCATCAAATCGGGTCTCCCATCGATCAAATCTCTCAATCAACTGATCAACCGGTGAGTGTTGGTGGAGAGGGACCGGGTCAGGAAAGGGAGCTGGAGCGGGAGCCTCCTCCTCTCTAGCCCCCGTGGTTCATCTGGGTGGAGACGAGTACTGTGAAGGGTGCTGAAGGAATTGTTTGAGTAGAAGAGAGTTGGGAAATCTGGTGGATTGGGATATTGAATTTGGTATTTGGTTTCAAGAACATAGGCTATGATGTGTCCTAAGGCTAGATTTGGCTTTCTTCTGTGGCCTGGATCACGAATTGTTGTTAGGTGATCAATGTAACGAAAAAATAGGTCAGCAGTGTTGAATTCCCTATGAGCCATGATATAGAAGGTAGTGAGGGAAAGTAGAGGGGTAATGTGGACACGGTCGCCGGCTTTTGGAATGACGGAGGTGCGAAGGACATGTTGGATTGTCCTAGCATCTCTGACTAAAGAGCTAGTCTCTCCAACATGGTAACAGGACATTGGTCTGGCGAAGAAAGTGATTTGCCGTGGACCAGTCAAGATCAGGGTCAAGGGCAATTAAGTGCAGCTTATCTCCGGTGGTGGATAGCTGTAAGAGATCAACAAGTCCTGATATGTGATTTCGACAGGGCGTCGATTCACATAGGAGGACAGGGCTGTGAAGGTGGAGTTGATGCGCAGGTTTGCAAAAAATTCTAGAAGGAACTCAGAATTGAAGGGAAAAACAAGAGACAGAATGAAGCAAAGGGAAGTGTGAGCAAAGAGATCCATTACCGGGTAAGAGATGTGGACTGGATTGATAATCCTGGAAACAGTAATTTCACATTCTTTATAGCGGTGATATGCAGCTTCATCTTCTGCTTCACGGAAACGAGGGTCAACCCTTGCCCTCGAGGAACTTCCAGAGGTCTGATGGACGCGCTTCCCACCAGCCATTTGAGAGATCTTAAGCAAAAACACAACGGAGAAGGGATGAGGAGTGAAAAACATGGCTGGATCGGCCTGAATTTAAAGAAACGTCCATATCGTCCTGGCCGATCGCGGCATCGTCCAGGCCGATATGTGTCAATAATTACGTACAGGCCGATTGGTCAAAAAGGCGGTCCAATCATCCGGGCTGATCAGATATCGGCCTGGCTGATTAGACACAGGCTATCGGCCCGAGGAGTCAGTCCGGACGACCGTTGAAAAAGCAGATCGTCCGGGCCGATTAGGTGTATCGTCCAGGACGATGCACAATAATTGATCGTACCGGCCGAAGTTAAAACGTTTTAAATGCTTGCCACGTGTATCGTCCAGGACGAACAGTGGATCGGCCCGGCCGATGGTCCAATAATGGATCGTCCGGGGCCGAATTTAAAGATAAAAACGTACTGACACGTGGATCGTCCGGGACGGTCCAGTGTATCGGCCAGGACGATGCACATAGAATGCATCAGCCAGATAAATATACTATCGGCCAGGACTATCATCATGAGTTTTGATCAAATCGTCCAGGACGATAATGTATCGTCAAGGACGATGATTTTCAGTAAGCACAGAAAAAGATCAGCAGATGGATTTTGGAAAGAATTTGTCCTATCGGCCAGGACGATAGAAATATCGGCCAGGCCGATGTGACTTGAAATTGAAATCAAGAAAGGAATGGTGATGATCAAGATCCTCAAAAATAAAACAAAAGAAAAGACAGTCAAAGACACAAATAGAAAAAAAATAAAACAAACACCGAATATTTTTGGATTTTAATTTTTCTATTTTTTTGTTTTATGGAGACATCATATGAGGATTCTTTTCATGAATTTAAACTTTTAAAGTTTTAGGAGATCAAGAGGTTTAACAAAATCCAATTAGAAGAAGGTAGAAAAACTGATTTCATTTACCCTAGATCGGACATCCTTCAGGGTACAAAATTCTCTTAAAAACAACAGAGTCCTGACTCGGAATAACAAAAGGATAAGAAGATCCAATCAAGACATGTTAGCAACTAAAATATCTTATAAATAATAAACCAAAATAGTTTTTCTCAATCATAGAATTTGAAATCAAATCTTTGAACGTATCACATAATCAAAGAGTTTTCTAAGTTTTAAGAGTTTTACCAAAGAGATGATAGCTTGCATTTAGTGGGCTAATTTTATGCCTCTTTTCTCTTTTATTGGCTCTTTGAGCATCTTTTGATTTTTGATACACTTTTGTGTATATAGTTTTCTTTTCAATTTGGCTTCATTGGCCTCTTTCCTTTTTGACTTTTGCAAGCTAAAAAATTCTTTAATATACCCTTAAAAAAAAACTTAGTTGTGAGTATATCCTCCAAATATTAGAGAATAGGAGCTCTCTCTCTAACATAGGGAAGAACAATCCACAACACAAAATCAAAATCACGTGATAACTGCAATGGTAAGATTTCAAAAGCTTGAATGATATCAAAGAATTTTGACTATTATGCATAAGATGATTTAATGTAACAAGATTAGAAAGAGATCTTAAAAAGCCATTGGTTAAACTGAGTTTAGACTTTTGTTTTATAAAAGAAAATCATGCCACTAAACAAAGTCAGAAGAAGGGAAGAACATCAACAGTTTACTTCCTTTAACCAATTTTAAAAAGCTAAACTCTATCTCCAAAAAAAAACTCCAATATTTAAAAGCTTGAGAAGTTTTATCATATGGAAGCCCAAAATAAAGACCAAAGTGAAAAAACAAAAACTCATAAAAACAGGACAAAGTGAACACAAAAAAAAACTAAAATAAAAGTCACACAAAGACTAAAGATTTCAAGCAAGTGATAAAACAACAGATTTAAGTAATTGAGCTGCAAGCCTCCTTATGTTCAGGTATCTTATGCTCCCACGAGGTCTTTGGTGAGAGCACATCTGCAAAACTCAACAACAGTTAGTTTTAGGAACCCAAACAGATTTGGGCTCCTTCTTAGAAAATGTAGAGTGCAATGCAGATGTGGTATGTATTGAATCATGCATCTTAGGTCTCCACACCCAATGTGTACTGCGGTGAACTGTGCAAGTGTGTGAGATGTGTCCTAGCATGCCACATGAAAAACATTGAATTCCAGGAAAAGGTTTTCTTAATTGGTTTGGGTAAAAATGCCTCTTCCTAGGTTCTGGCCTTTGATTAAAAGTTGGTGTCATCCTAGCTTTCTTACATGTTTCCAAATCATTTTGAATTCTCAAGTTAGTTCTTTTTAATGCATCATTCTCAATCCTCAAATTTTTCTCAATCTCTTTAGATTTCTTAAGATCATTGTTAAGTGAGGTGTGTGAAGCTTTTAATGCATTACTTTTCTCAACTAATTCCAAATGCTTCTTGTTTAATTCATCAAATTCATCAAGGAGAGCCATGTGATTTGAATCAATCGTTGCATGATCTTTGAGAAAAACTTCATGCTCTTTTTGTAGATTTGAATGTTCTAATTTTAGGCTAGCATGAGTTTTCTTAAGTTTTTTGTATGATGTATGGATTTTTTCACAAATTTCAAACAATTCATCATAGGTTGGTTTACATACCTCTTCCTCATCACTTTGATTTTCTCCCATGAAACACAAGTTTGTAGTCTCTTCCTCTGGTTCAGTCTCAGAGGAATCAGTACCAGATTCTGCCCAGAAGCCTCTTTGGATTTTCTTATTCTCCTTCCTAGACTTAGCTTTCTCCTCACCTTTTTCCTTTTCTTTGCTTGAATGATCTTGAAGTGTAGGACAATCGGCTCTTACATGTCCCGGTTTCCTGCATTCAAAACAAACAACATCAGAAGATCCTTTAATATGTTTATGATCCTTACATTTTCTCCAATTTTGATGATGCTTTTGTTTCTTCTTCCTTGTGATGAAGGCAACTCCATCGCTTTCAGACCTGGAAGATTCAGAATCTGATTTGTGTGCCTTCAATGCAATGGTTTTCTCCTTTTTCTTCTCACCTGCATCAAGATTTCTTTGATTCACCCCTTGCTCGTAAGCAATGAGTGAGCCAAGCAAGTTATCAATAGAATAGGTGTTTAAATCTTTAGATTCAGTGATTGCAGTAATTTTTGCATCATAAGAAGAAGGCAAGCATCTCAAAATCTTGTTAACTTTTTCATAGTTCGAAAGTTCTTTTCCTAGTGCATGCAATGAAGTAGCAATCTGAGTAAACCTAGTGTACATGTCAGAAATCGATTCATGAGGTTTCATACGAAAAAGTTCGTAGTCATGCAAGAGAATGTTTAAACGGGATTGTTTAACTTCATTAGTGCCTTCATAAGTAATGCACAATTTATCCCAAATTTCTTTACCAGTCTTGCAAGTTGAAACACGCATGTAATCCTCAGATTTTAAAGCACAGAAAAAACAATTCAAATATTTTGCATTTAGTTGAGCTAAATCTCGTTCATCAAAAGTCCATTCGGTAAAAGCAACTTCAGTTTTAAAACCGTTAATTTCGCGAGAAGGTGGAGAATAACCTTCTTGAATAAGCATCCACATGCGATAATCAGTAGATTGTAGAAAAGTTGATATGCGAGTTTTCCAAAAATCAAAAGGTAGGCTATCGAACAGAGGAGGTCGGGTAATAGAATACCCTTCCGTAGTGTTGCGATTCCCAAAGTTAGAAATGGATCAAATTCAAAAAGTTTTTAAACTTTAATTTTCGAATCGAGCTCTGATACCACTTGAAAGTTCGATGGGGATGTTAAGCCCTATGAACTTAGTCCCAAACTAACCAAGAGGGGGGGTGAATTGGTATTTTAAAAACTTCTTTTTTAAAACAAGGAAATAAAATCATATAAACCAAATCACACCACGAAAATAATGCGAAATTTTAAACGTGTGGAAGCAAGAAAAAGAACACAGGAATTTATAGTGGTTCGGTCGACTCGACCTACGTCCACTCCTTGGAGGCACCCTCCAAGTATTGCACTACACAAAAAGTGACTCTCCTTTAGCCCCCACGGCTAGGTGGAGAAACCCTCACAAGAACCTCCTTTTAGCCACCCCGGCAAGGCAGAGAACCTATCTCCTTTTGCTTCCTCCTGAAGCTGGCAGAGAACCAGAACCAAAAGCAACACTCCTTACCTCTACCGACCCTTCCACGGACGAGAAACTCTAGACGAAGACGACGCAGAGAGATCCTTGAAGCAACCCTTGTGAAACCCCTCACAAGCTCCCCCTCACAAGATCCTCTCTCTCTCTCTTCTCTCTCTCTTTCTCTCCTCAAGGCCTTCTTAGGTCAAGGCAGCAGCCAAAGATCTTAAAAAACGTTGAACAAGAGCTCTTTAAATAGAAGAGCTTCAAAAGAGCTCATTAATTGCAAGTTGCCGACTTTATCGTCCAGGCCGATCTGGACATCGGCCTGGCCGATCAGTACAAAACAATGAAGATCGGCCAGAGTATAGCCCTGAATGGAAAATAGGACGATTGAAAAATAGCTTGATCGTCCAGGCCGATCTCACGATCGTCCTGGCCGATCAGTTCAAATCAGAGAAAAATCGTCCTGACAATAGCCCTGAATACGAGCTGGCCGATATTGATCGTCCTGAAGTAACTTAAGGTTTTTGACTAGATCGGCCTGGCCGATCCTGCGATCGTCCAGGACGATATGATCGTATCAATCATCCTTAATTACTTCCTTGATTTCCTGAACAATTATGGCATAATTTGTGAATATCGTCCAGGCCGATCCGAGGATCGTCCTGGCCGATAATTTAAAGATATGATATACCATACTTGTCTATGGCGGCTACTTCTTTCTGTTTTGAGCTTATCGTCCTGGCCGATACACGTATCGTCCAGGACGATCTGTTAACGTAGGCTGCCTTAATTAAGAATCCTTAATTAGACTTTCTGTTTTAAGCTGATCGGCCCGGCCGATAGAAGAAATCGTCCTGGCCGATATGAGTAAAAACAAAATTTCTAAGTCTCTCAAGTGTGTGTGTGAAGGGTTACAAAGCATCAGTCTTTTTGACTATTACAAGAGGACTCAAAAGGTAAAAAACACAAGTACAGACTGACTCAACCCTAAACCTACGCATTTCTGAACTTGGCTCCTTTTTGATTGTCCGATCGTCGATTCCTGAAAAGTTAGAAGCAACAAGCTGTCCAAGAAAAGCAGTGTTTGTCAATCATCAAAACATAAGACATGAAAAATAGATTTGCAACAGATGAATTTCCTCTAATTTGAACTAATCATCCGGGACGATCGTGAGATCATTCCGAACGATCAAGATATTTTGGAATCATCCCGACTCTTTTCAGAGTGATTGTCTGGATGATAATCTGTTATTTGAACTAATCGTACATGATGATATATTATTGGCTTGGATGATATGAACATTTTTCTTCTATTCATCGCAGATCGTCCCGGCTGATTAGGCTTAAATTGCACTGATCGTACTATCATCCTGGACGATAATGTCGACAACTTATAATTAATGAGCTATTTTGAAGCTCTTCTATTTAAGAGCTATTGTTCAATATTTTGAACAATCTTTTGCTTCTGTCTTGACCAGAGAAAGCCTAGAGGAGAGAGAGAGGGAGAGAGAGAGGATCTTGTGAGAGGGAGCATGTGAGGGGGATTCACAAGGTTTGCTCCAAGCATTATTCCACTTCTTCTTCCACTAGAGTCTCTTATACTTGGAAGGTTTGGGAGTGGAAAGTTTCAGCAATAGATCAAGGTTCTTTGCCTGCTTCAGGAGGAAGCAAAAGGAGTTGGGTTCTCTGCCTTGCAGGGGGTTGTAAAAAGGAGGTGTTTGTAAGGGCTTCTCCGCCTAGCTATGGGGGCTAAAGGAGAGTCACGATTGTAGTGCAATACTCATAGAGATCCTCCAGGGAGTGGATGTAGGTCGAGTTAACCGAACCACTATAAACCCTTGTGTTCTTTTTACTGCTTCCGCATCTAATTTTTCTTCACTTATTTTCTGTGGTGATTTTGGTTTGAGCTTTATTGTGCTTTGGTTAAAAGATTTTGCTTTGATTTTGGTTTGAGCTTTATTCACCCCCCCCCCCCCCCCCTTGGTTAGCCTTGGGCTAGTTCTTAAGGGCCTAACATCCATAACGAACTTTCAAACTTGACCAATTTCCACTCCCCAAAGCCTCTCCTTTGGGTATTACACTAAACTCAGTGGCTCTTATTTTTCCCCCATAGTAAGGTGGAGAAGCTTTATGGTGCCGAATGTTGGCCATTAAAAGAGAAGCATAATACTAAGTTAAGTGTGGCAGAGATGAGGATGCTCAGGTGGATGAGTGGCTTTACCCTTAGAGATAGGATATGAAATGAGCATATACGTGAAAAGGTTGGAGTAGCTCCAGTAGAAGATAAGATTAGAGAGAGTCACCTTAGATGGCTTGGTCACATAAAACGGCAGCCTTCCGATGACCCGGTTAGGAGAGTAGAGGTATTAGATTTGACTTATGTTAAGAAAGGTAGGGGTAGACCTAAAAAGACTTGGTTAGAAAATATTAGGAATGACCATTCTTTATTAGATTTAAACAAGAATTTGACTTTTAATAGGATGCAATGGAGAAAAAGGATTCATGTAGCCGACCCCACGTAGTGGGATAAAGGCTTGATGTTGTGTTGTTGTTGTTGTAGTAAGGTGGGAAGCATGTACAAAACTCCTTTACACCGACCCCGATGAGGCAAAGAACCCAACTCCTTTCGCTTCCTGCTAAAATAGGAAGAGAACCTGACTCCTTTCGCTTCCTCTTAAAGCAGGAAAAGAACCTCAATCAATTATTGAAGTAGATCTCTCGAGATTTTCCAAGGAACCAGGGACGACGACTGGAGAAGACTACTCGGATCCTTACTTGGAGCAACCTTTGTTAAACCCTTATAAATTCCCCCTTACAAGATCCTCTCTCTCTCTCTCTACCAAGCTCTCCCTCTCCTTCCCTTCACTGTCTCATGTCAGGACAGTGGCAAAAGATCTCATATTGAGTAAATAAGAGATCTTATATAGAAGAGCTTAAATTTTGGCCTAAATTGCAGCTAACCGACAAAGATCATCTAGATCTTCCTTTATAATCAATATAAATTTAGCTCATTGAGTCAAGATGATCTGGGGGAGGCTAGATGATTAGAAGATTTATTTATTCTGATAGTCCAGGATGATGAGTATATCGTCTATACGATTAGTTCAAAATGTCAAGGATCGTCCAGGGAAATGCTCTATTTGGCCAAACTTTACATGTTAGACGATGAAAAAATAACTTATCATCCAAGATGATTATTGGATCTTCATATACAATTAGTTCAAATTAATAATTATCCTCCAACACATCATTCTGTTCATCCATGATGATTTAGGTAAAAACTAAGGTTTTGTTAATTGATCATCTAAGACGATACTACGATCATCTAGGATGATATGATTGATTAATCAAACCTTAATAGCTTTCCTTAATCATCAAACTAATTTAGGTATAATTATAATATATCATCCAGGATGATGTCCTGTATGATGTCTAAAAAATTAACATGCCTAAAAGAGCTGGTGGCTTATTCTTTCTGATTTGAACATATCATCCAAGATGATGCTAATATCGTTTAGAACAATTTTCTTAATTTGGTTTCCATAACCAGGATGCCCTAATTAGAGTTTCTGTTTTTAATAAATCATCCATGATGATCTTGGATCATCCCAGATGATATAATCAAAAAAAAAAAAAAATTCTAAAATAGATAGAATTTTTTCCCCTGAGTGTGTGTGTGTGTGTGTGCAAGGTTACTTAGCATCATGATCCATTTTGTTACATTTGACTCAAGAAAAGACAAAAATACTTGAAGTACACTTACAGATAGACTCAATCTTAATCTACCCAATCTTGAGCTGGCTTGATTTGTAATTGATCTTGTGAACCTGAAATGCTAGTAGGCAGAGAAAAACAAAAATGTTAGAAATGTTTACTATCATTAAAATTATAATAATTGAATTCATGTTCATAACAATCTCCCCATTTTTGATGATGACAAATATTAATTAAGAAATTCAAATCAAGCATATTAATGAAGCATAAAGTAAATGAGAACCATTTGAACCAAGCGATACAAATTTTACTAAAAATAAGCATGTGGTACAAACACTAAACAACAAAGTACAAACAGAGTTCAAACAAAAACAATACAACAAAATAAAACTAAAACGATAACCCTAACACTTCTCCCCCTTTCAACATCACAAAAAGGAGGAGGAAAAAGAAAAGAAAAATAACAAAAAATATACATAATAGATACTAACAACAGCACAAAGGCATCACAAAAAATAACACAAAAAATTTATAAGTACGGAAGGCCCTGATCATTAGAAGGAGGTGGTTGTGGTGACTAAAAACAACTTTAAATGGCAGCAAACTGCTCCCCAAACTAGGCCATATCCTGATTGTGCTATTGCTGGTGTGCCACGTACGCATCAAACCTAGTGACATCCTCTACATGATGTTGCTCCTATGTAGCAACGTAAGAGTCGAACCTAGCCTCCCACTAGTCGAACCACTCCACTAGCTAATCTAGTTGTGAGTGTTGGCAGATCAAAATAGGTGCAGGAGTAGGTGTAGGAGCAGCTTCCTCCTCAGTTCCCTCAGCCTCCTCGTGCTCTGAATGGAGATGAGTGCTGTGAAAAACATGGAAGGTGTTCTTGGTGTAGAAGATAGGCTAAAAATTAAGTGGGGCAAGATAATAAAGATTGTATTTAGTTTCCCAGAGGTAAGCTATGATGTGTCCTAAGGCAAGGTTGAGCTTTCTTTTGTTCCTTGGATCACTAATACTAGTTAGATACTCAAGGTATCAAAAAAGAAGATCAATAGCATTGAACTCCTTATGGGCCATTATATAGAAGGTGGTGATTGAAAGGAGAGGAGTGATGTCGACACGATCACTAGAATTTAGGATTACTGAGGTGGGAAGAACATGTTGGACTATCCTAGCATCTTTAACTAAGGTGCTAGACACCCCATAATGATAGGAGGCATATGTGTTTCTCAAAAGGTAGTTGGCAGGAGCTTAGTCATAATCAAGATTTAAAGATAAAAAGTGAATCTTGTCTCTAGAAGTTGACAGATGAATGGAGTTCATGACAAGCTTGATAGGTAATTTCTACTGGTCATTTGTTTACATAGCACTAAAGGGCAGTGTACATGGAGTTAATCTGAAGGCTCAAAAAGAATTCATATAGAAGTTCAGAGTTAAAAGGAAAAGTGATGTCAAAATGAAGGTGAGGGAGGTGTGTGCGAACAAATTATGGTCCAGGTAAGTGAGTGTGCGAGGGTTGATAGTCCTTAAGAGGGTAATCCAAAAAATCTTGTAGTGAAGATAGGCGGCTTGGTCATGTGCCTCAATGAAATGAGGGTCGATAGAGGCCCTCAAGGAACTGTCGATTGCCACCCTAAATAAGTTTCCACCTGCCATTGAAAAGATGAGGGAGAGGAAGGAAGGATTATCAAGGATTGAAGAAGGAAGTTGTGAAGAAAAAAGGTTCAAAATATTTTTTTATAAAGAATCAACCATATCGCCTAGAACGATCGTAGGATCGTCCAAGATGATCAAGCAAATTTTTTATGTCTGGGATATTTGGTCAAAAAGGCAGTTATATCATACAGGATGATCAAACATCATCTAGGATGATTAGACACAGAAGATCATCTCGAGGAGTCATGCCAGATGACTATTGAAAAAGTATATCGTCCAGGATGATTAGGTGGATTATCCATGATGATCAACATTAATTGATCGTACCGACCAAATTTAAAACATGTAACATTTTTTGCCATGTGGATCGTCTAGGATGAGCTGGTGAATCGTTCAGGACAATCACAAATAATTGAAGAAGAATTCAATCAGATCATCCAAGATGATGGAGATCGTCCAGGACAATATCAAATTATTGTGTCAAATCAGTCATTAGATGAAAGATGAAGGGTGGATTGATGATATTGTCCAGGATGATAGAAATATCATCCTGGATGATGTGATAAAAAAATAAAATTTTGATGATGGAGGAAGATGATTAGAAGGTGCCCCAAAATATATAAAACTAACAAAAAATAAAATATAAAATAATGAAAAGATGATAAAATTGACAAAAAGAAAGAAAAATAAAGTTTTTTATCAAAGCAAGCATATGATAAAATTGTCTTGTGATTAAATAAAAAATTTATAAGAAAATGAGTTAACATAATCAAAATCTAAAAAACAATAGAATAATCGATCATGTTAACTCTAGCTCAGACTTCTTATAGGGCAAAGCATCTTTTAAAAACAAAGATCTAACTCAGAAAAACGAATTGGATAAAAAAAAGTGATCCATTCAAAACTTCGTTCCAGAAAAAATATCTTATAAAATAATATATCAAAGTAATTAGTCACAATCATAAGTTTTGAAATCAAGTCTTTAAAAATATCAAGTTGTACAAGAATTCTTCTAAGATTTAAATATTTTAAAGAGAAGAAAGCTTGCTTTCTAGTGGGCTCATTTAATGCCTCTTGTCAATTGGTTAGTGCACTTTACAAATCTTTTAATTTTTTGATATACTTTGTGTATCTTTCAATTTTTTTGGCAATCATTACGCATCTTTTAGGTTTTTCTTCTTTTTGGGCTCATTTTATGACTCTTTTTATTTTTGCAAGCTAAATTCCTTTCAAAAATTTTAAATACTCTCAACAACAACAACAACAATATCAAGCCTTTGTCCCACTACGTGGGGCCAACTACATGAATCCTTTTTTGCCATTGTGTCTAGTTAAAGGTCAAATTCTTATTTAAATCTAATAAAGAAAGATCATTTCTAATATTTTCTAACTAAGTCTTTTTAGGTCTACCTCTACCTTTCTTAACATAAGAAAATCTAATACCTCAACTTTCCTAACCATGTCATCGTAAGGCCTCCATTTAATGTGACCAAACCATCTAAGGCGACTCTCTATAATCTTATCTTCCACTGGAGCAACTCCAACCTTTTCACGTATATGCTTATTTCATATCCTATCTCTAAGGGTCAAGCCACTCATTCACCTAAGCATCCTCATCTCTGCAACACTTAACTTAGTATTATGCTTCTCTTTTAATGGCCAACATTCGGCACCATAAAGCTTTGCAAGTTTCACCACTATCTTTTATAATTTTCCCTTAAGTTTGAGGTGGACTTTTCTATCGTACAATAAGCCTGATGCTTTCCTCCACTTCAACCATCCAACATGAATTATACTGATAATATCCCCATCAATTTCACCATCACTCTGAACAACAGATCTAAGATATCTAAAATGTGTACTCTTATTAATGGCTTGATCGCCCAAAGTCACAATCCCATCACTAGGTCTATTGCTACAAAAATTAAACTTTATATATTTCATTTTAGATCTACTCAAGTGAAAACCATTAGAATCTAAAGTTCACCTCCATAATTCGATTTTACCTTCAACTCCCTCTCTAGTTTTATCAATAAGAAGAATATCATCAGCAAAAAGCATACACCTAGGTACATCCTCTTGCAAATGTCTAGTGAGAACATCCATGACTAAAGCAAAAAAGATATGGACTTAAGGTTGATCCTTTATGTAATACAACCAAAATAGGAAAATACTTGGTCAAATCACCTTATATTTGAACACAAGTAATAGCTCTTATGTTGACCTCATTTTTGTATGAGGTCACTAAGGCCCTTCCAAAATCCATATTAATTTTAGATCCTAGGATCCACTCTAGACCTTAAGATCCTTTCCTAGAGCCAGACCTTAGGATCCACTCTAGACATTAAGATCCTTTCCTAGAGCCAGACCTTAGGATCCACTCTAGACCTTAGGGCTTACTCTAGAGCTTGGGATTGTCCAGATCCTAGATCTTAGAAACCCTCTAGATCCTAGGACCATTCCAGACTCAAATCAATCCCTACCTTTGATCAACTCCAACTTCAATTCAATCCCAACCCTTGATCAATTCAAATCTCAAGCTTCATTCAACTCAAATCTCAAACTTCATTCAAGCCTCAAACATACCCAAACTTTGACCCAATCAATTTGACAATCCAAACTTTAACCTAGACTTTGATCCTACCATTAATCTAGCTTTGACCCTATCCATTCATTGACAATCACCACATGATTGTAAATGATTTGGATACTCCAACATTAATCATTCAAACTTAAAATCCATTCCAAATCCAGAAATCCAGACTCAAATCCAAAGTCTTAAGGCCCTATCCTAAAGACCCTTTTTAAAGATTTTTCAAACATTTCAAAACCCAGCCAAATGGCCCCTGATTTAGAGTCCATCACATACAAAGTGATAAGACATGTCTCTAGAGGTTACCCTCCAATTTTGAGCCCATTCTGAGGTCTCTAACCCCAGAATCTAAATTAAAATTCAAAAGTTGTAAAACCTTCAAATATTTATAGCCTATGCCATTAGACTTAACACCCTAAAGATTTTGATCTTTGAGCCTTTATCAAAGCCTCTAATCACTTCCAAACCCTTGATTGTAACCCATTGAGCAGCAAACTACATTTTTCAGACCCATTTTTGACCCTAGTTTACCAATGGGTCAAAATTGACCAAAATACCCTTATGGGATTTTCAAATGCTCATTTCAACTCAAATCAATTCCAAATTCTTTGAAACTACTTTCAACAAGTTTCAAACATTGAACCCAACTTGTTGAGCCCAAACCCAGACCTTGGGTCAACCTGGTTGACCAAGTCAACCAAGTTTGACCCATTAACCCATACACCCCTTCTCTTTCAAATCTTTGAATCAAGTCCATTCCAAGTCCTTTGAATGTAAGGAATGACCCCTAGGGTACCCAAGAGACCACTCTTGGAGGCCCAATCCTTGGGCTCACTTGGGTTAGCCATTTAGCTTGACCCAAGTGACCAAAGAGAGATCTCCTTTGAGCCATCTCTTGACCTTAATCAAATTGAATCCAAATCAAGGTGTCATTGGGTTCCCATTGACCCAATGCACCTTCCTTGACCAGCCCAACCCTTTGGCTAACTTGGGTCAAGAGTTAGGCTAACCCAAAGTGCCCAAGATCACTTGGGATTGAGCCAACTCTAAACCTAAGCCTAATTGAACTTGATTAACACCTCCCATAGATGGACCTAGGTCCAACACACCCCCTCCATCCAGCCCATGCCTTGGGCTAACCTGGGTCAGGGTTTAGGCTAACCAAAACTAGCCAAAGACACTTGGACCCGAGCCATCTTCCAACCCAGACCAAATTGGACCCAATTATCTTTTGCATTGGGTCCACCAGACCCAGACCCACTTCCCACCTCAAGCCTAGGGTCTGGCCTGACCTGGGTTGAGACCAAATCGACCTGAACTGAGCAATTTGGATCAACCCAAGCCATCTTTTAACCCAGACCAAATTGGACCCAATTACCACTTGCATTGGGTCCACCAGACCCAGACCCACTTCCCACCTCAAGCCCATGGTCTGGCCTGACCTGGGTTGAGCCCAAATCGACCCGAACTGAGCAGATTTTGATCAACCTAAGCCATCTTTTAACCCAAACCAAATTGGATCCAATTGCCACTTGCATTGGGTGCACCAGACCCAGACCTATCTCCCATACCAAACCCAGGGTCTGACCTGACCTGGATCGAGCTCAATTCAACTCGAACGGGGCAGGTTTGGGTCCAACCCAGCCTCCAGTTCAATCCAGGCATTCCCAGTCCAAATTGACTCCACCCTTGGCTCCAGCATGTCTCCATCGGCCTCACCCAGTCAACCTGACCCAGACCATGGCCGGCGGCGATCGGAACCAATGGGAAATGAGTTCTGGTGGTCCCCCCCAGACAATTCCTGGTTTAAGGCTGCTGTCCACCGGTTTGATCCCCACGATCTCCCTAGGACGTTGCCATCGTCCACCTGGCAGCGATCCGAGCCCTCTCCAGCTTAATTCCGGCCATCCAAGTTCTTGAAAGGTGGCCAAATAGTCTCGAGCTCCCTAGACTGCCAGAAGCATCGACATTCTTTATCAATCACTTCCCAAAGCTCCTTCGAACTCCCAGACGCTCCCTTCGAGCTCCCAAATCGATCCCTCCTTCCGTTCGAGCAAGCGCCCGTGAAAGCTTTCGGCATCCCGCTCGAAGTCGCACCTCCAGTCGTCCTCCGGTCCCGACACCTGAAGGAGAATAGTTTGCCATTGTCCCCTGAAGCTTCCTGATAGAAAAGCTCATTCGTTGAGGCCTTCTCTGTGGTAATCCCTCCATCCCGAGCTCCCTAGCTAGGTAGTTCGGTCAAGTGTGAAGGAAACCTTCACCCCAACGGATCTCCACCGTTGGATTGAAGGTTTCTACCGTCCTGATCCTCCCTATGAAATTTCATCGGAGTTCGCCGGCGGGATCACCCGGATCAAGCCGGAGAAGCTCTGTGGTCTCGGATACGAGCGGGAGGTTGAAGACAAAATCTCAGCCGTTGATCTCAATCAACGGCTCGGATTAGATCCTGCGGTACAGGATAGGGAACAAATAAGGCCCTTGATAGTCACCTCCACAAGAAACTAACAAAGACAAAGAATAACTGTCTACATAGAAATTAGAAGCAGCACCCAAAATTTGCACACTAACGTGTATCTCTCATTACCGAGAATACACGAAGCGATACATCTTTGCCCTCCAATTCAGAATTCAACCGGTATTAACGCCACGTGGTGTGATCCGGATATGTGACGATCAGGACCGTGCCTTTGATCCCAGCCATTCGATCCGCCATCCGATGGCTGTGGATAATCTGGCTGTTAACAGTTAGCGCCAATGATTGCTTGGCCAATCAGTGCGCAGCGCGTGTAAAGAGCCGCTGACTGTATAATTGCCGAATTAATAAATCCTAAAATTCAAGGGAACTTCAAAAATTCATAGCTCCTTCCACACTTATCCAAATTAGGTGTTCTTAGGCTCATTGGAAAGGTCTCATGGAGCAAAAGCCGTATGGTTCCAGACCCTGGTTACGTCAGTGTTAGGCTTAATTTCAATTTGAGCATTTTATGAATTTCTTTAATTACTTTTTAAATACAAGTCCACCAGGTCTAGAATTTTGGGAGATTGAAATTGAACATGTTTCTGACATGTCCAAATTTTATCTCCCCATTTTAAGTTGTTCAAGGGCATTTTCCCCAATTTTTAAGTTTAAGGGTCATGGTTTGACCCTTAAATTCAAAATGGGATATAGACCTATCCAATGGGATTTAGGGTGTGATTTTTGGTGTGCTGATGATGAGAAGGATAAGGAGGGTATAACCACTAATTTTGCCCCAATCCAAGCTTAGGATAGACTCCTATAGTGATTTGAAGGTGACTTAGAGCTCACCTTGGGTGGTTTAGTTAACCACCTTAGAGTATTTCATTTGAGCTCAAATTTTGGTGGGTTTAGTTCTTAGGGTCACGTGATCCTGTGGTCCAAATTTCATCAAATTTGGAGTTCATTTGATTCCCCAAGTAGGAGCCTCAAAAATCCTTCTTAGAAATGGCCTGTTAACCCTAATCAATTGATAATGAACTATTCTTAACTTGTAAAATCCATTAAAATGTCCTTAATTGTTCCTAATTAATCCCCTGATCAATAAGAATTGAAACACTCTTAAATTGATCTCTAGATTTGTCTTAATTTAGTCCTTAGCTAAAATTAGGGTTTAACCAATTTTAATCAATCTTAAAAATCTTAAAAAATCCCAAAAGGGCTTTAAACACTTGTTGATCTGTCCTTAGGTCATTTATGACCTTTGGAATTGATCCCAAGGAGTTTAGGACTCATTTGGGTTCAAATCCTTAAGCAGCCCCCTTAGTTGTAATAACTTGGTAATTTCTACGAATATGTAAAACTTCTAAAATTCACAGTTAATTATAGAAAGATTTTGACTAATCAAACTTAATGGCTAATAATTTCAATTAGAATCTATCATTCTCTAAAAGTATTAAACCTCTATAATTTGGTCAAAGTCAAGGACTCATCATCTTAGGTGACCTTAGGTCAAAACGGGCCAGAACTTTAAAAAAAAAAATCATAACTTTTTATAAAAAAAAAACCAAATTGAGTGTACCACCTATCTAACAACTCATAATTAGGTCTAGTATTTATTAAAAATCTGAAACCCTTAAGATTGATTCTAGTTTTGAAAGTCGAATCTTGACCCCTTAGTTAATGTATCCGGATAACTCTTTAAAATATGTCAACTTCTCCAACTCCTAAAATTCTTTTAATAGGTTATTAAAATTCTCAACAAATCCATTAAAATCAGTAGTCAACTCCCCTTAATATTAATGCACTCTTTTAATTCCAACTAATTTAAAATAACTTAATTAACCCCGATTGCTACTGGGTAACTCAGGCCTACGAGGCTATTAACTTAGCCCTAAGGAAGGTGAAATAAACTTCATGGCTTCGGTGTGAAACAAAGATAGTAATCAATCAACTTTTAAAATACATTTAATTAAAATTTCTAATTTATTAATATTTAAAGTTTAACTTAAATCCCCCTTTTAAGCCTTAACAAACCCAGAACTTTAGATAACTTTGACTAATCACCCAACTTAGGATTTATCCTAGCCACACAACCTTTTACACACACTTTAGATGGTGTGATAGGATAACCGACTCTAGATCTAGGTTAGGCCGATGTTTACTTTACTGTTGTGTGCCGGATTTTTCGTAGTTTTCACTGCATGTTGTGGATGAAATTGCTTTGCTGTGTCTACTTACCTTTCTGCACTCTGTAGATGAATTGATGTGTTTGACGACTAGATTACCCTTAGGTTAGGTACGATCTGGATGTTCACATAATTTTCTACAGGTGGCCACGCTCATGCAGGGTAGTAAAAGGGGGCTAAATCAATAAAAAAATTTTTATTAATTGTTATAAATGCTTGCACAGGTGCTTCAGCTGCTAAAGCCCCCAGTGTGCTTTACTTTCTTTTCTGCACTTATATAACTGCTTGGGAATAACTGCTTCTTATTTATCAACTACTTAGGATAACCTTGCAGGAGAGTCTAGATTTTTGATTTGATATAAATGTAATTTGTGTAATTATTAAGTGTTGTGAAAGTTAATTTTGAGTTGGGATATATAGGTCCAAAGCATGGATTCCAAAGAGGAAAGAATACCCTTTTGGGAAGTATTCCTTTTTTCATTTGGAAATCCAAATTTGGATCACAGTTCTCTTATACCCAAAGAGGAAAGAGTGGCCTTCCCCTTAAAAGGGAAGTGCCCTCTTATCCATTTGGGTAGATTACCACGAAGAATCCAAGGAGTTTGAGGAAAAGGAGTCCAAAGAAGAACAAGATTGAAGACTTGAATATTGAGAGTATCCCACTCAAAACTACTTGTGTTACTAGGTTTAGAATCCGGGTTGTTGTCAGTGGTGCCCGGCCACTTTACTTTTTACAAAACTCTGGTTTGTAATAAGCAAGGCAACTTTACCTATGGACATTTATTAATTAGTTAATATTTGATGTGATGAATTTATTGCCTTTAGGATTGCCTGCTTTTCCTAGTTTTTTGGCGATTGTGTGCCGCTTTTATTTTTGCCTGGATACGTGAGACTCGTGAGGGTGTGAAAGTTTTCTACTTATAACTTTAAAAGTCTAAAATTTTAGTGAGTCTAAATAACATAGAAAGATAATGAACCTAGGGAATTAGCCGGGGATCGACCCCAGGGTCGCATGCATATTTATGCATTTCTTCTTTCCTTGTTTTAGACCCTTCCCCGCCTGCGGGTAGAGTCCGAATAGTCTGACCTATGAGGATGAGGTGCCGGACCTGGGGAAGTCCAGTCTTCTAAAAAATTATTTTATAAGCCTGTTTTTAAAATTTCAAGCATATTTGATTTGGAAGTTGTCGACCAGAATGCATTGCATTAGATACAAATTAAAATAGTCAAAAATTTTAAATGCATCAGTTTTAGCATTTTAGCACCCAACATAAGTCAAAGGGGCAAATTAGGAAAATTTCTAGATGTCGGCCCCGATTCTCCAAAACTTTAAGTACAATGTCCCTACCACTCTTTCATAAAAAGACCAGACTCATCTCTTTTAAATCGACTAAGTGGTTAGCTGGCTCCCCAATCCAGGCCGGGGTAAGTCCAGGTTTTGCACTGCATTAGTTAGGTTCGGACGACTGTGGTCCAGTGTCTAAATTAGATTTAGGATCTGTGACAGATCTTTGATTATAAGACCCCAAATTTCGGGAATATAATCCCAACTTTCTAATAAAATGCTCAACTCAAATTAAATCTTCGTTCAATCCTAAAATGTAAAGTCCAACACATAGGCTAAGTTGGGACACTTCCGGATGGTTCTGGAATCTCAAAGTGTCCCCTACCTCTCTTCCTTTGATTCTGTTAATAAATGTTCAATCTTGGTCCATTCCCTTTTGATTTTCCAAAAGATCCTATTCAATTTTTTTTGATATCACTCCAAGAAAATCTAACAAAATTTCATTCTTATTATAATCGAGAGTTTTCGTAGGGGACTCTGTCTCCCCACGATGTAATTAACTACGAGGGCTTGCGCTCGTAGGAGATTTTGAACCACACACACCTAATTTCAAAATTAATCTTTAAAAAAAAAAATAGATTTCTTTGGGAAAAGTTAAAAAATGATTATCGTTATCATATTAGAAGAATTATCATTGAAAGGTGTTATCTCCCTTTGGGGAGATACATCCTTCTTTGATAAGGCTTTGGATATGAATTCGACAATCATACTCCTTGAATATCATATCCAGATATTTAGTTGAACTTTACCTTGTCCCCTCGGGGCCGTGTGAAGTTCTCTTTAGAATCTAGCCATGGTATTCAAGATGAATTACATAATTCTAAGTATGAACACCGTTATGGAATTTTATTTTCATCCTTTGGGGTGATATACTCTTCCGAACGAGTTGATTCGACTTTTAGAATTAGAATTCAATCTCAATTTTAAAATTCCCAAAGAAAATTAATATTTTTCAAAACCTGTTTTCAAAATTCCACCAACAAAAAATGGCACGCCCGGTGGAACAAATCTCTCTCTCTCCATCTTTAATAAGAATGAAATTTTGTTTCATCGGTATTCTTAATTACCTTCCTTCTTTGGTCCTTCAACCCATTTCTTTCTTGGGGGAGTGTGGCCAACATCTAAAAACAATTTTAAAACATTAAAAGAGAGGTTCTACCTCCCAAAATTTGTTATTTGCTAAATTAATCATCTTGATTTTGACCTTCTGCCTTGGGATTTCCTATGAGGCGACAGTGTCAAATCAGGTCCCTAAGCATTCTTTTTAAAATTATGTTTAACAAATGTCACATTCAATATGCCAACCTTTTAAGATTGAAAGGAGTTTGAAAAATCTTTGACTTTAAGAAAGTTTTGAAGTATTTTAGCCTTGACCCCTTCACTCCCCTTGAACTTTTAGGAATGAGGAGGGTTAGACTATTTACTTTACTTGGGTCTTTCTTACAACTCCATAAGCCTTCAGACAAGGGGAAACTATGTCCGTTGTGTTTTGGATTTCGTAGGAAAAAACCCCATTTTAAGTCATTCAGAATTCCAATTCCCTTCAAAATGTGGAAAGCAATACAATTTTCTCCAAGTTCTAAATTTTCATATGTTACCCCATACAACCGTCTTATGGGCTAACATATGTTGACCTTTTGAGAATACCTTCCTTTCGGCATGTATTTAGTCCCTTCATCTTCCTAACGTGTGTTGGGTGTGTTTTTTTTTACCACTCAACATGTGTTGGAAGGTTGAGACTATTCTACAAGCCTTAGGTTTTAAATAACAAACTCTTTTCCACTCCTCTTAAAAAAAAAAGAATTCTAATTTCAATCCTCTCTTTAACTTTCAGAAAATTCAAATGGCTGGCCAATTGATCTTCTCTTTTGACCGAGAGTTGTCCTCAACTGTTAATGACCAAGGGAGCACTATCATCTTTGGAATGGGATTCAGTACCCTTGAGCTTTCTATGGATGGACACCAGATTGTTAGTTTGGATGCCAGTAAGGTAGTTCCTCCAGTGGTTAAGTTGATTGTGGGATCTGCACCCACCTTGCCAGTAATTAGTGATGACCATAAATAGCCTGAGCCAGTTGTTGAGCCTCCCACTGAAATCAAGTCTATTTTTGAGGAAGGATCTAGTTCTGGACAAAACTTTTCTAATAAGAATCAAAAGAAGAACTACTTGAGGAGACTTAGAAAGAAGATCTCTAAGGTAAAGAGAATTGTGCCTTTTAAGACTTTAGCTCAAGTAAAGCCTGAGGCTGATGAGGAGCTACCTATTCCTGCCTCCTCTCCCCTTCTGAAAGGGAGCCGCTTTTACCCCTTAGATCCTGCTCAAGGGGAGGAGAGGATAGCTAGGATAGCCTGTTCCCCACCATGCCCGGTTGACTACTTGACTAAAAAGACTCCAAAATAAAAGTATCTGCAGAAAATAAGGGCTTTGAGAAATATAATCAATACCTGTGCTGCACAATCTTGGCAAACAAAGGAGCAATACATGAAACAGTTGAAGGGAGTGATCTCTCATCGCTTCCAAAAAGAAGTGTTAAAAGAAGAGGCATCTGAGGTGAAGAATCTGACTCCATAACCTATTAGGAGAAATAAGAAGTATATCAGATAGCCCGCCACTTCAGTATTAGTTGATGGATACCACTGGGCGCCACGCCCTCCTTCTTCCAAGACGGAGGGTATTGTGTTGACTGGGTCCGAGAGAGGCCGCCATTCTGTTGGTAGACCCCCGGTACCCCCTTCTAAAGCTGTAAGGTTGGCCTCAGTAGTTGTCAAACCAAAGGGGAATGAAACTCTGAAACATTTGGATGTCAAGGGCAAGAGGCCCAAATCCCCTGAGAAGAAGTTTGTCCCAAAAAGGACTAAGTTGGAGAATTTACTACTCCCTCCAAGAACCTCAAAGTTCATTCTCCAACTCCAATGAGTCCCAGTCAAACCTCCTCCATTTTTGATTGAGTCGATGGATGTTCAACCTAGTTCTCCAGTTATTGCAGTGGATAGTTCTCTTGTAGCTAGTCCAGTTCCTGATTCAGTTATGATTCCCGTTGATGATCCGGTTGTAGATAGCACAGATTTATGTGTCATTCCTAGGCTTCCTACACAAGAGTCTGAGGACCTTACCCTACGTGATGTAGGAGCTATTTCTCTACAAGCTCCTGCTTCACCTCTTGAGGTATATGTCCCTCTCCCTGTAGAGAATGTCACTTCTCCGACTACCGATCTTGGGACAGTCGAGAAGGAAGGAATTGATCTAGATCTTGAGATAGAAAAAGAGACAATTACAGAGTCTCAATCAGATCCTAACCCAAAACTTACAGAAATCATTGTTCTCCTGGATTCTGAAAAATTATTTGATATGGCTGAGTACAAGGGATACTTACCCCTCGATCCTAAGTCAATTGGGGATAGACCGGTCGAGGAGGTAGTTCAAAAAATAAGAAATATTCTGTTAAACAAAGAGGGAATGGCTTCTTTTGATCCAGACCTGAATGACCTCCTTGGAGAGGAAGATGATTATGTTGGTAGTGTCTCCATGGTCGAAACAAGAGGTTCCAATAAGGAGGCTGAACCTGGTAGACGCCGGCTTGCTAAAGATGATGATCCACAGGTTGCCGGGTCCGATTCAGATGAGTCCGTAAAGGCTAGGGGTGAAGAGCATATTAAAGATTTGGAGAATCATTTGACGACTATGATGTCACAAGTGAGAGAAATGCAAGAAATATTTGACAAGTCAGAGCAGGATTCACTTAAGATTCAACAAACGACTCAAGAGATTGTGGAAAGGGTTAAAAAGACAGAGTCTAGTCCCAAGCCTCCCGAGTCAACACCAATGATTCCTCCTTGCCTATCAGAGGCATCTCCAGCAGCACCTACAGCTCCCCCTATTCCTTCAGCTCTGCCTCATAAAGACATTAACCAACTAATTGAGGACCAGGTAAGGGAGGCCTTAGCCTTTTCTCAAGGAACCGCATCTATTCCAAAGGGTAGACCCTACCCCGAAGAATATGATTCAGTTCCTTACCCAAAAGGCTTTGTACCACCAACTTTTAAAATTTTCACTGGAATAGAAAACCCGAGACAGCATCTAGCCCACTTCAGAGCAAGTTATTGCAATGCGGGAGGGTCAGATGCTTTACTATTTCGCCAATTTATAAGTAGTCTATCCGGCATTGCTTTTGAATGGTACGCTGATCTGCCCAATGGTTCAGTAAAAACCTTTAGCAATCTAGTAAACCTTTTTCTTAAAAATTTTTTTGGAGCGCAACATTGAACTACTGCGGGCGATCTTGTTGTTGAGAAACAAAAGCCGGGAGAGTCTCTGGTTGAGTACATTTTGAGGTGGCGAAACCTCTCGATGAAGTGTGAACCCCAATTGCAAGAGGAACATGCAGTGGAGATTCTCCTTAAGAATATCCATGGCCCTGTTGCTTTTCTCCTGAAGGGTTTCACCATTAAAACTTTTGAAAAACTTCTTAATAAGGCTAGCAATTTGCAGGAAGAGGCTCATAAGATGTCATTCCTACGAGAGCACTCTGAAGACAAGAAGGGTCCCAGATTGGTTAAGACTTTTGAGAAAAAAGGTAGTAGTGTCGGTAGTCAACAAGGGAAAAAGGCCAATGGCTAGTCAGCCCAGTGTTCCTCCACCACCGCCGCCACAGCCAGCTCAGAGACAGCCCTTACAGGTCACTCCTCAGTACACCAGAGACCCTAACTTTGTCCCTTTTATAGAGAGATTGGCAAAACCATATCCATTTAAGAGGGAATCAGTTAAGAGGATTTTCAAGAGTCTGTTAAAGAAACCAGATTTTAAGCTGCTAGAGGCCAGGAGGCCTGAAGATGAAAGTAAGAAAGATGATCCCAAGTACTGCCCATACCACCGGATGCTTAGTCACTCTCTTGAAGATTGTGTTGTGTTCAAAGATTGGCTTGAGAGGAACTATACCCAAGGTAACATCATAATACCTAAGGAATACTTGGTCAATCTAGAGAAAGCTTCAATTAAAACCATTTCAGGTAACCCTCTTAACTCTCCTTATTTTGTTGAAGATGGTTGGGACATTACTTTGTCCCGGGCACTTAAAAAGTCTATTAACAAGTCTTTTCGTCTTTCTCAACAGCTGACTACGATAGCCCAGAACCCGATGTGGAAGGTTGACCTGGATGCTTCGCAGGAGGATGTTGAGCCACTTTCCTCTCCAGTAGTCATAGGAACTATTGTCAAATGCTTAAAAGAAAAGGAAGTTGATTTTGTAGAGAGGAAGTGTGTAGATGAGAGATGTATTAGGATGGTGGATGGGGGTGTTAAAACCCTCTCCCCTCTTTTGTTATCTGACTTTTACTTTGCCCCATCAAAGGCGAAGGGTCAGAAGATGAATAAAAAAACATCCTTCTGCTTCTGTCTTGATGATTAACCATGAAAACGAAATGCAAGTTGATGACTCTCATGTTTTAAATAAAAGTTCCGCTGAAGAAAGTTTTAATATCAAAAAATTTGACCTTCCCGAATCAACTATTCAAGAAGAGGTCGAATGTGAAGCTTTATCAGAAAGTGATTTCCCTCAAATAAATTTTCAAGGGAATCCTATCTTGATAGAACTTTCAGATTTTGATTGCTTTTGGGAAATGATGATCCAACGCCTATGGTGTGCGTAGACACTGCCCTAGTTTGCCCTCTCAAAGATATCGAGTAGGTGCAACTCCGTGGCGGTAAAGTCTTACCCCCTCAGGAGAAAGGTAAGAAAATTCCCTTCGAAGATCTAAATCCAAATTCCCCTCAGCAACAAAACTTTCCTTTAATCCCTCCGGGTTTTGAGTCCGTCGTTCCTAAGGTTGATTACAACGTTTTAGCCCACCTTAGGAAGTTGCCAACAAAATTAAGTATTTATGATGCCCTCCTTCTCTCCAAAGAAATGAGGGAGTCTTTAATTAAAGCGCTTCTCGACCCCAAGATTTGCTTAACCCTGTTGGCTGAAACTTCAAAAGGTGAGGCATTCTACTTCAAAGAGGTTCATGGAGTTTTAAGATGAAGATTTGCTCTTGAGAACTGCCGATCATAATCGTCCCCTTTACATTACTGTAGATGTGGGAAATTTTAAGTTATCAAGAGTCCTCGTTGATCCGGGTGCATCGGTCAACATAATGAACATAAAAACCCTCGCATACCTCAGAGTTGATACTAGCAAGCTCTCAACCGATAGGTTGGTGCTTCGTGGGTTCAATGAAAAGGGCGAGAGGGCTTTAGGTTTAATCACCTTGCTCTTACAAATAGGAGACTTGAAAACTGAAGCTAAATTTCATATAATTGATTCGATGACATCCTTTAATGCCCTTTTAAGTAGACCTTGGATTCATGAATATATAATTGTTCCATCTACCCTTCACCAATGCATCAAGTACCAATGAGATGGCATTGAACACATGATTAAGGGTGATCTGCAACCATTTTCTATTCAAGAAATTGGGATCTACGAAGATGCTACATATTTTTTTCCAAAAGGGTCCTCATCCCGTTCTAAGTTAGAGATCAAAATTGAGGAGAAGTTGGTTGGACAAAAGTCCAATCAAGAGAAAGAAAAAGAAAAAGTTATTGATCAAGAAATGATACAATTAAATAGTGAAGACGACTCTGATATCGTTGTCCTTAGGCCTCCAAACACATTACCTCAAAGAGGTGGGAGGATGACCTTAAGGGCACGGGGTCTAGGTCATGCTTCATCAGAGAGGAGAACAACACCTGTTTATATTGATTTGGAATCTGATTCTGATATTGAGTCCAAGGACCAAGGTGCTGTCTTCTCCCTCATTTATAAAAATGCAAATACTTCTCCAAAATTTGATCTCACCTTAGAGGAGGACAGTGACATTAAGGAAGAAATTGTAAAGATGAAAAGTGACGAGCCTGAATTAACAATGTACAAAAAGCTCAGTAGAAGGATTGAGGCCCTTTCCCTGACCCCACTGTCAGCTGGCAGGATTGTAGGGTTAGAAGTTAAAGTGGCCCCCAACTTGAACGGCGAAGTAAAGAAAGTCCAAAAATTCTTTCCTGACTCCTCCTCCGCAAGGGATGAAAGTGATGTAACCCTTGAGGAGGCAGATTTTAATGAATTAATAGAATTACCTTTCGACTACTTCCCTGTTTGTGTGAAAAATACTTTCTCTAAAGGTTCTGTACCATATGATGGACTAAGAGTCAGGCCAGATACCACGAAAATATTTGGCAAACAAAAATTAAGGATAATCCTACAAGTGGTATCGGCTTTGAAACTGTTAGTTCATTCGATGACGATGAGTATTGCCTAATGATAACTTACCATCTTGAATCACCAAATGTCCCTACAGATCCTTTATGTGCTCTCGATGGGCTCTATTTGGAGACTTTAGATGATCCTGATGACCTTCAAGTTCGGGATGCACCCCCTGAATTAGAAGAAAAAATTAAATCGACAGTCGATGAATTAAAAGAAATTAACCTGGGAACCGATGATGACCCCCATTCAATCTTTATAAGTGCTCTTCTGAGCGAGGGTGAAACCAAAGATTTGATCCAACTCTTATCTGAGTTTAGAGATTGCTTTGCCTAGACGTACGATGAAATGCCAGGTTTACCTGCTGAGGTACCAGTTCATAAACTTGGAGTTCGGCACGATGCCATTTCTATCAAACAAGCTCCTCGACGCATGCGCTTGGAAATTGAGCAAAAAGTCAGTTCTGAAGTTAAGAAATTGGCCGAAGCTGAGTTTATCCGAGAGGAACAATACCCCGCTTGGGTGGCCAGCATCATGCCGGTCCAAAAGAAAAATGGTCTAATTCAGATTTACGTCGATTATAGGGATCTGAATAAGGCATGTCCTAAGGACGAGTTCCCTCTACCAATACCAGAACTCATGGTGGACATTACATCCTCACATGCCATTTTCTCATTCATGGATGGTTAGTCGGGTTATAACCAAATCAAGATGGCACCAGAAGATGAGAGAAATACTGCGTTCAGAACCCCTATTGGAATCTTTTGTTATAAGGTGATGCCATTTGGCTTAAAGAATGCCGGAGCAACCTACCAACGGGCCATGACCCGTATCTTTGACGACTTAATTCACAATTAAGTTGAGTGATATATTGACAATTTAGTTGTTAAGAGCAAGGTCAAAGAGGCTCACCTGTACGACCTGAGAGTTGTATTTGAGCGGTTGCGCCGCTATGATTTGAAAATGAATCCCTTGAAGTGTGCCTTCGGCGTCACCTCAGGGAAATTCTTATGATTCATATTGAGGCACCGCGAAATCGAGATCGACCCTGCTAAAATTAAATCCATCTTAAATATGCCATCTCCTAAGAGCCTTACCCAGTTAAGATCTCTACAAAGTAGATTGGAGTATATAAGGAGGTTTATTTCTAATCTTTCCGGGAGATGTCAACCCTTTTCTATCCTTGCAAAAAAAGACACCAAATTCATATGGGACGAGAAGTGTAAAAATGCTTTCGATGACATTAAACAATACCTTTCTAATCCGCCAGTTTTGGAAGCTCCAATTCCGGGAAAGCCATTAATTCTCTACACTGCAGCCTTAAATGAGTCTTTAGGCGCCCTGTTGGCTCAAGTCAACAACGAAGGGAAGGAGAGTGCTCTCTATTACCGTAGTCGAAGACTTCTTCCTACTGAAATTCGATACCCATCAATTCAGAAGTATTATCTTGCTTTGGTTTTTGCAGCTCAGAAACTGAGGCACTACATGCTCTCCCACTCAATCAGCTTGATTTCAAGAGTTAATCCTTTGCAATATCTTATGACCCAACCTACGATGTCAGGACGTTTAGCCCGTTGGTCTATGATATTACTACAATTTGAGATTACTTTCACTCCTCTTCGTGCTGTGAAAGGACAAGCCGTTGTCGATTTTCTGGCAGTACACCCGCTGCCGGCAGATTCTCCTCTGAACGATGATCTACCCGACGAACACATCATGAGTTTGAGGGAATCTGGCAAGGCCATCTGGGAATTGTATTTTGATGGAGCAGCATCCTCCCGTAGGAATGCGACCCAACAATCTATAATTTCTGGAAAGACTGGAGTCGGTCTAATTTTCATAACGCCGGAAAAAGGAATGATGCATTTTTCCTACCATTTATCGGAGCCCTGCACAAATAACAAAGCTGAATATGAAGCTCTGATAACCGGTTTGGAACTTGCAATTCTAATGGAAATTAAAGAGATTAAGATCTTTGGAGATTCCCAATTGGTGATTAACCAAGTGGCCGGAACCTATAAAGTCTTGAATCCTAATCTCCTAAGATACCACCAGTACACACTTTACTTGTTGGAATAAATTCCTACTGCCACTTTGTATAGGATTCCCCGTGGAAGTAATTCCGCAGCGGATGCCTTAGCAAAACTTGCAAAGGAATTTGCATGTCCTGAGGAGGATTCCATCCCTATAGAGATTCAGGGTTGTAAAGCCCTCTCTCTTATAGATTTGGAACACATTAGTAAGACTCCCCTTCAGATCATTTCTGCCTCTTCGACAACCGACGAAGAAGGCAATTAGAGACGACCCTTAATCGACTACCTTAAAGAAGGGAAGCTTCCCCAGGATAAGTCACTCTCCAACCAGATTAAGAAACGTGCCCCATCTTATACACTAATCAATAATTTTTTGTACCGTCAGTCCTTCAATCATATGTGGCTGCGCTGTTTAGACAAGCGAGAAGCCCTGAAGATTGTTAGTGAGGTTCATTCAGGATTATGCGGTGCACATCAATCGGGTCCAAAAATGAAATTGGAGATTAAAAGACTTGGATACTACTTGCCTACAATGATTGACGATTGCATGAATACTGCAAATCACTGTCATCAATGTCAAGTCCATGGTGTGGTTTTACATCAGCCGCCTAATGTGTTACACCCTATGATAGCCTCGTGGCCCTTCGAGAGTTGGGGCACAGATATCATTAGGCCGATTGACCCTCCCTCCGCGAGAGGTCATCGTTTCATATTAGCAGCGACTAATTACTTTTCAAAGTGGGCGGAAGCAATTCCCTACGCAACGTAACATCACACCATGTCTTAAAATTCTTTCGTGACCATATCGTATATCGATTCGGCGAACCCCGCAGAATCATATCCGATAATGGGTCCGCATTCAAGTCTACAAAAATCAACAGTTTTGTGAGAAGCCATAATATTAATTGGAGATACTCGACGATCTATTACCCTCATACAAATGAATTAGCCGAGGCCTTCAACAAAATCTTGGTGCAAATTGTTAAAAAGACCCTTGAAAATAACAAACGACAGTGGGATAAGCGGTTGGTGGAAGCTTTGTGGGCTTATCGTACCACTTATAGAACCCCAACCCAATCAACCCCATTTGCACTAGTGTATGGATCTGAGGTCGTTATACCCTTGGAAATACAAATCCCTTCGCTCAGGATTGCAGTTCAGAATCAAATCACAAGTGAACAAAATGCAAAACTACAGTTGGAAGAACTCGAAGGCCTTGAAGAGCGACGTCACCAAGCCCAATAAAGTTCATAGTTATATAAGTCCCATATGGTTCAAGCCCATGATAAGCTAGTGCGACCTAGGACCTTCCAAGCGAGAGACTTGGTGTTGGTCTTTCGGAGGCCTATCTTAGCCCATCAAAAGTTGGGAGGCAAATTTGAACCCACTTGGGAAGGACCCTTCGTCATAAAGACTGTCTACGAAGGAGGCTCGTATCAGTTAGTATATTGTAAAGGAAATCATCCAATGCTACCTGTCAATGGGCGTTTCCTTAAGAAATACTATGCTTGATGTAGCTCATTTTATCAATTAATGAATTTTCTTTCTTGATTCGCAATTCGGTTCTTTCCTTTTTTTTAAATTCTCTTACTTTTTTTTAAACGCCCTTCACCTCCTCCTTAGGGTCGGATCGTTCCCTCCCTTAGGATCACACCTGCTAGTGATGGAGTACGCCCTCCGTGGCACCACCCTGGCATTTGACTTGGGGATCAGTGGTGGAGTACGCCCTTCGTGGCACCATCCTAATTCACACTCGCTAGTGGTGGAGTACGCCCTCCGTGAAACCACCCTAGTTTGCCAGTTTCGGTCCTTTGTGTGGATCAAGTTTCCTCCCCATATGACCATTCGCTAGGGGTTGAGTACGCCCTTCATGGTACCATCCTAGTTCGCCAGTTTTGGTCCTCTGTGTGGAGCAAGTTTCCTCCCCACATGACCACTTGCTAGTGGTGGAGTACGCCCTTCGTGGCACCATCCTAGTTTGCCAGTTGATCCGTCTACTAGGAGTAAGTCTTCTATCAGCATCTTGTAGACCTAAGGTTGGGTGAAGCCCTTCCTTAGACCCAAAGTTAGGTATTCCCTACTTTGGTTTCTAGTTAATCTGCCTATTTGGAGTAAGTCTTCTATCAGTATCCTATAGGCTTAAGGTTGGGTGATGCCCTTCTTTAGACCCAAGGCTAGGTATTCCCTACCTTGGTTTCCAGTTGATCCGTCTAATAGGAGTAAGTCTTCTATCAGTATCCTGTAGACCTAAGGTTGGGTGATGCCCTTCCTTAGACCCAAAGTTAGGTATTCCCTACTTTGGTTTCCAGTTAATCTGCCTATTTGAAGTAAGTCTTCTATCAGCATCCTATAGGCCTAAGGTTGGGTGATGCCCTTCCTTAGACCCAAGGCTAGGTATTCCCTACCTTGGTTTTCAGTTGATCCGTCTACTAGGAGTAAGTCTTCTATCAGCATCCTGTAGACCTAAGGTTGGGTGATGCCCTTCCTTAGACCCAAAGTTAGGTTTTCCCTACTTTGGTTTCCAGTTAATCTGCCTATTTTAAGTAAGTCTTCTATCAGCATCCTATAGGCCTAAAGTTGGGTGATGCCCTTCTTTAGACCCAAGGTTAGGTATTCCCTACCTTGGTTTCTCCAGTTCTCTTGTCCATTAGGTGTAAGCCTTCTATTAGCATCTTATAAGCCTAAGGTTGGGTGATGCCCTCCCTTACACTCTTAAGATTCCAATTCTATTCGGTCAACGCCAATGTGTGCAGCAGAAGTTCCCTCTACCACACACATTGGGGGTCCATTTGTTGACCTCATTTTTATATGAGGTCACTAAGGCCCTTCCACTCTAGACCTTAAGATCCTTTCCTAGAGCCAGACCTTAGGATCCACTCTAGACCTTAAGATCCTTTCCTAGAGCCAGACCTTAGGATCCACTCTGGACCTTAGGGCTTACTCTAGAGCTTGGGATTCTCCAGATCCTAGATCTTAGAAACCCTCTAGATCCTAGGACCATTCCAGACTCAAATCAATCCCTACCTTTGATCAACTCCAACTTCAAGTCAATCACAACCCTTGATCAATTCAAATCTCAAGCTTCATTCAACTCAAATCTCAAACTTCATTCAAGCCTCAAACATACCCAAACTTTGACCCAATCAATTTGACAATCCAAACTTCAACCTAGACTTTGATCCTACCATTAATCTAGCTTTGACCCTATCCATTCATTGACAATAACCACATGATTGTAAATGATTTGGATACTCCAACATTAATCATTCAAACTTAAAATCCATTACAAATCCAGAAATCTAGACTCAAATCCAAAGTCTTAAGGCCCTGTCCTAAAGACCCTTTTTAAAGATTTTTCAAACATTTCAAAACCCAGTGAAATGGCCCTTGATTCAGAGTCCATCACCTACAAAGTGATAAGACATGTCTCTAGAGGTTTGGTGAGAAAAAAATGTGTCACCACGCAGATTTTGATTTCTCCTATTTTATAATCGAATACTACATTAAGAATAAAGTACAATCTTGAGAGACTGACACAATATTCTATAATGGATTCAATATCAAAATAGGATTTTGAAAATTGATATTTCTATAATCAAACACAATTTAAAGAATAGCATATTATTTCGAAAAATAAACATGAAATTCTTAAGAATGTGTTTAAAAATAGAAGTAAGCTTTTTGAAAAATTTATTCATTCTTTTATTTAGATATAACAAAGAGAATATTATATCATCTTGAAAGACGAACATAACATTCTTCAAGACATCCAAAATCAAGAATGAATTTTATAAAATTCATCATTTCTAAAATTAAATATAACAAGCAATAAATTATATTGCCTGAAAAGACAATAATAACATACTACGAGCATATTTAAGATTAGAAATGAAATTTTTTTAAAGATATCTGCATTCCCAAAGATTCTTCCCTTATTTTATATAAATAAAACAAGGTTTATTTTAGTCTGGAGTTCTCAAATCCCTATAGGAGCAAGCTCCTATAGTTAATTACATCCTAGGAGGAATGCTCCTAAGAAAACTCTCGATTAAAGCAGTGATTTCATACCCTTTGACTACAAAGTAGAAGACAAGGAACAAAAGTAGGAATTTTCCAAGGTGAAAGCTCAATGTTGAACATTTATTAGCGAGTCAATGGAGGAAAAGTAGGAGGTGTCGGATTTTGAGAAGCTCAGAGACAACCTCAGTCTATCCTATGTTGGGCTTTACATTTTAAGAGAAAATTTTATGTTTAAGTTGACATTTTATTAGAAATTTGGGATTATATTCCCGGAGGGGGAGGACTTAAGATCTAAAAAGTATCTGCCTCAGAACCTAAATCTAATTTGGGTACTACAAAGTAGCGACCCGAACCTAACTAATGAAGTGCAAATCTGGACTTACCCCGGCCTGGATTGGGGAGCCAGCTAACCACCTAGGCGCTTTAAAACCATGTGTCCAGTCTCTTATGAAAGATGTGTTGAGTCTAGTAATTAGGTTGTTAAGCCTAAGTAAATGTCCCACGGCTACCAAGAGGGGGGTGAATTGGTAGTTTTAAAAATTTTAAACCCTCTTAAAATTAAAGTTGAACCGAAATAAAATTTTCTTTTAAAGTTTGTAGAAAAATGTTTTTCAACCACAGAGTTGTTAAAACTGAAATTAAAAATGCGGAAACGTAAAAGCAATAAAGTAAATGACACCAGATTTATAGTGGTTCGGTCTATAACCAGACCTACATCCACTCCTCAGAGGCACCCTCTGAGTATTGCACTAATACCACAAAGTGACTCTCCTTTAGCACCCACAGCAAGGCGGAGAAGCCTGTACAAAACACTCTTTTCACCACTCCCCGGTGCGGCAGAGAACCGTCGTCTTTTTACACAATCCACAGTGCTGGCAGAGAACCGTCACCCTTTCACACTCTCCTAGTGTGGGCAGAGAACCCTACGGCTGTTCACACTTTCCAAGTGTAGGCAGAGAACCTCCTTCCTTTTACACTCTCCTAGTGTAGGCAGAGAACCCACGTCTGTTCACACTCTCCAAGTGTCGGCAGTGAACCGGACCTTCTTGAATGATCTTCTCACAAGAATCTAGAAGGAAGAAAGAAAAGAGTGAGGAAATCCAATTTCACAAGTAGAGATTCTTACCTTAGAAATCCAAGTGAAGCCTTCTTGCTCCAATGGTAGGAATCCTCCTTTGAATGCTCTCTTCCACTCTCCCCTTGGCTATTCTCTCAATAGGCACGAAGATCAAATGACAAAAAGATTGGGTGGCAGTCTAATTTGGAGTATTTATACAAAAGACATGAAAAACCGCCCAAAAACTGCAAGTTTTCAATTCTGTACGCAGTGGATCATCCCGTACGATCATGGATCGTCCTGGACGATTTTACTTAAACGATCTGAAACGACCCAATTTGTATATGTGTACGAAATGACTTCGTACAGCTGATCGTCCTGTACGAACTAGGTTCGTCCAGTACGAACGGTTATTACAAGGTCGGTTCTAGAAACTGCTGAAAACTGTCCTAAGTCGGTTTATCGTTTGGACGAAAATATGTTCGTCTGGACGAAAATTTTCCAGAGAGCCGATCGTCCTGGACGATTATTTATTTCGTCTGGACGAAAATTTTCCAGAGCGCCCATCGCCGGGGACGATACATTGGTTTCGTCTGGACGAAAATTTTCCAGAGAGCTGTTCGTCCGGTACGATATTTATTTTCGTCTGGACGAAAATTTTCCAGAGAACTGGTCGCCCAGTACGATGGTAAAATTCGTCTGGACGAAAATTTTCCAGAGAACCCATCGTCCGGGACGATATTAAAATTCGTCCTGGACGAATAGGACTTAGAAAAATTTTCCAAAGCAAGTTCCTATTCGTTCCAAGTGCTCTATAGGAGATAACTGACAGATCGTCCAGTACGATAAATATTGTCCTGTACGATCAGTATAGAATTTCATGATCTCCTAATTTGTGTGTGTGAGATTTTATTCACTCAATTACAATCACTCCCTTTCAAAATTAATTAAAGAAAAGACAAACTTCAAATAAACAAAATATCATATGTTGAATTTGATTTGAAGTTTTCGTAGTCTGGAGTCTGATTTTCCTGAAATGTTAGTACACACAAGAGCAAGTGCAAATCTTCTAAATTTGTTAGGAGATAACTATACATCTGAACAATAATGTTTGGAATCATCAAAACTACATAAGTTGCACAAATATAAATCATTCAAATAGCAACTATTCAAACAATCTCCCCCTTTTTGATGATGGCAAAATAATTATTATTAGTATGGTTTCAAGTTAAAATAAAAATCTCTTATCTCCTAAACCCCCCCTGAATTTATGAGTACATTAAAATAAGTAGGCATTAAAGAACAATATTTTTGTTTTTCAAAAATTTTAACATAAAACACAAATCACAAATCACAACAAATCACAAAAAAAAAACACAAACACAAACATAATAATTTCTCCCCCTTTTTGACAGCAACAAAAAGTGAAGAAGAAAAAAGACAAGAAATGTAAATAATAATATGAAATTCATAATTAAAATTTAATCTAAATTGTGATTTGACATAGGGTATGCAATTTTAAACTAAAGATATTAGGTCAATCATAGAAATTCATAGAATTTATGAAATGATATAACATGTAAGTAAGAAGAATTTATCAAAGACATGATTCGATTTAGACATTTTGATTATTGAAAATCATTACAAGTGAGATGTAAAAAAAAATTCTATATTTCAAAGTTCAATAGAATATAAATGAACAGTAGATCAACTTGAATTAAGAGATTAAACGAATTTGGAAAGTAGAGAATTACCTCATGTGGTGCTTTGCACATCTTTTCAAAGTTTTGGAGCACATTTTTGTGCATTTTTCTTTGGTTGGGCTTATTTTGTGCCTCTTTTTCACTTTGCAAATTTTTTGCGAATCCCTTTTGATTTTTGTACATTTGTACAATGTTCAAGAGTAATTTGACCAATTCTTTCCAAAATCTATAATCTAAGATTTCAAATATTTCTAGGTGCATAAATATCATTTGAGCATAGAAATACAAAATAAGAAAAACATCAAAATTGCAATAATAATATTAACTTTTATGTAGTCTAAATGAATAGACATGAATTAAAAAAAATTCTAAATACAACAAGTTATAAACAAATTATAAATTTAGAAAGTCTAGATTTTCTAATATAGATAATCTCATATTACAATCGAATTTAAGCACAATGTAGATTAAAAACAATATTAATGAAATTCATAAAAATTAGCCACATTTCAAAACAAATCTAAAACAAACAAACTTTCATTGATTAAAAAAAATTACATCAAAACATTGAACTTAAAAACATAACAACACAACAACAAAAAAAAATACAACAGACACACATAAAAAAAACTTCTACTGTTCTGGAGGAGGAGGAGGAGGAATCCTGCCAAAGAGGTTGAAGTAGGAGGCCATCAACATTACATTGGTATTTATTTCATGAACTTCATCTCTAATATTACCAATGTCATGTTGCTGCTGCATAAGGTGAGCATCAAATTGATCAAACCTTTGATCAATGTGAGTCTCTAGTCTATCGAATCTCTCAATCAGATTCTGGTAATCTGATTGAGAAGCAGAAGCTTGCACTCCTTCTTCTTCTTCTTCTTCTGAAGCACTGCCATGTGCTTTTTCTTTTTCTTTTTCCTCCTTGAAGAGCAGTCTGAATGATGCATCGTTGTAGTAGACTGGCTCTTCATATTCCTCATCAGGATGTACTATATTGTACTTCTTCTCCAAAACATAAGTAATCAAGTGCCCTAAAGAAATATTCTTCTTCCTCTTCTGATCAGGATGTCCTATTTCTGAAAGCCCATAGATATGATCTAGGATGAGTTGGGCTTCATCAATAGGTTGTCTTTTCATGATTAAAAAAGTTAGACAAGAGAGGAGAGGAGTTATGTTTATTCTATCACCAGCTTTAGGAATAATTGAGGATCTAAGGATATGCTGGATGATTCGGGCATCTTGGGTCATACCGGCCACTCTAGCAACATGATTGTCAATTCCATTTTCTCTAATTACCCTATTGATTTCATACCAATGGAAGACGTTTTCTGACATCAGGGTGTGGGCTCTATATCCTTCAGTCCTTAAGTTTAAAAATGCACCAAGGTCGTGCTTGGTGATCTCAACTTTTTTCTTAAAAACAAAAGAACTAATGATAGAGTGGTCAGGATTGAAACTCATGTTGGCTAGGAAGTAATGGTAGGTTTGCTTCTTGTAGAGGTGGACAAGAGAAAGAATGAAATGAAATTGGGTTGAGGCGAAGAGGTGTAATACCCGAAATTTCAACTCCGTTTGGATAAGAATGCGAGACGGAGTGATTTTTGCAGATGCAAAACGAGGAAAAGATTCCTCATTTGCTTTGGAAAGGAAGTTGTCAGGGGCATTCCTGTTAGGTTTCTTCACCAAAACCTTTTGTCTTTTGCTAGAGGAGGCCATAGTTGATTTGATGTAAAAGGGATTGAAAAAGATGTTTTGAAAGTGTGATTTTCAAGTTTGAAAGCCTTCATATTTAAAGAAAACGATACGTTCGTCCTGGACGAAAATATTCGTCCTGGACGAAAAATTATCGTTCGTCTAGACGAAGTAATTTCGTACAGACGATCCAATTCGTCCAAAATGTAACGGCTTTTCGTATTCAACACAACTTACGATGCGTCCCTTCGTACAGGCTTTTTGACTTGACCGATCGTACATATGAAAATATTTCGTACAGACGATCAAAAAGCGTTTCATTTTAATGACTCTTGAAAACCGTCCCCTACAATGAATCGACACATGTTCGTACATACGAAAAAAAATTTCGTACAGACGAAATTCGTATTAAAAACTGTCTTATCCACTCAACCGCTGCATTCAATCGTCCCGACGTTTGAGAAAAAGAAAAAATTCGTACTGGACGATCACAGATCGTACAGACGATCCAATAAAAAAACTGCTCTCAAAACGGTTTAAATTCGCGCAAACTGTTTCTTAAAACATCGTCCCGTACGAAAAAATTTCGTCCTGGACGATTTCCTCCAAAAAAAAAATTTTGATTTTTAAATTTTTTTAATTTAACAAAATCAACAAAAATAATCAACAACACAGAAAACATAAGACAAAAAAAAACATAAATTCAAAAACAATTCATACAAAAACACAAAATTCACAAAATCACAAAAACAAAACACAACAAGTATCAATGTTGCAAAGACATTTTGGTTAAGCATTCAAATCAATAACACCAAGCCTTGTTCTTAAAGTACTGAAGGTATCAAAGGCTAAAGGTTTTGTAAAAATGTCTGCAAGTTGATTTTCAGTTGAAACATGTATGAGTTCAATTTCTCCTTTGGATACATGATCCCTTATGAAATGATGCCTTATATCAATGTGTTTGGTTCTAGAATGTTGAATAGGATTTTTGGAAATGCAAATAGCACTAGTATTGTCACAATAAATTGGAATAGTGCCTATAGTTAATCCTAAGTCAATCAACTGTTGTTTTAACCAAAGTACTTGTGCCACACAACTTCCTAATGCAATGTATTCTGCTTCTGCAGTAGATAGTGCCACTGAATTTTGTTTTCTACTAGACCATGAAACTAATGAATTTCCAATGAATTGACATGTTCCAGAAGTGCTTTTCCTATCCACTCTACAGCCTGCAAAGTCAGAATCTGAGTAACCAATAATTTCAAATGAAGAGCTAAACTTAGGATACCAAATTCCTAAGTTTTGAGTTCCTAGTAGATATCTTAAAATCCTTTTCACTGCTGTCAAATGTGATTCTTTTGGATCTGATTGAAATCTAGCACATAAGCAAACACTAAACATAATATCTGGTCGGCTAGCAGTCAAGTAAAGTAAAGATCCAATTATCCCTCTAAATTTCTTTTGATCAACAGATTTTCCCTTAAGGTCTTTATCTAACTGAACTGAAGAACTCATTGGTGTACTAACAGGTTTAGCATTGTCCATTTCATATTTTTTGAGGATGTCCTTAATGTATTTGGTTTGATTAAGAAAAGTACCTTCCTCAAGTTGCTTAATGCTAAATCCTAGAAAGTAATTTAAATCTCCCATTAGACTCATTTCAAATTCACTACTCATTGTTTTAGAAAAATCATCACAAAGATGTTTATTTGAAGATCCAAAGATGATGTCATCCACATAAATTTGAACAATAAGTATATCCTTTCCAATTTTCCTTAAAAAGAGAGTTGTATCCACACTTCCTTTTTCAAAAGATCTTTCAAGTAGGAAGGTGCTTAACCTCTCATACAAGCCCTAGGTGCCTGTTTTAATCCATATAATGCCTTTTTTAATTTGAAAACATGATTTGGAAATTTAGAGTTTTCAAAACCTGGAGGTTGTTCTACAAAAACATCTTCTTCAATTACTCCATTTAAAAAGGCACTTTTGACATCCATTTGAAACAATTTAAAACCTTTAAAACAGGCAATCTCAAATCTCTAGGCAAAGGGTCTTCTCTTTCTAAATTTTCTTCCACATTTTCTTCCAAATTTAATCTATCAATATTTTGGGAATTTTCTCTTTCTAAATTTTCAATTTCTTCTTCAACAACTTTTGGCTCTTCCATGTTTCCATTTTCATCAAAAACAACATGTGTGGTTTCTTCAATGACTAAAGTTCTTTTGTTGAATACTCTATAAGATTTTCCAACACTTGAATATCCAACAAAAATTCCTTCATCTGATTTTGGATCAAATTTTCCTAAGGCAGATTTTCCATTATTATGTATGAACACCTTGCAACCAAATACATGTAAATGAGACAAATTTGGTGTTATTCCTTTTAGCAACTCATAGGGTGTTTTATTCAAATTAGATCTCACATTCACCCTATTCAGAACATAGCATGCAGTGCTAACCGCCTCAGCCCAAAAATATCTAGGAAGAGAGTATTCTGCTAACATTGCTCGGGCGGCTTCTATTAATGTTCTGTTCTTTCTTTCAACTACTCCATTTTGTTGAGGAGTTCTAGGTGCAGAAAAATTGTGATCAATCTCCTTTTCTTTACAGAAATCTTCAAATCTTTCATTTTCAAATTCTCCTCCATGATCACTTTGTATAGAAATTATTTCACATCCTAGTTTTCTTTGTATCCAAGTTGAAAAATTTCTGAATTCCTCAAATGATTCACTCTTATGAAAAAGAAATTTAACCCAGGTGAATCTTGAAAAATCATCTACTATAACAAATCCATATACCTTTCCTCCTAGACTAACAGTGCTTACTGGTCCAAAAAGATCCATGTGTAGAATTTCTAAAGGTTTACTTGTCCTAAGATCTTTAATGGACTTAAATGAGGACCTCACTTGTTTTCCTAATTGACATGCATCACACAGATGGTCCTTAGTAAAGTCTAGTTTAGGTATTCCTCTCAAAAAATTCTTTTGGGTAATTTTTCTAAGATTTTTCATACTAGAATGACAAAGTCTCCTATGCCAAAGCCACGATTCATCAGAAACAGTTTTCAAACAAAAAGCAGTAGAAGATTGAATACAATTTAAATCTAGCATGTAAACATTGTTCACCCTTTTTCCATTTAAAACAATTTTTCCATTTAGGCTAATTATGCAGCTAGTAGGTAAAAATTTTACATTATAGCCCTTATCACATAGCTGACTTATGCTAAGCAAATTATGTTTCAAGCCTTCAACTAATAAAACATTATCTATGAAAAAGTTTTTCAAATTTCCAATCATACCTGATCCAACCACTTTCTTTGTGGTATTATCTCCAAGTGTAACCTTGCCTCCACTCCTGGCTTCCAGCGTTATGAATTGAGCAGTATCTCCAGTCATGTGCTTAGAACATCCGCTGTCCAGGTACCATATACTCTCACGAGGTCTTGTGTGAGAGTATACCTGCAAAATTCTCAAATGTTAGACCTGGGAACCCAAACTAGTTTGGGTTCTCCTTTATGAAATTTATAATCAGATGCATGTATGATATGTCTAGGTTTATGCATCTTAGTTCTCCACACCAAATTAGGTTTCATCTTTAAAGTGCAGGTGTGAGATATATGTCCCAAAAATCCACAATTGTTACATTTAACATTAGGAAAAATATTCCTATGTTTTCTCTCATATGATTGTCTTCTAAGGGATTTCATGAATTTTGGATAATATTTAGGATTTGTAAAATCTTCATGTTTAGGGGGGATCCTATTATCCTCAAGAGCTCTTATAGTAAGTTTGTAAAATGAATTCATTTCCTCCAAGATTCGATTTGTATAATTGACTCTATATGTCTTGTGCTTAGATTCATCCTTAAATTTCTCAAATTCTTTTTCAAGTTCAGCATAGGATGATTTTAAATTTTCAAAATTTTTATTCAAGTCATCATATTCATCAAGTAGTTTCATGTGGTTGCTATCAATTAAAGCATGATCTTTCCTAAGGATTTCGTGTTCCTTATTAAGCTCTTCCAATTCTAAAACTAAACTAGCATGCATCTTTTTAGTTTTCCTATATGCATCATGCATGTGTTCAGAAACTTCAAACAATTCATTATAAGTTAAATCACATACCTCTTCTTGATCTGATTGTTCAGCTTTATCTGCCATCAAGCAAAGGTTTGTGACTTCTTCTTCTTTTTCAGTCTCAGATGAGTCTGAAGCTGAGTCCGCCCAAAAAGCCTTTTGAAACTTCTTCTTGCCCTTCTTTACCATTGGTTTCTCCTCTACCTTCTCCTTGCTAGGAGAGGCTTTGAGTTTTGGACAATCAGTCTTTATATGACCTGGTTTCCTGCATTCATAACAAATCACTTCATTAGAAACCTTGCCATTTCTGTTATACTTACCTCTATTCCATTGCTGGCGTCTCTTCTGCTTCCTCTTTAAAGCTTTTGAATTGTCTAGTCATCAGTGCTATATCATCTTCATCCTCAGGTTGTGAGTGTTCACTTTCTGACTCTTCCACATTTAGTGCAATATTCTTGTCCTTTCTTGGTTCACCTGCATCAATCTTTCTTTGACTTACTCCTTGCTCGTAAGCAATGAGTGAACCAAGAAGATTGTCAATAGAATAAATGTTCAGATCTTTTGACTCTGTAATTGCAGTAATTTTAGCATCGTATGCAGTAGGTAAACAACGAAGAATCTTATTAACCATTTCAGCATTAGTTAATTCCCTACCAAGTGCATGCAAAGAGGTGACAATTTGAGTGAATCTTGTGTACATGTCAGATATTGATTCATTAGGTTTCATGCGAAATAATTCGTAGTCATGTAACAAGATATTGAGTCTTGATTGCTTAACCTCATTTGTCCCTTCATAAGTAATACAGAGTCTATCCCATATGTCTTTTCCGCTTTTACAAGTAGAAACTCGCATGTAGTCTTCAGATTTTAAAGCACAAAAGAAACTATTTAAACATTTTGCATTTAATTGTGCTAAGTCACGTTCTTCTATAGTCCAATCTGCATAGGGTGTATCTACCCTATTTCCATCAACTAACCTAGTTGGTTTTGTGTAACCTTCCTGGACTAACATCCACATGCGATAATCAAGTGACTGTAAGAAAGTAGACATGCGTGTTTTCCAAAAATCAAAAGGAATATTGTCAAACAGTGGAGGTCTAGTGATAGAGTAACCCTCAGGTGTGTTTCGGTTTCCAAATGTAGCCATCTACGTTAATCAAAAAGTAGTTCAAACTTATGATTTTGAAACAATGCTCTGATACCACTTGTTAAGTCTAGTAATTAGGTTGTTAAGCCTAAGTAAATGTCCCACGGCTACCAAGAGGGGGGTGAATTGGTAGTTTTAAAAATTTTAAACCCTCTTAAAATTAAAGTTGAACCGAAATAAAATTTTCTTTTAAAGTTTGTAGAAAAATGTTTTTCAACCACAGAGTTGTTAAAACTGAAATTAAAAATGCGGAAACGTAAAAGCAATAAAGTAAATGACACCAGATTTATAGTGGTTCGGTCTATAACCAGACCTACATCCACTCCTCAGAGGCACCCTCTGAGTATTACACTAATACCACAAAGTGACTCTCCTTTAGCACCCACAGCAAGGCGGAGAAGCCTGTACAAAACACTCTTTTCACCACTCCCCGGTGCGGCAGAGAACCGTCGTCCTTTTACACAATCCACAGTGCTGGCAGAGAACCGTCGTCCTTTCACACTCTCCTAGTGTGGGCAGAGAACCCTACGGCTGTTCACACTTTCCAAGTGTAGGCAGAGAACCTCCTTCCTTTTACACTCTCCTAGTGTAGGCAGAGAACCCACGTCTGTTCACACTCTCCAAGTGTCGGCAGTGAACCAGACCTTCTTGAATGATCTTCTCACAAGAATCTAGAAGGAAGAAAGAAAAGAGTGAAGAAATCCAATTTCACAAGTAGAGATTCTTACCTTAGCAATCCAAGTGAAGCCTTCTTGCTCCAATGGTAGGAATCCTCCTTTGAATGCTCTCTTCCACTCTCCCCTTGGCTATTCTCTCAATAGGCATGAAGATCAAATGACAAAAAGATTGGGTGGCAGTCTAATTTGGAGTATTTATACAAAAGACATGAAAAACCGCCCAAAAACTGCAAGTTTTCAATTCTGTACGCAGTGGATCGTCCCGTACGATCATGGATCGTCCTGGACGATTTTACTTAAACGATCTGAAACGACCCAATTTGTATATGTGTACGAAATGACTTCGTACAGCTGATCGTCCTGTACGAACTAGGTTCGTCCAGTACGAACGGTTATTACAAGGTCGGTTCTAGAAACTGCTGAAAACTGTCCTAAGTCGGTTTATCGTTTGGACGAAAATATGTTCGTCTGGACGAAAATTTTCCAGAGAGCCGATCGTCCTGGACGATTATTTATTTCGTCTGGACGAAAATTTTCCAGAGCGCCCATCGCCGGGGACGATACTTTGGTTTCGTCTGGACGAAAATTTTCCAGAGAGCTGTTCGTCCGGTACGATATTTATTTTCGTCTGGACGAAAATTTTTCAGAGGACTGGTCGCCCAGTACGATGGTAAAATTCGTCCGGACGAAAATTTTCCAGAGAACCCATCGTCCGGGACGATATTAAAATTCGTCCTGGACGAATAGGACTTAGAAAAATTTTCCAAAGCAAGTTCCTATTCGTTCCAAGTGCTCTATAGGAGATAACTGACAGATCGTCCAGTACGATAAATATCGTCCTGTACGATCAGTATAGAATTTCATGATCTCCTAATTTGTGTGTGTGAGATTTTATTCACTCAATTACAATCACTCCCTTTCAAAATTAATTAAAGAAAAGACAAACTTCAAATAAACAAAATATCATATGTTGAATTTGATTTGAAGTTTTTGTAGTCTGGAGTCTGATTTTCCTGAAATGTTAGTACACACAAGAGCAAGTGCAAATCTTCTAAATTTGTTAGGAGATAACTATACATCTGAACAATAATGTTTGGAATCATCAAAACTACATAAGTTGCACAAATATAAATCATTCAAATAGCAACTATTCAAACAAGATGGGTAGGGATGTTGTTTAAGTTTTAAAGAATTGGGGCTGACATCTAAGACAGTTCCTAATTAGCCCCTTAACTTATGTATGGTAAGAAATGCCTAGAAATGCTATTAATATTTTAGACTCTTTTTAATTTGTATCTAATGCAATGCATGCTAATTGACTCGAATGCATAAAATGAATATGAAGCAGTTTAAAAATTAGGCTTAGAAAATAGGTTTTTCCCTAGAGATTGCACAACTTCCCCTTGACAGAACTGCACCCTCATAGGTCAAGTGGTCTGCCAAAACCCGCAGGCGCGGAGGTGCCTAACAAGGAAGAGAAAGTATTAATATGCTTATGCTGACTCTCGGCGGTCCCGAGCTTACTTCTTAGATCGTTAGAGTTACTATGTGAGCCTAAAAATTTTTATTAGAATTTCAAGTAAAAGAATTTTGAGCGTACCCTTACGAAAAAAATCTCTCCGATTCGAATCCAGGCTAAAACAAAACACGACATGCAAGGTCCTAAAAAAATCTACTGCACAAACAATGTAAACAATCAATTTTAATAATCCAAATATAATGTCCAATGTCCATATTACACCCAGAATTTGCAGAAAAGTAAAGTGGCCGGGCACCACTGACAACAAACCCGGATTCTAATCCTAAGAATGACGCAAGTGATTTTTGAAATGGGATATACTGTTCCTTAAATCTTCATTTCTTTATCTTCTTTCTTCAATCTTCTTATTCTGTCTTTTCTTCTTCTACGAACTTCTCGAGTCCGTCGGGTTCTGGATATCCAAAAGAAAAGAAACTCATCCCTAATAGGGGTATTTTCTTTTCTATTTGGATATTGAATCATCCTAATTTGGCTTTCCAAATAAAAGAGAATAATCCTTTAAGGTATATTCTCCTTTCTTTGGATTCCAAATTGGATGTAATATCCCACTTTCAAAATCACTTTCACAATTTACAATATTTTTCAAACGAATTTACATTTACATTACATTTCACAGAAAGAAAAGAAAAATCTAAACCACCTGCAGGGTTATCCTAAGCAATTTATAATAAAAATCATCCCACGCAGTTATATATATATGCAATTGAATTTAAATTATTAAGCCACACTTGGCCACACTCTTCTTCATTTTGGGGGCTAAGCAGCTGAAGCACCTGTAACATTTATTTATTATTAATTAATTAGCCCCCTTTTTCTGCCCTGCATGAGTGTGGCCACCTGCAGAAAATCATGTTAACAATCCAAATCGCTCCTAGCCTATGGGTAATCTAATCGTCAATCAAACCAACACAGAGTGCAGTAAAATTAAATAAACAAACACACCAACATTTTACAACCAGCATGCAATAAAACTCGAGAAAAAGCCCGTCACAGTGCAGTAAGGAAATAAACACCGGCCTAACCTAAAACTAGAGTCAGTTGTCCTAACAAATAAATCTAAGTGTGTGCAGTAGGCTGTGAGGTTTTGAAATATCCTAAGTCAATTATTGGCTAAAGCTTTCTAATTGATTGAATTCTAATTTAAAGATATTTACTAATTCTAAAGTGAGATGTCACTAAATTTTCTATGTTATAAGTTTCTATCCTAAAATGTGCATGCATCCTAAGTCTAGATTTTCTAAGACTCAGTCCTTAATTATTGTCCTTAAATGTCACTACTATTATATGGGACAAAATTTTTATTATTTACTAACCCTTAGAACTTTGCGTATATGTAAAAGAGGTTTAGGGATCTAAGAGCAAATAAAAATAAACCTAATAAAATTGAAGTTACTATAGGGACCTAAAAGGGAATGGTTAACGCACACCACATCAAGGGGCCCCTAAAGGTTTTCTAAGTTTAGAAATACTTACAGTCACCGGGGGCTACGACCCGGTGGTTCCGCCCGTAGCACCTCTACCTGGTTGGATAGAGGCGACTGACGTCATTAGCTCCTTGTACTTTTGTCCACTCGATCAGTACTGTTCCTCGCAGTTTATGCAAATAAAACAGGAAAAACAAGGATTAGAAAGCATTTTTTAATAAATAATAATGAAATAATTAAAATTTACTGAAAATAAAGACGTACCTTTCTTCGGGCTTGAACACTGACTTTGTTGCTTGCTTTTTGAACATTCACTTCTGATAGCATACTTTATATCTTTCTAACATCTATTTCCACTTTTCTTAACTTACACAATTTTCACAAAACAAACTCTTTACTTCTCACACTTGTACACTTCTCCCATCCCAAAATCATATTCTACACTTTTCTTTATCAAAATACTCTTAAACATTTCAATATTCAATGACCTTTCAACACATTTCAAACTTTACATTTCAAAACATAAATCCTTCACCTTTCCAAATTATACAAATTCCACTTTTACTTTTTTAAAACTCACATACTTCCTTTTTCAAGATATGCACTTTTTGCTTTTCCAATATTATACACTTGATTCACTTTTCAACACACATATACTTTTCCTTTCAAATCTTCACAATTCTCTCTTCTAAATCATACACAAGTTCAACTAAATCTTTACCTTTACACACAAGTTCAAATACAACTTTACATTTACACATCATTTTTCAATATAGGCACAAACTCTACATCTCTAAAACTTCCCAAAGATACACACATTATCATACTTTTCACATATACAACTTTCACCTAATTTTTACTTTTCAACTCAACAATACACTTTACATTTCTTTTCCAAAATACACAATTTCTATTCTCCCAAACTCACACAAGTTCCAATTTCGAAAATATACACTTACCACAAAATCAAACACTTTTTTTTCTTTTCTAGCATACACTTCTACTTTTAAATCATACAATCACCACTTCTCACACATCTCAAGCTTTACTTTTCATTATACACATTTTCACCACTCAAAGATCACACACTTTACCCTTAGTACTCACATTCACAAATCACTTTTAAAAAAAAAAACATACACCTTTTATCTTAAACCACAGAATCACTTTTTTCAAACTACACCCATACTTTTTACTTTTTCTCCAAAATTCCTCTTTCCCGTCTTCTAACGACAACTTGTCTTTTATCATGAAAGAAAAGTGAAGCTCCACCATTTCCTTTCCCAAAATATAACATAAATAATGCAAGATACCTTGTATTAATTTTCATCACCACGGATTATGATTACAAAAGAAAAAGAAAAGGTAAGCTCATATATTTCCTTCCGATTAGTTTAAGATATCTCTCAAACAAATAATAACTTCACATAAAAAATTATGGAAAACTCAAAACTTGACATAAAAAAAAGGTATATGAAGATCCTTCCATAAAGGTACCAACTCTCTCATCACATTACTTTAAACAAATATATAACGTACTAAGTTTCAAGAATACCACCATTAGTTATGATTATCTAAAGCCAAATGTTCTTTCATACACTTCTCTCAAGACGTAAACATGAATATAATATATAACTTTGATGAGAAAATAATAAAAAAGTTCTAATTGCATATTTATTGAAAATCGCAAAAAGAAACTAAGTATTCTAGATTCTTGATTTTAAATAATATTACAAGTATACATCAATACTATTCCTCTATGAAAAATTAGAACTTTCGTTAAATCCCTGACAAAATTTTCATAAGCAACCAAGAACATGAATGCAACTATTGTTTTTGTTCATAAAATATATAAAAAAAATCTCTTTTGATTCCAATTAAGAAAATTTGAATCCTTCCAGATCAAGTCAAGATAACAAAATGGAGAGAAGGGAATTAAGAATTCGTTTCAGATTCATTTATTAGGAAGATTTAAAATTTAAAACCCTCAAAATTTAGTTTATCAAATGAGCAAAACACTAAGAGAAATATTTAAGAGTGAACAATAAGAAGATAAAGGAGGAGATGATTCATACGCTCTTGCAAACCTGTAGTTGAGGAGATTACTGGCGGCGAGAGCAAACGACGGTAAGGTTCTCGCTAAGGTTCACGACGGCGACGGGAGGAGGAGTTCGGTCCGAGAAGGTTGGGGTTTTGGTCAGGGAGCAGGTCGGAGAAGGTTGGAGATCGACGTTGAAGATCGGTGAGAGAGAGAAGAACGGACTATGCGTGAGGAGAATGACGAGGCTTTTTGCAAACTGTAGGGATTTCGCCTAGGCTTCTTACGCGATCCAGAGAGGGACGATGGGCTGGGTTGTGCGATCTAGAGGGTGACGGAGAGGAGGAGTTCGGTCTGTCTATGCGAGTGATGAGGGCTTCGTTCGAGCAGAGAGCAAGGGAGTTCTGGATTTTTTTTTTGGGACCTTCCACCTGGGTTGTGCGAACAGAGGGGAAGGAGAGGGGCTGGGGTTTCGTGCCACTGGAGTAGGAGAAGAACAGCAGTTCGCGAACTGCTGTAGGAGTGACCGGTTGGAGGTATGCCAACTGCCTAGAGGAGAGGGATTTCGGTTCTTGCGTGCGTGAATGAGAGAATGGGATCGTGAGGGAGGCAACGAATAGAGGAGTGACGGTGAGGGAGTTCGGGATTGAGGGAGAACGTGAGGGGTTTTCCAGAAATATGAGAGAGAAAGAGAGAGAGAGAGAGAGAGAGAGAGAGAGAGAGAGAGAGAGAGAGAGAGAGAGAGAGAGAGAGAGAGAGAGAGAGAAAGAAACGTGGGGAGTGTAGTTTATTTTTTATTTAAAAAAAAATTCTAATCATATTTTATTTTAAAATATATTAAAGGCTTTAAATTAATCATAATTAAAAATGAATTTAGGAGTTAATTTATAATTTAAAATAATTTAAAGATTAATAATAATAATAAATAAATAAATAAATTGATAATTTAAAAAAATATATATTTTGAGTTAATTTAAAAATATAAATAATTTTAAAAATACTAATTTTATCTCAATTATAATGATTTGAATTAGAACGAGTCGAGGCGAATTTGATTTGATTTTGATTTGATTGATGAATTGATTTGAGCTCAATGATGTATCAATTTGATTGAAAATCATATTAAAATGAGTCGATCGACATCGACGGATCATAAATCGGGTTTGATTTAAGTTCATTTTGGAGTTGAATTGAAACTAGATTGAATTGATTTTGATTCGAATTGAGTGATAGGCTCGAGTCGATGCTACGTCAGTGGGCGTCCACCTAAGGGAAATCCTATGGGCGATGTCTACACTAGGCTATGAAGACCTAAGTGCTAGAGTCGATTTCTGGGAAATTGACCTCGAATAATGATGTCAACAAATGGACCCCCAATAGGCATGATAAACTTGCCAAAGTTTATCGTGCGTATTGGCGTTGACCGAAACGATCAACTAGATCCAAAATTGAAGTTGAAGATTTGAGTTTATGAATTGAAGAAATTTTGATGTTTGATAGAAAATCAAAATAAAAGTTGACGGAAATTTGAGTTGATTCAGTGATTTTAAAGTTGATGTCGGCATTGATGCTTTATCAAATAATAACTAATGAAATTAGTATCATTTAATAAAGCCAAGATATTGAAAAATTGAATGTTATGATTCAAATGTAGTTTGGAAGGAATTGAGAGTTTGATTTTGATTTTGATAAAAGCTAGAAATCAATAGGATGCCGTAAGAGCGGGCTTAAACCTAAAGATGGATTTATGATTTAACATTTAACGAAGAGAAGATGCCGCTAGGGATGCTTATACTTCTCCTCGGGACGAAGATTAGGATGCCACTAGGGATGCTTATACCTAACTTCAAAAATGTCAATAGGATGCCGTAGGAGGACTTATACCTAGAGACGGATTTAATCAGGATTGGCTGCCGTAAGAGCGGACTTAAGCCAGAATGTCGATAGGATGCCGTAAAAGCGAACTTAGACCTAAAGACGGATTTAAACAGGATTGGCTGCCGTAAGAGCGGACTTAAGCCAGAAAGCCAATAGGATGCCGTAAAAGCGGACTTAGACCTAAAGACTGATTTAATCAGGATTGGCTGCCGTAAGAGCGGACTTAAGCCAGAAAGCCAATAGGATGCCGTAAAAGCGGACTTAGACCTAAAGACTGATTTAAACAGGATTGGCTGCCGTAAGAGCGGATTTAAGCCAGAAAGCCAATAGGATGCCGTAAAAGCGGACTTAGACCTAAAGACTGATTTAATCAGGATTGGCTGCCATAAGAGCGGACTTAAGCCAGAAAGTCAGTAGGATGCCGTAAAAGCGGACTTAGACCTAAAGACTGATTTAATCAGGATTGGCTGCCGTAAGAGCGGACTTAAGCCAGAAAGCCAATAGGATGCCGTAAAAGCTGACTTAGACCTAAAGACTGATTTAATCAGGATTGGCTGCCGTAAGACCGTACTTAAGCCAGAAGTCAATAGGATGCCGTAAAAGCGGACTTAGACCTAAAGACAAATTTAAACTGGATTGGCTGCCGTAAAAGCGGACTTAAGCCAGAAAGCCAATAGGATGTCGTAAAAGCGGACTTAGACCTAAAGACAAATTTAAACTGGATTGGCTGCCGTAAGAGCGGACTTAAGCCAGAAAGCCAATAGGATGCCGTAAAAGCGGACTTAGACCTAAAGACTGATTTAATCAGGATTGGCTGCCGTAAGAGCGGACTTAAGCCAGAAAGCCAATAGGATGCCGTAAAAGCAGACTTAGACCTAAAGACTGATTTAATCAGGATTGGCTGCCGTAAGAGCGGACTTAAGCCAGAAAGCCAATAGGATGCCGTAAAAGCGGACTTAGACCTAAAGACTGATTTAATCAGGATTGGCTACCGTAAGAGCGGACTTAAGCCAGAAGTCAATAGGATGCCGTAAAAGCGGACTTAGACCTAAAGACAAATTTAAACTGGATTGGCTGCCGTAAGAGCGGACTTAAGCCAGAAAGCCAATAGGATGCCGTAAAAGCGGACTTAGACCTAAAGACTGATTTAATCAGGATTGGCTGCCGTAAGAGCAGAATTAAGCCAGAAAGCCAATAGGATGCCATAAAAGTGGACTTAGACCTAAAGAATGATTTAAACTGGATTGGTCGCCGTAAGAGCGAACTTAAGCCAGAATTTAGAATTTAGATTTATAGTTGATTTCTTCAAAGTTTTAAATCATTTCCCTTCGTCACAAATGACATTGATAAAATGTAAATATTCTATTAAAGATTAAAACATTTGTATATGTCATTTTCTAGAAGAGAATGGAAAATATTTGGAAGAATAAAAAATTTGAAATTCATTGAATTGAAAACTTTGTTCTCTTTTTCAATATAGATGATCCTTATAACATACAAATATTCCACTAGGGATTTTGTTTTTATATTGGATCTTTATATGTGAGAAAAAAAAAGGAAAACAATAAAAGGATAATTCTATAGTAGTATTATAGAACATCTCAATTATTTCAAATCTTGCAACTTTTCAAATTTAGATTTTCAAAAGTATACAAATCTCTTGGACCCAGCACAATATGTGACATTCAAAAATTTGAGAACAACGTATATTCTGAGAAATTTGTAATTTTATTGCAAAATCATCATAACAACGTCATTACACATAGTATTTTTTAAGGAAACGCCCATTGATGGGTAACATAGGACGATCACCCTTACAATCCACCAATTGGTAAGATCCTCCTTGGTAGACTTTCTCCACCACAAAAGGACCTTCCCAGGTAGGCTCAAATTTACCCCCAAACCTTCGATGAGTCAAGATAGGTCTACGTAAGACCAACACAAGTTCTCCTACTCGAAAGGTTCTAGGGCGGACTAATTTATCATGTGCTTGAGCCATACGGGATTTATATAACTCGAGGTTCTGTTGAGCCTGCAATCGCTTCTCTTCTAAACCTTCGAGTTCTTCTAGTCGAAGTCGGGCATTCTGTTCAGATGTGATACTATTATTAACTGCAACTCTTAGAGAGGGAAGCTGTACCTCTAAAGGGAGAACAGCCTCTGCCCCAAAGACTAAAGCAAACGGTGTAGACTGAGTTGGGGTTCTATATGTGGTTCGATAAGCCCACAAGGCCTCACCCAACTTTTCATGCCATTGTCGCTTATTGTCCTCTAAGATTTTCTTTAAAATTCCTACCAACGTCTTATTGAAGGCCTCTGCTAAACCATTTGCCTGTGGGTAATAGCTTGTGGAGTATCTCCAATCAATATTGTGACGTTTAACAAAGTTGTTCAGTTTAGTACTTTTGAAAGAAGGACCATTATCGGATATAATTCGACGAGGAATGCCGAATCGATATACGATATGGTCTCTAAAGAACTGGAGCACGTTATGAGTCTTGACTTCTCGTAGTGGAACAGCTTCCGCCCATTTTGAAAAGTAATATGTTGCTGCTAGGATGAACCGGTGACCTTTAGAAGAGGGAGGATCGATAGGGCCAATGATATCCGTACCCCAACTTTCAAAAGGCCATGAAGCAATTGTTGGATGTAGGACATTAGGAGGTTGGTGTAGGACTACACCATGTACTTGGCACTGATGACAACGACGTGCAATAAACATACAGTCGTCAATCATTGAGGGCCAATAATATCCTAACCTTTTAATTTTCATCTTCATTTTAGGACCAGATTGGTGAGCACCACACAATCTGGCATGTACCTCGGTCATGATCTTTTGGGCTTCCTGTTTGTTATGACAACGTAACCATAATTGATCAAAAGACCGGCGGTACAAAGTGTTGTTTATCAGTGTATAAGAGAGAGCCCTTCTCTTAATCTGATCTGCGGCAGATTTCTCTTGAGGGAGTTTGCTTTCTTGCAAGTAGTCAATGAAAGGTTTTCTCCAGTCAACCGTCTCATCATTAACAGCAAGAACAACCTCACCCTCAGAAGGAAAAATCTTATTAATGTATTCCAAGTCTATAGGAGATAAGATTTTGCGACCTTGAACCTCTATAGAGATTGACTCTTCTTCTATACAAGCTAACTCTTTTGCAAGTTTTGCAAGGGCATCCGCCATAGAATTTCTTCCACGGGGTATCCTATACAAAGTTACATTTGGAATTTGTCCGAGAAGCTTCATAGTGTATTGATAGTACGGAAGAAGTTTAGGTTTCAAGACTTTGTAAATACCAGCAACTTGATTGATAATAAGTTGTGAATCTCCAAAGATCTTGATTTCCCTAATTTCCATTTATATTGCTAATTCTAAACCAGTTATTAGGGCTTCGTATTCAGCTTCGTTATTAGTACAAGGCTCTAATAAATGATAAGAATAACGCAACAAACCTTTTTCAGGGGTTATGAAAACCAACCCGATACCGGCCTTCCCTGGGATTATTTCCTGAGATTCCTCAATCTTTTGTGAAGATGCGGCACCATCAAAATATAACTCCCAGGTATTTCCTTCCTGCTCCTCTAAACTCATAATTTGTTCATCAGGGAGATCATCATTTAGAGGGGACTCAGCAGGGATCGGGTGTGCTGCTAAGAAGTCAGCTACGGCTTGACCTTTGATAGCACGTAAGGGTATAAACGTGATATCAAACTGAAGTAAGAACATTGACCATTTTGCCAAACGTCCTGACAATGTTGGACGAGTCATCAGGTATTGGAGTGGATTGATTCTAGAAATGAGATTGATTTTATGAGCTAACATGTAATGCCTTAATTTCTGGGCAGCAAAAATTAAGGCTAAACAATGTTTCTCAATAGGTGGGTAATTAGCTTCAGTTGGTAAGAGTCGTCTACTTAAGTAGTAAAGTGCGTTCTCTTTTCCTTCCTCGTTAGTTTGGGCTAACAAGGCGCCAAGGGAACTATCTAAACCTGCGGTGTAAAGTATTAAGGGTTTTCCCGGAATAGGAGCTGCTAAGACTGGAGGTGTTAACAAATACTGTTTTATGTTTTCAAAAGCGTTCTGACACTTTTCATCCCAATGAAATCGGGCATCTTTCTTACATAAAGCAGCAAATGATTGACACCTACCAGACAAGTTAGAAATGAATCTCCATAGATATGCCAACCTACCTTGAAGAGATCTTAATTGGGTTAGACTTTTAGGAGGTGGCATATCTAAGATGGCTTTTATTTTGGAAGGATCGATTTCTATACCTCGGTGTCTCACTACGAACCCTAAGAATTTTCTTGAAGTAACTCCGAAAGCATATTTCAAGGGGTTCATCTTTAGGTTATAGCGGCGCAACCTTTCAAAAACGATTCTCAGATCATGAAGGTGGTCTTCCCTTTGACGACTTTTGACAACCAAATCATCGATGTAACATTCCACTTGTTGGTGGATTAAATCATCGAAGATTTGGGTCATAGCTCGTTGGTAAGTTGCACCAGCATTCTTAAGTCCAAAGGGCATGACTTTGTAACAGAAGACCCCTATAGGTGTTCTGAATGCAGTGAATTTTTCATCTTCAGGAGCCATCTTGATTTGGTTATATCCAGATGAACCGTCCATAAAAGAGAAAATTTCATGCTCAGAGGCAATGTCTACCATACGTTCTGGTATGGGTAACGGGAACTCATCTTTCGGACATGCCTTATTCAGATCCCTATAATCGATGCATACGCGAATTTGACCACTTTTCTTCTTTACTGGGACGACACTAGCCAACCAAGAGGGATATTTCTCCTCTCGAATAAAGCCTGCATCGATCAGTTTCTTAACTTCAGTTATCACTTGTTGTTCAATTTCTAAGCGCATACGTCGCGGGGCTTGCTTGACAGGAATTATGTCAGGTTGAATTTCAAGTTTGTGAACTGCTATTTCTGGAGATAATCCGGGCATTTCGTCATAACTCCAAGCGAAGCAATCCTTAAACTTTGAAAGTAACTTGACTAAGTTATTTGACTCATCCTCGTTCAATAAGGCACTTATGAACGTTGGACGTGGATTTTCTTCGTTACCAAGGTTAATTTCTTTTAGTTCGTCAATAGTTGATTGGATTTCCTCCTCGAGTTCAGGAGGTGCCTCCTTAACTTGAAAGTCATCTGAATCATCTAAAGTTTCTAAGCAAAATTCATTAAGATTTTCAATGTCCTCTACAAAAAAGATGATCAGATCCTACATTGTTAGTAATTACTAAGCAATAATCATCATCATCAAATGGACAAACAGTATTAAAGCCTAGTCCTGTTTTTGACTTTGGTTTATGGAATTCCGTATTCCAAAGACTTTCAAAGGACTGAGCTTGACGTTTAGTCCAAGTAGATGGGGTAAGACCTTGCTCAATTAAATTTTTAACACAATAAGGATACCAATCAAAAGGGAGTTCCACTATTTCATTCATAAAAGTATCATCAACATGTACATCAGTTTCAATATTTTTGCTAGAAGAAGGAATAAACTTAGCAGTTTTACAATCATCGCTCAAAGCAGGTGAAACTTTAACTGCCAACCCAGCTATACTATCTTGCGATAGTGGGGTTAAAGCTAAAGTCTTCACATATCCTTTAAGTCTTTCATAGGTAGACAAATCTGAATCATCCTCTATATTTGCCTGAATTTTATCTTCATCACTGTCATTTTCCAAAGAGATCTTAAATTTTGGCCTTTTGTTACTATTTTCATCCTTCAGTACACATGATTCATCATCTGAACCAGATTCTAAATCGATGTGTATCGTAGGGTTTTGCTTTTGTATGTTTTCATACATTACACTTTCACGATTTTGCCATCCTCTGCCTCTACCTCGCCCTCGTTGGGTCATCCTACCACCTCTTTGTGAGGGAGGAGCAGGATGCCAACGAATGCTATCTTCGGGGCAGGGATATTCTTCATCTATTTTTTCTTCTTTTTCTTTTTCTTTTTTCTTTTCAAGTGCAATTTCATTTTTGGCCAATTTAAGATCTTTGGAAACAACTGTTTGTTTTTTAGGCAAATAATAGGCGGCATCTTCATAAATTCCTACTTCATGAATCGAGAATGGTTGCAAATCTCCCTTAATACAGTGCTCAGTACCATCTCTGAATGTACTTGATACACTGATGCAGGGATGAAGGAACCATCCTATATTCGTGAAGCCAGGGTCTACCTAAAAGAGCGTTAAAAGATGTTGGAGCGTCTATAATATGAAACTTAGCTTCAGTTTTAAAATCCTCAATCTCTAACAACAGAGTAACTGAACCCAAAGCCCTCTCGCCATTTTCATTAAACCCCCGTAAGATCATCTTATCTGAGCTGAAGCTTACGGACGTCTATTCTCAAATAGGCAAGAGTTCTTAGAGTCATAATATTAACTGATGCACCAGGATCTACAAGGATACGTGACAATCTGAAGTTATCTATGTTCTCTGTTATGTATAGTGGACGGTTGTGATCAGCCGTCCCTAAACATAGATCTTCATCAGAAAAAGAAATTTCAGGAACTCCTCTGGAACAAAAAGCTTCATCAGGCTGTGCAGCTGCTAACTGGGCCATGCAAATATCCGGATCTAACAAAGCTTTGATTAACGCTTCCCTCATTTCTTTGGAAAGGATCAAGGCATCGTAAATACTCAGTTTGGCAGGCAGCTTCCTGAGATGAGCTAGGACATTGTAATCGACCTTGGGCATTCCACTCTCAATTGGACTCTGAAAAGGAACGGGTTGAGGTGGAAGAGAAGACTCTGGCTTGTCAATAACTTGCTTTCCTTTATCTTCAGAAGAAGCGTGAGGTGGTAACACTTTGCCACTACGAAGCTTGATTTCCACTATCTCTTCAGAAGAAGTGACAGGCAGGTTATCTTCTTCGACCTCAGCTAATTCTGAATTTACTTCTGTTAAATTTTCAGAATCAGACATCTCGGCTTCAATACAGATAGGCATACCCTGCAAATTAAGAGTAGGGACATCACTATCTGAATAATAACCAAGAGAATGTTTTAATTCTTCAAAATTAAATTGATCATGCAGAGAATCATTTTTAGGTGTAGTTTTTAAGTCATCCGTAACATCATTATCAGAAATAGACAAGATATAAGCAGAATCCTTTTTCATTGATTTGACATCATCACACTTAACAAAACAAAAGTCATCTAAGATAAGAGGATTGAGGATAACAGTCTCCCCATCCGAAGAAAACACAACTCTACTAGATACATCACAATCAACACTACTAAAAGTAATAAAATGATTTCTAGCGTCCTCCTTCTCCTGAACTATAGGACCCTGGCTGACTCGGGCTTCCTTAAGCTCTGAAGGTGGAGTCATCTCTACATCATCTTCTGGAACTATCAGATCAACCTGGAGAGGCTTCTGAGCTCCCAAAGACTCCTGAAGAGAAGAAAAGTAAAGTTTGTTAAGAAATTTCTTTGAAGAATGGGATAAAACTATATCCCAAGTAGAATCAGAATTTGAAAAAGAAGTAGGAACGATAGGTTCACCAGTCACACATTTAGCTGATCCCTGCCCTGGATCCACTAAGTATTCCTTGGGAATCACTACAGCTCCTAATTTCATGTTTCTGTCAAGCCATTCTTTAAAAGTGACACATTCTTCAAGCTGATGACCCAACATCTGATGGTAAGGGCAATAATTGGGGTGATCTGACCTACCCACTTCTTCTGGCCTTCTAGGTGCAGGTAACTTGAAGTCTGGCTTTTTAAGAAGACTTTTCAATATCTTCTTTAAAGCCTCCTTCTTAAAGGGGTAAGTCTTACCAATTAATGCATTAAATTTATCCCAATTTTCCCTTCTTTCTTCTGGAGTAAGGTAAGGTCGCTGTTGGTTGAATTCTGGTTGAATCCGAAGTGGAGGATGTTGTGGTGGCGGATACTGCGGTCTCTGATACTGTTGATTATAAAACTGAGGAGGGGACCTTTCTGCCTGCACTTTCATTGGCTGATTTCCCTTATCCACAGCTGACACCGTCCCAGATTTCTTTTCAAAGACCTTCTGGGGTTTCAGCTTCTTAGGGTCTGAAGAGGACTGATCAACAAGGAAGGAGAGCTGTGAAGCTTCTTCTTGGAGACTGGAGGCCTTATTGAGCAATTTTTCAAATGTCTTAATGGTAAAACCCTTCAAAAGAAAGGCTACCGGTCCATGAATGTTTTTAAGCAGGATCTCAATTGCATGTTGTTCTTGCAATTGAGGTTCACATTTCATGCTCAAATTCCTCCATCTAAGTATGTATTCAACTAATTTTTCTCCAGGTTTCTGTTTTTCTATTACAAGATCCCCAACTGTAACATGGTGTTGACTGCCTGCAAATCTCTTAACAAACATGTTCTCTAACTCTGTGAAACTGTGTACTAAACCATTTGGAAGATCTGCATACCAATCGAATGCTACCCCTGACAGACTACTGACAAACTGTCTGAAAAGCAAAGCATCGCTACCCCCAGCATTGCAACAACTGGCTCTAAAGTAGGCTATGTGCTGTCTTGGGTTTCCAGTACCATCAAAGATCTTGAAGGAGGGAGGCACAAACCCCTTTGGGTAAGGAACTGCATCAAACTCCTCTGGGTAAGGTCTACCTTTTGGAGTATATGACGCACTTTGAGATTCTGCTAATGCCTCCCTTACTTGCTTTTCTACCATTTGCTTTAACTCTTTGGATTGAGAAGCCTTTATTTCTGGATTTTGTTGGTGTTCTTCTATAGTCTCAATCACTTGTTTCTTTCCTACCACCTGAACAGGCTCGGGTTGAGAAGACTCAACCTGTGCTCGTGGTGGTAAAAGACCTTGACTTTGGAAAGAAGCCATAGTGGCCATCATTTCTTCTATCTTCTTCTCCATACTTGAAATCTGCTCATCTTTTTGTTTTAATTGCTGTACAAGACGTTGAGTTAAGTCCGGCGCTATGCCTTCCTCAACTGCAACATCTTGTAATACAGCATCCTCAATCTGTTCATTATAAGATGTTGTTTTTGTTTCAACCATAAAGACATCAGCCACTGTATCATCTAACATATCATCTCCATCTAAGTCAAAGTTCAAAGCTTCTTCTTCATTCAGATTTCTAATACTGTCTTTTAGTTCACCTATCATATCCTCTATAGATCTTCCAGAAACATAGTTAGGATCAACAGGAACATACTTTTCACAATCCATGGGATCTGGAGTAGTATTCTCAACCCTCTTCTTCTCTTCAAGTTCACTTTCTATAGGCTTCTCAGGTGAAGCTACTATAGGAGAAGTAGCTTTTTCCTTGGGTTTCCAAACCTTCTTCTCATCAGATGTCGAAGAGGGTTGGTTTGAGGATTCCAACCGCTCTACATCAGGATAAGAAGATGGAGTAGGACCCGTAGAGTGGTGCCTATCTATCCGGGGAGAAGAATGGGTACGAGAACTACGTTGAATCTTACTATGACTCTATGGTGGTGCAGAAGAAGGGGACAACTGACGGCTGACTTTCTGTGAAATATGCTGGGTAGCTTTAAATTTCACTGAAGCATCAGTCAACACAATATTGTCTGTCTTCTACTGGATCTCCTTGGTTCCCTAGGGTATCCATCAGTGAGAGCAGAGATGGCAGTTGATTTGAATTTTCTTTTAATATCTCTTGTTCTCAACTGACCTCCTACCCTAGTTTTAATAAGTTTTTGCCTCAAGGTTTCTTCTTAAATCCTATCACTGATCAATCTTCTCATTTTCCTTAAAAATTCTTCTTTAGTCTGTGGAGGACCATCAGCACAATCTTGTACTATAGCCTTTACCAAATTCTGAACATGTGTTTCCTTTCTTTTTGTTGGCTCAGTGGCAGACTTTCTAACAGCAGTAGGGCTGATCGAGCAATCAACCTCGCATCTTCTTCTCCATCAGCAGCGGAGAGAAGATGGAACCTACTACCACTAAGATGTGGAGAGGTTGGAGGGATAAGCTCATTTTTCTTTGGCATTCCTAGTTTTCCATTCTTCTCTTTATACGACGATTCATATTCCTTCTCTGAGTCTTAGTCATAATTGTCGATAAATTAGAAGAATATCCAATCTCAAACTGACTGGGTGCACTGAAAGGGACTGAACTGTTTGCTACTACAACTAACTTGAGTTTCTGGTCTTGATTAAGTTGCTCAATCCTAGTAAACACAGAGGGCCTAGGGTCTACAGGAGCAGTTTGAGACCCGCATCCCAAAGTGAATTCTAGGATAGGTTTTGATTAGCAACCTCATTGGGTGGAACAATAGTGAACTCAGGTCCACTAACAGACAACTGCAAATCCTCAAATCCTTTTCCAAACTTGATTATACTACCCTCAGCAAATGGATTGTAGGACAGATTCATGTTGTCAGACAGGGAAAAGATTAAATTACCCATCATTTTTCCTGAAATTTAAAAGGAAATTTTTAATTAGACTCTGAAAATTTATTTAAATTGTAAAAGTTTAATTAATCCAACTAAATAAACTAAATCCTATCTCATTTCATATATATTGAGTTATATGGAAATATAACTACAATACATAATATTGAGATAAGGATGAATTTTATTTAGTGTTTTAATTTCAACTTTTGAAATTTTGGACCCAGTGCTAATTCAAACATCAAGCTACAAGAATAATGTAACTACAACGTTCGAATTAACACGGGGATTTACTTTACAAATAGGCCATTATAAAGGAGCTCCTCGTTAATTTTCTAACGGGGTCCAAAATAAGACCTCTAAAAATTTTTTTAGATACCGGCCAAATTATTCAAGAATGAAATGAATAAAAGAACCGGCGGAAGAAAGGTAGTTACAACTTATGCTAAGCACAAGTATACTACCGATTAAAGGGTATAAAATACTGCTAAAGATGGAGAGAGGATTGATCCCCAGCGGAGTCGCCAGAAAAACCTTGGTGGGAAAAAAAATGTGTCACCACGCAGATTTTGATTTCTCCTATTTTATAATCGAATACTACATTAAGAATAAAGTACAATCTTGAGACACTGACACAATATTCTATAATGGATTCAATATCAAAATAGGATTTTGAAAATTGATATTTCTATAATCAAACACAATTTAAAGAATAGCATATTATTTCGAAAAATAAACATGAAATTCTTAAGAATGTGTTTAAAAATAGAAGTAAGCTTTTTGAAAAATTTATTCATTCTTTTATTTAGATATAACAAAGAGAATATTATATCATCTTGAAAGACGAACATAACATTCTTCAAGACATCCAAAATCAAGAATGAATTTTATAAAATTCATCATTTCTAAAATTAAATATAACAAGCAATAAATTATATTGCCTGAAAAGACAATAATAACATACTACGAGCATATTTAAGATTAGAAATGAAGTTTTTTTAAAGATATCTGCATTCCCAAAGATTCTTCCCTTATTTTATATAAATAAAACAAGGTTTATTTTAGTCTGGAGTTCTCAAATCCCTATAGGAGCAAGCTCCTATAGTTAATTACATCCTAGGAGGAATGCTCCTAAGAAAACTCTCGATTAAAGCAGTGATTTCACACCCTTTGACTACAAAGTAGAAGACAAGGAACAGAAGTAGGAATTTTCCAAGGTGAAAGCTCAATGTTGAACATTTATTAGCGAGTCAATGGAGGAAAAGTAGGAGGTGTCGGATTTTGAGAAGCTCAGAGACAACCTCAGTCTATCCTATGTTGGGCTTTACATTTTAAGAGAACATTTTATGTTTAAGTTGACATTTTATTAGAAATTTGGGATTATATTCCCGAAGGGGGAGGACTTAAGATCTAAAAAGTATCTGCCTCAGAACCTAAATCTAATTTGGGTACTACAAAGTAGCGACCCGAACCTAACTAATGAAGTGCAAATCTGGACTTACCCCGGCCTGGATTGAGGAGCCAGCTAACCACCTAGGCGCTTTAAAACCATGTGTCCAGTCTCTTATGAAAGATGGGTAGGGATGTTGTTTAAGTTTTAAGGAATTGGGGCTGACATCTAAGACAGTTCCTAATTGGCCCCTTAACTTATGTATGGTAAGAAATGCCTAGAAATGCTATTAATATTTTAGACTCTTTTTAATTTGTATCTAATGCAATGCATGCTAATTGACTCGAATGCATAAAATGAATATGAAGCAGTTTAAAAATTAGGCTTAGAAAATAGGTTTTTCCCTAGAGATTGCACAACTTCCCCTTGACAGAACTGCACCCTCATAGGTCAAGTGGTCTGCCAAAACCCGCAGGCGCGGAGGTGCCTAACAAGGAAGAGAAAGTATTAATATGCTTATGCTGACTCTCGGCGGTCCCGAGCTTACTTCTTAGATCGTTAGAGTTACTATGTGAGCCTAAAAATTTTTATTAGAATTTCAAGTAAAAGAATTTTGAGCGTACCCTTACGAAAAAAATCTCTCCGATTCGAATCCAGGCTAAAACAAAACACGACATGCAAGGTCCTAAAAACATCTACTGCACAAACAATGTAAACAATCAATTTTAATAATCCAAATATAATGTCCAATGTCCATATTACACCCAGAATTTGCAGAAAAGTAAAGTGGCCGGGCACCACTGACAACAAACCCGGATTCTAATCCTAAGAATGACGCAAGTAATTTTTGAAATTGGATATACTGTTCCTTAAATCTTCATTTCTTCATCTTCTTTCTTCAATCTTCTTATTCTGTCTTTTCTTCTTCTACGAACTTCTCAGGTCCGTCGGGTTCTGGATATCCAAATGAAAAGAAACTCATCCCTAAGAGGGGTATTTTCTTTTCTATTTGGATATTGAATCATCCTAATTTGGCTTTCCAAATAAAAGAGAATAATCCTTTAAGGTATATTCTCCTTTCTTTGGATTCCAAATTGGATGTAATATCCCACTTTCAAAATCACTTTCACAATTTACAATATTTTTCAAACGCATTTATATTTACATTACATTTCACAGAAAGAAAAGAAAAATCTAAACCACCTGCAGGGTTATCCTAAGCAATTTATAATAAAAATTATCCCACGCAGTTATATATATATATATATATGCAATTGAATTTAAATTATTAAGCCACATTTGGCCACACTCTTCTTCATTTGGGGGCTAAGCAGCTGAAGCACCTGTAACATTTATTTATTATTAATTAATTAGCCCCCTTTTTCTGCCCTGCATGAGTGTGGCCACATGCAGAAAATCATGTTAACAATCCAAATCGCTCCTAGCCTATGGGTAATCTAATCGTCAATCAAACCAACACAGAGTGCAGTAAAATTAAATAAACAAACACACCAACATTTTACAACCAGCATGCAATAAAACTCGAGAAAAAGCTCGTCACAGTGCAGTAAGGAAATAAACACCGGCCTAACCTAAAACTAGAGTCAGTTGTCCTAACAAACAAATCTAAGTGTGTGCAGTAGGCTGTGAGGTTTTGAAATGTCCTAAGTCAATTATTGGCTAAAGCTTTCTAATTGATTGAATTCTAATTTAAAGATATTTACTAATTCTAAAGTGAGATGTCACTAAATTTTCTATGTTATAAGTTTCTATCCTAAAATGTGCATGCATCCTAAGTCTAGATTTTCTAAGACTCAGTCCTTAATTATTGTCCTTAAATGTCACTACTATTATATGGGACGAAATTTTTGTTATTTACTAACCCTTAGAACTTTGCATATATGTAAAAGGGGTTTAGGGATCTAAGAGCAAATAAAAATAAACCTAATAAAATTGAAGTTACTATAGGGACCTAAAAGGGAATGGTTAACGCACACCACATCAAGGGGCCCCTAAAGGTTTTCTAAGTTTAGAAATACTTACAGTCACCGGGGGCTACGACCCGGTGGTTCCGCCCGTAGCACCTCTACCCGGTTGGATAGAGGCGACTGACGTCATTAGCTCCTTGTACTTTTGTCCACTCGATCAGTACCGTTCCTCGCAGTTTATGCAAATAAAACAGGAAAAACAAGGATTAGAAAGCATTTTTTAATAAATAATAATGAAATAATTAAAATTTACTGAAAATAAAGACGTACCTTTCTTCGGGCTTGAACACTGACTTTGTTGCTTGCTTTTTGAACATTCACTTCTGATAGCATACTTTATATCTTTCTAACATCTATTTCCACTTTTCTTAACTTACACAATTTTCACAAAACAAACTCTTTACTTCTCACACTTGTACACTTCTCCCATCCCAAAATCATATTCTACACTTTTCTTTATCAAAATACTCTTAAACATTTCAATATTCAATGACCTTTCAACACATTTCAAACTTTACATTTCAAAACATAAATCCTTCACCTTTCCAAATTATACAAATTCCACTTTTACTTTTTTAAAACTCACATACTTCCTTTTTCAAGATATGCACTTTTTGCTTTTCCAATATTATACACTTGATTCACTTTTCAACACACATATACTTTTCCTTTCAAATCTTCACAATTCTCTCTTCCAAATCATACACAAGTTCAACTAAATCTTTACCTTTACACACAAGTTCAAATACAACTTTACATTTACACATCATTTTTCAATATAGGCACAAACTCTACATCTCTAAAACTTCCCAAAGATACACACATTATCATACTTTTCACATATACAACTTTCACCTAATTTTTACTTTTCAACTCAACAATACACTTTACATTTCTTTTCCAAAATACACAATTTCTATTCTCCCAAACTCACACAAGTTCCAATTTCGAAAATATACACTTACCACAAAATCAAACACTTTATTTACTTTTCTAGCATACACTTCTACTTTTAAATCATACAATCACCACTTCTCACACAACTCAAGCTTTACTTTTCATTATACACATTTTCACCACTCAAAGATCACACACTTTACCCTTAGTACTCACATTCACAAATCACTTTTAAAAAAAAAACATACACCTTTTATCTTAAACCACAGAATCCATTTTTCAAACTACACCCATACTTTTTACTTTTTCTCCAAAATTCCTCTTTCCCGTCTTCTAACGACAACTTGTCTTTTATCATGAAAGAAAAGTGAAGCTCCACCATTTCCTTTCCCAAAATATAACATAAATAATGCAAGATACCTTGTATTAATTTTCATCTCCACGGATTATGATTACAAAAGAAAAAGAAAAGGTAAGCTCATATATTTCCTTCCGATTAGTTTAAGATATCTCTCAAACAAATAATAACTTCACATAAAAAATTATGGAAAACTCAAAACTTGACATAAAAAAAAAGGTATATGAAGATCCTTCCATAAAGGTACCAACTCTCTCATCACATTACTTTAAACAAATATATAACGTACTAAGTTTCAAGAATACCACCATTAGTTATGATTATCTAAAGCCAAATGTTCTTTCATACACTTCTCTCAAGATGTAAACATGAATATAATATATAACTTTGATGAGAAAATAATAAAAAAGTTCTAATTGCATATTTATTGAAAATCGCAAAAAGAAACTAAGTATCCTAGATTCTTGATTTTAAATAATATTACAAGTATACATCAATACTATTCCTCTATGAAAAATTAGAACTTTCGTTAAATCCCTGACAAAATTTTCATAAGCAACCAAGAACATGAATGCATATATCGTTTTTGTTCATAAAATATATAAAAAAAATCTCTTTTGATTCCAATTAAGAAAATTTGAATCCTTCCAGATCTAGTCAAGATAACAAAATGGAGAGAAGGGAATTAAGAATTCGTTTCAGATTCATTTATTAGGAAGATTTAAAATTTAAAACCCTCAAAATTTAGTTTATCAAATGAGCAAAACACTAAGAGAAATATTTAAGAGTGAACAATAAGAAGATAAAGGAGGAGATGATTCATACGCTCTTGCAAACCTGTAGTTGAGGAGATTACTGGCGGCGAGAGCAAACGACGGTAAGGTTCTCGCTAAGGTTCACGACGGCGACGGGAGGAGGAGTTCGGTCCGAGAAGGTTGGGGTTTTGGTCAGGGAGCAGGTCGGAGAAGGTTGGAGATCGACGTTGAAGATCGGTGAGAGAGAGAAGAACGAACTATGCGTGAGGAGAATGACGAGGCTTTTTGCAAACTGTAGGGATTTCGCCTAGGCTTCTTACGCGATCCAGAGAGGGACGATGGGCTGGGTTGTGCGATCTAGAGGGTGACGGAGAGGAGGAGTTCGGTCTGTCTATGCGAGTGATGAGGGCTTCGTTCGAGCAGAGAGCAAGGGAGTTCTGGATTTTTTTTTGGGACCTTCCACCTGGGTTGTGCGAACAGAGGGGAAGGAGAGGGGCTGGGGTTTCGTGCCACTGGAGTAGGAGAAGAACAGCAGTTCGCGAACTGCTGTAGGAGTGACCGGTTGGAGGTATGCCAACTGCCTAGAGGAGAGGGATTTCGGTTCTTGCGTGCGTGAATGAGAGAATGGGATCGTGAGGGAGGCAACGAATAGAGGAGTGACGGTGAGGGAGTTCGGGATTGAGGGAGAATGTGAGGGGTTTTCCAGAAATATGAGAGAGAAAGAGAGAGAGAGAGAGAGAGAGAGAGAGAGAGAGAGAGAGAGAGAGAGAGAGAAAGAAACGTGGGGAGTGTAGTTTATTTTTTATTTAAAAAAAAAAATCTAATCATATTTTATTTTAAAATATATTAAAGGCTTTAAATTAATCATAATTAAAAATGAATTTAGGAGTTAATTTATAATTTAAAATAATTTAAAGATTAATAATAATAATAAATAAATAAAAAAATTGATAATTGAAAAAAATATATATTTTGAGTTAATTTAAAAATATAAATAATTTTAAAAATACTAATTTTATCTCAATTATAATGATTTGAATTAGAACGAGTCGAGGTGAATTTGATTTGATTTTGATTCGATTGATGAATTGATTTGAGCTCAATGATGTATCAATTTGATTGAAAATCATATTAAAATGAGTCGATCGACATCGACGGATCATAAATCGGGTTTGATTTAAGTTCATTTTGGAGTTGAATTGAAACTAGATTGAATTGATTTTGATTCGAATTGAGTGATAGGCTCGAGTCGATGCTACGTCAGTGGGCGTCCACCTAAGGGAAATCCTATGGGCGACGTCTACACTAGGCTATGAAGACCTAAGTGCTAGAGTCGATTTCTGGGAAATTGACCTCGAATAATGAGGTCAATAAGGTTAACCTCCAATATTGAGCCCATTCTGAGGTCTCTAACCCCAGAATCTGAATTAAAATCCAAAGGCTGTAAAATCTTCAAATATTACAGCCTATGCCATTAGACTTAACACCCTGAAGATTTTGATCTTGGAGCCTTTATTAAAGCCTCCAATCACTTCCAAACTCTTGATTGTAACCCATTGAGCAGCAAACTGCATTTTTCAGACCCATTTTTGACCCTAGTTGACCAATGGGTCAAAATTGACCAAAATACCCTTATGGGATTTTCAAATGCTCATTTCAACTCAAATCAATTCCAAATTCTTTGAAATCACTTTCAACAAGTTTCAAACATTGAACCCAACTTGTTGAGCCCATACCTAGACCTTGGGTCAACCTGGTTGACCAAGTCAACCAAGTTTGACCCATTAACCCATACACCTTTTCTCTTTCAAATCTTTGAATCAATTTCATTCCAAGTCCTTTGAATGTAAGGAATGACCCCTTGGGTACCCAAGAGACCTCTCTTGGAGGCCCAATCCTTGGGCTCACTTAGGTTATCCATTTAGCTTGACCCAAGTGACCAAAGAGAGGTCTCCTTTGAGCCATCTCTTTACCTTAATCAAATTGAATCCAAATCAAGGTGTCATTGGGTTCCCATTGACCCAATGCACCTTCCTTGACTAGTCCAACCCATGGGCTAACTTGGGTCATGAGTTAGGCTAACCCAAAGTGCCAAAGATTACTTGGGATTGAGCTAACTCTCAATCTAAGCCTAATTGAACTTGATTAACACCTCCCATAGATGGCCCTAGGTCCAACACACCCCCTCCAGTTAGCCCATGCCTTAGGATAACCTTGGTCAGGGTTTAAGCTAACCCAAAGTAGCCAAAGACACTTGGACCCGAGCCATCTTCCAACCCAGACCAAATTGGACCCAATTGTCACTTGCATTGGGTCCACTAGACCCAGACCCACTTCCCACCTAAAGCCCAGGGTCTTGTCTGACCTGGGTTAAGCCCAAATCGACCCGAACTGAGCAGATTTGGATCAACCCAAGCCATCTTTTAACCCAGACCAAATTGGACCCAATTGCCACTTGCATTGGGTCCACCAGACCCAGACCCACTTCCCACCTCAAGCCAAGGGTATGGCCTGACCTGGGTTGAGCCTGAATCGACCCGAACTGAGCAGATTTGTATCAACCCAAGCCATCTTTTAACCCAGACTAAATTGGATCCAATTGCCACTTGCATTGGGTGCACCAGACACAGACCTATCTACCATACCAAACCCAGGGTCTGACCTGACCTGGATTAAGCTCAATTCGACTCAAACCTAGCAGGTTTTGGTCCAACCCAGCCACCAGTTCAATCCAGGCATTCCCAGGCCAAATTGACTCCACCCTTGGCTCCAGCATGTCCTCATCAGCCTCCCTCAGTCAACCTGACCCAGACCATGGCCGGCGGCAGTCGGAACCAATAGGAAAGGAGTTCCAGTGGTCCCCCCTAGACAATTCCTGGTTCAAGGCTACTGTCCACCAGTTTTATCCCCATGATCTCACCAAGACGTCGCCATCATCCACCTGGAAGCGATCTGAGCCCTCTCCAGCTTAATCCCGGCTGTCCAAGCTCCCTAAAGGTGGCTGAATAGCCTCGAGCTCCCCAGACTACCAGAAGCATCGACATTCATTCTCAATCACTTCCCAGAGCTCCTTTGAACTCCCAGACGCTCCCTTCGAGCTCCCAGATCGATCCCTCCTTCCGTTCGAGCAAGCCCCCATGAAAGCTTTCCGCATCCCGCTCAAAGTCGCACCTCCGACCATCCTCCTGTCCCGACGCCTGAAAGAGAACAGTTTGCCATTATCCCCTGAAGCTTCCTGATATAGAAGCTCATTCGTTGAGGCCTTCTCTGCGGTAATCCCTCCATCCCGAGCTTCCTAGCTAGGTAGTCCGGTCAAGTGTGAAGGAAACCTTCACCCCAACGGATCTCCACCGTTGGATTGAAGGCTTCTATCGTCCTGATCCTCCCTATGAAATTTCATTGGAGTTCACCGGCGGGATCGCCCGGATCAAGCCGGAGAAGCTCTGCGGTCTTGGATACGAGCGGGAGGTTGAAGACGAAATATCAGTCGTTGATCTCAATCAACGGCTCGGATTAGATCCCGCGGTATCGGAGTGCCTTTGATCCCAGCCGTTCGATCCTCCATCCGACTGCTGTGGTTAATACGGCCGTTAACAGTTAGCACCAATGATTTCTTGGCCAATCAGCGCGCGGCACGTGTAAAGAGCTGCTGACTGTGTAATTGCCGAATTAATAAATCTAGAAATTTAAGGGAACTTCAAAAGTTCATAACTCCCTCCAAACTTGTCCAAATTAGGTGTTCTTAGGCTCATTGGAAAGGTCTCAGGGAGATCTACAAAAGCCCTATGGTTTCAGACTTTGGTTAGGTCAGTTTTAGGCTTAATTTTAATTTGAGTATTTTATGAATTTCTTTTATTACTTTTTAAATACAAGTCCACCAGGTCTGGAATTTTGGGAGATTGAAATTGAACATGTTTCTGACATGTCCAAATTTTATCTCCCCATTTTAAGTTGTTCAAGGGCATTTTCCCCAATTTTTAAGTTTAAGGGTCATGGTTTGACCCTTAAATTCAAAATGGGATATAGACCTATCCAATGGGATTTAGGGTGTGATTTTTGGTGTGCTGATGATGAGAAGGATAAGGTGGGTAGAGCGACTGATTTTGCCCCAATCCAAGCTTATGATATACTCCTATAGTGATTTGAAGGTGACATAGAGCTCACCTTGGGTGGTTTAGTTAACCACCTTAGAGTATTCCATTTGAGCTCAAATTTGGTGAGTTTAGTCCTTATCGTAAGGTGATCATATGGTCTAAATTTCATCAAATTTGGAGTTCATTTGGTTTCCCAAATAGGAGCCTCAAAAATCCTTCTAAGAAATAGCATGTTAACCCTAATCAATTGATAATGAACTATTCTTAACTTGTAAAATCTATTAAATTGTCCTTAAATTTCCCTAATTAATCCTTTGATCAATAAGAATTGAAACTCTCTTAAATTGATCTCTAGATTTGTCTTAATTTAGTCCTTAGCTAAAATTAGGGTTTAACCAATTTTAATCAATCTTAAAAATCTTAAAAAATCCCAAAAGGGCTTTAAACACTTGTTGATCTGTCCTTAGGTCATTTATGACTTTTGGAATTGATCCCAAAGAGTTTAGGAATCATTTGGGTTCAAATCCTTAAGCAGCCCCCTTAGTTGTAATAACTTGGTAATTCCTATTAATATGTAAAACTTCTAAAATTCACAATTAATTATAGAAAGATTTTGACTAATCAAACTTAATGGCTAATAATTTCAATTAGAATTTATCATTCTCTAAAAGTATTAAACCTCCATAATTTGGTCAAAGTCAAGGACTCATTATCTTACGTGACCTTAGGTCAAAACGGGCCAGAACATTTTTAAAAAAAAATCATAACTTTTTATAGAAAACTTCAAATTGAGTGTACCACCTGTCTAACAACTCATAATTAGGTTTAGTATTTATTAAAAATCTAAAACCCTTAAGATTGATTCTAGTTTTGAAAGTCGAATCTTGACCCCTTAGTTAACGTATCCGGATAACTCTTTAAAAACTGTCAACTTCTCCAACTCATAAAATTCTTTTAATAGGTTATTAAAATTCTCAACCAACCCATTAAAATCAGTAGTCAACTCCCCTTAATATTAATGCACTCCTTTAATTCCAACCAATTTAAAATAACTTAATTAACCCGATTGCTACTGGGTAACCCAGGCCTACGAGGCTATTAACTTAGCCCTAAGGAAGGTGAAATAAACTTCATGGCCTCGGTGTGAAATAAAGGTAGTAATCAATCAAATTTTAAAATATATTTAATTAAAATTCCTAATTTATTAATATTTAAAGTTTAACTTAAATCCCCCTTTTAAGCCTTAACAAACCCAGAACTTTAGATAACTTTGACTAATCACCCAACGTAGGATTTATCCTAGCCACACGACCTTTTACACACACTTTAGATGTTGTGCTAGGACAACCGACTCTAGATCTAGGTTAGGCCGGTGTTTACTTTATTGTTGCGTGCCAGATTTTTCATAGTTTTTACTGCATGTTGTGGATGAAATTGCTTTGTTGTGTCTGCTTACTTTTCTGTACTCTGTGGATGAATTAATGTGTTTGGTGACTAGATTACCCTTAGGTTAGGTACGATCTAGATGTTCACATAGTTTTCTGTAGGTGGCCACGCTCATGCAGGGCAGTAAAAGGGGGCTAAATCAATACAAAAAAATTTATTAATTGTTATAAATGCTTGCACAGCTGCTTCAGCTGCTAAAGCCCCCAAATAAAAGAGCATGGTCAGTGTGCATTACTTTCTTTTCTGCACTTATATAACTGCTTGGGAATAACTGCTTCTTATTTATCAACTGCTTAGGATAACCTTGTAGGAGAGTCTAGATTTTTGATTTGATATAAATGTAATTTGTGTAATTATTAAGTGTTGTGAAAGTTAATTTTGAGTTGGGATACATAGGTCCAAAGCTTGGATTCCAAAGAGGAAAGGATACCCTTTTGGGAAGTATTCCTTTTTCTATTTGGAAATCCAAATTTGGATCACACTTCTCTTATACCCAAAGAGGAAAGAGTGGCCTTCCCCTTAAAAGGGAAGTGCCCTCTTATCCATTTGGGTAGATTACCACGAAGAACCAAGGAGTTTGAGGAAAAGGAGTCCAAAGAAGAACAAGATTGAAGACCTGAAGATATAGAGTATCCCACTCAAAACTACTTGCATCATTACTAGGTTTAGAGTCCGAGTTGTTGTCAGTGTTGCCCGGCCACTTTACTTTCTGTAAAACTTTAGTTTGTAATAAGCAAGGCAACTTTGCCTATGGACATTTATTAATTAGTTAATATTTGATGTGATGAATTGATTGCCTTTAGGATTTCCTGCTTTTCCTAGTTTTTTGGCGATTGTGTGCTGCTTTAGTTTTCGCCTGGATACGTGAGACTCGTGAGGGTGTGAAAGTTTTCTACTCATAACTTTAAAAGTGTAAAATTTTAGTGAGTCTAAATAATATAGAAAGATAACGAACCTAGGGAATTAGCCGGGGATCGACCCCGGGGTCGCATACATATTTCTGCATTTCTTCTTTCCTTGTTTAAGACCCTTTCCCTCTTGCGGGTAGAGTTCGGATAGTCTGACCTATGAGGACGAGGTGCCAAACCTGGGGAAGTCCAGTCTTCTAAAAAATTATTTTATAAGCCTGTTTTTAAAATTTCAAGCATATTTGATTTGAAAGTTGTCGACCAGCATGCATTGCATTAGATACAAATTAAAAGAGTCAAAAATTTTAAATGCATCAGTTTTAGCATTTTAGCACCCAACATAAGTCAAAGGGGCCAATTAGGAAAATTTCTAGATGTCGGCCCCGATTCTCCAAAACTTTAAGTACAACGTCCCTACCACTCTTTCATAAAAAGACCAGACTCATCTCTTTTAAATCGACTAGGTGGTTAGCTGGCTCCCCAATCCAGGTCGGGGTAAGTCCAGGTTTTGCACTGCATTAGTTAGGTTCGGACGACTGTGGTCCAGTGTCCAAATTAAATTTAGGATCTGGGGCAGATCTTTGATTATAAGACCCCAAATTTCGGGAATATAATCCCAACTTTCTAATAAAATGCTAAACTCAAATTAAATCTTCGTTCAATCCTAAAATGTAAAGCCCAACACTTAGGCTATGTTGGGACACTTCCGGATGGTTCTGGAATCTCAAAGTGTCCCCTACCTCTCTTCCTTTGATTCTGTTAATAAATGTTCAATCTTGGTTCATTCCCTTTTGATTTTCCAAAAGATCCTATTCGAATTTTTTTTATATCACTCCTAGAAAATCTAACAAAATTTTATTCTTATTTTAATCAAGAGTTTTTGTAGGGGACTCTGTCTCCCCACGATGTAATTAACTACGAGGGCTTGCGCTCGTAGGAGATTTGGAACCACACACACCTGATTTCAAAATTAATCTTTTAAAAAAAAATTAGATTTCTTTGGGAAAAGTTAAAAAATGATTTTCGTTATCATATTAGAAGAATTATCATTGAAAGGTGTTATCTCCCTTTGGGGAGATACGTCCTTCTTTGATAAGGCTTTGGATATGAATTCGACAATCATACTCCTTGAATATCATAACCAGATATTTAGTTGAACTTTACCTTATCCCCTCGGGGCCGTGTGAAGTTCTCTTTAGAATCTAGCCAAGGTATTCAAGATGAATTACATAATTCTAAGTCTAAACACCGTTATGGAATTTTATTTTCATCCTTCGGGGTGATATACTCTTCCGAACGAGTTGATTCGACTTTTAGAATTAGAATTCAATCTCAATTTTAAAATTCCCAAAGAAAACTAATATTTTTCAAATCCTGTTTTCAAAATTCCACCAACATCTTGCATACATATCTTTTCCACACTTCATTTTTATTTAAAGCCTATCTAACTTCAATTTTACTTATACACCAATAAAAATAAAAATCTTTATTTTCATTTAGGGTGATAAAGTCACTAAGGTCAATTATATTTTCACATTCTTCATTAAAATGTTTAGTGAAATATCTCATCCACCTTTGTTGAATATCATCTTCTAAGAAAAGTACATTTTGATCTTCATCCTTAATGCACTTTACTTGAACTAAATCCTTATTACTCCTATCTCTGTGTTTGGCTAACTTATACATATATCTTTCTCCCTCAGTATCTAATCTATTATATAAATCATTAAAAGCTAAGCTCTTTGCATTGCAAATAGCTTTCTTAGAATCCTTACGAGCCTCTTTATAGCTTTCCCATTATCACAATTTTTACATCTAAACTAATTTTTATAATAAATCTTCTTATTTTTTATATTTTCTTGCACATTTGGTGTCCACAACAACAACAACAACAACAACAACAACAACAAGCCTTTATCGCACTATGTGGGGTCGGCTACATGAATCCTTTTTCTCCATTGTGTCCTATTAAAAGTCAAATTCTCATTTAAATCTAATAAAGAAAGGTCATTCCTAATATTTTCTAACCAAGTCTTTTTAGGTCTACCCTTACCTTTCTTAACATAAGTCAAATCTAATACCTCTACTCTCCTAACAAGGTCATCGGAAGGCCGCCGTTTTATGTGACCAAACCATCTAAGGCGACTCTCTCTAATCTTATCTTCTACTGGAGCTACTCCAACCTTTTCACGTATATGCTCATTTCGTATCCTATCTCTAAGGGTAAAACCACTCATCCACCTGAGCATCCTCATCTCTGCCACACTTAACTTAGTATTATGCTTCTCTTTTAATGGCCAACATTCGGCGCCATAAAGCATTGCAGGCCTCACTACCATCTTATAGAATTTTCCCTTAAGTTTGAGGGGTACAATTCTATCACATAACAAGCCCGATGCATTCCTCCACTTCAACCATCCAACTTGAATTCTGCTGATAATATCCCCATCTATTTCACCATCACTCTGAACAATAGATCCAAGATATCTAAAACGTGTACTCTTATTAATGACTTGATCGCCCAAAGTCACAATCCCCTCACTAGATCTATTACTACTAAAATTACACTCCATATATTTCATTTTAGATCTACTCAAGCGAAAACCTTTAGACTCTACCTGACATTTGGTGTCCACCACTAACTATTTTTACTATTAGGAGCTTTTTCCTTCAAAATTCCAAGCACATCTTTTGCAATATTCTTAATATCAGAAGTCACTTTTTCCCACATAATATTAGCATCCTCATGCACAGATAGAATCTTAAGATCTAAACTTTTACTCTCAAAAGCACTTTTATTAATATTCTTTAAATGCCTCATCTAATCCTAGAAAATTGGTTTACTTTATTTTTTATTTTTTTGACCCTTTATCTTAATGTCCAAAACTAGTAATCGATGTTGAGTACATAAATTTTCACTCAGAATAACTTTATAATCTTTGCAATCTAATTTTCTTATAAGAAAATAATCAATATGTGTTTTACTAAATCCATTTTATAAGTAATAAGATGCTCATCTCTTTTCTTAAATAAAGTATTAACTATTAAGAAGTCATAAGCTAAAGAAAAATCTAATATAGTCTTACCACCTTCATTTGTCGTTCCAAACCCATGGCCACCATGGATGCTTTTAAAATAATCTACCTCTCTACCAACATGTCCATTTAAATATCCTCCATTAAAAACTCTTTCTTTCAGAGGTATATTTTGTATTAATTCTTCTAAGTCAATCCAAAATTTTAATTTTGAGCTCATATCCAAACCTACTTGAGGAGTATAAGCACTTATATTTTTAACAATCTTAGCATCAACCACAATCTTTAAAGTTATAATTTTATCTCCAATTCTATTAATTTTTATAACATTATCCTTCAAACTCTTATATATAATCACACCTACACCATTTCTAGTACGGCTCCTACCCAAATATCATAGTTTATATCCTAAACTATTAATCTCTTTAGCTTTCTCTCCTACCCATTTAGTTTCCTGAATGCACAAAATATTTATCTTCATATGAATCATAATATTTATTAATTCCATTAATTTTTCTGTTAGGGGGGCTATATTCCAAGTTCCTATTCTAATTTTAGTATCATGGACCAGCTTCTTTGCCCACATCCATCCTTGATATGGGAACTCTTGCATATTTAACACTACACCCGGGCACCGGTGCTGTGTCCCCTGCACACTTATCGGTGTAATCAGGCCATATAGTGCATCACTTCCAGAGGACGCCCTAGCATTAACACAATTTTTAAATGATTCATGTCATGATTATTCGATAAGTTTTACATTGGCTGTCGACTACCTAACATAACCATTTACTTTTCTCATACAGGACTTGGGACCTGGTAATGACAGTGTTTTAAATACTCTCAGTTATGAGAATATCTTTTAGATATCAAAGAAGAAAATATCACTCTCTAATATAAGGTGAAATTACTAAACGACAAGAGGGGGGGTGAATTGTAAAAGTCTTTTTAATAATAAAATTAACCCTAAACAATAGTTCTAATTTTTTGTTGTTTTTGAAACTTTAAAACAAAGATTTATGCAATTTTTCTTTCACAAAATTTCACATGCAATAGATATGACAAATTTAAAATGCAAGCAAAAAGTAAACAACAATAAGGAAAGAACACACCAAGAATTTTATAGTGGTTCGGTCAAAATATGACCTACGTCCACTCCCCGGAGTCCTCCACTCTTAGATTTTCACTATCAAAATAGTTCTCCTTTTGCCCCCCTCGGCAAGGCGGAGAAGCCTGTACAAACCTCCCTTTCACCAACCCAGCGTGGCGGAATACCAAACTCTATTTTCGCCCTCTTGGCGACGGCAGAGAACCTTCTCGTTTTTCTCCCTCCTGGAGAAGGCAGAGAACCTCGAGGTAATGGATGTAGACGAGCCTTTCCCTTGGAGATCCTTCCTCAAATCCTTCTCGGGCCACAGGAGGAGCAAGATGCAGCAAGCTTGGAGCAACCGTGTGATCTCCCTCACACCTCTTCTCCCTCACAACGCTCACCTCCTCCTTCCTCTCTCAACCCTCAAGAATTTCTCTAGAGTTTTCTCCCTTGGAATCCCTCTCTAACCACGTTCACCCCCTCTGTAATTCTTACCCAAAAAAGACTTAATTGACATCTAAAAAACGGGCTCCGAAAACCTCTGATTTCAAAAGTAGCCGTTACTGTTCGTACAGTACGATCTTCAAAAACAGCCATCGTCCTGGTACGAAGATGTACGAACAGTACAAAAACAAATCGTACTGTATGATATAATATCGTACGGTACGATCCAACAAGATACTATTCATACAGGACGATGGTCTGGACTATCGGATGTCGTCTCTGTTCATCGTATGGTATGATTACTATCGTACAGTACGATGTTCAAATTTTCATTAGTCCTGGATTACATGCACTAATCACGGGTTAATTTAAGTAAGTATTAAAAACGGATCGTACATTACGAACTTGTTCGTACAGTACGAACTTGTTCGTACAGTACAAACTTGTTCGTACAGTACGAACGGCGCAAAATCACTTACTTAAACTAAGTTACAGCTAGGGTTTTGCATTTGAACATATCGTACAGTACGAAAGACTTCGTACAGTACGATCTATTCACAGAATTGTCCACATAGCTTGGATCGTACGGTACGAAATAAAATCGTACAGTACGATCTACAGAGAAGAATTTTAGTTATATTTTGCAGTTAAAAAAAGAACTCTCCCCCTGTGTGTATGCATGGTTGCTCTTACTCTTACGCATTTTGTGGCCAGACTCAATAAAGTAAAAATACAATAAATGAAAAAATACAATGTTTGACTCATACTCCTAATCTACCGGTCTTGAGTCTTCCTTTCTTCCTGAGTCACTTGTGATCTTCCTGAAATGTTAGTGCTCAAGGAAAATAACAAATAAAATAAAAATCAATGAAAAGCAGTTCCAAAACACTCATTATTTGGCATCATCAAAATCTCAAACTCGGGGTCATGGGTTGCAACAATCTCCCCCTTTTTGATGATGTCAAATAATTTGTTGCAAGTAAGAAAGAAAACCATTTCTTTTGAAAAACATTTCTTTTGTTGTTATTTTTTTTTTGTTTGTTTGTTGTTTTTTTTTTTTTTTAAAAAATTAAACACAAGAAAAAAAAAGGTACTACAAGTAAGTACGAAACAAAAGATACTGCATTTAGATAAATAGGCATTACAACATTACAACAAACTTCTCCCCCTTTTGACAGCACAAAAAGGAGGATCAACTAAAAGCACAAAAGAAAAAAAAGGAAAAACTACAAAGCAAAATCTAGTTAGACGGATCCTGATCAGTTGGTGGTGGAGGTGGATTTGGCTGAAAGTATTGAAATAGAGTATCGAAGCGGTGATCAATTACAGTAAAACGCTCTCCAAACTAGTGCATATCAGCCTCGTGTTGCTGATGTTGTTCCTGAATATGCATGTCGAGACGAGTCTGCAGCTGGTCGAAGCGGGCGACTAAATAATCATTTGGGTGTGCTGGTGCTGGAGCTGGTGCAGGTTCTCGGTGTGCAGCATGGCGTCGTGGTCGAGCTGGAGCTGCGGTTGGTGCATCTTCTCCTTCTTCTTCATCAAAGACGGGTTCTTCAGGCTCATGTCCCCGATGAAAGAGGATACGGAAGGAAGCATCCGTATAAAAAATAGGAAGCATGTCGGGTTCACCAGGGTAGGATAATTGATATTTATGGTAGAGGATATATCCTATTTGTTGCAAATCTATTTTTCATGTCTTATGTTTTGATGATTGACAAACACTGTTTTTCTTGGATAGCTTGTTGCTTCTAACTTTTCAGGAATCGACGATCGGACAATCAAAAAGGAGCCAAGTTCAGGAATGCGTAGGGTTAGGGTTGAGTCAGTCTGTACTTTTATTTTTACCTTTTGAGTCCACTTGTAATAGCCAAAAAGACTGATACTTTGTAACCCTTCACACACACACTTGAGAGAATTAGAAATTCTGTTTTTACTCATATCGGCCAGGACGATATATTGGATCGGCCTGGACGATCAGCTTAAAACAGAAAGTCTAATTAAGGGTTCTTGATTAAGGCAGCCAACGTTAACCGATCGGCCTGGACGATACGTGTATCGGCCAGGACGATAAGCTCAAAACAGAAAGAAGTAGCCGCCATAGACAAGTATGGTATAGCATATCTTTAAATTATCGGCCAGGACGATCCTCGGATCGGCCTGGACGATATTAACAGATTATGCCATAATTGTTCAGGAAATCAAGGAAGTAATTAAGGATGATTGATACGATCATATCGTCCTGGACGATCGCAAGATCGGCCAGGCCGATCTAGTCAAAACCTTAAGTTACTTCAGGACGATCAATATCGGCCAGCCCATATTCAGGGCTATTGTCAGGACGATTTTCGTCTGATTTGAACTGATCGGCCAGGACGATAGTAAGATCGGCCTGGACGATCAAGCTAATTTTCAATCGTCCAATCTGGCATCCAGGGCTATGCTCTGGCCGATCTTCATTGATTTGTACTGATCGGCCAGGCCGATGTCCAGATCGGCCTGGACGATAAAGTCGGCAACTTGCAATTAATGGCTCTTTTGAAGCTCTTCTATTAAAGAGCTCTTGTTCAACGTTTTTAAAAGACCTTTGGCTGCTGCCTTGACCTGAGAAGACCTTGAGGAGAGAAAGAGAGAGAGAAGAGAGAGAGAGGATCTTGTGAGGGGGAGCTTGTGAGGGGTTTCACAAGGGTTGCTTCAAGGATCTCTCTGCGTCGTCTTCGTCTAGAGTTTCTCGTCCGTGGAAGGGTCGGTAGAGGTAAGGAGTTGTGCCGTTGGTTCTGGTTCTCTGCCGGCTTCAGGAGGAAGCAAAAGGAGATAGGTTCTCTGCCTTGCCGGGGTGGCAAAAAGGAGGTTCTTGTGAGGGTTTCTCCACCTAGCCGTGGGGGGCTAAAGGAGAGTCACTTTTTGTGTAGTGCAATACTTGGAGGGTGCCTCCAAGGAGTGGACGTAGGTCGAGTCGACCGAACCACTATAAATCTCTGTGTTTCTTTTCTTGCTTCCGCACGTTTAATTCCGCATTATTTTCGTGGTGTGATTTGGTTTTATGTTACTTATTTCTTTGTTTAAAAACGAAGTTTTTAAAATACCAATTCACCCCCCCTCTTGGTTAGTTTGGGACTAAGTTCATAGGGCTTAACATCCCATCGAACTTTCAAGTGGTATCAGAGCCTGTTTCGAAAATTAAAGTTTAAAAACTTTTTGAATTTGATCCATGTCTAACTTTGGGAATCGCAACACTACGGAAGGGTATTCTATTACCCGACCTCCTCTGTTCGATAACCTACCTTTTAATTTCTGGAAAACTCGCATGTCAACTTTTTTACAATCTACTGATTATCGCATGTGGATGCTTATTCAAGAAGGTTATTCTCCACCTTCTCGTGAAATTAACGGTTTTAAAACGGAAGTTGCTTTTATCGAATGGACTTTTGATGAACGAGATTTAGCTCAACTAAATGCTAAATGTTTGAATTGTTTTTTCTGTGCATTAAAATCTGAGGATTACATGCGTGTTTCAACTTGCAAAACTGGTAAAGAAATTTGGGATAAACTATGCATTACTTATGAAGGCACTAATGAAGTTAAACAATCCCGTTTAAACATTCTCTTGCATGACTACGAACTTTTTCGTATGAAACCTCATGAATCAATTTCTGACATGTACACTAGGTTTACTCAGATTGCTACCTCATTGCATGCACTAGGAAAAGAACTTTCAAACTATGAAAAAGTTAACAAGATTTTGAGATGCTTGCCTTCATCCTATGATGCAAAAATTACTGCAATTACTGAATCTAAAGATTTAAACACCTATTCTATTGATAACTTGCTTGGCTCACTCATTGCTTACGAGCAAGGGGTGAATCAAAGAAATCTTGATGTAGGTGAAAAGAAAAGGAGAAAACCATTGCATTGAAGGCACACAAATCGGATTCTGAATCTTCCGGGTCTGAAAGCGATGGAGTTGCCTTCATCACAAGGCAATTCAAAAGCTTTCTAAGGAAGAAACAAAAGCATCATCAAAGTTGGAGAAAAGGTAAGGATCATAAACATACTAAAGGATCTTCTGATGTTGTTTGTTTTGAATGCAGGAAACCTGGACATGTAAGAGCCGATTGTCCTACACTTCAAGAACATTCAAGCAAAGAAAAGGAAAAAGGTGAGGAAAAAGCTAAGTCTAGGAAGGACAAGAAGAAAATCCAAAGAGGCTTCTGGGCAGAATCTGGCACTGATTCCTCTGAGACTGAACCAGAGGAAGAAACAACAAACTTGTGTTTCATGGAGAAAACCAAAGTGATGAGGAAGAGGTATGTAGACCAACCTATGATGAATTATTTGAAATTTGTGAAAAAATCCATGCATCATATAGGAAATTAAAGAAAACTCATGCTAGCCTAAAATTAGAACATTCAAATCTACAAAAAGAGCATGAAGTTTTTCTCAAAGATCATGCAACGATTGATTCAAATCACATGGCTCTCCTTGATGAATTTGATGAATTAAACAAGAAGCATTTGGAATTAGTTGATAAAAGCAATGCATTAAAAGCTTCACACACCTCACTTAATGATGATCTTAAGAAATCTAAAGAGATTGAGAAAAAATTTGAGGATTGAGAATGATGCATTGAGAAGAACTAACTTGAGAATTCAAAATGATTTGGATACATGTAAGAGAGCTAGGATGACACTAACTTTTAATCAAAGGCCAGAACCTAGGAAGAGGCATTTTTACTCAAATCATTTAAGAAAACCTTTTCCTGGAGTTCAATGTTTTACTTGTGGCATGTTAGGACACATCTCACACACTTGCACAGTTCACCGTAGTACACATTGGGTGTGGAGACCTAAGATGCATGATTCAATACATACCACATCTGCATTGCACTCTATATTTCCTAAGAAGGAGCCCAAATCTGTTTGGGTTCCTAAAACTGACTGTTGTTGAGTCTTGCAGGAGTGCTCTCACCAAAGACCTCGTGGGAGCATAGGATAACTGAACATAAGGAGGCTTGCAGCTCAATTGCTAAAATCCGTTGTTTTATCACTTGCTTGAAATCGTTAGTTTTTGTGTGACTTTTATTTTTAGTTTTTGTGTTGACTTTGTTGTTGTCTTTAGTTTGCTTATTGTTTGTTTTTGTTTTTATTTTTGGTCCTTATTTTTGGCTTCCGTATGATAAAAACTTTTCAAGCTTTTAAAAATTGGAGTTTTTTTTTGGAGATAGGGTTTAGCTTTTTTTAAATTAGCTAAAGAGAGTAAACTATTGATGTTTTCCCTTCTTCTGACCTTGTTTAGTGGCATGATTTTTCTTTTATAAAACAAAAAGTCTAAACTCAGTTTAACCAATGGTTTTTTAAGATATCGTTCTAATCTTGCTACATTAAATCATCTTATGCATAATAGTCAAAATTCTTTGATATCATTCAAGCTTTTGAAATCTTACCATTGCAGTCATCACGTGATTTTGATTTTGTGTTGTGAATTGTTCTTCCCTATGTTAGAGAGAGAGCCCCTATTCTCTAATATTTGGAGGATATACTCACAACTAAGTATTTTTCTTTAAGGGTATATTAAAGAGTTATTAGCTTGCAAAAGACAAAAAGGAAAGAGGCCAATGAAGCCAAATTGAAAAGAAAAATACACAAAAGTGTATCAAAAATCAAAAGATGCTCAAAGAGCCAATAAAAGTAAAAAGAGGCATAAAATTAGCCCACTAATTGCAAGCTATGATCTCTTTGGTAAAACTCTTAAAACTTAGAAAACTCATTGATTATGTGATACATTCAAAGATTTGATTTCAAATTCCATGATTGAGAAAAACTATTTTGGTTTATTATTTATAAGATACTTTAGTTGTTAACAAGTCTTGATTGATCTCTTAAAACCTCTTGTGTTATTCCAAGTTAGGACTCTGTTGTTTTTAAGAGATTTTTTGTACCCTGAAGAATGTCCGATCTAGGGTTAATAGAATCAGTTTTTCAATCTTCTTCTAATTTGGATTTTGTTAAACCTCTTGATCTCCTAGAAACTTCAAAAAATTTAAATTCAAGAAAAGAATTCTCATATGATGCCTTCATAAAACAAAAAAAAAAAAATAGAAAAATTAAAATCCAAAAATATTCGGTGTTTGTTTTATTTTTATTTTTTGGTGTGTCTTTGACTGTCTTTTCTTTTGTTTTATTTTTGAGGGTCTTGATCATCACCATTCCTTTCTTAATTTCAATTTCAAGTCACATCGGCCTGGACGATATTTTTATCGTCCTGGCCGATAGGACAAATTCTTTCCAAAATCCATCTGCTGACCTTTTTCTGTGCTTACTGAAATTCATCGTCCTGGCCGATACATCATCGTCCTGGACGATTTGATCAAACTCTTGGTGATAGTCCTGGCCGATAGTTTATTTGTCTGGCCGATGCATTCTATGTGCATCGTCCTGGCCGATACACTGGACCGTCCCGGACGATCCACGTGTCAGTACGTTTTGAACTTTAAATTCGGCCCCGGACGATCCATTATTGGACCATCGGCCGGGCCGATCCACTGTTCGTCCTGGACGATACACGTGGCAAGCATTTAAAACGTTTTAACTTCGGCCGGTACGATCAATTATTGTGCATCGTCCTGGACGATACACCTCATCGGCCCGGACGATCTGCTTTTTCAACGGTCGTCCGGACTGACTCCTCGGGCCGATAGCCTGTGTCTAATCGGCCTGGCCGATATCTGATCGGCCCGGACGATTGGACCGCCTTTTTGACCAATCGGCCTGTACGTAATAATTGACACATATCGGCCTGGACGATTTCGCGATCGGCCAGGACGATATGGACGATTCTTTAAATATAGGCCGATCCAGCCATGTTTTCTCACAACTCATCCTTTCTCCTTTGATTTTCTGCTTAAAGTTCTCTCATATGGCTGGTGGGAAGCGCGTCCGGCAGACCTCTGGAAGTTCCTCGAGGGCAAGGGTTGACCCTCGGTTCCGTGAAGCAGAAGATGAAGCTGCTTATCATCGCTATAAGGAATGTGGAATTACTGTTTCAAGAATTATCAATCCGACCACATTTCCTACCCGGTAATGGATCTCTTTGCCCACACTTCCCTTTGCTTCATCCTATCTCTTATTTTTCCTTTCAATTCTGAGTTCCTGTTAGAATTCTTTGCAAACCTCCGCATAAACTCTACCTTCACAGCCCTGTCCTCCTATGTGAATCGACGCCCTGTCGAAATCACATATCAGGACTGTGTTGAACTTTTACAGCTATCCACCACCGGAGATAAGCTGCACCTTATTGCCCCTGACCCTGATTTTGACTGGTCCACGGCAAACCACTTTCTTCGCCAGACCAATGCCCGTTACCATGTTGGAGAGACTAGCTCTCTAGTCAGAGATGCTAGGACAATCCAACATGTCCTTCGCACCTCTGTCATTCCAAAAGCCGGCGACCGTGTCCACATTACCCCTCTACTTTCCCTCACTACCTTCTACATCATGGCACATAGGGAATTTAACACTGCAAATCTATTCTTTCGTTACATTGATCATCTCACAACAATTCGCGACCCAGGCCACAGAAGAAAACCAAATCTAGCCTTAGGACATATCATAGCCTATGTTCTTGAGACCAAATACCAAATTCAATATCCCAATCCACCAAATTTCCCAACTCTCTTCTACTCGAACAATTCTTTCAGCAACCTTCACAGTACTCGTCTCCACCCGGATGAACCACGGGAGGCTAGAGAGGAGGAGGCTCCCGCTCCAGCTCCCTTTCCTGACCCTGCCCCTCTCCACCAACATTCACCGGTAGATCAGTTGATAGCGAGATTTGATCGTTGGGAGACCAGATTTGATGCATATGTTGCTGCCCAAGAGCAGCAACACTCTGAGGACATCGCCCGCTACGAGCATCATCGCGCCGAAGACTTAGCTCGTTTTGACAGTTTTCTCACTCACCAGCAGCAGCAGCATGACCAGGACATCGCCTGGTTCAATGCTCAGTTTACTACCCTTGCCAGCTACTTTCAGCAGCCACCTCCACCTCCTCCATCTGATGATCAGGATCCCTCGTTCTTTTAGTTTGTGCTTTATTGTTTCTTGTCTTTTTGTAGTAGTCTCTCGTGATGTTTGTTGTTCTTTTTTACTGTTTTTGGACTCTCTTTTTGTGATGACAAAAAGGGGGAGTAGGATAGGATGTGTGGTTTGTAACCTTTGTTTTTTTTTTCTAATGAATCTTTAATTTTCCTACTTGTGTTTTGTCATCATCAAAAAGGGGGAGATTGTTGCAAATCTATTTTTCATGTCTTATGTTTTGATGATTGACAAACACTGTTTTTCTTGGATAGCTTGTTGCTTCTAACTTTTCAGGAATCGACGATCGGACAATCAAAAAGGAGCCAAGTTCAGGAATGCGTAGGGTTAGGGTTGAGTCAGTCTGTACTTTTATTTTTACCTTTTGAGTCCACTTGTAATAGCCAAAAAGACTGATACTTTGTAACCCTTCACACACACACTTGAGAGAATTAGAAATTCTGTTTTTACTCATATCGGCCAGGACGATCAGCTTAAAACAGAAAGTCTAATTAAGGGTTCTTGATTAAGGCAGCCAACGTTAACCGATCGGCCTGGACGATACGTGTATCGGCCAGGACGATAAGCTCAAAACAGAAAGAAGTAGCCGCCATAGACAAGTATGGTATAGCATATCTTTAAATTATCGGCCAGGACGATACTCGGATCGGCCTGGACGATATTAACAGATTATGCCATAATTGTTCAGGAAATCAAGGAAGTAATTAAGGATGATTGATACGATCATATCGTCCTGGACGATCGCAAGATCGGCCAGGCCGATCTAGTCAAAACCTTAAGTTACTTCAGGACGATCAATATCGGCCAGCCCATATTCAGGGCTATTGTCAGGACGATTTTCGTCTGATTTGAACTGATCGGCCAGGACGATAGTAAGATCGGCCTGGACGATCAAGCTAATTTTCAATCGTCCAATCTGGCATCCAGGGCTATGCTCTGGCCGATCTTCATTGATTTGTACTGATCGGCCAGGCCGATGTCCAGATCGGCCTGGACGATAAAGTCGGCAACTTGCAATTAATGAGCTCTTTTGAAGCTCTTCTATTTAAAGAGCTCTTGTTCAACGTTTTTAAAAGACCTTTGGCTGCTGCCTTGACCTGAGAAGACCTTGAGGAGAGAAAGAGAGAGAGAAGAGAGAGAGAGGATCTTGTGAGGGGGAGCTTGTGAGGGGTTTCACAAGGGTTGCTTCAAGGATCTCTCTGCGTCGTCTTCGTCTAGAGTTTCTCGTCCGTGGAAGGGTCGGTAGAGGTAAGGAGTTGTGCCGTTGGTTCTGGTTCTCTGCCGGCTTCAGGAGGAAGCAAAAGGAGATAGGTTCTCTGCCTTGCCGGGGTGGCAAAAAGGAGGTTCTTGTGAGGGTTTCTCCACCTAGCCGTGGGGGGCTAAAGGAGAGTCACTTTTTGTGTAGTGCAATACTTGGAGGGTGCCTCCAAGGAGTGGACGTAGGTCGAGTCGACCGAACCACTATAAATCTCTGTGTTTCTTTTCTTGCTTCCGCACGTTTAATTCCGCATTATTTTCGTGGTGTGATTTGGTTTTATGTTACATTATTTCTTTGTTTAAAAACGAAGTTTTTAAAATACCAATTCACCCCCCCTCTTGGTTAGTTTGGGACTAAGTTCATAGGGCTTAACATCCCCATCGAACTTTCACTATTAGGTGACCAAGAGCCAGATTTTGTTTCCGTCGAGTGGTGGGAAGATGAACAAAAGTCATGTGCTGAATATAGTTGCTAATCAAATTGACCTCATCAAACTTAATGTTGGACATAATAAGGTAGGTAGCGACTGACAAGGTAGGGGTCAGATTGATGCGGTCGCCACCTTTGGGTATGATAGAGGTTCGAAGAACATGTTGAATGATACGGGCATTTCGGGTTAAAGATTGGACTAGAGGCTGGTGTTGATAAAAAACAGTATTCCTAAGGACTCTATTTACATCGCTCCAATCAAAATCATCGGTAAGAAACGAGCGAACCATAGGTCCTTCAGTGGACAGCCCAATATGTTGGGCGATGTCAGCTCTAGTGATTTCAACGGGGCGGCCACAAACAAAGGAGTGAAAAGTGGTGTTATCGACGGTGTAGGTGAGGTTGGCGAGAAATTCAAAAAGCAGTTCAGAATTGTATGGAAACGCTAGGGTGAGTAGGAATTGAAAGGTGGTGGAGACAAAGAGGCCCATTACCTCGAAATTTAGAGCGGCCTGATTAAGCATTTTTTAGGGAGAAATTTTGCAAGCCTTGTATCGGTAGTAGGCTTCCTCATTCTCACTATTCAGAAAGCGATCGGGTTGATGACGGGATGAGGACGAGCTTCCGGCAGTCATCCGACCTTGTTTAGACATTGCAGGAGGGCAAGAAAACGAAGTGAAGGCTGAGTGAGGAAGGGGTTGAGTGAATTGAACAGCCTAGGCAAGGGTATTTATAGAAATTTCCATAAATCTTACAGTACGATCTGGGATCGTACAGTACAATATCCAATTAATATTCTGACGAGTCGTTTCAGGAAAAGACAGTCAAATCGTACAGTACGATCAGGCGAATATCGATCGTCCCCAGGCCCTCAGTACGACTTTTGACCAAAAGTTTCGTACTGTACGAATAGGTGGATCGTACAGTACGATACATAATAAATATCGTACCGAACAGCTATTACTCAAATTATCCTTTTGTGATGATGTGGATGGTACAGTACGAAGCGAATGGATCGTACAGTACGATACTTAATAATGTCGTACCAACCGGCTTTAATTCGTCCCAATCCGTGCTGACGTGGAGCGTACAGTACGGTATGGATCGTACAGTACGATGAACAGTCAGTGTAACTGTTGATGTGGTGAGTGTGTGGTGATCAGGAGCAGCCCTAAAGATTTTTTTTATTTTTTTTTTATGCATTTATATCTATGACACCTAATCTAATCCTCAAGGTGCTAAAGGTGTCAAAAGCTAATGGTATTGTGAATATGTCTGCCAATTGATCTCCTGTAGTGATGTGATGTAATTCTATATCTCCCTTAGCGACGTGATCTCTAATGAAATGATGTCTAATGTCTATGTGTTTCGTTCGAGAGTGTTGAATTGGATTCTTAGAGATTCAAATTGCACTTGTGTTGTCACACATGATCAAGATAGTTCCAACAGGTAGTCCAAGATCAAGAATTTGTTGTTTTAACCATAGTACTTGTGCAACACAACTTCCTACCGTAATATATTCTGCCTCAGCTGTGGAAAGTGCTACTGAGTTTTGCTTCCTACTGGACCAAGAAACTAATGATTGTCCGATGAATTGGCAGGTACCAGAGGTGCTCTTTCTATCTATCCTACATCCTGCGAAGTCAGAATCTGAGTACCCTAGGATTTCAAAGGAAGTGCTGTGTCTGTGATACCAAATTCCTAAGTTTGGGGTGCCTAGTAGATATCTAAGAATTCTTTTGACAGCAGTTAAGTGAGACTCTTTAGGATCGGCTTGGAAATGGGCACAAAGGCACACACTAAACATTATGTCCGGTCTACTGGCAGTCAAGTAAAGTAGGGATCCAATCATTCCTCTATATTTTTTCTGATCTACTGATTTTCCACTAGGATCCTTATCTAATTGGATTGTCGAACTCATTGGGGTGTTCATGGGTTTTGCACTATCCATTTCATATTTCTTTAAAATATCCTTAATATACTTTGATTGGCTAAGAAATGTTCCATTATCCATTTGTTTTACACTAAAGCCAAGAAAGTAATTAAGCTCTCCCATCATGCTCATTTCAAACTCATTACTCATTATTTTTGAAAATTCATCGCATAAGTTTTTATCCGAAGATCCAAACAAGATGTCATCTACATATATTTGAACAATGAGAATTTCTTCTTTGACCTTTTGTAAAAAGAGTGTAGTATCTACACTACCCTTTTTAAATCCTCTATCCAAAAGAAATGAGCTAAGTCTTTCATACCATGCTCTAGGTGCTTGCTTTAATCCATATAGTGCCTTTTTTAATTTGAATACATGGTTTGGAAATTGTGAGTTTTCAAATCCGAGGGGTTGCTCAACGTAGACATCTTTCTTAATTACCCCATTCAAAAATGCACTCTTTACATCCATTTGATATAACTTAAAGTTCTTGAAGCAAGCAAAAGTTAAGAGCACTCTTATGGCTTCTAGTCTAGCAACCGGGGCAAAGGTTTCTTCAAAGTCTATTCCCTCAATCTGGTTGTACCCCTTAGCTACTAGCCTTGCTTTATTCCTTATTATTGTTCCTGAATCATTCACCTTATTCTTGAAGACCCATTTTGTTCCAACAACACTTTGCTCTTTAGGTCTCTTAACTAACTCCCAAACATCATTCCTGGTGAATTGGTTCAGCTCTTCTTGCATTGCTAGAATCCAAAATTCATCTCCTAAGGCTTGATCTATACTTGTAGGTTCTATCATAGAGATGAAAGCTGAGTGACTAACCTCCTTCCTAAGTCCATGCCTAGTTCTTACACCTTCTGAAGGGTCTCCTAAAATTAACTCTTTAGGATGACTAGAAGAATATCTCCATTCTCTAGGCAAATCTTCCTGAGACTCGACCCTTTCTTCTAAGGTCATAGTCTCTACTCCTTGAATTGCTTCTATTTCATCATCTTCAATTTTAATTTCTGAGGGCATATCTGACTCATCAAATACCACATGGGTGGATTCTTCTACTACAAGGGTTCTCTTATTAAAAATTCTATAGGCCTTACCTACAGAAGAATAACCTAAGAAGACACCCTCATCAGACTTGGGATCAAATTTTCCTAAGGGATGTTTACCATTATTTAAGATGAAGCACTTACACCCAAAGACATGTAAATGTGAAAGATTTTGTGTCCTACCCTTAAGGAGTTCATATGGAGTTTTATTTAGCTTTGATCTTATATTTACTCTGTTCAAAATATAACAGGCTGTGTTGACTGCTTCTGCCCAAAAGTATCTAGGAAGTGTATACTCCGCTAACATTGCCCTAGTAGCTTCTACCAAAGTTTTATTCTTCCTTTCTGCTATGCCATTCTGTTGGGGTGTTCTAGGAGCTGAGAAATTGTGCTCTATTCCTATCTCTTGACAGAATGACTCAAATCTATCATTTTAAAACTCTCCACCATGATCACTATGGATTGTTGATATTTCACAACCTAATTTTTGTTGAATCCATGTGGAGAAAACTTTAAATTCCTCAAAAGACTCATTCTTGTGTGCTAAGAATCTTACCCAAGTAAATCTAGTGAAGTCATCTACAATCACAAATCCATAATTCTTTCCATCTAGACTGGCTGTACTAACGGGTCCAAATAAGTCCATGTGTAGAATTTCTAGTGGCCTAGAGGTGATCACGTCTCTAATTGAGTGAAAGGATGATTTGACTTATTTTCCTTGTTGGCAAGCATCACATAAGTGATCCTTGGTGAATTCTAACTTAGGTACACCTCTAACTAGGTTTTTCTGAGTGATGTTTCTAAGAGTTTTCATGCTAGCATGGCATAGTCTCCTATGCCATAGCCACGAGTCATCAACTATTGTTTTCAAGCAAAATGATTTTGAGCTATCAACGCAATCAAGGTCTAACATGTAAACATTGTTCATTCGTTTTCCTTCTAAAATTATTTCATCAAATAAACTAATCAGGCATCTATCAGTAAAAAACTTAACATCAAAACCTTTGTCACACAGTTGACTAATGCTAAGTTAGTTTTGCTTTAAACCATCAACTAATAAAACATTTTCAATTAAAAAATTCTTAGCATTACCAACGATACCTGAGCCTATCACCTTCCTGGTAGTGTTGTCTCCCAACGTTACTTTGCCTCCAGTTTTGGTCTCCAATAGGATGAACTTCTTCATATCTCCAGTCATGTGTCGCGAGCAGCCACTATCAAGGTACCACATGCTCTCACTAGGTCTTTTGTGAGAGCATCCCTACAATTTCATTCAAAGATTAGATTTGGGAACCCAAGTGAGTTTGGGTTCCTCCTTATGCTTGCATGAATGAGATGTATGCATGTTATGCTGTGATGGATGCAGTTTAGGTCTCCATACTAAGTGTGTCCTACGGTGAATTGTGCATGTGTGGGCTATGTGACCTAACATGCCACAAGAGAAGCACCTAACACCAGGAAATGGATTTACTAATCTATGAGTGTGGTGGTGCCTCTTCCTAAGGTTTTGTAATGCATGCTGTGTTGGGGGTTTTCTAGGATGGCCTACTGTGAGTGATGCAATTTCATTTTCTAGTTCTTTTATCTTTTCACTATAAGTTTTATTTTGAGCTGTCAATCCATCAACTTCTATCAATAGCAAGTGCTCACTATGATCTACTTCTAATGCAAGTGCAGTTAGTTTTTCAAACTCTACATCTAGTTCAATATGTGATGTTTTCAAGGATTCATGCGCTTCAATTAGTTCAATAAGCTTCTTATTTAATGCGTCATACTCATCAAGAAGTAACATGTGATCTTTATCTAAATCAGAATTTTCTTTAACTAAGTTAGCATGCTCAATTTGTAAGGAACTAAATTCAATATTAAGTTTAGCATGCATTTTCTTCAGTTTCCTACACAAGTCATGAATATTCTCAGAAATAAGCAATAATTCATCATAAGAAAGTTGACATACCTCATCTTGATCCAATTGATCAAGGTTATCATTAGCCATAAGACACAAATTTGTTACCTCCTCCTCTGCTTCTTCTTCTGATGATTCTGAGCAGAGTCGGCCCAAAAAGCTTTCTGTATCTTTGTCTTTCCTCTCTTGTATTTAACTTTTTCATCTCCTTTCTCCTTTGCTGGTTGACTCTTCAGATTAGGGCAATCGGCTCGAAGGTGACCTGGCTTCCTGCACTCAAAGCAAATTGTATCAGATGAAACCTTATTGGACCTTGAGCTCTTACCTTCATTCCAGCTGTTCTGATGACGCTTTTGTTTTCTCTTCAGGAAATTTTTGAACTGTCGGGTCATCAGTGCTATTTCATCGTCTTCCTCCCCTGCAGAGCTTTCACTTTCTGAGTTGCTAGCTTTTAATGCCACCGTCCGCTCCTTTTTCTTTTCACCTGCATCACTTTGCCTTTGGCTCACTCCTTGCTCGTATGCAATGAGTGACCCAAGGAGGTTATCAATAGAATAAACATTAAGATCTTTAGACTCAGTGATAGCAGTTATCTTAGCATCATAGGAACTAGGTAGGCATCTAAGAATTTTATTCATTTTCTCATAATTTAAAATTTCTCTACCTAATGCATGCAAGGATGTCACAATTTGGGTGAACCTAGTGTACATGTCAGAAATTGTTTCGCTAGGTTTCATACGGAATAATTCATAATCATGCAGTAGAATGTTAAGCCTAGACTGTTTTACTTCGTTTGTTCCTTCGTATGTAATGCACAGTCTATCCCAAATCTCCTTACCATAAACACAAGTAGATACTCTCATATAGTCCTCAAATTTCAATGCACAAAAAAAGCAGTTTAAGCACTTAGCATTCAGTTGGGCTAACTCCCTATCCTCATTGCTCCATTCAATAAAAGGTACAGGAGTTTTCAAACCATTAACAATCTTAAACGGTGCAACATATCCATCATTTACTAACATCCACATGCGGTAATCTATAGATTGCAAAAATGTAGACATTCTAATTTTCCAGAAATCAAACAGAATATTATCAAAAAGTGGTGGACGAGTTATTGAATAACCCTCCGTAGTGTTACGATTACCAAAGTTCGACATGATCGTTTTTTTTTTTTCAAGGTATTCTAAAACACTATTTTTGAAAAACAAGCTCTGATACCAATTGAAATTACTAAACGACAAGAGGGGGGTGAATTGTAAAAGTCTTTTTAATAATAAAATTAACCCTAAACAATAGTTCTAATTTTTTGTTATTTTTGAAACTTTAAAACAAAGATTTATGCAATTTTTCTTTCACAAAATTTCACATGCAATAGATATGACAAATTTAAAATGCAAGCAAAAAGTAAACAACAATAAGGAAAGAACACACCAAGAATTTTATAGTGGTTCGGTCAAAATATGACCTACGTCCACTCCCCGGAGTCCTCCACTCCGGGATTTTCACTATCAAAATAATTCTCCTTTTGCCCCCCTCGGCAAGGCGGAGAAGCCTGTACAAACCTCCCTTTCACCAACCCGGCGTGGCGGAATACCAAACTCTATTTTCGCCCTCTTGGCGACGGCAGAGAACCTTCTCGTTTTTCTCCCTCCTGGAGAAGGCAGAGAACCTCGAGGTAACGGATGTAGACGAGCCTTTCCCTTGGAGATCCTTCCTCAAATCCTTCTCGGGCCACAGGAGGAGCAATATGCAGCAAGCTTGGAGCAACCGTGTGATCTCCCTCACACCTCTTCTCCCTCACAACGCTCACCTCCTCCTTCCTCTCTCAACCCTCAAGAATTTCTTTAGAGTTTTCTCCCTTGGAATCCCTCTCTAACCACGTTCACCCCCTCTGTAATTCTTACCCAAAAAAGACTTGATTGACATCTAAAAAACGGGCTCCAAAAACCTCTGATTTCAAAAGTAGTCGTTACTGTTTGTACAGTACGATTCAACATCGTACAGTACGATCTTCATAAACAGCCATCGTCCTGGTACGAAGATGTACGAATAGTACAAAAACAAATTATACTGTACGATATAATATCGTACGGTACGATCCAACAAGATATTATTCGTACAGGACGATGGTCTGGACGATCGGATGTCATCTCTATTCATCGTATGGTACGATTACTATCGTACAGTACGATGTTCAAATTTTTATTAGGCCTGGATTACATGCACTAATCACGGGTTAATTTAAGTAAGTATTAAAAACGGATCGTACAGTACGAATTTGTTCGTACAGTACGAACGGCGCAAAATCACTTACTTAAACTAAGTTACAGCTAGGGTTTTGGATTTGAACATATCGTACAGTACGAAAGACTTCGTACAGTACAATCTATTCACAGAATTGTCCACATAGCTTGGATCGTACGGTACAAAATAAAATCGTACAGTACGATCTACAGAGAAGAATTTTAGTTATATTTTGCAGTTAAAAAAAGAACTCTCCCCCTGTGTGTGTGCATGGTTGCTCTTACTCTTACGCATTTTGTGGCCAGACTCAATAAAGTAAAAATACAATAAATGAAAAAATACAATGTTTGACTCATACTCCTAATCTACCCGGTCTTGAGTCTTCCTTTCTTCCTGAGTCACTTGTGATCTTCCTGAAATGTTAGTGCTCAAGGAAAATAACAAATAAAATAATAATCAATGAAAAGCAGTTCCAAAACACTCATTATTTGGCATCATCAAAATCTCAAACTCGGGGTCATGGGTTGCGACATAAGGAAGAGTAAACCACAAAGGAAAATCAAATTGATACGATAAATGCAACAACAAAATTATGAAAGTGATTTAGTAACTTTGAACATTATATATATAAGATAGATTATTGTAACAAGATAGAAAAGATCTCAAACATAAAGTTTAGTTGTTAATTTGAGATAGACTTTTATTTAGAAAAGAAAATTACACCACTAAAAAAAGTTAGAGGAAGAGAAGTAATCAACAGTATTTCTCCCTTGAAAATAAAGCAAAAGATATCAATTCAATAATGACCAAAAGAAAAACTGAAAGAACCAAAAGAAAGCATAAAACTAAAAACATGAAAAATAATGACAAGTAAATAGGAACAAAAAAATCAAAGCAAAATTAGGAAAAATATCATAAATAGAAAAAATAAAAAAATAAAATAGGAGAAAAAAACATAAAGTTCAGAGTTCATAAATCATCAAATTCATGTATTTATGTCAATCACACCCAATCTGGTCCTTAAGATGCTGAATGTGTCAAAGGTCAGTGGTTTAGTAAAAATTTTAGCTAGTTGATTCTCAATTACCACATGGTTTAACTCAATGTCTTCTTTGGTAACATGGTCCCTAATAAAGTAATGCCTTATGTTAATGTATTTTATCCTTGAATGATAGGATTCTTAGAGTTGCAGATGGCACTAATGTTGTTATATAAGATTGAAATTATGCCTACGAGAAATCCAAATTCTAGAATTTGTTGCTTCAACCAAAGGACTTGGGCCACAAAACTTTCTAAGGCAACGCACTCAGCTGCAGCAGTGGAAAGTGCAACATAGTTTTGATTTCTACTGGACCAGGAGACTAAAAAATGTCCTATGAATTGGCAAGTTCTAGAAGTATTCTTTCTATCCACCCTACACTCTACAAAATCAAAATTAGAATAATTAATAATCTCAAAAGAAGTGTTGTGCCAAAGATACCAGATTCCTAAGTTTTTGGTCCCTAAGAGATATCTAAGGATTCTCTTAACTACAGTCAGGTGGGATTCTTTAGGATCAGCTTAAAATCTAGCATAGAGATAAACACTAAACACTATATCAGATCGGCTAGCAGTCAAGTAAAGTAGTGATCCAATCATTTCTATGTATTTCTTTTGATCAATAGATTTTTTATTTCAGTCCTTATCCATTTGAACACTGGAGCTCATGGAAGTTTTTATTAGCTTGGCTTTACTCATTTCATATTTCTTCAAGATGTCTTTAACATACTTTGATTGATTAATAAAGGTTCCATCATCGAATTGTCTTATGCTAAATCCCAAAAAGTAGTATAGTTTTCCCATCATACTCATCTCAAATTTCTTACTCATTATTTTAGAAAAATCATCAAATAGATTTTTATCAGAAGATCCAAAAAGTATATCATCAACATAGATCTAAACAATGGGTAACTCATCTCCTACTTTCCTTAAAGAAAAGGGTGGTGTCTACGCTCTCCTTAACAAACTCCCTCTCTAGTAGGAATGTGCTAAGTCTCTCATGCCAAGCTTTGGGTTCCTATTTTAATCCATATAATGCCTTTTTTAAAATTTAAACATGATTTGGAAATTGGGAACTCTCAAAACCTGGGGGTTGCTCTACAAACATATCCTCTTTATTACCCCATTTAAAAAGGCACTCTTGACATCCATTTGGAAAAGCTTGAATCCCTTATAATAGGCAAATTCTAGTAGCATTCTAATGGCTTCTAATCTAGCTACAGGGGTAAAGGTCTTCTCAAAATCAATCCCTTTTATTTTGTTGTACCCCTTAGCCACTAATCTTGCCTTATTCCTAACCACTACACCAGAATCATTCATTTTATTCTTAAAGACCCATTAGGTTCCTACCACACTTTGATTCTTAGATCTTTTTACCAAGTCCAAAATATCATTCCACATAAATTTGTTAAGTTCTTCTTGTATAGCTAAGATCCAAAACTCATCAAAAAGGGCTTGATTGATTATGGTGGTTTTAGTCATTTAGATAAAGGCAGAGTGGTTTACTTTCTTCCTAATTCCATACTTAGTTCTAACACCTTCAAAAGGGACTCCTAAGATTAGTTCTTTAGGATGACTTGAAGAATTTCTTCAGTCTCTATGCAAAGTATGTCTAGGTTCTACCATTTCATCTAGATTTGTATTGTCTTCTCCTTGGGTAATCTCACATACTCCATCAGTGTTTTAAGGCTATACCCTTTTCTCCAAAATTTTACCTCCTTGGGTAATCTCTCCAACTTCATGTTCTTTCTCAACTATAGACTTCTTAGGATCAAATTCATCAAACACTACATGAGTAATCTTCTCAACCAGCAAAGTCCTCCTGCTAAATAATTTAAAGGATTTCCCCATATTTGAATATCCCAAGAACAATCCTTCATCATATTTTGGGTCAAATTTTCCTAAGAGTGACTTCCCATTATTAAGAATAAAAACCTTACATCCAAAGACATGGAGGTGCAAAAGGTTAGGTGTCCTACCCTTAATGATCCTATAGGGTGTCTTATTTAGTTTGGATCTAACATTCATCATATTCAACACACAACAATCTGTGTTTACCACTTCAACCCAAAAGTATTTTAGAAGTAAATAATTAGTAAGCATGGCTCTAACGGCTTCAACTAAGGTCTTATTTTTCCTTTCAACTACCCTGTTCTGCTGAGGGATCTTAGGAGCAGAGAAGTTGTGATTAATCCCTTGATCCTCATAAAAGTCTCCAAATCTCTAATTTTTAAACTCTCCACCATGGTCACTATAGATGGTCAAGATCTCATAACCTAGCTTTTTTTGAATCCAAGTGAAGAATTATCTAAATTCATCAAAATACTCACTCTTATGTGACAGAAATCTAATCCAAGTGAACCTCGAGTAGTCATGGACAATCATAAATCCATAAACATTTCCCCCTAAGTTGGTAGTGCTAATGGGTCCAAAAAAATTCATGTGAAGGACTTCTGAAGGTTTAGAGGTGCTAATATCCTTAACGGACTGGAAAGTGGATTGAACTTATTTCCCTAGCTAACAGACACTATCAGCACACACAAAATCAAATCCTAATTCTCATTGAAATGGTTGTAGTCCCATTGTGAATTTAAGGGTCAAACCATGACCCTTGAATCCAAAATTAGAGAATAATGCCCTTAAACATCTCAAATAGGGGAGATAAAATTTGGGTATGTCAGAGACATGCCCAAATTTATTCTCCCAAAATTCCAAGTTCTGGGGAATTAAATTTAGGAAATAAATATAATAATTTAAATAACACTAAAACTAAAATTAAGCTCTGCACAGATGCAATCAGGACCTGGAACCATAGAGCTTTTGTAGGTCTCCCTGAGACCTTTCCAATGAGCCTAAGAACGCCTAATTGGGTCAAGTGTGCAGGGAGATATTAATTTTTGAAGATCCCATGAATTCTCTATAAAATTAAATCCAACCATTACACAGTCAGCCGGTACGCGGCACGTTGCGATTGGCGGGGCAATCATTGGCGTTAACTGGGTAACGATTGGATTAGCCATAGCCGTTGGATGGAAGATCGGATATCTACAATCAACGGCGCTCCGAGTCCATAGGATCTAATCTACGCAGTTGATTGGAATCAATGGCCAGGATTTCATCTTTAACCTCTTGCAAGAACACGAGACCATGAAGCTTCACCAGGATGATCCGATCGATCCCGCCAGCAAACTTCGACAAAAGTTTGTAGGGAGGATCAGAGCAGAGGAAACATTCAATCCAACAGTAGAGATCCGCTGGGGTGAAGGTTTCCTTCACAATTGACCAAACTCGGGATGAAGAAATTATCGTAGAGAAAGTCTCAATGGATGAGCTTCTCTATCAGGAAGCTTCAGGGGATGATGGCGAGCAGATCTCCTTTAGACGTCAGGATCGAAGGATGGCCGAAGGTATGACTTCGAGCAGGATGCTGAGATCTTTCACTGGAACTCACTCAATGGATCAATGGGACGGCCTAGGATGCTGGGGGAAGACACTATGAAGATGAAGGAGCTCTGGAAAATGATTTCAAATGCCTGGGATCGAATAATGGCCTCTAGGAAGCACGACCCTATTCAATCACCTCTCGTGAGCTTGGACTGCCGGGATTGAGTTGGAGGAGCTTCGGATTGATGCTAGGTGGAAGGGGACATCATCCTAGAGAGCTCATGAGCCTCATATTGACGAGCCAAAGCCTTTGAAAGGCTTTGGATCATGATCGGCTGAGGGGGGACCACCGGAGCTTATTCTCCATTGGCTCCGTCCGCCACCGGCCGGGGTTTGGGTTAGGTTGACCTGGATAGAAGGATGGGGACATGCTGGAGTCAAGGGTGAGCTCAACTGGGCTTGGGGAGGTCCAATTCGGTCGGGTGGCTCTGTTGGACCCAAACCTACTCGGTTTGACTCAAATTAGGCTCAACCCAGGTTAGGCTAGACCCTGGGCTTGATGTGGGAGAAGGGTCTGGGTCTGGTCCAGCCAATGCAAGTGGAAATTGGGTTCAATTTGACCTGGGTTACAAAATGGCTCGGGTTGATCCAAATATGCTCGGTTCGGGTCGATTTGGGCTCGCCACAGGTCAGACCAAACCCTGGGCTTGATGTGGGAGAAGGGTCCGGGTCTTCTCCACCCAATGCAAGTAGCAATTAGGTTCAATTTGATCTGGGTTCAAAGATGGCTATGGTCCATATGGTTTTGGCTACTTTGAGCTAGCCTAAAGTTTGACCCAAGTCAAACCAAGGCATGGGCTGACTGTAAGAGGTGTATTGGACCTAGGGCCACCTAATGGAGGTGTTGATCAAGTTCAATTTTACTTAGGACAAGAATTGTCTCAACCCCAAATGGTTTTGGCCACTTTGGGTTAGCCTAACTCTTGACCCAAGGGGACCCAAAGGCTGGGCTAGTCAAGGGGGGCCTAATGGCACCTTGATTTGGATTCAATTTGATTAAGATTGAGAGATAGTTCAAAGGGGACCTCTCTTTGGTCACTTGGATCAAGCCAAAAGGCTAACCCAAGTGAACCCAAGGCTTGGGTCTCCAAGAGGGGTCTCTTGGGTGCCCAAGGAGTCACCCCTTGGGTTCAAATGGAATTAGAATGATCTTGGTCAAATATGTTAGGTGGAATAAGGTGTATGGGTCATTTGGTCAACTTGGTTGATATGGTCAACCAAGTTGACTTAAGACCAAGAATTTGGTCCATTGAATTCAATTTGATCCCATGAACCTAATGAATTGGTTGTCAAAGCGTGGAGAGATCAATTGGGTCAAAATGGCCATTTTGACCCTTAAGAGACCTTATGGTCAAAATGGGTAGATTTAGTCAACCAAGTTGACCCATGGTTGAAATTGAGTCCAAGGGGTTCCAAAGGTCAATTTGAAACACTTGGGAAAGATTTCAAAGATTAATAATCAAATCAAATTAAGTCTAGGCCAAAAGTCCAAAAATCCCCTTGAAGGGCATTTTGGTCATTTTTTCCCTGAGCCAATTCAGGGCCAAATTGAATCTTGAAAGATATAGAATATTGTTCAACAAGTCAATATAAAGGTGTTAGAGATAATCAAAGGCTTTGGAGGGGGCTTCAAGTTCAATTTCCACTAGGTGAAGGGTCCAGTGGAATTGATTGTAAATATTTCAAGGTTTTGCAACCTTGGAACTGGATTAAGTTTATGGGGTTAGAGTCCTCCAAATAAGCTCAAATTTTGAGGATTGATACTAGAGATATGTCACATCAATATGCAATTGACAGACCCTGAATCAGATGCCAATTGACTGGGTTTCAAGGTGATGGAAAAAACACCTAGAAAGGGCTTTAGGACCTAAGTCTTTAGCCTAAGGATTCTGGGTTTGGATTGAGTTAAGATCTGGATTGGGCCTAAGATCTAGGAACTAGGGATATCCTAGGATCTAAAGCTCATGGAGGATTTAGAAGTGACTTCATACAAAATGAGGTCAACACCTACATTAGAAGAACTTTTGGAATTCTTACTACTCTTATCTTTGTTCCACTTATGATGGTGCTTTTATTTCTTCCTTAGAAAGCTTTTGAATTGCTTAGTGATTAAGGAAACATCATCACTTTAAAACCTAGAAGAGTTAGTATTCATATCATTAGCCTTTAGAGCATAGTTTTCTCCTTTTTTTCTCACATACATCAAGTTGTCTTTGGTTCACTCCTTGCTCATAAGCAATGTGTGATCCAAGTAAGTTATCAATAGAATAAGTATTCAATTCCTTGGATTCAGTGATTGCAGTTATCTTAGCATCATAAGAAGAAGGTAAATATCTCAAAATCTTATTAACTTTCTCCTAGTTAGTGAGTTCTCTTCCTAAGGCATGCAGGGATGTAACAATTTAAATAAATCTAGTATACATCTCAAATATTGACTCACTAGGTTTCATGTGAAATAGTTTGTAGTCGTGAAGCAAGATATTCAACTTATATTATTTAACTTCACTTATTCCTTCATAGGTGATACATAATCTGTCTCATATTTCCTTACTAGTAGTACAAGTTGAGACAAGTATGTAATCTTTTGATTTCAAAGCACAGAAAAAATAATTTATGCATTTTATATTTAGTTGTGCTAAATCACTATCTTCAAAAGTCCATTCAGTAAATGGAAGTTCAGTTTTTGTGCCATTGATTTTACATGATGGTGGTGAATAACCTTCTTTAACAAACATCCACATGCGATAGTCAACTGATTACAAAAATGTGGCCATACAAGTTTTCTAGAAATCAAAAGATATATTGTCAAACAATGGTGGTCGGGTAATGGAATATACTTCCGCAATATTTCAGTTACCAAAGTTATCCATGGATCAAATTCAAAAGTTTTCAAAAACTAGATTATATGAATCCCGCTCTGATTCCACTTAAAATTTTATTTGGGATGTTAAGCCCTTATGTACCGAGGCTAACCAAGAGGGGGGAGAATTGGTAGTTTTAAATACTATAAACAAAAAAGTATAATCTTTTTGAAATATGTTAAAACATCAAACCATACAATCATTCACTAGAAAATAAAGTGCATAAATTAAAACGTGGAAATGTAGTAAGAAAGAGCACACCAGATTTTATAGTGGTTCGATCAACTTGACCTACATCTACTTCTCAGAGCCTCTCTTCCTGGTATTGCACTAAACTCAATGACTCTTCTTTTTCTCCCACATTAAGGCAAAGAAGACTGTACAAAACTCCTTTCCACCAACCTAGGTGAGGCAGAGAACCCAACTCCTTTCACTTCCTCCTAAAAAAGAAAGAGAACCTGACTCCTTTTTCTTCCTCATGAAGTAGGCAGATAACCTCAATCAATCACTGAAGTAAACCTCTATATAACTTCTAAGGAACCACGGACGTTGACTGGAGAAGATGAATCATATTCTTACTTGGAGTAACCTTTGTGAAACCCTCACAAACTCCCCCTCATAATATCGTCTCTCTCTCTCCCACGCTCTCCCTCTTCTTCTCTTCGCTCTCTTAGGTCAGAACAATAGTAAAATATCTCATCTTTAATAAATAAGAGATCTTACATAGAATGGTTTCAAATTTGTCCTAAAATGTAGTTAACCGATAAAGATCATCTAGGATTATCTTGTATGATCAGTATAAATTCAACTCATTCAGCTAGGATGATCTGTTAAAGGCTAGAAAATTAGAAGATTTGTTTATTCTGATCGTCTAAGATGAAGAGCACATCATCTTGTACGATTAGTTCAAAATGTCAAGGATCATCCAAGGAATCACTTTGTTCTACCAGACTTTACACGTTGAATGATTAAAAAACAACTTATCATCCAGGCTGATTCTTGGATCATCATATACAATTAGTTCAAATAAATAAATATCATCCAGTACATCATTTTGTTCATCCATGATGATTTAAGAATAAACTAAGGTCTGTTTAACTGATCGTCCAAGATGATCTTGTGATCATCTAAGATGATATGATTAATTAATCAAACCTTAATTATCACACTAATTTAGGCATAATTATAATGCATCATTCAGGATGATGTCTTGTACGATGTTTAAAAATAATAACATGCCTAAAAGAGCAGGTGGCTAATTCTTTCTGATTTGAGCATATTCTCCAAGACGATGTTAATATCAACTAGGATAATTTGCTTAATTTGGATTCCTTAACTAGGATGTACTAATTAAGGTTTCTTTTTTAACTAATCATCTAGGGTAATTTTGGATCATCCCGGATGATTTGATCAAAATAAGAAAATTATAAAACAAACAAAATTTCCCCCCCTGAGTGTGTGTGTGTGTGTGCAAAGTTACTTAGCATCAGGACCCACTTTATTATATTTGACTCAAGAAAAAGTAAAAACACTAGAAGTACACATACGGATTGACTCAGTCCTAATATACAAAATCTTGAGCTGGCTTGATCTGTAATTCATAAAATTTGTTCACTATGAATTAGGTTGTTAAGCCTAAGTTTATGTCCCAAGGCTAACCAAGAAGGGGGTGAATTGGTATTTTAAAAATTAATCCCTCTTTTGAGTATTTTAAACCGAAATTAAACTTTAATGAATTTTTGTAGAAATAGTTTTTCAACCACAATTTTAAAACAGTAAATCACAAAAATAAAAAGGTAGCGAAAAAATAAAAACACCAGATTTATAGTGGTTCGGTCAAAACCAGACCTACATCCACTCCCCGGAGGCACCCTTCGAGTATTGCACTAATACCAATAGTGGCTCTCCTTTTGCACCCACAGCAAGGTGGAGAAGCCTTTATAAAACTCTTTTCACCACTACCCAGTATGGCAGAGAACCGTCGTCCTTTTACACTATCCCCAGTGCTGGCAGAGAACCGTCTGTCCTTTCACACTCCTCCGATATCGGCAGAGAACCGTTCATCCTTTCACACTCTCCTAGTGTGGGTAGAGAATCCTTTGTCCTTTCACACTCTCCTAGTGTGGGCAGAGAACCCTTCGACCTTTCACACTCTCCTAGTGTGGGCAGAGAACCCTTCTTCCTTGCACACTCTCCTAGTGTGGGCAGAAACCCCGCAGCTGTTCACACTCTCCAAGTGTCAGTAGAGAACCAGATCTCCTAGACAGATCTTCTCACAAGAATTCTAGAAGGAAGAAATAAAAGAGTAAAGTAATCATAATTCAAAAGCAAGGACTTCTACCTTTAAACTCCAAGTGAAGCCTTCACGCTCTAGTAGCAAGAATCCTTCTTCAAAATACTCTCTCACACTCTCTTCTTGACTCTTCTTTCAATAGGCATGAAGATCAAAGAGCAAAAAGATTGGGTGGCAGTAAAAATCTGACCTTATATATGAGAGACAAGAAAAACCATCCAAAAACTACAAATATTCAATTCAACACGAAATGGATCGTCCCGTACGATCGTAGATCATCTTGGATGATTTTACTTAAAGTGTTGGAAATGATCCTAATGAATATTGGTACGAACTATGTTCGTACACGATCATCGTCCTGTATGATCTAGGTTCATCCGGACGAACAGTTATTTCATAGGTCAGTTCCCAAATTACCACAGGATGTAACCAACTTTCTTAAGTCGGTTCCCATCATCTGGGATGAACAGGACTTCATCCGGACGAAATTTTTACAGAGGGCAACACATCCTAGCACCATTATGAATTTCGTCTGAACGAAATTTTTACAAAGAAGAATTCATCCGGGGATGATTTGGATTTCGTCTGGACGAAATTTTTATAGAGCCTAAGTCGTCCTGGCACGGTTATAAATTTTGTCTGAACGAAATTTTACAGAGCCTAACTCATCCTGGGACAAAATAATTTCGTCCTTGACGATCAGGACTTAGAAAAATTTGATCCAACTCCTGTTCGCATTGCTCTTACTAGGCTAACTGACCTGATCATTCCGTATGAATTGTATTCGTCTCGTACGATCAGTACAAAACTTTTAAGATCTCCTCAAGTGTGTGTGTGTTTATTCACTCAATTAAATCACTCCCTCTCAATTTAAAGAACAATTTAAAGCTTCAATTTACAAAGAATTCTATGCTGAATTTTATTTGAAGTCTTCATAGTTTGGAGTTCAATTTTCTTGAAATATTAGTACACACAAGTGCAAAAACAATTCTTCCAAAAAGTGTAGAGATAACTACACAAAATAATAATATTTAGAATCATCAAAACTATACAAGTTACAAGAATGTAAAACATGCAAATTCCAACTCTCTTAACAATCTCCCCATTTTTTATGATGGAAAAACAATTATTGTTTGTAGGATTTCAAATTTTAAGAATCTCCTAAACTTCCCTTGAATTGATGAATACATGAAAATAAGGAGGCATTGATTCAAAATTTTTGTTTTTCAAAGATTTTATACAAAATCAAAATAATATCACACAAAATAAAAACAAAAAACACACAACGACAACATACAATAAAATAAATAAAAAATACAAAAATACACTTGACACAAATACACAAGACACAATAAATAATTTCTCCCCCTTTTTGACAACATCAAAAAGTGAAGAAGAAAAATACTTGAAATGTAAGTAGAAATATGAAAATCATTCGACAATTTAAGCTTGAAAGTGATTGAAATAATGTATTCAAATAATATTAAAATATTAGACAAATCATAGTAATTCATATAATTTAAGAAGTGATATAACATAGATAATAAATAGAATTTATCAAAGACATGAGTCAATTTAGACACTAAGATAAAGAAAATTATTGCACTAAGGATGAATAAAAAATTGTATATTTCAAATTTCAATATCAATTATAAATGAACATAAGATCAATTTGAATTAAGAGATTAAAATAGTTTGGAAAGAAATAACTACCACATGTAGCGCTTTGCGCATCTTTTTCACATTTGTGGCACATTTTTGTGCATCATTTTTACTTTGGGCTTATTTTGTGCCTCTTTTTTTTTTACATTGCGAACCTTTGCGCATTCCTTTTGATTTTTTGTACTTTTATACAATTTGCAAGAGTAATTTTATTCTTTTCAAAAATAATAATCTAAAATTTCAAATCTTTCTAAGTGCATAAATAATGATTTATAAGTGAAATATAAAATAAGAAATCATCATAATTGCAATAATAATATTAACAATAAAGCAGTCTAAATGAGAGACATGAAATCGAAAATTCTAATAATATCAAGTTATAACCAAAACTTAAACTTAGAATAATTAGATTTTCTAATGAATTTAATTTTAACTTACAATTCAGGTTATAGAATAATTAAGATTAAAAAATCTGATGATTTTCATAAAGACTAATAAACATTTCAAAAATAAGTTCAAATCAAAACACAAGAACTAATATTGATATCACTTTGAAGATATTACAATGATACATCAGGATATCAATACAAAATAAAACATCTGAAATAAAAGAGAAATACATCAAACTACTAAAAACAAATAATAACTAACACATAAAGTAAAAACAATAACAGCACAAACACATAACATCAAGTGCATCTATCACTCAGATGGTCCCTGATCTGGTGAAGGAGGAGGAGGAGCACCACCAAATAGGTTAAAGTATGTACTCATCATAAGTACATTGGTACTAATATCATTCATTTTCTCCCTCATATAGCCCATGTCATGTTTATATTGAGCAGCTTGCTGCTGTAAATGAGTCTCAATTTAATCAAAGCGTTGATCAAAATGAGTCTCTAATTGATCAAATTTTTGAACCAAATCCTGATAACTTGGTTCATTAGCGGAAGCAGGTGCACCTTTTGGCTCTTCCTCTGTATCACTTATGATATGTGCTTTACCTGATTCCTCCTTGAAGATCGCTCTAAATGATTCGTCATTGTAGTAGAGCGGTTCTTCATATTCTTGATTTGGATGAACCAAGTTGTATTTCTTCTCCATAACATAGGTAACTAAGTGTCCTAAGGTAATATTCCTTTTTCATTTCTGTTCTGCATGGCTAATTTCAGAAAGCCCATAAAGATAGTCAAGGATAAGTTGGGCTTCGTCTATAGGCTCGTTTGATATGATTAGAATGGTCACCATATATAGAAGGGGGGTAATATTGACTCTATCACTAGCTTTTAGAATGATTGAAGTTCTAAGAACGTGCTGGATAATGTGTGCATTCCGGACAAGACAGAATACCTTATCCACATGCTCATTTAAACCATTTCCTCTAATCACCCTATTGATTTCATATCATTTATATTGATCATTTGTGATTAAGGTATGGGCTCTATCTCCCTCAGTCCTTAAATTTAGAAATGATCCTAAGTCATGCTTGGTGATTTCAACTTTTTGTTTGAAGAAATAGGAGCGAATTACAGAGTGGTTAGAGTTGAAGAACATATTGGCTAGAAAGTAGTGAAATGTTTCTTTGTTATAAAGGTGGATGAGGGTAAGGATAAAGCGAAACTGAGTTGAAGCAAATAAATGCATTACTTGAAAGGTAATATCTTCTTGGATTAGGATCCGGGAAGGGGTGATTTTGGCTAAAGCAAACCTAAGAAAAGAATTCTCATTTGCTTTGGACAAACAATTTTTGGATGAATTCCTATGTGGTTTCTTGGCTAAGACCTTTTGACGCTTGCTTGAACTGGCCATTTGAAAATGATCTAGAGTAAGAAAGGATTTGAAAGTGATGTTTAGAAAGTGATAATTGAGTTGAAAAGACCGCCTATTTATTGAAAAATGATTCGTTCGTACCAGATAAAAATAATTTGTCCCGTACAAAATTTTTGTTCATTCCGTACGAAAATATTTCGTACAGATGATTCAATACGACTAGAATGAAACTGCTTTTTGTAATCAACACGACTTACGAAGCATCCTTTCATATAGAATTTTGACCAGTCTAATCATACAGATGAACACGTGTTCATCCCGGGATGATCAGAACTTATATCTTTTTAATGACAGTTGAAACTGTCCCCTACATCGAACCGACATATGTTCGTCCAAATGAACCAAAGGTTCGTACGTACGAAGTTCATATTAAAAACTAACTTATCCATTCAACCGCTTCATTCATTTTTCCCATCGATTGAAAAACAAATCATCCTGTACGATCATAATGATCGTCCAGACAAAGTGACCATTAAACACTGAAAAACTGCATGCAAACGGTTTAAAATCTGACACTTTGACACATTACACAAATCCTCCCGTACAAAAATTTTTCATCCCGGACGATTGTCACTTTAAAAAAAAAATTGATTTTGCACATAAACAAAACTAAAATTCAAAAATAAAAACATCAAAAACACCATGTACAACAATAAAATGTAGACTTAAAAAAATCAGATAAAAATAAGATCAAAAACTCATAACGAACACAAAAACATTAACTAGAAAACAAACATCAATGTTGCAAAAAACATTTTTATTTAAGCATTTAAATCAATCACACCAAGCCTTGTTCTTAATGCACTGAAAGTATCAAAGGCTAAAGGTTTTGTAAAAATATCTGCAAGTTGATTTTCAGTTGTAACATGAATGAGTTCAATTTCTACATTGGAAACATGATCCTTTATGAAATAACGCCTTATGTCAATGTGTTTGACTCTTGAATGTTGAATAGGATTTTTAGAAATGCAAATAGCACTAGTATTATCATAATAAATTGGTATAGTGTCTATAGTTAATCATAAATCAATTAACTGTTATTTTAACCAAAGTACTTGTGCCACACAACTTCCTAATACAATGTATTCAGCTTCTGCAGTAGATTGGGCTACTGAATTTTATTTTCTACTGGACCATGAAACTAATGAATTTCTAATGAACTGACATGTTCTAGAAGTGCTTTTTCTATCCACTCTACGACCTGCAAAGTCAGAATCTGAATAACCAATCATTTCAAATGATGAGCTAAACTTAGGATACCAAATTTTTAAGTTCTGAGTTCCTAACATATATCTTAAAATCCTTTTCACTGATGTCAAATGTGATTCTTTTGGATCGGATTGAAATCTAGCACACAAGCAAACACTAAACATGATATCGGGTTGACTAGCAGTCAAGTAAAGTAAAGGTCCAATTATCCCTCTAAATTTTTTTTTATCAACAGATTTTCCCTTAGGGTCCTTATCCAATTGAACTTAGGAACTCATTGGTGTACTAACAGATTTAGCATTGTCCATTTCATACTTTTTGAGGATACCCTTAACATACTTTGATTGACTAAGAAATATGCCTTCCTCAATTTGATTAATGCTAAATCCTAAAAAGTGACTCAAATCTCTTATTAGACTCATCTCAAATTCACTACTCATTATTTTAGAAAAAATCATCACAAAGATTTTTATTTGAAGATCCAAAAATGATATCATCCACATAAATTTGAACAATGAGTATATCCTTTTCACATTTCTTCAAAAAGAGAGTTGTATCCACACTTCCTTTTTCAAAAGATCTTTCAAATAGGAAGGTGCTCAACCTCTCATACCAAGCCCTAGGTGCCTGTTTCTATCCATATAATGCCTTTTTCAACTTGAAAATAATATTTGGGTATTTAGAATTTTCAAAACCTGGAGGTGGTTCTACAAAAATATCCTCTTGAATTACCCCATTTAAAAAGGCACATTTGACATCCATTTGATACAATTAAATCCTCTAAAATAGGAAAAGGCTAGGAAAACCCTAATTGCTTCAAGTCTAGCTACAGGGGAAAAAGTTTCCTCAAAATCAATTTCTTCAATCTGATTATACCCCTTAGCTACTAACCTAGCCTTATTTCTAATGACTACTCCTGAGTCATTCATTTTATTTTAGAATACCCACTTAGTTCCAACTATACTTTGATCATTTTGTCTTGTAGTTAATTCCCAAACTTTATTTCTTACAAATTGATTCAACTCTTCTTGCATGACCAAAATCCAAAAATCATAAAAAAGTGCTTGATCAATATTAGTGGGTTCTATAGTTGAAATAAAGGCTGAATGATTGACTTCTTTGTTTAAACCATGCCTAATTCTTACACCCTCACTAGGTTCACCTATAATTAATTCCCTTGGGTGGTTTTTAGAAAATCTCAAATCACTAGGCAAAGGGTTTTCTATCTCCAAATTTTCTTCCACATTTTCTTCCAAAATCATCTTATCAATCTTTTGGGAGATAATCTCAATTTCATCTTCTTCAAAATTTGGCTCTTTCATATTTCCATATTCATCAAATACAACATGTGTGGTCTTCTCAATTACTAAAGTTCTTTTATTGAATACCCTATAAGATTTTCCAATATTTGAGAATCCAACAAAAATTCTTTCATCTGATTTTGGATCAAATTTCCTAAGGCAGATTTTCCATTATTATGAATGAACACCTTGCAACCAAAAACATGCAAATGAGATACATTAGGTGTTCTTTCTTTTAGTAACTCATAGGGTATTTTATTTAATTTTGATCTCACATTCACCCTGTTCAGAACGTAATATGCAGTGCTAACCGCCTCAGCCCAGAAATATTTTGGAAGTGAGTATTCTGCAAACATTGCTCGGGCGGCTTCTATTATTGTTCTATTTTTCCTTTCAACTACCCTATTCTGCTGAGGGGTTCTAGGTGCAGAAAAGTTGTGATCAATTCCTTTCTCCTTACAAAATTCTTCAAATTTATCAATCTCAATTTCTCCTCCATGATCACATTATATATAAATAATTTCACATCCTAGTTTTCTTTGAATCCAAGTTGAAAATTTTCTAAATTTCTCAAATGATTCACTCTTATGAAATAGAAATCTAACCCATATGAATCTTGAGTAATCATCCACAATCACAAATCCGTATACCTTCCCTTTTAGACTCACAGTTCCAACTGGTCCAAAAAGATCCATATGCAAAATCTCTAAAGGTTTACTAGTTCTAAGATCCTTATTGGATTGAAAAAAGAACTTCACTTGCTTTCCTAGTTGATATGCATCACAAAGGTGGTCCTTAGTAAAGTCTAGTTTAGGTATACATCTCACTAAGTTCTTTTGGGTAATCCTCCTAAGGTTTTTTCATGCTAAAATGATAAAGTCTCCTATGTCATAGCCATGACTCATCAGATACAGTTTTCAAACAAAAAGCAGTAGGAGAATTAATGCAATTTAAATCTAGCATGTAAATATTATTTACCCTTTTCCATTTAAAACATCTTTATTATTTAGGCTTAATATGCAGCTAGTAGGAAATAATTTTACACAATAACCCTTATCACATAGTTGGCTTATACTTAACAAATTATGCTTTAAGCCTTCTACTAATAATAAATTGTCTATGAAAAAATTCTTAAAATTTCCAATCATACCTGATCCAACCACCTTCCTTGTGGTGTTATCTCCAAGTGTAACTTTGCCTCCACTCCTGGCTTCCAGCATTATGAATTTAGCAGTATCTCCAGTCATATACTTTGAACATCTGCTGTCAAGGTACCATATGCTCTCACGAGGTCTTGTGTGAGTGCGACCTTACAAAATTATCAAACGTTAGACCTAGAAACCCAAACAAGTTTGGGTTCACCTTTTGGCAATTTATGATATGTCTAGGTTTATGCATTTTAAGTCTCCACACCAAATTAGTTTTCATCTTCAAAGTACAGGTGTGAGCTATATGTCCAAACAATCCATAATTATTACATTTTACTTTGGAAATGATTTTATAAGTTTTCTATCATTCATCTATCTTTTCAGGGATTGCATAAATTTAGGACACATAATAGAATTAGTAAAATCTTCAAGCTTAGGAGGTATCATATTATCCTTGAGAGCTTTTATCGTTAATTTATAAAATAAATTCATATCTTCCAAAATTCGATTTAAATAATTGATTTTATATAATTTGCTATCTGATTCATCCTTAAAGTTCTTAAAATCTTTCTCGAGTTCTGCATAGGATGATTTTAAATTATCATTATTTTTATTCATGTCATCAAACTCATCAAGTAATTTTATATGGTTGTTATCAATCAAAGCATGATCTTTCCTAAGGATTTCATGTTCCTTTTTAAGCTCCTCCAATTCTAAACTCAGGCTAGCATGCATTTTATTTATTTTCCTATATGATTCATGCATGTGTTCAGAAACTTCAAAAAGTTCATCATAAGTTAAGTCACATACCTCTTCTTGATCTTACTGATCAAGATTGTTGGTCATTAAGCATAGATTAGTGACTTCCTCTTCCTTTTCTGTTTCTGACAAGTCTGAAGCTGAGCCCGCCTAAAAAGCTCGTTGGAACTTCTTCTTGCCCTTCTTCACAAATGGTTTCTCCTCTACCTTCTCCTTGCTAGGATTGGCTTTGAGTTTTGGGAAATTCGTCTTTATATGTCCAAGTTTCCTGCATTAATAGCAAATAATTTCATTTGAAACCTTGGTATTTATATTGAAATTACCTCTATTCCACTGCTGGCATCTCTTCTGCTTCCTCTTCAGAAAGCTTCTGAATTATCTAGTCATCAATACGATGTCGTCTTCATCCTCAGGTTGTGAGTGTTCACTCTCAGACTCTTCCACATTCAGTGCTATATTTTTCTCCCTTCGTGGTTCACCTGCATCAACCTTTCTTTGGCTAACTCCTTACTCGTAAGCAATAAGCAAACCAAGAAGATTGTCAATAGAGTAAATGGTTAAATCTTTAGACTCTATAATTGCAGTAATTTTAGCATCATATGCAGTAGGTAAGCAATGAATAATCTTATTAACCATTTCAGCATTTGTTAACTCCCTACCCAATGCATGTAAAGAGGTAACTATTTGTACGAATCTTGTGTACATATCAGAAATAGATTCATTTAGTTTCATGCAAAACAGTTCATAATCATGCAATAAGATATTAAGTCTAGATTGATTAACCTCATTAGTCCCCTCATATGTTATATAAAGTCTATCCCATATGTTCTTTCCTTTTTTGCAAGTGGAAACCCGCATGTAGTCTTCTAATTTCAAAGCACAAAAGAAACTATTCAAGCATTTGGCATTAAGTTGTGCTAAGTCACGTTCTTCTACTGTCCAGTCTGCAAAAGATGTTTCAACTCTAACTCCGTCAGCTAATCAAGTTGGTTTTGTATATCCTTCCTGAACTAAGATCCACATACGATAATCAAGTCACTATAAAAAAGTAGACATGCGAGTTTTCCAAAAATCAAAAGGTATATTATCAAACAGTGGAGGTCTAGTTATAGAGTAACCCTCAGGTGTGTTTTGGTTTCTAAATGTATCCATCTACATTAATCAAAAAGTAGTCTAAATATATGATTTTGAAACAAGGCTCTGATACCACTTGTTGAAACTCGTTCACTATGAATTAGGTTGTTAAGCCTAAGTTTATGTCCCACGGCTAACCAAGAGGGCAAGGTGAATTGGTATTTTAAAAATTAATCCCTCTTTTGAGTATTTTAAATCGAAATTAAACTTTAATAATTTTTTGTTGAAATAGTTTTTCAACCACAGTTTTAAAACAGTAAATCACAAAAATAAAAAGTTAGCAGAAAAATAAAGACACTGGATTTATAGTGGTTCGGTCAAAACCGGACCTACTTCCACTTCCCGGAGGCACCCTCCGAGTATTGCACTAATACCACTAGTGACTCTCCATTTGCACCCACAGCAAGGCGGAGAAGACTTTACAAAACCCTTTTCACCACTATCCGGTGTGGCAGAGAACCGTCGTCCTTTTACACTATCCCCAATACTGGCAGAGAACCATCTGTCCTCTCACACTCCTCCGATGTCGGTAGAGAACCGTTCGTCCTTTCACACTCTCCTAGAGTGGGCAAAGAACCCTTCGTCCTTTCACACTCTCCTAGTTTGGGAAGAGAACCCTTCATCCTTTCACTCTCTCCTAGTGTGGGCAGAGAACCCTTCATTCTTTCACACTCTCCTAGTGTGGGAAGAGAACCCGTAGCTGTTCACACTCTCCAAGTGTCGGCAGAGAACCGGATCTCCTTGACAGATCTTCTCACAAGAATTCTAGAAGGAAGAAAGAAAAGAGTGAAGTAATCACAATTCAAAAGCAAGGACTTCTTACCTTTAAACTCCAAGTGAAGCCTTCACGCTCCAGTAATAAGAATCCTTCTTCAAAAAACTCTCTCACACTCTCTTATTGACTCTTCTTTCAATAGGCATGAAGATCAATGAGCAAAAAGATTGGGTGGCAGTAAAAATTGGACCTTATATAGGAGAGACAAGAAAAAACATCCAAAAACTGTAAATATTCAAGTCAACACGAAATGGATCTTCCCGTACGATCGTGGATCATCCTGTACGATTTTACTTAAAGTGTCAGAAATGATCCTAATGAATATTGGTACGAACTATGTTCATACACAATCATCATCCCGTACGAACTAGGTTCGTCTGGATGAATAATTATTTCATAGGTCAGTTCCCAAATTACCACAGGATGTAACCAACTTACTTAAGTTGGTTCCCATCATCCTGGGATGAACAAAACTTCATCCGGATGAAATTTTTACAGAGGGCAGCTCGTCCTGGCACCATTATGAATTTCATCTGAACAAAATTTTTATAAAGAAGAATTCATCCGGGGATTATTTGGATTTCATCTGGAGAAAAGTTTTTCATAGCCCAAGTCATCCTGGCATAATTATAGATTTCATCTAAATGAAATTTTTACATAGCCTAACTCATCTTGGGACAAAAATAATTTCATCCTGGACGATCAGGACTTAGAAAAATTTCCTCCAACTCTTATTCGCATTGCTCTTACTAGGAGATAACTGACTTGATCGTTCCGTACAAATTATATTCGTCCCGTAAGATCAGTACAAACTTTTTAAGATCTCCTCAAGTGTGTGTGTGTTTATTCACTCAATTACAATCACTTCCTCTCAATTTAAAGAACAATTTAAAGCTTCAATTTACAATGGATTGTATGCTGAATTTGATTTGAAGTCTTCATAGATTGGAGTTCAATTTTCCTGAAATGTCAGTACACACAAGAGCAAAAACAAATCTTCGAAAAAGTGTTAGGAGATAACTACACATAAAATAATAATATTTGGAATCATCAAAACTATACAAGTTGCAAGAATGTAAAACATGCAAATTCCAACTCTCTTAATAGTAATTGACCTTATGGACCTGAAATATTAGTAGGAAGGGAAAAACAAAAATGCCAGAAATATTTGCTATCATCAAAATTATAATCATTGAATCCATGTTCACAACAGACATATACTAAGCTATTTAGGAATTATTTTTTTCTTGAGGGGAGAGATAGAGAGATTGTATATTACTTTTGTTATGTTGTATATTTTTTATTTTATTTCTTTTTCATTTCTTTGCTTGGGAGGATCCTAGCGATATGCTGGAATGCTATTAGTGTGTTAGCATGATTGGAGTTATTGGTATGAGAGCCACTGCATTATGAAAATTAGGTTAGTGCCTTAAACACTTGTTATTTTGTACTTTGTATTTTATTTTATATATATATATACCATGTTTAATAATTTTCTATCATTCATATGAAAGCATATGTTTTTTTACTAATATTCAATTAAGTTTTATTTACATTTGATTAAATTCCCTTTTACTTAAATATTTATATTTTTTTCATTTATATCTCTACAATTTTCATTATTTAATTAACCTAGATAAAAATGATAATTGAAAATTATATAAATTTAAGATAACAAAAAATCTTATATTATAATTCAAATGAACATTGCTTTATAATTCATAGATTGGAAAAATAATAATTAGATAAACTTAGATTATTTAATTAATTAACCTAACTTGAATTTATAAGTTATTCATTTATACATAAGCTCTTTGTATTGAAGATGAATAATTAGGTTTAAAAATAAGATGTGAGTAAATTAAAATTAAAAATCATATTAACTAGAATTTAGAATTAACAATCTTATTAAATCCCTACGTTAAACTCATTAAGATTGAAAGATAAATTTAAGCAAATCTGATATTTAAAATCATTAGCAATGTACTCAATAAAAATAAAAAGAAAATGAAAAGTGAGTAGACTTTTAAAAAGACACGAAACTAAAAGAAGAAAAAGAAAGTGAGTACATTCAAAAATTGGTATCCAATAAAAGCTTAGAGACTAACTAAAATCTTAAACTTAAATTCACAAAGGAGAAGATAGGAGAACTACTACAAATGCTAGTGAAGTTATGAAATTTCAGTTTTATGAGCAAACACATCCAATCTTGAAGTTTTATTATGCAATTTAGAATTCGAAAATAAATTATTATATTCATAACATGTATATTCAAATTAAGCAATAATGACGATGACTATTTAGGATAATTATTAATAGTTTTCTAAACTAGAAATATAACTTTGTTCATTTTCCCTACTTCTAAATAGTAATTTAATTTATAAGTTTTTACTTTAGTTATTTGAGTAATTATAAATATAGATTTGTTTTATTTGCTTGAGGATAAGAATAGTTTAAGTGGGGGAGAATTTGATAAGTGTAAATTATGTATTATTTTATATATTTGTTTTCAATGAAAATATATTATTTTATTTATTTTCTGTAAAGAAAAAAATTAAAATGGTAGAAATTATAGGAAACTTGTGGGGCCACAGTGTCTGACAAAATCATGTTGCAACACTGCCTTCAATATGGAGCCCCAATTCAAATATTGTGATGTCGAGTTATTTATTTAAAATATTATAACAGCAACACAACCAACAACTCAAAATTATCAGTGTTGCAGCATCAAAAAGTTATCTTCGCTGTGTTAAATTCTCTATTTTCAAATACTAAGGTTCTATAATTTCTCATGCCTTGTAGCCAATTTTTGTCACTCGAGCACCACAGTACTCAAATGCTAATAGCGTTATAGTTAAAACTTTTTAAGGGCCACATTCTATCAATGAAGAGACGAAATAGTTCACTAAGTAATTGATCTACATCAGTGAGCTTTGCGATAGTGCAAAAGTTCAAACAGTGAGGTGGAAATTTGCTTCAAGGGCGCGGCAACACCAATCTTCCAAGAGGCACAGAGGTTGAAGCCTTTTAAGTTTTTTGAAATAGTTGTGATCTTTTATTTGTATGGGGAGTTCAGCCACTTGTGTAATTTAGTACTTTTTAGAGTAATTCTTTAATTCCCTCTCAGAGTAAGATCTAAGAGAGGCTTGGGAGGAAGTATAAGATACAATCATTTGGAAAGTTTAGCTTGTGTTCTTTAAGCAACTTTATATGTCAAAGGGAGGCGTGTAGAGGAGATAATTTGATCATTTATGGTGTTATTACTCTCTTGTACTTTCTTTCTTTCATGAGTTTAATGAAAATAAGTTTTCTTGTCATTTATTATATGTTTGGTTAATACTCTTATTTTGGATTAATTATATAAACTGCATGTTAAGTACTAGTGAACTCTTATTCTATAAATGTTAAAAGACGTTTTTAATATTATCTTGTTCTTTATTTAGTATACATAGCGGTCATATATGTAGTTAAAATATAGATGATGTATAGTCTCGTCGGAGGAATGCAAAAACTACAAGGAATATTGAGATAGGAAGTTTGCATGTCAATACATAGGATGTAAAATGTTCTAGGTTCTTAAGGATATACTATAACTGTAGGAGGTAGCAGATATCATTTTCATCCCTACACCTCGATAATAATTTTGGGATGCATATTCTCTAAATCACGTCTATAATTAAGTGTTTTATTAAAAAATATATATATAATTTAGATTCATCAACCTAAAATAAATTTGTTAAATATTCTATCCAATATTTTTACTCTTTTATTCAGTGACTGGATCTCCATAAATATCATTTTTATTTTAGTGGGATAATTATTGCAATCTGAGTAAACGATGGTAGTTTTTTCAAGTAAGCATACTTCATGTGGGTTTGACAATTTACTATATCATTTTATTACTTGATTCAGCACATATACTTTTGTAGATTTAGTGGGGTTTATTATTTTAATATCTAGAAAAAAATAAAACTTAAGCATTATTTAGGGGTGTTAGTCCTAGATTTTTATACAATTTAAAATTTCAATACATAGCCCGCACATCAATTTTTTTGCACCTTTGCCAGAATTTTTGAAATTTTAATAATATTATTCAATTAATTGCATAGTTAAACCTACTTATATAATTTATTTTATTTTATTTTATTTGCTTATTTTATATTAATAGTTATATGTTTTATAAATATATAATGAAATCATTGTTCTTTGACTCTAAAATAGAAAGAACCATTTCAAATTTTTGAAAAATTAAAAATAGAATAAAAATGGCTGATCGTGTATTAGATCAAGCTCATTCTAGACCTCTTAGGGATTTTGTTAACCCTTTAGTAAAAAAAACTCATTAGAGTGTTAATTGACCTACGATCTAAGCAAATAATTTTGAATTAAAACTTGTCATAATTCAAATGGTTTAAAATTCCTAGTTTAGAGAAACTCTTGTTTATGTTCCTAGATTATACTTAGCTAGTTTCTTATAAATTTATGTAACATTTAAGTATAATGATGTCAGTGATGATACTATAAGAATTTGATTATTCTAATTTTCTCTATGAGTAAAGCTAAGATGTGGTTAAATTATTTACTCCAAGCTCTATAACCATTTGGAATGTGTTGGCTCATTTATTTTTTGCTAAGTATTTTCCACCTTCAAAGATTGTTAAACTTAGAAATGATATCACTTCTTTTACCCAATTTTAAGGATAATCCATTTATCAAAGCTGGGAGAGATGTAAGGAAATGTTTAGGAAATGCCCTCACCATGCTTTACTTGATTAGTTGGTTATTCAAAAAATTTATAATGGATTAGTAGGATATCTTAGAGCAATCAAAGACACTACAGTCGAAAGATAATTAATTTATAAGTCATTTGAGGAAGCCTATGAATTAATAGAGGAAATAAATACTAATAATTTAATTCCATTAGCCTACTGATAGGGTTTATCTTAAGTGAGTAGTTGGAGTTTATGAATATGATCCTTTATTAATGTTATATGCACATTGTTAAGAGAGTTGCTACTTAGCTTTTGCTTGTTTTACATTCTTGCAATTTATATAGTTTTGATGATTCCAAATATTATTGTTCTAATTATTATTTTCTCCTAACACTTTTTGGAAGAATTATTTTTGCTCTTGTGCGGACTAATATTTCAGGATAATCGTACTCCAAACTAATGAAGACTTCAAATTAAATTCAGCATAAGATATTTTGTACATTGAAGTATGTATTTTTCATTTTATTGAGTCTGAGCGAATGTGATTGTAATTGAGCAACCTAGCACACACACACTGGGGGAGATCTTTAAAAGGAAAATTTTGTTATACTGATCATACGGGATGAACTATGTTTGTACGAGATGATCAGGTCAGTTATACCCCTCGGAGAGCAATAGAACGAACAGAAAAGTAAAAAAAAAAATTCTTAAGTCGTGGTCGTTCAAACAAATTTTACTATTCATCCCTAGATGATCACCTATGGATCCTCACTTTATACTGTTCATCCAGACGAAGTGTACCATTCATCCCTGGATGATCTCCTCTGGATCCTAACTTTGAACTATTCATCCAGACAAAGTATATCTTTCGTCTCAGGACGATGTCCTCTAGACCCATGGCTTGAACTAATCATCCAAACAAACTTCTATATACATCCCAGGACAATGCCCTCTGGACCCATGACTTGAACTATTCGTCCAGATGAACTTCTATATTCATTCCAAGAAGATTTCCTATGTTCCTTTAAAATATGGACCATCCTGCAGTTTCGTCCAAACGAACCCTTGATATAATTGTTAGTATTGGACGAACTTAGTTCATACGAGATGATGATTAGGTATGAAGTCATTTCGTACCAATACACATTGGGTTCGTACGCAATAGTTTTTACACTGTTCGTACGTACAAAATCACGATTGCATGGGACGATCGAGTGCGTATAAAATTGAAAATTAGCAGTTTTTGGACAGTTTTTTGTGTCTTTCCTATAAAAGGTCCACTTAAAACTGTCTTGCTATCTTTTTGTTCATTGTTCTTCATGCAAACTGAAGGGAGATTGAAGGAAAGAGTGTGAGAGAGTATTTGAAGGATGATACATACTACTGGAGCATGAAAAATTCACTTCGTACTCAAAGGTAAGAATCTCCAATTGTGATTTGTGATTACTTCACTCTTTCCTCTCGTCCTTCTAGATTTCTCGTGAGGAGATATTTCAAGGAGATCCGGTTCTCTGCCGACACTCATGGAGTGTAAGCAATGGGAGGTTCTCTGCCTACACTTGGAGATTAAGAAAGGATTAACAGTTCTCTACTTACACTTGGTGAGTGTGAAAGGAAGAAAGTTTCTCTGTCAACACTGGAGAGTGTAAAAGGACAACAGTTCTCTGTCGCATCGGGTAGTGATGGAAGAGAATTTTTGTGAAGGCTTCTACATCTTGCTGTGGGTGCAAAAGGAGAGTCACTAGTGGTATTAGTGCAATACTCAGAGGGTGCCTTAGGGGAGTGGATGTAGGTCGTGTTTGACCGAACCACTATAAATCATGTGTCTTTTTATTTTCTGTTGCTTTTTTACTTTACTGTTTCTGTTGATCTGTGGTTGAAAAATCTTTTTCAAAAATTCATGAAAGTTTTTATTGGTTTAAAAATTAAAGAGTGAAATTTTTAAATTACCAATTCACCTCCCCCACCTCTTGGTTAGCCGCTAGAATATAAGCTTACGTCTAACAACCTAATTCATATTGAACAAGTTTCAACAACTGGTATAAGAGCTTTGTTTCAAAATCATATATTTAGACTACTTCTTGATTAACGTCCATGGCTACATTTGGAAATTAAAATACACTTGAGGGTTACTCTATAATTAGACCTCCATTATTCGACAATATTCCTTTTGATTTTTAGAATACAGGCATGTCTATATTTTTACAGTCACTTGATTATCGTATGTGGATCCTAATTCATGAAGGGTATACAAAACCAACTAGACTAGTTGACAAAATTAGAGTTGAAACACCTTTTGTGGACTGGACAGTAGAAGAACTTGACTTAGCACAACTTAATGCCAAATTCTTGAATATTTCTTTTGTGCTCTTAAATATAAGGATTACATGTGAGTTTCCACTTACAAGAGTGGAAAGGACATATGGGATATACTTTGTATAACTTATGAGGGGACTAATGAAGTTAAACAATCTGGATTTAATATCTTGTTGCATGATTGCTTACGAGCAAGGAGTTAGCCAAAGAAAGATTGATGCAGGTGAGCCACGAAGGGAGAAGAACATAGCACTGAAAGTGGAGGAGTCAGAGAGTGAACTCTCACAACCTGAGGATGAAGATAACATCGCACTGATGACTAGACAATTCAGAAGCTTTTTGAAGAGGAAGCAAAAGAGACGCCAGCAATTGAATCGATATAAATTTAATAGAAATGTCAAGGTTTCAACTGAAGTTATTTGCTATGAGTACAGAAAACCTAGACATATTAAGTCAGATTGCCTAAAACTCAAATCCACTCCTAGCAAGGAGAAGGTAGAGGAGAAACCAATTGTGAAGAAGGGCAAGAAGAAATTCCAAAAAGCTTTCTGGACAGACTCAGCTTCAGACTCGTTAGAGACTGAAAAGGAAGAGGAAGTCACTAATCTATGCTTAATGGCTAATAATCTTGATCAGTCAGATCAAGAAGAGGTATGTGACTTGACTTATAATAAACTTTTGAAGCTTCTAAACACATACATGATGCATATAGAAAGTTAAAGAAAATACATACTAGTTTGAATTTAGAATTTTAGGAATTACAAAAAGAACAAGAAATCCTTAGGAAAGATTATGCTTTAATTGATGACAAGCACATGAAATTGCTTGATGAGTTTGACTATTTGAATAAGAATCATGAAAGTTTAAAATCATCCTATGCCAAACTTGAAAAAGAATTTAAAAATTTTAAGTATGAGTCTGAGAGAAAAATCTATAGGATAAATTATAAGAATCGTATATTGGAAGAAGTGAATTCATTTAATAAATTAATGATAAAAGCTCTCAAGAAAAATATGATACTCCCAAGACTTGAAGATTTTACAAATCCTATTTCGTATCCTAAATTTTTGCAATCCATAAATAGATAGAGAAATATTAGAAGATTAAGAAATCCTTTTCCAGGAGTCAAATGTCATAATTATGGATTAATTTGACATATAGCTCACACATATACATTGAAGAAGAAAAACTCATCTGGTTTGGAAAACTAAGATGCATAAACCTAGACATACCATACATGCATCTGATTATAAATTACCAAAAGGAGAACCCAAACTTGTTTGGGTTCCCAGCTCTAACGTTTGATAATTTTGCAGGATCGCTCTCACACAAGACCTCGTGAGAGCATATGGTACCTGAATAGTGGATGCTCAAAACATATGACAAGAGATACTACATAATTCTTATCGCTGGAAGCCAGAAGTGGAGGCAAGGTTACACTTGGAGATAACACCACAAGAAAGGTGGTTGGGTCAGGTATGATTGAAAATTTTAAAAACGTTTTTATAGAAAATGTGTTATTGGTATAAGGCTTAAAGTATAATTTGTTAAGTATTAGTCAGCTATGTGATAAAGGATATTACGTAAAATTTTTCCCTACTAGCTGCATATTAAGCCTAAATGGAAATGATGTTTTGAATGATATTAGGGTAAACAATGTGTATATGCTAGACTTGAATTGCATTAAAACTCTTACTTCTTTTTTGTTTAAAAACTATATCTAATGAATCATGGCTTTGGTATAGGAGACTTTGTCACTCTATCATAAAAAATCTTAGGAGGATTACCCAAAAGAATCTAGTGAGAGGTATACCAAAACTAGACTTTACTAAAGACCACCTTTGTGATGCATGTTAATTAGGAAAATAAGTGAAGTCCTCTTTTCAGTCCAGAAAGGATCTTAGAACTAATAAACCATCGGAGATTTTACATATGGATTTTTTTGGAAACTATAAGTCTAGGATGGAAGGTATATGGATTTGTGATTTTGATGATTATTCTAGATTCACAAGGGTTAGATTTCTATATCATAAAAGTGAATCATTTTAGGAGTTTAGAGAATTTTTGACATGGATTCAAAGGAAATTAGGTAGTGAGATTTTAACAATTCAAAGTGATCATATAGGAGAATTTGAGAATGAAAAATTTGAGAATTTTTGTAAAGAGAAAGGAATTGATCATAATTTTTCTGCACCTAGAACCCCTCAGCAGCATGGGGTAGCCAAAAAGAAAAATAGAGCATTAATAGAAGCCGCCCGAGCCATATTGGCAGAATATTAACTTCCTGAATATTTTTGGGCTGAGGCGGTTAGCACTGCATGTTATGTTCTGAGTAGGATGAATGTTAGATCAAAATTAAATAAAACACCCTATAAGTTGCTAAAGGAAGAATACCGAATTTTTCACATTTGCATGTTTTTGGATGTAAAGTGTTTATTCATAATAATGAAAAATCTGCCTTAGGAAAATTTGAACCAAAATCAGATGAAGAAATTTTTATAGGATACTCAAGTGTTGGAAAATCTTATAGAGTATTCAATAAAAGTAATTTGATAATTGAGGAGACCACACATGTTGTATTTGATGAATCTGGAATTTTGAAAGAGCCAAATGTTGAAGAAGATGAGATAGAGATTAACTCCCAAAGATTGATAAATAAATTTGAAAGAAAATTTGGAAGAAAATTTAGAGATAGAAAATTCGATGCCTAAAGAATTGACATTTTCTAAGAAACACCCAAAGGAATTGATTATATGTGAACCTAGTGAGGGTGTTAGGACCAGGCATGGACTAAACAAAGAAGTCAATCATTTAGCATTTATTTCAACCCTAAAACCCATAAATATTGATCAAGTACTTTCGGATGAATTTTGAATTTTGGCTTTTCAAGAAGAGTTAAATCAATTTATAAGAAATAAAGGGGAATTAACTGCAAGGCCAAAAGATCAAAGTGTAGTTGGAACTAAGTGGGTATTCATAAATAAAATGAATGACTTAGGAGTAGTCATTAGAAATAAGGCTAATTAGTAGCTAAGGGATATAATTAAATTGAAGAGATTGATTTTGAAGAAACTTTTGCCCCTGTAGCTAGACTTGAAGCAATTAGGATTTTGTTAGCCTTTGCCTATTTTAGAGAATTTAAATTGTATCAAATGGATGTAAAGAGTGCATTTTTAAATGTGGTAATTCAAGATGATGTTTTTATAGAACAATCTCCAGGGTTTGAAAATTCTAAACACCCAAATCATGTTTTTAAACTGAAAAATGCATTATATGGATTGAAACAGGCACCTAGGAATTCGTATGAGAGATTGAGCACCTTCCTACTTGAAAGATCTTTTGAAAAAGGAAGTGTGGACACAACTCTCTTTTTGAAGAAATTTAGAGAGGATATACTCATTCTACAAATTTATGTTGATGAGATCATCTTTGGATCATCAAATAAAAATCTTTGTGATGATTTTTTAAAAATAGTGAGTAATGAATTTGAGATGAGTCTAATAGGAGATTTAAGTTACTTTTTAGGCATTAGCATTAAGTAAATTGAGGAGGGTATATTTCTTAGTCAATCGAAATATGTTAAGGACATCCTCAAAAAGTATGAAATGGAAAATGCTAAACCTGTTAGTACACCCATGAGTTCCTCAGTACAGTTAGATTAGGACCCTAAGGGAAACTCTGTTGATCAAAAAAAATTCAGAGAGATAATTGGATTTTGCTTTATTTGACAGCTAGCCGGCCCGATATCATGTTTAGTATTTATTTATGTGTTAGATTTCAATTAGATCTAAAAGAATCACATTTGACAGCAATAAAAAAGATTTTAAATATCTGTTAGGAACTCAAAACTTAGGAATTTGGTATTTTAAGTTTAGAATTTCATTTAAAATAATTGGTTATTCAGATTCTGACTTTGTAAGTTATAGGGTTGATAGAAATAGCACTTCTGGAACATGTCAGTTTATTGGAAATTCTTTAGTCTCTTGGCCAGTAAAAAATAAAATTCAGTAGCCCTATCTACTGCTAAAGCTGAATACATTGTATTAGGAAGCTGTGTGGCACAAGTACTTTGGTTGAAACAATAGTTGATTGATTTAGGATTAACTATAGGCATTATTCCCATTTATTGTGATAACACTAGTGCTATTTGCATTTCTAAAAATACTATTCAACATTAAAGAACTAAACATATAGATATCAGGCATCATTTCATAAAGGTTCATGTATCCAAAGAAGAAATTGAACTCTTTTATGTTACAATAGAAAATCAACTTGCAGACATTCTTACAAAATCTTTAGCCTTTGATACTTTCAGTTCATTACGAACAATGCTTGGTGTGATTGATTTGAATGCTTAATTAAAGTGTTTCTGCAACATTGATGTGTGTTTTTGTTAGTATGTTATTTGTCTTTTGATTTTGTGTTTTTTCTGTATTTTCTAAGTGTTTTGTTTGTGTTTGTTTTTTGTGAACTTCTGTCTATTTTGTTTTGTGTTCTCTCACATCTAGATTGATGATTTTTTTTAGTGTTGTCTTGACAATTTATGTGTAGAATTTGTATGTACAAAATTTATTTTGTACGGGACGAATTGTATAGTGTATTAATTGCCGAATTTGAACGATTTTGCATATAATTTTTCAGTTTTCATTTCACTATTTTTCTGTATGACCATCACGATCATCCGGACGATGTGTATTCAATTATATGTACGAATGTAGACAATTTTACGGATAAGTTCAGTTTCATTATTCATGATAATACGTACAAACTTTTGGTTCGTACATACGAACACATGGCGATCTAATGTAGGGACGTTTCAAACTGCCATAAAAATGATCTTAAATGTCTGATCATTCCGGACGAACACATGTTTGTCTGTACGATTGTTTGGCCAAAATTCTATAGAAAAGGATGCCTCGTAACTTGTGTGCTTATAAAAAATCATTTTATTTTTGGACTCATTCGTTTGTCCATATGAAATATTTTTTGTACGTACGAACCCAAATTCGTATAGGACGAAATGACTTTTGTCTATATGAAAACTAATTTTTTCTTTAAATTGAAGGGTTTTGAACTCAAATTTCATCACTTCAAAAATCCCTTTCAATCTTCTATTCTCCTAGATCTTTTTCATGGCTAGTTCAAGCAAGAGAGTTAGGCAAGCAAAGGTACTCGCTAAGGGACCCCCTAAAAACTCAAGTGAAAACTTTCTATCCAAAGAAAATGAGGAGTCCTTACCTAGGTTTGCATCTGCCAAAATCACTCCCTCGAGAGTTCTTCTTTAAGAGCAACTCAACTTTAAGGTAATGCACCTTTTTGCTTCCATCCAGTTTGGCCTTATTCTCACTCTGATCCATTTCTACAATAAGGAGACCTTCCACTACTTTCTTGCCAATATGTCCTTTAACTCTGACCATTTTGTAATTAGGTCTTCAGTTTTTAAGAAGAAAGTAGAGACAAAAAAAGGAGATTTGTGAATATTTTTAAACTTAAGAACTCAATGGATTAGAGCCCATACTTTGACCCCTTCCTCTGATTTTGATTGGTATGCAATAAATGATGTTCTTAGAGGGTATGGTGGGGTAACTCATATACCCAAGGTGTCAACTCTTAGTCAAAAATCCCGTATCATCCAGCATGTTCTTCGTACCTCCATTATACCTAAAGCTAGTGATCGAGTAAATATTACTCCACTTCTTTCTATAATGACCTATCTGATTCTGACTAGCCAACCTATAGATGAAGCCTAACTGATCATTGACTACATTTATGGACTTTTTGAGAATAGCCATGTCTCCCATAAAAGAAAGAAAAATATTGCCTTAGGACATCTTGTGACCTATATTTTGGAAAAGAAATATGATCTAGTCCATCTAGATCAAAATCTAGAGGAGCCTCTATACTACAATGATGGATCTTTTCGAGCAATCTTCAATAAAAAACATAAGTGATAAGTAGTGATTCTGAGCAGGAAAGGAGAAGAGCTGCACCTGCACCTGCTGGTGAACCAAATTATCAAGATTTGGTTCACAGGTTTGATCATTTTGAGACTCATTTTAATCAATGCTTTGATCAAATTGAAACTCATTTACAATAGTAGGATGCTCAGTAACAATCATGATATGGGATGGATACGAGAGAAAATTGATGATATAACCTCCAATATGGCTATGATGAGTAGCTATTTTAACTTCTACAACTAGTCACCTCCTCCAAATCAGAGCCCATCTAAGTGATGAATGTATTTGTTTTATGTGTTTTTCTCTACTACATGGGATGTGATGTCATGTTACCAGTGATGTTTTTATGTATTTATGTTGTGTTTTAGTTAATTCTTATGTTTTATGTGTTTTTCAATTGTCAATGTAATGATATCATTCATGCATAATGTACTATCTTCTACAAATGATATCAATAAAAGTTTATCTTGTCTTGTTTTACTATTTTTTATTTCATTTTAGAAATGTGTGTTAGCGTATATGAACATCCTTCAAATTTTTTATCTCAAAAGTGTTATATCCTGAATTACAATTCAAAATTCAATTCATTAGAAAATATAATTTTTCATAATTTAAGTTGTGATTATAACTTGATCTAGTCAAGAATGTCAATCTCATGTCTCTTATTAGACTAATATAATTTTTATACTATTATTGCAATTATGATATTTTTCTTATTTTTTTTATTTCTCTTATCAATATAATATTGTTATACTTAGAGAAATTTGAATTTTTTATTATTAATTTTGGAAAGATTACGATTACTCTTAAAAATATACAAATGTACAAAAATCAAAAAATACGCAATGGTTCACAATTTGAAAAAGAGGCACAAAATAAGCTCACAAGTAAAAAGATGCACAAAAATATGTAATAAATATTGAAACAGATGCGCAAAGCGCCACATTTGGTAGTTGATTCTTTCCTAAATCTTTCAATCTTTCAATTCAAATTGATCTTCTATACAATTTTATTTAGTATTAAAATTTAAAATATATAAATTTTACATTCATCTACTTTGCATGATTATTAAAATTGATTCATGTTTTTGAAATTTTTAA